>CM066048.1:5447727-6047727 GCA_033557465.1 Ichthyophis bannanicus
TGAAATCACCCAATTTTGCTAATTTCCCTTCAAATGCTAGTCTAAAAATGTATTAAGTTAATCCTATAAAAAGGTGTCACCTTAGTTTCCTTTTTGTTTCTCTTTTTATTTAACTCAAATTTCTGATAACACTTCATTATCTGTCTGCTTATTCAGTTCATGAGATTTCTATCCGTAAGGATTCAGGGGTACAGCTTATTTCCCGCAGAACTTTTTATGTTTGACTCACTTCTCCCTTTAACATAGCGTCACCCCTCCCTAGTTTGATCCATCCTATTATTGTGATATAATTTGTACCTTGGTATCAGTGTCCCACTGGTTGTCCTCCTTCTACCATAAGATAGGAGAATTAGAATATACAGCACTAAATGAAGAGATAGATATAATAAACTGTGATGTCTATTATAACTGTCTCTTCATTTACTGCTAGACAGTATATTCTAATTCTCCTCTCTTAGTTTTTAAGCTTCAGTCATTTGCATAGAGACACTTCGAGGTATGTTTGCTTGAATTTACCTTTCTCCGTGGACCAGCAGGAATGACGTCCTCACGTATGGGTGACGTCATCCGATGCAGCGGGCACTGGAACACGCCACAGTTACTAGTAGAAGGTTTTTGGGAGCTTCCCATGCCCATGTGCACCATATTTCCGCATAATGCTGCAGCATCATCTATGATCAGTCTTTGTTATTCCGCAGAGCCCTACAGATGCATCAGGACGTGCTCTCACACGGATCCTCCGTTTGGTATTTTTTTCACCATTTTTTCCTGCCTGCCATTGTTCACTTTCAAAAACTAAAGCCATTTTTCATTTAGTTAGTTTATTCATTTTTCTTGGTCGTTTAAGGTTTCTGTTCTTTTCTGTGGTGCTTCTGCCCCCTTATGCACTGGTGCTCCGTCCATGCCTCCTTCTTTTTCAAAATCGAGTCATTTGATTTCACTGTGGTACCTTTACACAAAAGCAGAAGTAGGGATGAGGTTGAGAACTACAGGGTGGTTAGTCTGACCTCTGTTGTTGTTGTTGTTAAGTGCCGTCGAGTCGGAGTCGACTCATGGCGACCCTCTGGATAGCTATCCTAAATTGTGTTCGGTCTTCAGTCAGGCGGCTCATTGTTGACAGACTGGTACCCGTAGCTGCTGTTATTGTATCGATCCATCTCATTGCTGGCCTTCCTCTTTTGCGTTGACCTTCTATCTTGCCAAGCATAATGTCTTTCTCTAATGATCTCTCTCTTCGCATGATGTGTCCAAAGTATGAAAGTCGAAGTCTTGTCATCTGAGCTTCTAAAGAAAGCTTAGGTTTGATCTCCTCTAGTACCGACTGGTTTGTTCTTCGGGCAGTCCATGGTATACACAGTATTCGCCACCAGCACCATAATTCAAAGGTATCAATTTTCTTCCTATCTGTCTTTTTCACTGCCCAGCTTTCACATCCATATGATGTTATTGAAAATACCATGGCTTGAACAAGTCAAATCTTTGTATGGAGAGAGACATCTCTGCTCTTGAGAATCTTATCTAGGTCTTTCATAGCCATTCTGCCAAGAGCAATGTGTCGTCTGATTTCTTGATTGATTGTTGCTTCTTTATTGATAGTTGATCCAAGTAGGTTAAAGTTGTTCACAATTTCAATTTCTTCTCCTTCAACGATGAACCTGTTGATTATGCCAGTTGTCATGATCTTTGTCTTCTTTACATTAAGGTGCAGGCCCATTTTGAGACTATGTTCTTTGATTGTGAGAAGCAAATGTTTCAGATCATCTTCACTTTCAGCCAGTAATGTGGTATCATCAGCATAGCGAAGGTTGTTGATGAGTCTTCCACCAATCTTCACACCTCTGTTGTCTTCATACAATCCTGCTTCTCTGATGATTTGTTCTGCATATAAATTAAACAGGTAGGGGGAAAGTGTGCAGCCTTGTCTTACACCTTTGCTTATTTTAAACCATTCTGTTTCTCCTTGTTCCGTTCGAACTATTGCTTCTTGATCAATGTACAGATTGCGCAAGAGAACGATCAGGTGTTCTGGTATACCCATGCTTCTTAATGTGGCCCAGAGTTTCTCATGGTTTACACAGTCAAAAGCCTTGCTATAGTCGATAAAGCACAAATAGATATCCTTTTGGTATTCCTTAGTCTTTTCAAGGATCCATCTCACATCCGCAATGATGTCTCTCGTTCCTCGCCCTTTCCTGAACCCTGCTTGCACTTCAGGTAGTTCTTGTTCCAGGTATGGTTGTAGTCTCTTTTAAATAAACTTCAGTAGAATCTTGCTGGCATGTGGGATCAGAGCGATTGTGCGATAATTTCCACAGTCAGTTGGATCACCTTTCTTTAGTATTGGTATAAACACAGATCTTTTCCAGTCAGTTGGCCATGATGTTGTCTTCCATATTTCTTGGCAGAGCCTTGTGAGTACGGTAACAGCTGCATCAGATTGCTGCAATACTTCTATGGGAATGCTATCAATGCCTGGTGCTTTGTTCTTTGATAAGGCTTTCAATGCTGCTTCAACTTCTTCTTTCATCACCAATGGTTCCCGATCATAAGGTACAGGTTGAAACAGCTGTTGGTCCACTTGATCTTTATCATATAAAAACTCTGTATATTCCTTTCACCTTTTCTTGATCTTCTCAGCATCATTCAACATAGAACCTTGAGCATCTTGTAACATTCCAATTCGAGGCTGGAACTTTTTCTTTAACTCTCGTAGCTTTAGGAAAGCCAATCTTGTTCTTCCTCTAATAGTTTCTGCTTCTATTTCCTTGCAAGTTTCATTGTAGTACTTTTCCTTGTCCTGTCTTGCTGCATGTTGGAAATCTCTGTTGAGTTCTGCGATTGTCTTTCTTTCTTCTCTGGCTTTAGCTTCTCTGCGTTTCTGGGCAATTTTCAGAGTTTCTTCCATCATCCATTTTGGCCGTTTTTGCTTTTTCACCTTTTGTAGAGACTTCTCACTTTCTTCCAACACAACCTTCTTGATGTCATTCCATAACTCTTCCGGAGCTCTGTCATTTGTATCTAAAGCAGCAAATCGATTTTGCAGGCAGTCTTTAAATTCCAGTGTTATATTCTCAAGGTCATGTTTTGCTGCATTCATGAGTGGTTTGCTCTTTTTCAACTTTTAGCTTTAGTTTGCATACTAGTAGTTGATGATCTGTACCATAGTCAGCTCCAGGTTTTGTCTTTGTTGATGTTACAGAGCTTTTCCATTGTTGACTTCCACATATGTAGTCAATTTGATTTTTATATAATCCATTCGGTGAAGTCCATGTGTACAGTCGCCGCTTGTGTTGCTGGAAGAAGGTGTTTGAGATGAATAGATCATTGGTCTTGCAGAATTCTATCAGTCTTTCTCCAGCTTCATTTCTGTTGCCAAGTCCATATTTTCCAACTACTTTGCCTTCTTCTTTGTTGCCAACTTTTGCATTCCAGTCACCCATGACTATCAGGATATCCTGTTTGCATGTTCTGTCAATTTCAGCTTGTACTTGTTCATAGAACTCTTCAATTTCATTCTCTTCAGCAGCTGTTGTTGGGGCATATACTTGAATTATAGTTGTGTTGATAGGCAGTCCTCATAGACGAATAGAGATTAAGCGTTCGTTGACTGCATTGTATTTCATTACAGTTCTTGCAAGTTTCTTCTTTATTATAAATGCAACACCATTTCTTCTTTGTCTTTCATTTCCAGCATAGTAGACCATGTGATCATCTGATGCAAAGTGCCCCATGCCAGTCCATTTCAGTTCGCTGACACCCAACAGATCAAGTTGTACACGTTTCATTTCATTCTTGACCACCTCCAACTTCCCTTGGTTCATGCTTCGTACGTTCCATGTTCCAATGTGTAAGACATCTTTACAGCTTCTGACTCTCATTTCATGCGCAGCTACATCAGCAGTCAGACTTCCCGAGGGCTTTGATCCAACCACATCATAAATGCTGGCTTTACTCTGAGAAGTCTTCAGCTCTTCCCCAGTAGCTAGTTGAGTGCCTTCTGACCTGGGGGTCTCATCTTCCAGCACCATAGCACAATTTGTTTTGTTGTAACTATCCATTGGGTTTTCATGGCAAGATACAGAAGTAGATTGCCGGGCCTTTCTTCCGCGCAGTTTAAGTTTGGTGTTGCTGCAGTTGTCACAAAAATGTGATCCTCCGCCGTCAACACTGTCCCATTCTGCTGCTGCCCAGATGGGTGGTTTGTCTTGGTCTGGCACCTCAGCTGAGACCTGTCCATCTTGGGAGACCCTGCCAGTAGTTAAACTACCAATAGTTTAGCTCTCAGCATCACTGATGCACGCAAGCCCTCACAGCACGACAAGCCGCAAACCAAGTGAGAGGTCTGACCTCTATGGTGAGTATATTCATAGAAAAGCTGTTAAAATAGAGGATAGTGAGATTTCTGGAGTCCAATTGAATGTAGGATCTGAGGCAGAACTTTTCATAGTCCACAGAGGCAATTTATAAATAAATTGAGCAATCTAGTAATGGACTCAAAAGTGACTGACTGGGTTAGAAATTGGTTGAGGGGGTGTCGACAAAGGGTACAATTAAATGGAGCTCACTCTAAGCAGAAGGATGTTACCAGTGGTGTGCCTCAGGGATCTGTCCTTGATCTGATTCTTATTAAAATTTTTGTTAATGATACTGCAGAAAAGCTGTCAGGTAAGGCTTGTCTCTTTGCAGGTGATAGCAAAATCTGCAATAGAGTAGACATCCAGGAAGGAGTAGATAACATGAGGAGGGATCTAGCTGAGCTTGAAGAATGGTTGAAGATTTGGCAGCTGAGATTTAATTAATTAATTTTATTTTTATTTACATTCTCTTATATACCGCACTTCCAATAATTTACTCACCACCAAAGTTAAACTAAATGCCTGTAGTTTTCAACATCCTTACTTCTGATTTTGTGTAAAGGGACCACATGTGCCTCTCTCCAGTCCTATGGTACCACTCCTGACTTCATCAAGGCATTGAAAAGGTCAGTCAATGGAGCTGATAGAATGTCCCCAAGTTCCCTCACTATTCTAGGGTGTATCCCATCAGATCCCATCGATTTGTCTACTTTAAGTTTAGCTAGTTTCTCATGAACACAGTCTTCTGAAAAATGTTAAGACGCCACTCACATCTGTTCCTGTTTGTGGGTGTTTTCTGAGGTCCTGCTCCTGGTTCTTCATCTGTGAACACAGAACAGAATTATTTGTTAAGTAATTCCTCTTTCTCCTCATCAGCTTCTACATATTCCTCCCCTTCCCCCTTGAGTCTGCCAATACCATTTTTGCCCTTCCTCATCTCACTAACAGATCTGAAAAATGTCTTATCCCCCATTTTATTGCATTGGCTATTTCCTCCTCTTTTTGAATCTTTGCTTTCCCAACTACTTTGCTAGCTTCTCTAAGTTTTTCTAAATATAAATGCCTGTCTTCCTCTCTCTGTGATCTCTTGTATTTCATGAAGACCTCCCTCTTTTTCTTCACCTTTTCAGCTACTTCTTTCAAAAACCATAGTGGTCTCCTTTTCTTTTTCATTTTATTTACCATATTAACAAAAAGGTCAATTGCCCATTGTTTTTTTACATCCCCCAGCTATTCCCATCCCCATGAGGTATTGGCCCATCTTGGCAAAGTTAGTTTTCTTAAAGTCTAAGACTCTCACTTTTGAATAGATTTTACCAGCCCTAGTACTAATACTGAACCACACTATCTGGTGATCACTGAATGTAAAATGATCTCCTATTTTAACATCAGAAACACTTTCACCACTGGTAAGCACCAAATCCAGTATGACCCCTTCATGTGTGGGTTCTGTTACTAGTTGTCTACATAGTTCTCCCTTTAGAGAATCCATGTTCTCCTTACTTCTAGATGATCCTGCATCAGGAATGTGCCAGTCAACATCTGGCATATTGAAATCCCCTATCAGTAGCACTTCCCCTTTCCTGGCAATGCTGCATATGTCTTCAGTTAACACTGTCCATCTCTTTCCCTCTTTCCCTCTGTCTAGTTTAACCCACAGTGCTTCTTCTCTCCCTTTTAAGCTCTCTAGTTCCAAAGCTTCAATATTATTTTTTACATATAGTGTCACTCCTCCTCCCCGTCCTTTCTGAATATAGTATAGCCTGCAATATTTACATCCCAGTTGTCTTTTCTGTGAACCATGTTCCTGTAACTGCCACTAAATTGAAGTCAGCCTCTCCCATTAAAGCTTGTGATAAGGAAGCTTATCATAGCTCAGGAAGGAGCTATAGTAAAGGTGAAGTGACTCTGAACAAGCAACCTGTCAGTTCTGGTAGAAATAAGAAAACAGAATTTTCCCATAAAAGACTACCAGTCCCAGAATGCACCAGGTTTCCAACAGCCATTAGAGGAGCTGAAGTGGGGAAATGTGTGTTCAATCAGGAGGGCTATGAGGTAATCCCTAAGCACTCATCTCAAAGGGCAGGGTCTGATTCAGCACAGCTGCGCTGTGCTAGGGTGGAGCACTCATCTAGGCAGAATAAAGGTAGGGTTTATTCTACAGAGAATTATCCTCATCCTCAGTTTCATCTGGGAGATCCTCAGAATCATCATCTTCATGATCTTGGACAGCTTCATCATCTAGAGGATCATCAGAAGCAGAAGCCAAACCGGACGGACAGAGAGGGCAAGAAACCCTTTGGAAGAAAGAAGAGAAAAGCCTTTGGGAGGTCTAAAGGAGTCCAGAGCAGTACGTATACTGGAAGGCATTCCAAGGGCCAGCATACACCATTGGACTGGGGAAAGCCAGAGGAATGGTGCTGCAGGGCTAGGAATCTCCAGACGGTACCTGTAAGGGAGACGGCTGCACGTGGAAGGGACCCTAGGACCCGTGCCAGAAGGTATGTGAAGAGAGATCCAGTGTCCAGGGATCTGGATTGGAAGGCTGGACATAAGAACTGGACTACATACTGGCCAGGCTATTTAGAGAGGAACTCTAACAGCAATGGAAGCTCAGGTATGAACACTGATCTATGCCCTAGCTATAACCTTGAAAGACAGCAGGGAAACAAGTATTCTCCTGAGAGTGCTACATTGAGAAATTCCTCTGTGCCAATCCATGATATTGAACCCATGATTGTTGAAGAAGGGGGAGCGGTCTTAGATACAGGCTGTGAATATATGGATTGCTCTCTGTCTAAACTCCTTTGGTAATTTTCTGTTACAAAGTACAGCAACCATCACAAAGAAATACAAACTTGTTCTTTAATCTATTCAGAAAAGCTCCTGAAGTAGGATTTGAGCCACGCAGTAGAAAGCAAGCCAGCTAAGAGGTTTCAGCTGGGTAACTGCTAGCAATTGAGCCTTACCTAATTGCTTGTGAGCTCTGAGGGAATCACTGCGGAGTCTATGTGGGAAGATATAAGAAGTTAACCTGAAAAGAACAGTTTTTTCCCTTCTTTGTGGATTTTGTTTGTTGTTTGATATACTGCTAAGAAAATATTAGCTAAAGCCTACAGAAAAGACCAGTTTGTTACCCACCAGGTCTTTATTCTTTTGCTTTGATTGCCTGACAAGTTCAGCTGTTGTTTTTCCTGATTTTGTTTTTCCAAGTTTAACACTGAAAGCAAGTATCCTGTTTTGTGTGCTACCAAGCATATCTGTGTTGGGAGAAATAACCCCATAAATAAATATCTTATTGGCTTTACACTCAAGCACAACTAATTATTGTGAGCAGCTGTGTCTGGTGTGAAAGAACTGCATTTCCCACAATCCCTTGCAAATCATATTGATATATGCACTTGCCAAGACTGTGAACATTCTCACCCAGGCAGCCGTCTGACAAGCTTCAATATCTGGGATTTTATTTCCCATGCTATGAGCATTTATACACACCACTTTCCATATGTTGCCCCTTTTACCCATTTCCATAAAAGTATTTAATATTTCACTTATTTGGGGGCTTTCTTCACACATCCCCAATGAATCTAGTTTAAAGCCTTCTTCAGTAGATTAGCCAGTCTTCTACTGAACACACGTTGACCCTTCTTGGACAGATGGATGCCATCTCTGCTCTGCAGCCCTTGGAACAGCATTCCATGGTCCAATAAACCAAAATGCTCTTAATGATACCATCCACGCAGCCATGTATTTATCTCCAGAGTGCAAGCTTCTCTGCCGTGGCCTTTACCCTTAACAGGGAGGATTGTAGAGAACACCACCTCTGCCCCTATCTTCTTCACCCTCTGTCCAAGAGCCATGAAGTCACTTTTGATATGCTCAGCAGTATCATTTGTGCTGACATGGATTAGCAACATTAGGTAATAGTCATTGGGCTTTATGAGTCTCGGCATACTCTCCATAACATCTCAGATTTTGGCACTTGGCAGACAGCATACCTCTCTGGACATCAAGTCTGATCAGTAGATGGACACTTCAGTACCCCTCAGAAAAGAGTCACCAACCACCACTACCCTTCGCTTCCTTGTGTTCACTGATTCTGCAACTTTGGGGTGCTCGAGCTCTGGTTCTTCCCTTTCCAGTGATGCTTTCACCTCCTCTTCTTCCAGGGCTGCTTAATGGTTCTTCAATTCAAGGGCTGTAGAAATTGGATTTATGATTCTGCAGGCCCGGGTGACTTGTGTCCAACCTTTGTCATTCTGTAGGCGCCCAACTTCTCCTCTGCTGGACAGCTTGTATGTTGCAAGAAACATCTCATCAATGTACTTCTCACTGTCTTGAATGCTCCTCAGCCTTACCACCTCCTCTTTGAGTTCCTCTATTTATTTTCTGAGAGCTTCAGCAGGCAGGCATCCTGGGAGTCTCCGATGTTAGGAGACCTACAAGGTAGTACTGGGGAAGTCATTAAGGGCACATCACTGGTTAAACCTGGGGAAGTCATTACGAGCACATCACTGGTTAATGGCTAAATATTGCTCCACCTCTCTGGTATGCCCTGGTGTTGTCCAGGTAGTGCTGGGTGTTTAAATAACTTGGGGCGCATATTCAGCGACACTAACCAGTTGGCAGAATTTATGCAGTTAGCATAAATCCCTTTGAATATGTCCCCTGTGGCTCTTTACTAATACTCATTCTTACTATGATTTTTGTTCTCAAGATATATGCTGATCAAAGCCAATTTTGTTGGTTTCTAACTTTGAGCAAACTCTTTCCATAAAATTTACATCACAGGAAGGGCAATTTTAAAAGCCATTTCTGCACACAAAACACTGCTTTGTGCATGGAAATAGCTGTTTATAAAATTGTGCTGAATAGGTTCTTTGTAGACCTGGTATGACCCACATTGCAAGATGAACATGTCACACAGAATGCATGGTCAGTCCAAAGTAAAGGTATACAGGAATTTAAAGTCAAAGTGGACAGAGGACTGGACATTAGTAAGAAGCAGGTCTAGCACTTATTTATTTTATTTATTTTCATTTCTTATATACCGCACTATTTGCGATCAGCGCGGTTTACATAGAACAAACAGTATCCGACAATAAGCAAATGTCTGGTCATTACATTGAACAGGGCACTTGTCCTGTGATGTGAGTTACATTGAACAGGGAACACTTGTCCTGTGATGTGAGTTAGGAAGGTTATTAGTTGGTATCAACTAAATTGTCTGCAGGGGTGGATGAGTATTGTATAGTTTGTTTTATGAAAGTTTCTCTGTCAAATATTTTGAATTTCTGTGTTTGTGTGGATTTTATTTATTTATTGAGACTTTATAGTTTGGGTAATAGGAATTTGAAATTTTATGAGATGTTGGTCAGACCAGGGTACTGGTGAGACCACGAGGGATATTGAAATGTAGTTATGGTGGACTATGTTAGGTAGAAATATTAGATCTAGCATATTACCTTTACAGTGGGTTTCTGTATCAGTTATTTGGTGGAAATTTAAATTGATGGTATTGGTTAGAAAAGTTGTACTTTGGCTGTGAGGTAATGACGCCAGATTGAGATCTCCTAGTAATATTAGCAGTAGTTTATCATTGGCTGAAGTTAATATTTCAGTTAATATCTCAAGTGTGTCTGCAGGGGCATCTGGTGACCTGTAGGTCAGACAGATATGTACGTTTTTTGTTCTTATGTTTAGAATTTCAAGATTCTGAGCGTTGATAGATGAGAGTTATATCAAACTAGGTTTTTACCCCTGCTGCACTGGTTGGTGAAACCTTATTCCCAGGGAGGAGCAGATTTGGAGCATTGTACACCTGGTACACCTCCTAGTAATATTAGCAGTGTCAGGCCAGATGTACAATGCTCCAAATCAGCTCCTCCCTGGGAACAGGGTTTCATCAACCAGTGCAGCAGGGGTAAAAACCTAGTTTGATATAACTCTCTATCTGCTACACTCACAGATATCTGATGTAAGTCTATACAAGAAAAGCAGTGTAAATTCCTTGTCACACCCCAGCCCTCTGCCTCAGGCTTAGAGGGGTAGAGTTGCCATTAACTTAAGAACATAACAACATAAGATATGCCATACTGGGTCAGACCAAGGTCCATCAAGCCCAATATCCTGTTTCCAACAGTGGCCAATCTAGGTCATACGTACCTAGCAGTTTCCCCAAAAGACACAGGTTCCGCAGAGCTTGTACTGGGTCAAGCATTGATATCCTGGGTCCCTTCTTAATAATTGTTTATGGACCTTTCCTCCAGGAACTTGTCCAAACCTTTTTTAAACCCAACTACACTAACAGCCTTTACTACATCCTCCGGTAACAAATTCCAGAGTTTGATTTCACGTAGAGTGAAAAACTATTTTCTTTTATTAGTCTTAAATAGCTTACCCTGTAGCTTCATTGCATGTCCCCTAGTCTTTCTATATTCTGATAAAGTAAACAATCGATCTACGTTTACCCGTTCCACTCCGTTCATTAATTTATGGACTTCTGTCCTATCTCCCCTCAGCTGTCTCTTTTCCAGGTTAAAGAGCCCTAACCTTTTTAGCCTTTCTTCATAGGAGTATCCTTCCATCCCCTTTACCATTTTGGTGGCTCTTCTCTGAACCTTTTCTAATAACTCTATATCCTTTTTAAGATACGGCGACCAGAATTGCACACAATATTCAAGGTGCGGTCTCACCATGGAATGATATAGAGGCATTATAATATCTTTTGTTTTATTTTCCATTCCTTTCCTTATGATACCTAGCATTCTATTTGCTCTCTTGGCTGTCGCTGCACACTGGGCCGAGGGTTTTAACATGTTATCCACAATGACGCCTAAATCTCGTTCCTGGGTGGTGGTTCCTAATGTGGAACCTTGCATTGTGTAACCATAGTTTGGGTTGTTCTTCCCTATGTGCATAACTTTGCACTTGTCCACATTAAATTTCATCTGCCATTTTGATGCCCAGTCTTCTAATTTATCAAGATCCTCTTGCAATTTTCCACAATCCTCTTGGGTTTTAACAACTTTAAATAGTTTTGTGTCATCTGCAAATTTGATAACCTCACTATTTCACTATTTGATAACCTCGTTATTCCACTTTCCAGGTCATTTATGAATATGTCAAAAAGCAGCGGACCCAGCACAGATCCCTGGGGTACACCACTATTCACCACTATTCACCTTTCTCCATTGGAAAAATTGGCCATTTAGCCCAACCCTCTGCTTTCTATCTTTTAACCAGTTCTTGATCCACAGTAGTACACTGCCTCCTATCCCATGACTCTTTAGTTTTACCAAAAGTCTCTGATGAGGGACCTTGTCAAAGGCTTTCTGAAAGTCCAGATACACTATATCAACCGACTCACCTTTGTCCACCTGTTTATTCACACTTTCAAAAAAACATAACAGATTAGTAAGACAAGATCTTCCTTATCTAAAGCCATGTGGCTGTCTCCCATTAGGCCATGACTATCTACATGCTGAGTAATTTTATTCTTTATGATGGTTTCTACCATTTTTCCCGGTACTGACGTCAGGCTGACCGGTCTGTAGTTTCCCGGATCATAGAAACATAGAAACATAGAAATATGATGACAGAAAAAGACCACATGGCCTATCTAGTCTGTCCTTCCATAACAACAACTACAACAGTCCACTTTTTACCTTTAGAGATCCTCTGTGTTGGTCCCATGCTTTTTTGAATTCAGTTACTGTCCTCATCTCTACCACCTCCACTGGGAGACTATTCCATGGATCCACTACTTTTTCCGTAAAGAAATATTTCCGCATATCACTCCTGAATCTATCTCCCTTCACCCTCATCCCATGTCCCCTCATAGCAGAACTTGCTTTCAATGAAAGAGGCTCTCTCCCTGAACATTTATGCCATGGAGATATTTAAACATCTCAATCATATCACCTCTATCCCGCCTTTCCTCTAAGGTGTACATATTAAGATCCTTAAGTCTGTCCTCATATGCTTTATAATGAAGCCCATTAATCATTTTAGTAGCAACCCTCTGCACCGACTCCATCCTGTTCACATCCTTTTGAAGGTGCGGTCTCCAGAATTGCACACCATACTCCAAATGAGGTCGCACCAAAGACTTATACAAAGGCATTATAACCTCCTTTTTTCTGCTAGCCATTCCTCTCCGTATGCACCCAAGCATCCTTCTAGCTTTTGCCGTCACCTTTTCTACCTGTTTAGCTACTTTAAGATCATGAGACACAACCACGCCTAGGTCCCGCTCTTCTTTAGTGGACAAAAGTACTTCACCTCCTATACTGTATTGCTCCCTTGGATTGCTGCAGCCCAAATGCATGACCTTACATTTTTTAACATTAAATCCCAGCTGCCAAATTCTAGACCATTCTTCAAGCTTAGCTAGATCCCTCCTCATGTTATCTACACCTTCCTGGGTGTCTACTCTATTACAGATTTTGGTATCATCCGCAAAGAGGCAAACCTTACCTGACAGCCCTTCCGCTATATCACTAAACAAAGATGTTAAAAAGAATCGGACCAAAGACAGATCCCTGGGGCACACCACTGGTAACATCCTTCTCCTCAGAGTGAGCTCCATTTACTTGTACTCTTTGTCGCCTCCCACCCAACCAATTTCTAACCCAAGCAGTAACTTTAGGGTCCATCCCTAGGGTGCTCAGTTTGTTGATCACCCCTGGAACCCTTTTTAAAAATTGGTGTTACATTGGCAATCCTCCAGTCTTCAGGTATTAGAGATGATTTTAATGATAGTTCACAGATTACTAATAGCAGGTCTGCAATCTCATATTTCAGTTCTTTCAACACCCTTGGATGTATACCATCCGGCCCAGGTGATTTGCAACTCTTCAGTTTATCTAATAGTTGTATTTTATTTATTTTTATTTATTTTATTTTAGCTGTATTTATATCCCGCTTTTAACCGGGTCAAAGCAGTCAATTGGGGGATACATTTAACACGAGGGGATATGAGACACATACACTAATACTTACAGGGAACATGGGCAATGGAGGGTTAAGTGGCTTGCCCAAGACCACAAGGAGTGCCTATAGGACTAGAAATCCCAGTCCCTTCGGCCTGAGATTGCTGTTTCCAGGTGGGACTTGAACCCCCAGCCCTCCGGCCTGAAGTACCTTGTCCTAACTACTAGACCACTCCTCTCTTCCCAATGTATCGATATTTCCTTCAATTCTTCAGCACCTTTAAATACTACTTCAGTCATGGGTAACATCCTTACATCTTCCTCAGTAAAGACCGAAGCAAAGAATTCATTCAGTCTCTCCGCTATCGCCTTGTCACCTCTTAGTGCCCCTTTAACTCCTCTATCATCTAATGGACCAACTGGCTCTCTCACAGGTTTTTTGCTACGTATGTACTTGAAAAAATCTTTATTTCGCGTTTTTGCTTCCACAGCAAGCTTCTTCTCAAATTCTCCCTTTGCCTGCTTTATCAATGCCTTGCATTTGACTTGCCGGTGCTTGTGCTGTTTCCAGGTTTCGTCGTTTGGCTCTTTTTTCCATTTCCTGAAAGATGCTTTTTTGGCAACAACAGCCTCTCTGACCTCACCTTCTCTTATAAAAGGTTGAATAAACTATTTTTCTCCAGTGAAGCATGCTGGAAGTTGTAGTTTTTGCCTTCTAAGATGAAGTGTAGTCATGAAACCGAAAGTAAAGGCAAATGACAAAATATATTCCCCAAACGCAAACAAAGTCCATGCAGACTGTAACAGGATACTTCTCCATTCATTCGCTCAAGGTTATTTACAACTTAGGCTGGTTGAGCTTCACAGTCAGTAATGCAGCTGCTTATCAATATAAGGGATAAAGAAAAACACAGCTTCTTCATTTAACAAAGCAAAAATATCTTCTTTTTACCTTTGTCTTCCTTAAGCATTCAAATGTATATGCAACATGTATCTTCCCATTAAAAGAGCAAGTTCCTACCTTCAGTTCAGGCTAGGTTTCATTACTCTACTTTTCAGGAGACTTTATATTTTCAGCTATTCTTTAGCAAAGGGACTCAATGCTACCAGCTTGACATACAGTACAGTCCATGAGTACTTCTGGAGGCAATAAATCCTGCTCAATAAGCTCAACCTGCATTTCCTCTGGCTCCGGTAATGCATTGCCCTGCTCTGAGCTTTTAACATACGTCTCAGGGTATACTCTCTCTGAGGATCCCTGTTTCTCTCTTGAGCACAGCTCTACCCGGTAAGGATAAATTGTACCTGAAGCTGTGGACACTTCTCCCTGGCTGTGTTCACCAGTCTCCCTCCAGCTTCTGGGAAACAGTCCCTGGTTCACTTCCCTGAGTTCCTTCCTGGAGCTCTGCCATGGCTCCCTGTTCCAGGCTTGCCTCCTTTGACTCCTGTGCTGAGTCCTTGGCTCCCACCTCTGATCTCTCTGAACCTTCTGATCAGGAACTGGGCTTTGAAGCCTTCTCTGCTCTCTCCTCCAGTGCTCTCTCTCTCCGAGCTCTCCTCTCCAGTGCTCTCCCTCTCCAGGCTCTCCTCTCCACTCAGGCTCTCTTCTCCTTCCAGGCTCGCCTCTCCTCCTTCTCCTTTGCTTTCTCTCTAGCCAAGGTTTATATCCCTGCTTCCTGGGCAGTGTCTCTCCCTCTCTGGACAGGTGCTTGCAATTATCTTCCAAGCCTGCAACTACGTCAGCAGAGCTTGGGTGTGGCAGCCTAGGTTCAGTTTCTCTCTGCTTGCTTTCTTTAGGCAAAAGCTGAAACCTGTGCACTGCAAAATCATTAGTTTCTCCTATTTCCATAGGCTCACTACAGGCTTCCTTATCACAGCCCACATGCTTAGTCTAAAACCACAGTTAAAAGCTATAATAATAATCCCCCCCCCCCCCAAAAAAACCCCCCAACAGTTAGAATTTATAGTTTTAAGCCAGCAGAGAAGATAGAAAGGTGTGTCCTTAGCTTAATGGATGCTTCTTCTCAGCTTCTGCAAAACTGGCTCAGACCAGTGTCTGGCCAGGTGTACAATGTTCCAAATCAGCTCCTCCCTGGGAATAGGGTTTCACCAACCAGTGCAGCAGGGGTAAAAATCTAGTTTGATATAACTCTCATCTATCAATGCTCAGAATCTTGAAATTCTAAACATAAGAACAAAAAAGGGTGGTGGATGCTTGGAATGCTCTCCCAATGGAAGTGGTGGGGGCAAACATGGTGACGGAATTCAAAACAGCATGGGACAAGCATAGCAGATCCCTTTACAGCAACAGGATAAAAACAAAATAAACTGAACCATCTAACTTCTCAGCAAACAGGGGTGTCCTACATGGAGTGGTGGGTCCACCCCTAAACAAAGACATGGGGAAGGGTGGCCTGCACAGAGCAACACGTGCACCTACTCTTGCCGTATTATTGGGCAGACTGCATGGACCATGCTGGTCTTTATCTGCCGTCATTTACTATGTTATTATGTTACTATGATAACAGTGTAGCTTTTAGTTCTTTTTTATGATTGCTAGGACACCTCCTCTTTTTTAGAGGTATGGTGGGTGTGATAAATTTAATAGTTTGGTAGATTGAGTTGGTTAATAATTACTCAATATGTGTCTGATAACCAGGTTTCTGTAATGCATAGTAGGTCAGGTTTATTTTCAGAAATGATGTCTTGTATTTGTGGAATTTTATTTCTTATAATCTAGCATTTATGAGCATGTAGTTGAGGTATCTGTAGGAGGGGATATCTTGTTCAAGGGGTAGTATGTGGTTTGGGTAGAGTTTTATGTTGATTAGTCTGGAGTAGCTAGTTTTTGTATGTTGTTTGGAATTGTGATAGTAGTATGTTGTTAGTTGTCTTAGGTCTGAGCAGATTGTGGGTATGTGTTTAATGTGAGGGGGTGATGAATGCTTGATTGACTGTAGTGGTACAGAGTAGTGTGGCTACGAAGAGATAAACCCATATAGTTTTCTTCTCCATGTTTGAGGTCTGTGAGGAGAGTTATAATGAAACTGATGTCTAATGGGAGGGGAAGGGTGGGAGAGAGGAGGAAGTTGTGTGAATAGAGCGTAAGAGTGTAAGTGTAGTCGGTTACAATAAAATGTACAGCTAATTGTAAAACAATATTGCTACAGGAATCAGTTATAACAGCTAGATACAGTAGTAGAGTTTGGTTGGCATGGTATCTGTAGAATAATCAATAAGAAATTGTAAGCAATTGTACACAATATAATTTATGCAATCTTGTTTGCTCTGTTTTACCTGAGTACTTGTAGCCCATGAACTGTGGGAGTAACAGTCTTTTGTGGTGTTATTTGTGGTGTTATAGGGGGAGGAGTGGCCTAGTGGTTAGGACAAGGTACTTAGGGCCGGAGGGCCGGGGGTTCAAGTCCCACCTGGGGACAGCAATCTCAGGCCAGAGGGACTGGGATTTCTAGTCCTATAGGCACTCCTTGTGGTCTTGGGCAAGCCACTTAACCCTCTATTGCCCATGTTCCCTGTAAGTATTAGCGTATGTGTGTCATATCCCCTTGTGTTAAATGTATCTCCCAATTGACCGCTTTGACCCGGTGAAAAGCGGGATATAAATACAGCTAAAATAAAAAAAATAAATAAATAAACTTCCCGCTCTCCCTCGATAAAGCCGATTTGAGGCTGGAGCAAGGCTGGAAAGGATCTTTACCAGCTGAAGTGGAGGAGATCTTTTGAAATTTGCAGTATAGAAATTTAAATAAAATAAAAAATAAATAAAATAAAATAAATGATGGATGTTGTACCAACATTCCTCAGATTGTGCCATGAGGCTGCATCCTTATTCAGAATCCATGCAGGCTATGAGAGTGGTGATATATCTGGAGTCTGGTTACTTGGTATAATGGCACAGGGATCACCCCTTCCCATGCCCACACAGGCCTGACCAGGGGAGCATTGCCATAAAGCAGACTGTGGGAAGGCAAGCACAGTTGCCCCATAGATAGCATATGTTTACAAACTGAGATAAGCCAATACAAGGAGTAGACATTGTATGGGACAGGTATAGCCACATGTGGAGAGTTGCTGTGAGAAATGCCAGTACCCAGATATGTTGGAAACAGATGCCATAGCCAGAAAGCCATTGTCATTGAAAGAGCATACTTGATGCTGGCGGCGAATACTGTGTATACCAGGACTACCCAAAGAACAAACCAGTTGGTACTAGAGGAGATCAAACCTAAGCTTTCTTTAGAAGCTCAGATGACAAGACTTTGACTTTCATATTTTGGACACATCATGCGAAGAGAGAGATCATTAGAGAAAGACATCATGCTTGGCAAGATAGAAGGTCAACGCAAAAGAGGAAGGCCAGCAATGAGAGGGATCAAGACAATAACAGCAGCTACGGGTACTAGTCTGTCAACAATGAGCCACCTGTCTGAAGACCGAACACAATTTAGGATAGCTACCCAGAGGGTCGCCATGAGTCGACTCCAACTCGACGGCACTTAACAACAACAACTTCTGTAGCTCAGCAATATTATGCATCCTTTTGGGAATTGAAAGTTAGAATAGATTGTTCTGAACCTGGTAAAGATCCATACTCAGCATTTTAAAAAGTGTTTTTAGAGATGACCAATGCAAGAATAACTGAAGCATTTCTATACTAAGTAATTTTTGATGCACGGACACGTCCACGAGTGAATCCCAGAAACACGGGCGCATCTATACCCATGGATGCAAAATTAGCATTGAATCTTGCCTAAGCCTGATTTAAACATGTCTGCTGGAGATAACCTGTCTATATGGAATTTACCTCTAAGTGCATAACTTTGCATTTGTCCACCTTAAATTTCATCTGCCATTTGAATGCCCAGTCTCCCAATTTTTCAAGGTACTCTTGCAATTTTTCACAGTCCTCTTGCATTTTAGCAACTTTGAATAATTTTGTATCATCTGCAGATTTGATCACCTCACTTGTTATTCCCATTTTCAGGTAATTTATGAATAAGTAAAAAAGCTACAGGCCTAACACAGATCCCTGGGGTACTCCACTATTCACTTTCCTCCACTGAGAAAATTGTCCATTTAACCCCTCTCTTTATTTTCTATCTTTTAACCAGTACCTAATCAACAGTAGTAAACTGCCTCCTATCCCAGTACTTTTTAATTTCCTCAAGAGTCTCTCAATTCCTTCCAGCTAACATTTTTGACCTGGAAGCTTTTATTTTTTGTGGTTGTCACTTCAGCATGCCATCTAGCCTGTCATTTCTTTTGACCCCAGTAAACTAGAGGCTGCCATCTCCAAATGCTCTCTTTCAATATGGCCTGTAGACTGTATCTCTTTCGCTTATGCCGAGGCAGACCTGAACCTTGATGGTCATGTCATGGTTTACAAAGTCAGAGCCATGACTATGTCAGTGGCCAACTTGCCCTTGGGCTCCATGGAAGATTTGCAGAACTGCAGCATGGAATTCAGTCCACAGTCCACAAGGAGGAGTGGCCTAGTAGTCGGTGCAAATTATCAAGGGCCAAATTCCGCTAGAAGATGGCAATCTTTGATCAGAAGGACTGTGGTTTCTAGTCCCACAGGTGCACCTTGGGCAAGTCACTTAATCCTCCATTGCCTCAGATACAAAAAACATAGATTGTGAGCACTTCATGGACAAAGGAAATATATATATATATATATATATATATATATATATATATATATATATATATATATATATATATATATATATATATATAATATATATATTCTGTACCTGAATGCTACAGCAATTTTGGCCAATCGGTTCTATGGAATCTGTTAGGGGATTAGAATCCAACTCCATCCCCCCAGGCCCATTCTTTTCTGTTAAGGCTTCCAAAAAAAAAAGGATGACGACTTTTATTGTACATCATTATGTATTTCAGAATACAAAGGCCTGGGATATTGCAGCCTCACTGTCAGAATGCCCTAACCTCTCTGTTATGGAGTGGAGGAGTGGCCTAGTGGTTGGGGCAAGGTACTTCAGGCCAGAAGGTCGGGGGTTCAAATCCCACTAGAGGACAGTAACCCTGGGCCAGAAGGACTAGGGTTTCTAGTCCCACAGGTGCTCCTTGTGGTCTTGGGCAAGCCACTTAACCCTCCATAGCCCATATTCCCTGTAAAATAGTTATCTCCAAGTTATAATGCCCTGTTCAATGTAATTTCAGTTTGTTCAATGTAAACCACACTGATGTGGAACAGCACAATATATAAGAGAATGTAAATAAATGATGGTATCCTTCAAAAATCCCTTACTGAAAATGCAACCCTGGATTTCAACTACATGCCTAAAATGCACTTGGGTAGCAGAAATCCAAGGGAAAAGTACACAATAGGGGGTGAGAGGTTGGTATGCACGGTTCAGGAGAAAGACCTTGGTGTGATTATCTCTGATGATCTCAAGGTGGCAAAACAGTGCGACAAGGCGGTGGCAAAAGCCAGGAGGATGTTGGGCTGCATTCAAAGAGGGATTACCAGCAGAAAGGAAGAGGTAATTATGCCACTGTACAAGTCACTGGTGAGGCCTCACTTGGAATACTGTGTTCAGTTTTGGAGGCCATATCTTGCAAAAGATGTAAAAAGACTGGAAACTGTTCAGAGAAAGGCGACCAAAATGATTTGGAGCCTGCGTCAGAAGCCTTATGAGAAGAGACTTGAAGACCTAAATATGTACACTTTGGAGGAGAGGAGGGACAGGGGAGATATGATTCAGACCTTTAAATACTTAAAGAGAAATGATGAACAAACAAACCTCTTCCAAAGACGGGGAAGCTGTAAAACTAGAGGGCATAACATGAAGCTGCAAGGTGGTAAATTGAAAGGCAATGTCAGGAAATATTTCTTCACTGAAAGGGTGGTGGATGCTTGGAATGCCCTCCCGATGGAAGTGGTGAGTGGTGAGGGCAAACATGGTGATGGAATTCAAAACGGCATGGGACAAACACAGTGGATCCCTTTACAGCAACAGGATAAAAGCAAAATAAACAGTACCATCTAACTTCTGAACTATCTAGCATCTGAACAAATAAGGGTGTCCTACATGGAGTGGTGGGTTCACCCCTAAACAGAAACAAAAACATGGGGAGGGGTGGCCTGCACAGAGCGACAGATGCACCTACTCTTGCCATCTTGCTGGGCAGACTAGATGGACCATGCTGGTCTTTATCTGCCGTCACTTACTATGTTACTATGTTACTATGACCATGACAAAACAAACAACCAGGTATAGCGGCACTGCACTCCCCACCATCCTCTGGCCGTTCACAGAGGCAAATCAAAGGAACGTTTGACAAATATGTTTTAAAATCAGCTTTGAAGCTCTTAAATCAGGGCCGGCGAGCTAGGCAGCTGCCCGTGGAGGGCAGAGACTGCAATGACACACATTGGCGGCTGCGCTGCCCCCCTTGATGCCACTGATTCCACTTGGGGAGGAGAGGCGGGCAGCTGTAGTATTTTCAAAAGCGGCAGCAAAGGGGAGGGGCAGAGGTGATGGCAGCGGTGGCAGCTGGGAGAGTGGCAAGAAACCCTTGGGCTGGCTTGCCTTACATGAGTTAGCTAGTCAGAGATGGGATATGACATGACTGTGCAAAAGATTGGATATCCCCTATCTTGCTGCAGGACTGCTGTCTGCATCTTTGATTGATGAACTGTTCAATTCTTTAGAGTTGCTAATGGAGTAGGAATGTGCAGACTAAAGGAAAGACTTCGGGATTGTTTGGTATATTATCTGCTAATACCATGGTGATGGCATTTAATATTTGGCCACTGCCACACACGTCGGAAGCTGCCGAAGCTAACCGGACAGTAGCGATATTGCATGCAAGGGTTTTTCCTTGTCTGTCTTTAAGACGCAGATCACTAAGTGAGAACCCTGCAATATCGCTGCTGCCTGGTTATTTATTTTTATTTATTTAGATACATTTATATCCCGCTTTTCACCAGGTCAAAGCTGTTTAACAAAAAAAGGGGGGGGGACGTAATCAAGTCGACAGAAAAAAGGGGGGGGCTGTCACCAAGAGGGCCAACATTGATGATTCGAACAGAAAGTAACAAATTAGACAGAGGATGTTAGTCTCTTAGTTGGTGGTGGAGAGGGTAGGTCAGGGGGCTGGAAGTGCAGTCAGTGAGAAAAGTCTTTTTCTGAAGGGTAGGTCAGGGGGGCTGGAAGTGCAGTCAGTGAGAAAAGTCTTTTTCTGGTCCAAGATATTCTTGAAATAGGATGGTCTTTAGTTGTTTCCGGAATGTGGTGAGGTCTCTGTTGCTTTGGATCGGGTTCGGGAGGGAGTTCCAGAGGGAAGGTGCATACAGTTTGAATGCTCTGTTGCAGGTCTGTTGATTGAACTTAGTTCATTCGTGGGGGATGGTGAGTGTGTTGCTGGTGCTCTGTCGGGTTAGTCTGCTGGGAGTGGGCTGGGGTAGTAGAGTCCGGAGTTGGGAAGTCTGTGTTTGATGGAGGGCTTTGTGGATGAGTAGGATAGATTTGTATTTAATCCTTGCTTTGAGAGAAAGGATGTGAAGTTCTCTTAGTATTGGAGCGATGTGATCATGTTTTTTTGCTTTCTGGATGATTCTTGGCTGTGGTGTTTAAGGATGTTCATAGAGGGGTTGATGTGGGTGGCGGGTAGTCCATGATAAATCATATTGCAGTAGCCCAGGTGGGGGAGCATCATGGCCTGCATGACTGTTCTAAAGTCCTTTGGGTCGATGAGTGATCTGAGTCGTTGTACCATCTTTGTTTTGTGGAATACTGTTCTGGTAGTCTTTTTTATCTGTTGGTTAAATGTGCGCACTTGATCGATGATGATTCCTAGATATTTTATGTGGGGTTGAATTTGTATTTGGGTGGTTCCTAATATGAGGTGTGGTGGTGGGGTGAAGTTAGGGTCTTTGGTCACTATGAGGGCTTCTGTTTTTTTAATGTTGATGGATAGGTTGTTCTCTTGTAGCCAGCTGGAGACTTCAATGAAGCAGTCTGATAGGTGACCGTTTGTTGGATTGGTGGTTGTGATGGGAGCATATAGCATTATGTCGTCTGCGTAGATGTGGTAGTTGAAGTTATGAGCACCTATTATCGAGCAGAGTGGCTGCAGGTAGATATTGAAGAGCATGGCGGATAGTGTGGAACCTTGAGGTACTCCTTGGTGCTGACGAAAGGGTGGGGGGGGGGTTGCCATGTTTGTGCGAATCTGCTGTTGTCTATTGGTGAGGTAGGAGCGTAACCATTGAAGTACGATGTCTTTGATGCCAATTTCCTGGAGTCTGTGTAGGAGGGTGTTGTGAGAGATGGTGTTGAAGGCTGCGGATATGTCAAGGAAAAGCATGGCATATCCAGAGTGTTTGGTCTGCATACCTTTGATGAGGGTGTTCAGTATGATGTCATGAGGGTCTCAACTCCATGTAGTGGGCGGAATCCATGTTGTTGTGGGTCCAGCATGTTGTTGGTATCCAGGTGGTCTTGGAGCTGTTGTTGGATTATATTCTCTATGATTTTGGTGGTGAAAGAGAGGCTTGCTACAGGCTTGAAAGAGGCGAGGTCGAGCGGGTCCAGGTTGGGATTTTTTTAGGGATGGGCGAATGATGGAGGTTTTGAGGATGTCTGGCATGTGTCCTTGTTTGAGTGATTCATTGACAATGTGGGTTAGTGCTGTGCTTATGTTCTCTTTAGATTTCTTTATCCACTCTACAGGGCAGGGATCTAATGGAGAGGTAGTGGTGTTTAGGCAGGAGATAGTGGATTCTATCATTCCTTTGGTGACTGTATTGAATGTATTCCAGGCTGTGTCTTTTGCAGCAGGGTAGGTTGTTGTCGTTGTTGTTGTATTCAATTGTGGGTTGGGTGGGTGTTGGAGCTGTTTGTATTGGCGTGCTAGTAGTCCTGGTGGGATGTTTGGGAGCTGGTTGGAGTGGTTTGGTGTCTTTGTTAGCTTTTTGACAATGTCAAAGAGCTCTCGTGGTTTGTTTATTAAAGTCTAAATCTACATCATACAACGAACTATATCATACCCACCTCAAAAACTACAAAGACGCAACAGACAGCGCTAAGAAAAACTTCCACTCAACTATTCTAACCAAATCCATCAACAGACCAAGGGAACTATTCTCCATTGTCCAAAACTTAACAAAGAACACATACAACTCCAGTCATGAAGCTAACGATATATCTCCTCAAACCTTAGCAGATCACTACATAAATAAATCAAAAATAAATAATGTCCCACCAATTGCACAAACCATCTCTTACCAACTTCTACCAGATGCTTAGAATGAATTCTACCCCATAACTAAAGAAACACTTAAGAATATTATGTCAAACCTAAATACTACAACTTCTCACCTAGACCCCTGCCCTATAACTTGGATAAAGAATACCCTTCCAACATTATCCCCTTTCATTCTACCTTTAATTAATCTCTCACTAAACCAAGGCTACCTCCCACCCATACTAAAACATGCTCAAATCCGACCAATACTAAAAAACAATACTCTGGACAAAACATCTCCGAATTCATATAGGCCCATCTCAAGTATACCTTTTATGGCCAAATTCATAGAAAAAGTTGTTCAAACCCAAACACAGGAACACATTGACACATCAGCTCTCCTTGACGACCAACAATATGGCTTTCGCCCCGGTCATGGAGTAGATACACTCTTAACAGTACTCCTTGACACCATAGTAAGAGGAATTGACAGTCCTAGAAATGCATTCTTACTACTTTTTCTGGACATATCTGCAGCATTTGACAGTGTTCACCATACACTAATGCTCAACAGGCTCAGACAAATAGGTGCCAACTCAACAGTACATAAATGGTTCACTTCTCATTTATCTAACAGAACTCAAACTGTCAGAATCAACACCCAAACCTCTAACACATACAAACAGGAAATAGGCCTCCCCCAAGGATCTGCCCTCTTTGCACTCCTTTTTAATATTTATATACAACCAATTTGCAACATCTTCAAAAAATTCAAAATCCAATATCACATATATGCAGATGATATCATTTATTTATTTATTTAACAATCACTTATATACCATTATTCTGTAACACATTGTACGATTACTCTATAACACATTTGTATAGAAGCACTTGTAAATAACTTATGTAAATAGTTTGGACAGTTTTATTTCTACATCTGTTATTATATGTAAAAAGTTAGAAAGTTTCTTTCTGTTCAATGTAATGTATACGGAAGTATACTTAATTTGTTATCTTGTTCCATGTAAACCGCCCTTGATCACTGGAAGGGGCGGTATAGAAGAAATAAATAAATAAATAAATAAATAAAATAAATACCGCATCTTCCATAGATCAGTTGCGGTTCACAGTAAACAACAGTCAACAAAGCAGAGTTTGTTTTACATGTAACATCATCTAACCAAAAACCATACAATTAGAAAATAACAACTGTTTAAGTTAATCAGCACAGAACGGTGAAAAACTATATACATTATGTACAGTATACATTGTTTAGGGTTTAAGCGTTGTGCAAAGTACCGTTACCGCTATAAGAATTTTTCATAGGTCATGGGACATCTCAGATAAAAACAGGTTAGCCATGTTGTACATTCCTTTCACGATCCCTACGCTTCCACTTCAACTATTAACAGATTGTTTCAATGAACTAACAACTTGGTTAGAAGCCCACAACCTTCGTATTAACCATTCCAAAACGGACATATTGATTGTAACAAAAAACAAATCTTACACCCCCCCCCTACCCATATTACACCTCAGAAACATGACATTTACATAAAAAAATGAGATAAAATACCTAGGGGTAATCTTAGATACACACCTTAGTATGAACACCCACATAAGAAATACTACGAAGAAAATATACTTTAAGTTCAAAGTACTAAAACAATTACGCCCACTGGTCCACCTGCATGACTTCCTGAGCATCATTCAAGCCATCATCACACCACATTTTGACTTTGCCAACCTCTCTCTACTAGGCACAACTAACCAAAACATCAAAAGGCTCCAACTGGCCCAAAATGCTGCAGCCAGAATCATAATGAGGGTACACCCATTTGAGCACATATCACCCTATCTAGCCAAACTACACTGGCTCCCTATTCATTGCAGAATAAACTATAAATTAATAATAACCACCTTTAAAGCTTTAAATAACACCGCCCCAGCTACTCTAAACAAACTACTCACTAAAGACACACCCCAATCTGCTCAAAGAAGAGGCAACGCCAATAAAATAAGGATTCCAAAAGAGTTCACAAAGACTAAAAAAACAACAAATAAAAAAGTGTTTTCTCATGCAGCCCCTATACTCTGGAACTCCCTACCTGATGAAATCAGAGCCTTAACCGATCTTAAAGATCTACGCAAAACATTAAAAACTCACCTCTTTATCTCCCACTATGGTCCACTTGCGAATTCCCAACACCAAAATGAAAAAGGATAATACATAACACATCGAGCCCAACACCACAATGTCCCATGAAAATATGACCTTAAACACTGTCTACGATGTTGTTTATAAATAACTATCTTTCTCGTTGAACTCCATTTATGTTGACTGTACATAGTTGATTGTACATAGTTCTCCAAAGTTTAATTGTTAAAGTTAAGATGTACATAATTCATGCAATGTTTAATGTAAAAACAGAAATGTTATCCTGTTTCCTTGACTGTTATATGTAAACCGCAACTGATCACTGGAAGGTAGCGGTATATAAAAGATTGTTAAATAAATAAAAAATAAAGTATTTATGATTTTAGAATGGTAGGTCCTTTTTGCTTTGTCTATTCCTGTATGGTAAGTGTCTAGTTCATTCATGTATTTTGCTTTGTCAGCTTCTTTTTTGGTCTTTCTCCATTTTAGTTCGGTTCTCCTGAGTTGTGTCTTTAGTCTCCGTAGGTCGGGGGTGTACCATCGGGCTCTTGCTGTGGTAGCTTTGGTTGTGGTACCGTTTGTCGTTGTACATGATGCGGAAGATATTGTAGTATTCCAGTTGTTGATCAGGTCTTCAATTTTGGAGGAGTTTGTGTGGAATTTAGGCAATATTTGTGCTAGAAAGTCCTCTTTGTTGAATGGTTTAAATCTCCTCACGGGTTGATTGTTCTCTTTGACGTTGGTGTGTTGGTAGATGTAGGTGATGTTGATGAGGTGGTGGTCAGATCATGGCCCGCATGTGATCTTTGGGTTCTTGTATGAGGTGGTGCTTTGGGAGTTCAGGAATATCAGGTTAAAAGTATTTTCTTTTTTGTGTGTTGGTTTGTGTATGATCTGAATCGGGTCCATTGCTTCCATAACGCTTGTCACACCCCGGAACGCCCCTGATATGCCCTAATACTAACAAGATAACACTGGGGCACACAGGGGAGTTAGAAAGGGATTTTCAGTGGCACTAACCATGTAATGCTATTGAATATCTCCAGTTAAGGCATGTACATGTTTCTTTTTTTTAATTTAAAATTGTATTAATTTTCCACACACCACTTACACTTGGCAAAGTTCATTCCATCATATTCCCCAATAAGCATCAACCAGCAGTTAAGCTGTAATCTGTTACTCTTTGCCCCCCCCCAACCCTGCCCATTACCTCTCCTCTTCCATCCCCCGACATATACCCCCCTACTTTACTTCCCTCCTTAACTTCCCCCTCCCTCCCTCCCTTCCTCCCTTATCCCTCCCCTATCCCTCCCTCACCCTCCCTCACCCTTCCCACTCACCCCTCTCTTCCTCCTCCTCCCCCCCTATTTCTATTTACTACCTCTTCACCTCCACCCTGAGCCCTAAACCTAACCCCCCCTCCCTACTCCTGCTCCTCCCCATCTCCAACCTTACTCGCCTCCCCCTTCCAGCCACCTATTTTCTCTCAACCATCTCCATACCCCCTGCCACCGTTTCACCATTTGTCCCCGCCTGCCCCATTTCTCCCCCGTAATTTTATACATAAGGTATATATCCGACACTCTTTTAGCATAACTGTCCATTGATGGCAACACCGTTCTATTCCAATGCCGAGCAATTTCACATCTGGCTACCGTGACACCAGACAATGCTCCATTCTCCTTCCCAGAACCCATCCTTCTTCTGCAGGAGACACATTTCAGGAGTCAGTGCTATACTAGCTCCCACAATTTTGTTTATATTCTCCCCTACTTTTCCCCAATACCTCTGCACCACTGGGCATGACCACCACATATGTAACCATGTACCCTCTTCTCCACACAACCTCCAACACTCATTCATCTTCATAACCCCAGCTTTAAACAGCCGCTCTGGCGTAAGATACCACCTGCTCAGCACCTTGAACCCATTCTCCCGTAACGCAGTGGCAATAGTAAATTTAGCTAAACCTCGCGCTACCTCCTCCCTCTCCTCTACTTCCCAATACACCCCCAAATCCCTTTCCCACGCTTCCATATAACTCAATTTCCCAGCTCCCCTCACTATTAAACCTTTGTAGATTTTAGAAATCATGCCCTTTTGTCCCATAGATCCCAAGCAAGCACCTTCAAACCATTCTACGTCTCCTCCCCTATCTTGCTCCCTCCGTCTTTTACTAATCAACGATCCTGTTTGCACATATGCAAATCTATCCGTTTCCTGCAGCTGATATATATCCCAAATTCCCTCAAACATCCTTACCTCCTTTCCCACTAATATCTGTGACACCTGATTTAAACCTTGCACCTCCCATCTCTTCAGAACTCCTCTACTTGGTTCCACTCCCAACTCGCAACACGCCTGTAGGGACATAGTGTATGACCATTTCTTGTCCCCCACCATCCTCTGCCTATTCTGTTGCCATATGCTTACCGTGTGCCCCACCATAGGGTTATCCCCCCTCTCCCGCTTCCCCCCTCACACTATCCGCTCTAACTCTCCAGGGGGCAGACCTGCCGCCTCCATCTGCACCCAATGTTTCCATGGTTCCCTTAACCATGCATATATCGCCCTCAATTGCGCTGCCTTGTAATATACTGCAAAGTTAGGCACCCCCATCCCGCCCTCCATCCCCTGCACTTTTAAGGTCCATGCTGCCACCCTCGGCCTTTTACCCCCCCCCCCCCCAAATAAACTCCTCCACTTGCTTCTGTACCTTTCTCAATACTCCTCTCGGTATCGCTATGGGCAACACTTGGAAGAAAAATAGGTACTGGGGAAGCAGCATCATTTTAACGATTGCCATCCTCCCAAACCAGGAGTAGTACCCCCTGCTTCACCCCCCCCCCAACTGTGACTCCAATTTCCCTATGAGTTGTTTATAGTTCAATTCAAATATTTCCTCCAGGGTCCTACCCACCCGCACCCCCACGTACTTAATCGATCTCTTCGCCCATCGAAACGGGAATCACTGCTGCAGTTCCCTCTGCTGTTCCTCTTTGCCCACCACATTTAATATTTCTGATTTCCCCCAATTGACTCGGAACCCCGCCACACTCCCATACTTCTGAATCTCTCCCATTAGGGCTGGTAGCGTGTTCAACGGCTTTGTAATTGTCAGCAAAATGTCGTCTGCAAAAAGCGACATACGGTACTCTGATAGACCTACCCTCACTCCTCTTATATCTGGGCTCCCCCTTATCCGTGCCGCGAAAGGCTCCAAAGAGAGTGCAAAGAACAGGGGAGACAGTGGACAGCCCTGCCTCGTTCCCCTCCCCAGAGGAAAAAACCCGCGAATACCCACCATTTACTCGCACACATGCTTTGGGACTTTTATATAATGCCTTTACCCATTTCACAAATTCTTCCCCAAACCCCATGGCCCCCAGAACTGAGAAGAGAAAGTTCCATACCTTTGGTCAAATGCTTTTTCAGCATCCAACAAGACCAGCAGCATTGGATCTCCCGTACGCCTTGCTGCCCAAATTACATTCAGAACCTTTCTAATGTTATCCGCCACCTGCCTCCCTGGAATAAAGCCTGCTTGATCCGCATGCACTAACTTCCCTAATATTTTATTGAGCCTTGTCGCTAGAATCTTTGCCAGCAATTTCACATCATGGTTTAACAACAAAATTGGTCTATAGGACACACAGTCCTGTGGATCTTTCCCCTCCTTATGTATCAGAGTGATACGAGTACCTGCCCATCCCATCGTATCCGCCAACCTCCCCCCATGCCGCGTTGCATTGAAAACTGAAACTAAGGGCTGCAATAGTAGACTCCCAAATTTCTTATAAAACCTCGCTGTCAACCCATCAAGTCCTGGAACTTTTCCTACCTTCAGGCCTTTAATTGCCTGGAGCACTTCCTCCGCTCCAATTTCCCTGTCCAGATCATGCTTCTCCACTTCCGTCATCCATGTCAACCCCATTTCTCCCAAATATGTCTCAATCTCCCCTTCCGCCCCCTCAGCCCGAGCTTCATATAGCTTCTGATGGAACGTTATTTATTTATTTATTTTATTTATTACAGTTTCTTATATACCGCGCTATTTAGAATCAGCGCGGTTTACATCATAACAAAACGACCATTACGACAAACTGTCAGGTTTTACATTGAACAGGAGTACAAACTTGGATAACTGGGTTAACTATATACATAATCTATCTACACTGCAGTGTGCGGGCATTTCTAGATTGGGTTATTTCTTGGAGGGGATATCTGGTTTAGTTGCTGTCTGGGAAATATTGGCGGAAAAGGTATGTTTCTGATCTGGTGATCCTCTCCCCCCCCCCCGCCCCCTCTGATCTGCAAAATTCTATTACACTCCCTTCTCTTTTTCAGCTGCCTAGCCAGATATTTCCCAGCTTTGTTACCCCCTTCAAAATTCCTTCTGAGACCCCGTGGAGGCATAGACATTCACCACACAAAACCATTCCTCCCCAACTCTCACACGCAGCAGCAGAAATCTCCCCCCCCCTTATCCCTCATTACCATCTGCACTTCAGTTTTACATTCCCCTGTGATAAGAACCGCCACCCCTCCTTTCTTCTTCTCCCGTGTATTTGATGCAAAGATGCACTCTTTATATCCCTTTGGGCACACTAACCCTTCATGTTTTTTCTGTAAATGTGTCTCCTGCAACATTACAATCGCTGCCCTATGTCTTGCCAATTCTTTATACAATTTCTGTCTCTTCCAAGGCAAATTCAAACCCTTCACATTCATCATTATAATTTTCAGGGTTTCCTCCCCGCTCACCCCCCCCCCCTTGTATCCCCCCTCCCCCCCTCCCCCTCCTCCCCTGTCCTCTCCCCCTCCCCTATCCTTCTTCTCCCATCTTGAGATCTAACTTCCATGACTATGTCTTAGACTCGGCCCACCCCCTCGCCCTACCCCTTTCTCCCCCTCCTCCCTCTACTTGCTCACCTTCGCTTACCCCTTTTGCCCCTCCCCTCTACCTCTCCTCCCTTCCCCTTCTGCTCTCCCCCCCAGTTACATTCTCTACTCCATACTGTCTCCACCCTTCCTATTCCTCCTTTCTAGACATCTGTTTCCAGTCCATTTGTCTTCTGTTGCTTCAGCCGGTTTCTTCCTCACTCTCCTTTCCTCTCTGCTGCTCCTTGACCAGTCTCGCCAATCTCCGACCTCCTTCCGCCGCTCTCTGCTATCTCAAGCTCTCCACCCTACTGCTATTGGCGGTGTTGTCCTTCGGCGATGCTGGACTTCTGGCCTCCTCTGGCAGGTCTGCCGCTCCTAGCTCTCTCAGTGCTTTCCAGGCTTCCGCACTTGTCTTTACTTTCCTCGACCGTCCTTGTACTGTGATTAACAGTCCAAATGGGTACAACCACTTATATCTCATGCCGGACCTCCTCAGGTATGCTGTAACCTCCTTAATCTCTTATCTGCATTGCAGCATTCCCTGGGAAAGGTCCTGAAACAGTTCCAACTTATTCCCTTCCCAATGAAGGTGTTTTAGCTTTCTCGCTGCTCCCAGTATGTGTTCTTTCCACTTGTAGGGCACCAGACATACCACAATGTCTCTTGGGCGGTTGTCCCTTATGGGCCCCAACCCCCTGTGCACCCTTTCTATTTGTATCAGAGTCCCGTCCAGCTCTTCGGCGTGCTCCGCCTCCTTTAGGATTTCTCCAAATGTTTTTTGTACCACCTCTTCACTGTTGCTGTATCGAGACGCCTCCGGAACTCCCCGCACTCTAATATTGCACCTTCTCGAGCGGTCCTCTAAATCTTCCGTTTTTATCTTCAGCTCCTCTTGCACTGCTCTCAACTCCCACCATCCTTTCTGAATGCGTTCCAGCTCTATCCCTTGATGTTCCAGCTGATTCTCCGCCTCTTCCACAAGCTCTCCCAGTTCGGTGATGTCTTGCTTGATTGTTTGCAGAGTCTCTTTTAACTCATTTTTTACATCTCCAATTTCTTCCTTCAAATCCTCTTTCAATTCCATCAGCCACTGTTTTATTTTTTCAGCCACTCCCGAGCACTCCTCTCCATCAGCCTCTTCCTAGCGCCCCGGCGAGCTATCTCCCATCATCTTGCCCATCTTCTCGCCTTCCTTTCCTCCTCAAACTGTTGCGTATGAGGAGTGGAACTCCGCCAATTTCTTCTTCATTCCCCCTTCTCTCTTCGATTTCTGCATGCTTTAATTCAGTTATGGCCCTCTAGTGGTGACGACTACAGGCAATGGGGCTGCCTTGTCTTCTGTGCTCTGATAGAGCACTACTGTTCTTCCTGTTGAAATCTGCTTCTGTCTGCCTGTCGCCCCCTACTCCAACCGTTGCTCTGCTTTACTGGACCACTCTCCGCGGGGCTTGTCATCTGGCTGACGGGACTACAGCGCTCCACCACTACTTTATGGCCCCTGCAGCCCTGGCTCTGTCTGGGTTGTCGTTGCGCTTTCTTACCCCTCCTTTTCTTCTCAGAGCAATTGTAAGCTTTCCCTCCACTCTCCAATTCCTTTGTAGTTCTCACCTCTTCCAGCTGCTCCCTCTGGTTTGCACCACCTCTTGCTCTTCCTCTCTTCCTGGGCTGTACTAGTGCCCTACCTCCAGCTCACTATCAGAGGGCCCCTTCTCCTCTCGCAGCCTCTTTCCGCTTAGCCCTCTGTATCTGTGGCTCTCGCACTGCTCTCCCTCCGTGCTGGCAGGCTTCACCGGCCTTCTCACTTACTCCAGGCAGCTCACCCCAGGCTGCGATGGCCTCGGGAGCTCCCCCCGCCTTCTCTCCGCCAGGTGCGTGCTCTTGCTGCCTTTGCTGTGGCTCTGCTCGCTGCCGACACTCCATGGCTCTCTTTCACCGCCGCTTTCTCCCGGGACCTTCCTGTCCCCTCTTGCACTCCGCCGCGTGGCTTGCCGTCCTCCCGCTTCTCTCCACCGCATCCGCTCGCACCGGGACGAGCTTCACCCGATTGCACTCCCTCTTACTCTGGGGGGCTCAGTATTCCAATGCCTGCTAATTTCGCGGCTTCTCTACCACATTTGCTGCACTTTTGCCCTTTTATCGGGTTAAGGCAGCGGAGCTCTTCTAGCCTGCCACCATCCGAGCCAGTAACGTCACTGGAAGTCTGAGGCATCTACATGGTTTACCATGCAAATGTCTTTCAAATATCGGGCCCTTACTGATTAAAATATCCTGTAATAACCAATTTCACTCTTAATTGGAAAAACTGACTATGAATTAGAGGATGTGCTTGGGGTGAATGGGAGTTGGGGGGAGTGGGTGGGAAAAGATTAACTACCTATTTATTTTACTTTAAAACTCTAAAAGGCCTAACTATTGACTAGGGCAATTTAAATCTAAAAATTTAATCCAAGCCATTCAGAACTGTATGCTTTTAAAAACTTTAAAAAGAAGAATTTTCCAAGGAAGTCTACAATCTCTTTGTCCTTGCTCTGTCTCCAGAGCTTGCTGAATTTTAAAACTTTTTTCCTGTCTCTGCTCTTCCTTTACCTGAGTGACTAACCCCTCCCCCCTGCTGAGGTATTGTGTAGCCCTTCTTCCTGTCTCCCACATGTGCCTAGACCTGTTTGCCTCTCTGTGCTCCTGGAAGAGCAGTGCCCTCATAAGTGCTCTGCTAGAGAGGTGAATTTTAGCTCCTTTGAGTGAATTTGCCGTAAGTTCTATCTGTCTGTCTCCACACTATTTGTTTATTTGTCCTTACTGGTGTGCTCCCTCATCTCTCTGCCCCCTTTATTTTTGCACCTTTGTTCATCTTTCTCAGCTGTATAACTTACCCTACTTCCTTCAACTATCTGGCCTGTCTGTGTTGGCCAGGTTAACTTGTACTTCTAATTCAATATCTATCCTTGCTCTGTCTCCAGAGCTTGCTGAGTTTTTTATCTTTTTTCCTGTCTCTGCTCTTCGTTTACCTGAGTGACTAACCCCTCCCCCCTGCTGTGGTATTGTGTAGCCCTTCTTCTTGTCTCCCATGTGTGCCTAGACCTGTTTGCCTCTCTGTGCTCTGGGAAGAGCAGTGCCCTCATAAATGCTCTGCTAGAGAGGTGAATATTTAGCTCCTGTGAGCGAATTTGCTGTGAGTTCTTTTTTTTTTTTGTAACTTAAATTTTATTAAAAGGTGGCACAAACCAACAACATTAACATAGCTTTTAACCAAAACCCCTGCAGCTCAACCTCATGCCAATTTCTGGATAACCCCCCTCCTCCCCCCTCCCCAGACCCCCCCTCTCCCCCATGAACCCCTACCCAGCCCCTATGCCCCCATCCCCACCGCATAACTCAACCATCTACCTCCCCAGCCCCCCTCCCTCCTGCCATTCCTCATACCTCCCCCAAACTTCCCGAAAAGCTTTCATGGTATGATGCCTGTGGGCTGCTATAGCACTCAGAGTCCACAGGTGATCAATGCGTTGCTGAATCATAGGAAGCGTCGGTGCCTCAATACACTTCCACCTGGCCATGATCGCCCCCCGTGCTGCCCCTATACAGCTTCCCACCAACATAAGAAGCCCCCTCTCCCCCTCAGCAGGCATTTCATTCAATAAGATCATAGGTGCTGTAAAGGCAATGTCCACCTTCACCATGTCCAGAAGCCAATCCCCCAAAGACCTCCACATCCTCTGCACCTCTGCACACCCCCAAACTATGTGCAACAGATCTCCCCGCTGCCCACATCCCCTCCAACACTCCCCAGTCTCCTGGGGGCAGAAAGCCTGTAGCTTCCAGGGGGTCCAATACATCTGGTACCTAATTTTTTTTTTTTTAACTTTATTTATCAATTTTACACAGTACACAACACAATCCCACACAGGTTGAACGAACCAAGAACAATCATACAACTAAAACAAAACTTAACCCCACCAAAACCCAAAAACCACCCTCCCCCCACCCCACCCCCCCCCCTCCACCCACCCACCCTCCACTGGAACTGTATACATACCAGAGATAAAGAACAGTCCGAGACATGAGCACTTACTGCCAACAAAAAGTAAGCCCAATCATACCCTCTAACAGGGAACAGCACCACCGGACCCAGCTTCAACATAGGCTCTTAATGCATTCCATTTCTGAAAGCTACCAGGGCTAAGGAGAACACCTTTGCGAGGCAACTGCTCGTATTTACAAAAAACATTGACCAGCTGCCACCATGCTTGAAAGTGGGCCACTGCCATGTTCTTCCAGTTGCGTACTAATAGGAAGATCGCCACCCCCAACATAAAATCCAGTAGGAATCTAGAATCCTTTCGTAAAGTGGGGTTAGGCATTGCCGAACGAAAGGCAATCAGCCCCCAAGTAAGGGGAAGGATGCATCAAGGTCAAGAATCGCTCGCATTTTTGCCCACACTTGTGACCAAAATACCTGCACCCCAGGACAATCATACACCAAATGTTTCAATGTACCCTGGTGCACCCCACAGGTCCAGCACAGCGAGGAGCGCGAGCTATCCCATTTATTCAATTTAACAGGCGTGATATACGCCCGATGGGCAAAGAGGAAAAGGGTCTGGGTGATAGAAGCCGCCTTGGCTACACGGACTTGTCGCGCCCAGAACCTTTGCCAGTGAGATTGTGGCAAGCATACACCAGTTTCTTGTTCCCAAACTTCCTGTAGCCGCAAGACCCGCAATGAAACTCCCGTTTGTAGCTCCTTGTAAAAGGAGGAGGCGGGCTTGCCCGATTGCTGTAAGCGCAAGAGCCTATCTTCCACCTCCGAGACTCCCGGCGATAGCTCGCACCCTGCCAGCGCTGTACTCAGACAGTGACGCAGTTGAAGCCACTGAAAATACAGGCACCCAGGAAGCTGGAAGTCCTGCTGCAGGCTACTAAAACTCTTCCAGTTCCCATTATCTCGCAACTGTTCAATAGTCCACACACCCTTCTCGTACCACTGCTTCCACGCAAACGGCTTTCTTTGAATCTTAAAGTGTGGGTTGAACCACAGGGGGAGGCCTGAAAAATTACAGCCATCTAACCCCAACAAACTGGCAAACGCTCTAAAAGCCCTCTGCGTGTCAACAATCACCCTGGGTCTACCAGCATCCTCCCTAAACACCATACCTGGAAGGAGATATAAGGGGAAGGGGGAGACAAGCTCCTTCTCCAATACCAGCCAGGCCGGACTCAATTCAGAGATCTGTTCTCCCCACCGGATACCTTGCCTTAACAAGAAAGCATGATGATATGCTAGAAAATTGGGAAAGCCCACCCCCCCACTTTCCTTACGAGCTTGCAGTTTTTTAAGGGCAATACGAGGGGGCTTGCTCTGCCAAAGGAAAAGCGCTAGCACTCTCTCAATCTGCCGGTATACCTGCAACGGAAAATAAAAAGGCACCATTTCTAAAATATAATTAACTTTAGGTACGATGGTCATCTTAATTGTCTCAAGTCTGCCCCACCAGGATAAAAACAACGGGGACCATTTGACAGTCAGGTGTTGAAGAGTGGCCAGGACTGCCTCAGCATTATATTTCAGTGTTTCCTCTAAGGAGTAACAGTAGAATACCCCTAGATACTTTATCTTACAGGGCTCCCACATAAAGGGAAAGGAAGACATATCTGACTTATGAGTTTTGCAAGTTAAGGGGGAAAGCCACGGACTTAGCCCAGTTTATTTTGTAGCCAGATAATAAGGAGTACTCCTCCATCTGTTCCAAGATACATGCGACAGAACCAGGACCCGTAAAAAGCAGGAGATCGACAGCGTACGCGGACACTTTGATCTCTCCCCCTGCCAATCTGACGCCCCGGATATTAATATTTTGTCTTAGAAGTAGGAGCAATGGCTCAAGCGCAAGGTTAAACAACAGCGGGGATAATGGGCAGCCTTGACGGGTGCCCCGACCTAACACAAAGTCCCCGGAATTGATACTATTAACAGAAATAGTGGCAGAAGGGCGTGTATACATGACTTTCAATAAACTCATAAACCCCTCTCCAAATCCAAACCATTCCAAAGCTGAATAGAGAAAGGACCATTCTAACCGGTCAAAGGCCTTTTCGGCATCTAAGGAAAGGCCGACCAATGGTTCATGAATATACTCAGCCCCCGCGAAGACATGACATAATAATCTGGCGTTATCCGCAGTTGATCGTCCGGCAACAAAGCCACATTGATCCGGATGGATTAAACTAGGGACCACCACAGCCAGCCGCCGCGCCAATACTGTGGCAAAGATTTTATAGTCTACATTTAAAAGAGATATCGGGCGGTAGTTACTGACAAGCTGCGGATCTCTGCCTGGCTTTTCTAAGACAATGATTCGGGCCGCTGCAAAGGTGCCCACCGCAGGGCTTTCCGCCACTAAGGCATTAAGTAGTGCTGTAAAAAAGGACCTAACTCCTTGGCAAACGCCTTATAAAACTCAGCAGGCAATCCATCAGGTCCTGCCGCCTTGCCCGGTTTTAGGGAAGAGATAGCAAGCTCAATTTCCTCAATAGTAATGGGACCATCTAAATCTTGTCTCCTAGCCTCGCTCAATAGAGGCCTCTCCACCTTACCCATTAACCGCCCAAAGGTTTCCGGAGAGCAACTCGTTTCCGAGGAGTATAGGCCCACAAAGAAAGACCGAAAAGCCTCCGCTATATCGGGGTCCTCTATTAAAGACATGGGGTTCCCCGCAACCCTGATGGCAGCCACACGGCCGGCATCTTTCCGCGCTCTAAGTGTGTTGGCCAAAAGATGCCCAGCTTTATTATGTTCCCAGTAATAAAGCCCATCCTGAGCTTTAATACACTGGGTAACCTCATCCGAAATCAAACTATTATAAGCGTATCTTAAGCGCTGCAACCTAAGCAGGATGCAAGGATCCTGTCTCTTAACCAACAGACGTTCGCCCGCTTTGATTTGCATATCCAGATCGGTTAGGTGCTCCTTACGTTGCTTAGCCTGAAAAATGCTACAACTGGTAATCTCGGCCCGAATCGTAGCTTTGAAACCCTCCCACCTTGCCCAGCCGGACGTCAAATGAGGCTCATTAAAATGGAAATAATCCTTGACAGCCAGTCGTAATTTGGCCTTTATGTCCTCATTCCCCAGCAGGGCTCTATCAAAAGACCAAAGCTTTGAAGCACGCCCTACACTTCTATCCTCCAATAGAAGAGAAACAGCTGCGTGATCAGATATATGTATAGCATGAATCTCAGCCTTCAGAACAAGCATTGTCAGGGTCTTAGAAAGCAATAAGAAGTCGATCCTAGACAGGGACTTGTGCGGGGGAGAGAAAAACGTGAACTCCTGATCTGCCGGATGTAACACCCTCCAAATATCCACCAACCCAGCATCTTGAAGGAGCGAGACCAATATTGAGTGGGCTTTCGGAGGCTTGGTTGACCTGGGGTTTTTTTTATCCACTAAGGAGTCCAGCACTAAATTGAAATCCCCTCCCACAATGTAAGGAACCGGGGCCCCCTTATACACTTCCTGCGCTATAGTCCTAAAGAACTCGGGGCTGTCGTTATTGGGAGCATAAACATTAAATATGTTCAACTCCAAGTGCCCTACCTGAATATGAACCCTAACCCATCTACCACTTTGGTCCGTACTTGTCTGCACCACCCGCGGAAGTAAAGCCTTCCGCACCAAAACCGCAACCCCGTTATGTTTCTGAACCGCGGCAGAAAACGCCACCACCATGAATGGCTTGATGTTTAATTTTAACGACTCGTTAACGTTAAGATGGGTCTCTTGCAGTAACATAATGTCTGCCTTCTCCTGCTGACCATACTGAATTATTTTTTTCCTCTTTATGGGGCTATTAATACCTTTAACGTTCAGGGAAAGAACCTTAATAGGTGCCATCAGATTGCATCAAAAGGCCTACATTTATGACACTCAGCGCCTCTCCCGTAGGCAGAGCAAGCCCCACTCGACATACGTGACCCCGTTGCATCCTCCTAACACATAAAACTGGCTTACACACATACACTGTATTCAAAACAGCTCTATGAAACAGACCTATAACCCATATTCCAGTGGACCCATTGGAGGGCACAATACCCATAACCTAAAAAGGTGAACCCTAGGAGGCAGAAGAAGCCCAAGAACCAGCATACTTTTATCAATGTGTTTGCGCATATCACAAAACCCGATGCAAAAGTAACCAAGATAGCGGTGCAGACACCATTGTTACCATGCTGCCCACACCGATCTATCCCACTCAAACAATTGCGAACCAACACCACCCTTCAACCAGATTGAAATATACCAGAAACCCCCTGAGGGGGTACCCACATAGCAGTTAAGACATTAATTCTGCTTCTTTATTGTCCAAAAAATGCTTAAGAGATTCCGGATCATCAAAGTTTCTTGTCTGATTATGCAGCGTTACTCTCATTCTGGCCGGATATAGGAGACCATAGCGTGCCTGAAGATGCTGAAGCCTAGGCCGCAGCGCCAAGAAGGCCTTCCTCCGGTCCACTGTTGCCTTCGCAAAATCCGGGAAAAACAGTAGCCGATGGCCCTCATACTCCAACGGCGATCGCAGCCGTGCTGCCTCCAGAATTTTCACAGCGTGTTGAAATCGCAGTGCTTTAAAAATAATCGGCCTGGCTTTCTTATTTTATCTGGTACCTAATTTTTAAACTATTTTCAAGATAGGACGGTCCCGGAGCTAAGCGTCGGGACCACTTGTAAATGTTTTCCCATCGCTCCTCCCCCCATTCCCCTCCCAATTGTTGCTCCCAGGTCTTCTCCCCTTTACTCCTCCCCTGCCTGTTTTCAGCCACATGGTGCCGTAGCTCATTATACAATATTGTAATCAGCCCCCTCCGTACTCCCTCCTTCCGCAGAGCCACTTCAAGGGGAGTGGCTACTTTCCTTAAATCAGTCAGAACCCCCAACCTCCGTACATACGACACTACCTGCATGTACGCAAAATAGTCTCTATCCACCACTTCATACAATTCCTGCAGGTCTGCAAAAGATCTAAGCTCCCCCCCGTTATGCACAAGTTCCCCAATGTTTGCAGTCCTTTGACCCCCCATTCTACAAACACCCCTCCATCCTTCCCCGGACCAAAATCCTGTATCCCCCTAAGATAGGTGCCCCGCGTGTACCTCTTCCCCTGCAACAAACTCTCCTTATGACTCATCCACAAGCCCTGCGTATACTCTTTAAAAGGATTCCCCCCACTTCCACCTCCCCGTCGCCCCCCCGGATCCCAAATCCACATCCTCAAGCTCTCCCCCTCCCCTCTCGCCTGTTCTAACTCCACCCAAATAGGGGTCTCCCCTCCCCCCTGCCAACTCGCTAAGGCCTTTAATTGCGCTGCAACAAAATATTTTTCAAGCCACGGAACCCCCATGCCTCCCTCCCGTTGATCCCGATAGAGAGTAAATTGTGACACCCGAGGCCTCTTCCCTGCCCAGATAAAATCCAATATCATACGCTGGGCTCTTTTCAAATAAGTCGAAGGAATCTTACTAGGAATAGAACTAAACAAAAAGAGGAACCTGGGTAGAACATTCATTTTTATAACAGCAATTCGCCCAAGCCACGTCAGATATAAACTCTTCCACCGAATCAAATCCCTCTTCACCGCCTGCATGAGCGGAACAATATTCTGATCCCATAACCGCCGCCAATCTTTCCCCATCTGTATCCCCAAATAGCGATATTCCCCCCTCACCCATCGGAATGGAAAACTACTGCGGAGGCTCTCTTCTAACCGCTCCCTTAGATTAAACCCCAAGAGCTCTGTTTTACTACCATTTATTTTATACCCCGACACCCCACTATACCGTTCAATTTCTTTCATTAAAACGGGTAGGGATACTAAGGGTTTGCGAAGGGTGTAAATAATATCGTCCGCAAATAAAGCTATTTTAGATTCATATTCATTCATAAGCACCCCTTTAACATCCACTGCTCTACGGACCCAATCCGCTAAGGGCTCTATAGCGAGTGCAAAAAGCAAAGGTGACAGTGGGCAACCCTGACGAGTTCCCCTTTCCAACCTAATCACTTCAGAATAACTCCCATTCACTCAAACCCGAGCCTGTGGTCTAGTGTAAAAGGCACGGATCCATTGGATAAAATTCTCCCCCAACCCAACCGTTTCCAGGACCGTCAGCAAAAACTCCCACTCCACCCTATCGAACGCCTTCTCAGCATCTATAGAGATAAACACTGCCTTCTGCCCCGTCCGCTGTACCTCCCACGTTAAATTGCAAAGTCGGCGGATATTATCCCCCCCCTGCCGTCCGGCTACAAAGCCCGTCTGGTCCACATGTACTAATTTAGGTAGCACCTTTTGCAATCTAGTGGCCAGTATTTTTGCTAAGAGTTTGGCATCTACATTCAACAGCGATATCGGCCTGTACGAGCCACACACCATAGAATCCTTTCCGGGCTTAAGTAAGATAGTGATCCCCGCCTCCGTCATTGATCCTGGAACTGCTCCCGATTGGAGCACCCCATTAAACACCTCCACCAAAAGCGGCCGCAGGTTAGCCTGGAACACCTTATAAAATTTACCCGTCAGGCCATCGAGACCCGGCACTTTCCCCAATTTCAAAGTTTTTATCGCCTCCACCACCTCTTCCTCGGTAATCAGCCGATCTAACCCCTCCACCTCCGCTGGGTCCAGCTTAGGTAATGCACACCCCTCCATATATCGCCTACTTTTTTCCAGCCCACCCGATACCTCGCTACTATATAACTTCTGATAATACTCCCTAAACGTCTGGCGAATCTCGTTATTACCGGTGACTAGCTGCCCCCTCCTATCTCTGATACCCCCTATAGTCATCTGAGCCACCCTTGCCCGCATACGACGGGCCAAGAGTCGCCCCGCCTTATTTCCCCCCTCAAACATTGCTTGCTTTAGGACATTAAGTTTGTATGCCATTTTACCAGCGCGAAGCTGACCCAACCGCCCCCGTAATCGCTACAAATCCGCTAAAACTCCCTCATTCTGGTCACATTGATGGCTCCCTTCCAATTGCCCAATTTCCCACAACAAGCACCCCTCCTCCTCCCCTTGCATCCGACATCTGCGCGAGGCTTCTCCCAACAAATGCCCTCGCACCACTGCCTTCAATCCATCCTACACCATCCCTAACGCGACCTCCCCATTCAAATTAAACTCCTGATACTCCTTAATTACTCTGGCAGTTTGTTCTACAATAGCTGGGTCTTCCAGCAATGAGTCATTAAGTCTCCAAAACTTCAAGCCCGTATCCTTATACTCCAAGTTGAATTCTACACTCACCGGAGCATGATCCGTCCACGTAATGGACCCCTGCTCCACCTCTTCCACCTTACTCATCCAGCCACCTCCCACCCAAATCATTTCTATACGACTATAGCTCCCATGAGGCACTGAGTAATAAGTATATTGTTTCCGCCCGGGATTCCTGCATCGCCAGACATCTACCAACCCTAGGGCTTCTTTCATCCCCAACAGTTTCATCCGCTCTCTGCGTTTCCCCGCACCCGTCCCCCCTCCATTATCTAGGCGGGGATTGATAGTCAAATTGAAATCCCCCCCTATAATGATCGGCAAAGCCTCCAACTTCTCCAAATCCTCCCTCATACGGTCATAAAACTCCCCCTGCTCCTCATTCGGTCCATACACACTCATGATCCACACCAACTCCTCCCCCAACTGTACCTTAACTCCTACATACCTCCCCTTCTTTTCTCTATATTCCCCCACCACCTTATCCCGCATCTCAGTCCCTACCATTATTCCCACCCCTCCCTTCCGTGATTCAGCTCTCTGCCCCGCCAACACAACCTTGGGATATTTCCTTGTCTCTAACATTTTCTTTTGGCCCACCTTCAAATGCGTTTCCTGAATACACACAAAATCCGCCCGTGTCCTCACTCCTTCCTTCTCTAACAATCGACGCTTCCGCCACGTTTGCAGACCTTTAACATTAATTGTAACCACCCTCAATTTCTGCACCCCCACCACCCCCTGCCCCCTCCCTTCCCCATTCCCACCCACCCCCGAGCCCCCCCCGCCGCTCTCCTCTGCTTCCCCTCCTCCCCCTCCCCCTTCTCTCCCGCACCTCCCTCCCACCCTCCTTTCCCCCTCCCCCACCCCCACCCAACCCACTCCTCCGCCTTCTAGAGGCCTCCTGCGGAGTAGTGCCCATCAGTGTAGAGTAGCCCAGCCTCCCCCCCGAACATCTCACTCTCCCCCCCCATCCCCATATCCACTTCCAAGACCCCCTCGCCCGCCCCCACCTCAAATCCCCCCTTGCCCTCAGCCCTCATCAACTCGCTCTCGCCCCCCCCTTACCCCCTCTCCACCTCTGTCCCCTCCGCCCCTCCCGCCCAGAAAACCTTAAAGGAGCCCACCACTCCCTCTCTTACCCCTCCCCCACTACCCATGCCCTCCTCCCCCGCCCCCCACCCCCAATCTCTACCTCCGATTAATCAAAGGCACTCTTCATCGCCCCGCCACCCTACCACACTACCCATCCAACAATATTATCCCTCACCCATCAGAGCACATCCCCCCAGCATAGCTCATCCCCCCAGAGCAACCTCCACCCGAACCTCCCAACCACCCCTGAACCGACCCCTCTCCCCCCCACTCCCTTTAGCGCCCCTTCCTCCTACTCCCCAACACAAATAAAACATAAAGTCAACATTGACTACCCCCATCCCTTCCTCCCGTCCACCCAACCTCCCCCCTCCACTCCCCCCTCAGTCTGAGTCCCCAGTCCCCAATTACTGGTTCAGGGAAGAACTACTGGGTAGTTATAATGTCCAACAGTCCAAGTTCTCCACTTCACGTCGGCCCCGATTGGGCCTCCACCGCAGGCTGACTCTGCTCTCTGGCGGGCATTCCCCCCTTCACCTCCTCCCGCGGTCTCCGCTCCAGCTGCTCATCCGGTATCTCCACCATTCGGCGCTGCTGTCCTCGCAACCCCGCCTCCCGCAGGGCCTTGTCTGCCTCCACACTGTTCTGCACTCTCCAATTGCGCATTCCCACAGTGAAGCACAACCCAAAAGGGTATAGCCATCGATATCTCACATTCTCCTGCCTCAGCAGCGTAGTAACCGGCTGGAGTTCACGGCGTCGTTGCAGGGTCCCTGCTGCCAGGTCCGCATAAATCGCCACATTATAACCCTGCCAGACGTACTCCCTCGCTTTCCGCATCTTCAGTACAATCTTCTCCTTGAGGGTATACTCATGCACACAAACAAAATTCTTTTTAACATCTTTGTTAGTGATATAGCGGAAGGGCTGTCGGGTAAGGTTTGCCTCTTTGCGGATGATACCAAAATCTGTAATAGAGTAGACACCCAGGAAGGTGTAGATAACATGAGGAGGGATCTAGCTAAGCTTGAAGAATGGTCTAGAATTTGGCAGCTGGGATTTAATGTTAAAAAATGTAAGGTCATGCATTTGGGCTGCAGCAATCCAAGGGAGCAATACAGTATAGGAGGTGAAGTACTTTTGTCCACTAAAGAAGAGCGGGACCTAGGCGTGGTTGTGTCTGATGATCTTAAAGTAGCTAGACAGGTAGAAAAGGCGACGGCAAAAGCTAGAAGGATGCTTGGGTGCATACGGAGAGGAATGGCTAGCAGAAAAAAGGAGGTGATAATACCTCTGTATAAGTCTTTGGTGCGACCTCATTTGGAGTATGGTGTGCAATTCTGGAGACCGCACCTTCAAAAGGATGTGAACAGGATGGAGTCGGTGCAGAGGGTTGCTACTAAAATGATTAATGGGCTTCATTATAAAGCATATGAGGACAGACTTAAGGATCTTAATATGTACACCTTAGAGGAAAGGCGGGATAGAGGTGATATGATTGAGATGTTTAAATACCTCCGTGGCATAAATGTTCAGGGAGAGAGCCTCTTTCAATTGAAAGCAAGTTCTGCTACGAGGGGACATGGGATGAGGGTGAAGGGAGATAGATTCAGGAGTGATATGCGTAAATATTTCTTTACGGAAAGAGTAGTGGATCCGTGGAATAGTCTCCCAGTGGAGGTGGTAGAGATGAGGACAGTAACTGAATTCAAAAAAGCATGGGACCAACACAGAGGATCTCTAAAGGTAGAAAGTGGACTGTTGTAGTTGTTGTTATGGAAGGACAGACTAGATGGGCCTTGTGGTCTTTTTCTGTCATCATGTTTCTATGTTTCTATGTAACAACAATGTCCCGCGGCCGATTAGGCCTGCTAGGCCCCAGCGCACGATGCGCTCTGTCCAGGACCACCTTATCAACCTCCGTGGCGTCCTCACCCTGCATCAGAATATCCTTGCAAATTGCTTCAGCCACTTGCCTGCTATCATTAAACTCTGGTTCCTCGGGGATGCCTCTGATGCGCAAATTATTCCTTCATGCGCGATTTTCTAAATCTTCCATTTTGTAGAGAATTTGCGCTTTCCAACTGTCCCAGTCCTTCACAGCACTTTCCAACTCCCCCTGTTTTTTTTTCACACAGTCCAGTTGTTGTTCTTGCACCTCCGTTCTCCTGCTCAGCTCGTTCACTTCCTCTCTCAATGCATTACACACTTTGCCTACCTCCGCTTTCACTGCCGCCAGCTCTGATTTTAATTCTCCAAACCAAGCTTTCAGCTCGGCCCTGGAGACATCATTCACCACCACTGCACCCTGCTCCGTCTCTGTCGCACGTGGCACCAGGCGCTCCGCTGAGTCCCGGGGCTGTCTTTCCCCCGCCGTCATTTTTTGCTCTCGCCCTCCAGCCTGCCCGCCACTATAGGCGAACTCCTTCAAATCTGCCGCCTTCTTGCGAGTCGTCATCTCGCCACTCGCCTTCTCCACTCGTTCCGCCACCACTTCCCGCGGTCCGGAGTATTTCAGCAAGCAGGGGAGTCTTACTTTCCACAGCTTTCGGGGTTCAACACCGGAGCTCTTCGCTTAGGCTACCATCCACACCGATGACGTCACTTCCTCCTTTGCTGTGAGTTCTATCTGTCTGTCTCCACACTATTTATTTGTTTGTTTGTCCTTATTGGTGTGCTCCCTCATTTCTCTGCCCCCTTTATTTTTGCACTTTTTTGTTCAGCTTTCTCAGCTATATAACTTATACCCCACCCCCCGTCCCCTCTACCCACCCACCCTTTGGCTCGCTGTCTCTTATAGCTGTCATCTGCTCATTAACCATCTCATACACAGGTGCAGCCTATCTCTTTGACTCCCCCACCTTCTATATCCTCTGGTCTTTGTTCTCCTCTCTATTCCTCCTCTATTTCTCCTCATCACATTGTCCTCCTCTTCCTTATACTCCCTGTCTCCCCTCCCACCAGCACGTTCTCTCGTCCTCTCCTTTTCTCTTATTTACCATCCTCCTTCCCCCTCCATTCTGTCTTCTACCCTATCATTAGCCCTTGAACTGCACCCCTTTCTCCCTCTAATTCATCCAACTCCCCTCTCTGTAAGGCAGCCTCACCCTTGTTTCTGCCCTACTGTCTCCTCTCTGCCCCATACTCTGCTACTCCTTCTCCTTCTCTCATCTGGAGATATCAACCCCAACCCTGGCCCCCCTAGACTTCTGTCACATTCTGAGAAGAGATTTTCACGCAACACATCTCGTCTTATTCATATCCCTCTCCTTTCCCCTTCCACTCTCCCTTTCTCATGTGCCTTGGGGAGCTCACACTCTGTCTCTAACAAACTTGCTTTTACTCATGATCTCTTTATCTCTAATGGTCTACATCTTCTTGCTCTAACTGAGACCTGGCTCCTCCCAGAGGAGCATCTATTGCTGCTCTGTGTCATGGGGCTATCAGATCTCCCACATGCCTCGTCCCACTGGCCATGGTGGTGGTGTTGGGCTTCTATTTTCTCCCTCCTGCCAATTCCAACCCCTCCTGCTGCCTCAGTCTCACTCCCTTCCCTCTTTTGAAGTTCACTCCATCCGTCTTTTCACTCCACTTCCTCTCCGGGTAGCTGTTATTTATCGACCTCCTGACAGGTCTGCTTCTACCTTTCTCACTGACTTTGACTCATGGCTTTCCTTATTTCTGGATTCCTCTTCCACCCACTCTTATTCTTGGGGATTTTAACATTCATGTCGATAACCCCTCTGATCCCTATGCTTTAAAGCTCCTCTCCCTTACCTCCTCATTTGATCTCCAGTTTTGCTCCACTGTTCCCACTCACCAGCATGGCCACTGCCTTGACCTGGTATTTTTCTCTAGTTGCTTACCCTCTAACCTCTGTAGCTCAGTTCTTCCCTTATCTTACCATCACCTTCAATCTTCATGTTCTGCTGCCTCAACCTCGTCCTATCTCCTCCAACCTATTTAGAAATCTTCATGCTATTGAGCCTTTGGTTCTATCTTCCACTGTTTCTTCATCTCTTTCTTTCACTATATCATCTGTTGAGGAAGCAGTAGCTTCCTATAACACTGGACTCTCCTCTGCTCTGGATGCTCTCGCTCCGCCCATGCCACATCCTGTGAAGCGTTCTGCACCCCAGCCCTGGCTTTCATCCACTACCCGCTATCTACGTTCCTGGGCTCGCTCTGCTGAGTGTGCTTGGCTCAAATCCTGCTCCCTTGCAGACTTTCTACACTTCAAATTCATGCTTGTCTCTTTCCAGTCAGCCATAACTCTTGCAAAACAAGACTATTATGTCCATTTGACTAACTCTCTTGCCTCTGATCCTCGCCATCTCTTTGCTACTCACAGCTCTCTCCTCAAAGTGTCTCCATCTTCAACCCCTCCTTCCCTTTCTGCCAAAACCCTGGCTGACCATTTCCATGACAAAAATCCACAAGATCACCTTCCAGTTCCTCACAAAGTCAGCTACTTCCCCTCCCCCTCTTCACTCCCAACTTTCCTCCCCTACCTCTGCTAAAACTGCCCACCTTCTTTCTTCCTCCAAACTCACCACCTGCTCCTCTGATCCTATCCCCACCTGCTTCCTAAGCCCCATCTCCTCCACTGTTGTCCCTTCCATCTCTCATATTCTCAACCTTTCGCTCTCCACTGCAACTGTCCCTGCAGCCTTCAAGCATGCATTGGTCACACCTCTCCTCAAGAAACCCTCACTTGATCCCACCTGTCCTTCTAATTATCAACCCATCTCCCTCCTTCCCTTCGTTTCTAAACTACTTGAACGTGCTGTTCACTGCCACTGCCTCGACTTCCTCTCCTCTCATGCCCTCCTGGATCCTTTACAGTCTGGCTTTCGTCCTTTACACTCTACTGAAACTGCTCTTGCCAAAGTCTCCAATGACTTGTTTCTGTCAAAATCCTTTACTCTGTCCTCATCCTTCTTGACTTCTCTTCTGCTTTTGACACTGTTGAGCACAACCTTCTCCTCGATACCCTGTCCTTGCTTGGTTTTAAGGGCTCTGTACTCTCCTCCTATCTCTCCCATCGCTCTTTCAGTGTGTGTTCTGGTGGCTCCTCCTCCTCTGCTATCCCACTCTCAGTTGGTGTACCCCAAGGATCTGTCTTGGGTCCACTCCTTTTCTCTCTATATACCCAGTCCCTTGGTATGCTTATCTCTTCCCATGGTTTTCAGTACAATTTTTATGCTGATGACTCCCAGATCTACCTCTCTACATCTGAAATCTTTCCAGCTATCCAGACCCGGATCTCTGCCTGCCTTTCTGACATTGCTGCCTGGATGTCTCACCGCTGCTTGAAATTGAACATGGCCAAGACTGAACTTCTTATCTTCCCCCCTAAAACCTCCTCTCCTCTTCCTCCTTTCTCAGTCTCTGTGGATAACTCTGTACTCCTTCCTGCTTCCTCGGCTCGCAATCTTGGGGTTGTCTTTGACTCTTCTCTCTCCTTCTCCACTCACATTCGTCCGATAGCTAAGACCTGCCGTTTCTTTCTCTATAACATCAGCAAAATCCATCCTTTCCTTTCTGAACACACTACTAAGATGCTTATCCACTCCTTAATCAACTCCCGTCTTGACTATTGTAACCTACTCCTTGCTGGTCTCCCTTTGAATCATCTCTCTCCCCTTCAATCTCTTCAACACTCTGCTGCGCGGCTAATCTGCTGCCAGCCTCGTCATGCCCATATTACCCCTCTTCTCAAGTCACTTCACTGGCTCCCTATCTGTTTCCGCATCCAGTTTAAACTTCTCCTTCTATAAATGCTTTCACTCTGCAGCTCCTCACTACCTTTCTTCTCTTATCTCTCCTTACAACCCCCCCCCCCCCCTCGGGAACTCCGCTCTTCTGGCAAACTGCTTCTATCTGTGCCCTTCTCTTCTACTGCTAACTCCAGACTTCACTTCTTTCACCTTGCTGCACCTTACGCCTTGAACAAACTACCTGTGTCTGTATGCCAGGCACCTTCTCTGACCCTCTTCAAATCCAGGCTGAAAACTCACCTCTTTGCTGCTGCTTTTGGATCTTGATTCACCTGATCTCCTTTTTCTTTTCCTTTCCCCCTTGTTTTATCCCAATGTACACCTTCTGTGTTGTCTGTCTTGACTAGATTGTAAGCTCTGATGAGCTGGGACTGTCTCTTGCATGTCTGTGCAGCGCTGTGTACGACTTATAGCGCTATACAAATGCTCAGTAGTAGTAGTACTAGTATGAAGCCAGGCAGGTATTAGGAGACTGGAGGGACTAGATCACATGGCCCTCTTAAACCTATAGGAGCAAGGATTACAAACAAGCATGAAACTGCTTGCCCTAACTTACAACTGGCAGCGATAAATAATACAATGAAAGCATGTACTCACAATTGTGGGGGCAGAACAGAATTGTGGAGGCAGTGTAGGAGTCTCCTGACCCTGTTACATAAGGTTGGAGAAGCAGTACTGAGACTGGGGTTACAAAGTCACATTGGAATAGATGCTAAAGGAGAGAGAAGTCCATCTACTGTATTATGTGAACCAAGCTGGCTGTTCACTGAAGGATAAATGTGTAGGTTGTTTGATCACGGTTACCTCAGTGACTACTGATTTCTAGTACTATCACCCCTTGGGATCATTATATAATATTGATTTCCTCTATTGTGGATGCCCATAGCTAAATGTTATATTCTTGATAGAGATTGACTGAATCAAAAATAAAACTGAACCATTTGATTTGGTTCATTTTATTTTAAATTATTTATATTTTAAGCAACCAAGTATTTGGTTATTGGTGAATTGTAGTCACAGCATAAAATACAAAACTAAAGAGGTCATTTTTAGAAAAGGTCTTTGACATATAAAACTTCTCTTAGATGTGCAAAAAGGAGGGTTTCTAACAGTGCACGTTGTACACCCACTAACAATAAAGTGCCTAGGAGTATATATGCTGCATGCCAGTGTTGCTGGGGGCGGAGTTGCAATTTGTGCATGTATTTTCTAGAAGAATCCATGCAAACATCTACAGCTGCCTTGGAGCAGGTATACATTTGTGCGTTATTACAGCTGCTTCAAGGTACTTAATGCTTATGTTGTCTTTATCAATTACTCCACCTGCTAACATAGATGTAAATAGACCAGCAAAAATGAGAACACATTTATGGGCCCTTTTACTAAATTTATTTATTTATGTGCTTTTATAGAAAATCAGCGCGGTTTACATAGAACAAGAATAAATGCTTTATAAAGAACAAGCTTTACATAGAACAGGCATCAAAGAACAGTACAGCAAACATCTGCTATTGTTTATTTATTTATTTATTTATTTAAACTTTTCTTCTAAACCGCCCCTTCCAGAGATCAAATGTTTATTGTTCAATGAACAATAAACATTTTACATTAAAGAGGGGCGTCAACTTGGGTAGTAACAGGGAGAACTACCTACAGGCTGGTCAGGGACTGTAAGGTAGGTTGGTCAGAGCTAAGGCTGGCAAATTCTAATACAGTTGGAAAAGATGCCTCTTTATTGCTTTACTGAAGGTTGAAAGGTCAGAAATTAAACAGATTGGTGCAGGGAGGGTGTTCCGTAGAGATGGTGTGTATAATGAGAAGGCTCGGTTCTTAGCAACTTGGGAACTCTTTCTTATTGCTGACAGGGTGGTGAGCATGTTTGCCATGTTTGTTCTTCTCATTCTATTGTTAGATGTCCAATATATGATTTCTGCAAGGGAGATGGTGGAGAGGATATGCAGTATTTTAAATGTCCATCAAGAGGGCTTTATAGCAATTGTCTAAAGTTGGGCGTCGCATGTTCAGATTTAGAGGCTACAAACAGGATACGGGCTGCAGGGTTCATGGCCATTTGCAATGTCACTTATTTCTCCCACTAACACAAGAAACTAAATTCTGTTAAGACCCTCAGAGATATTGTTTACAACAGTGTACCAGACACCTAGGGCCTGATTCCATCTGGGACATACAGGGACTTTTTGCGCCTAGTCGGAACCGGACGCACAGAGGGAGTCACAATTCTAATTCCATGGGGCACGTCTAGCACCGTGGGATCAGAATCGCAAACAAGCCTGTACGTGCAGGCAGGGATCACGATTCAGCACGGCATGCACATACAGGGCTTGCCCAACTAACTCAGTCAGGGCTTTTAAATGGAGACAAAATGGAGCCACGGCAACATGGCGTTCGGTTGCCATGACACTGCGGCTCCATTTAAAAGCCACAATCTCCGGCCGTCGGCTCCCAAAGTGCTTTCCCTGCAGCCAGATCCCTGATCTGGCCTCCCATGGCCAGGGTTTGGTTGCGGGGAATGCCTTCTGCCCCCTGCCATTCCATCTGCATCCCAGTCCTGCTATTTCTGCCGCATCGGGGAAGTTATTCCACCTCAGATGTGGAATAATTTCCCCATTCAAGTCGCCGGCCCAGGACGTACAGAGCTGACATTAGAATTGGCCCTGTATGTCCGGCCAGCGACCGCCCACTGCTCTCCCTAACATCACCCCTGTGCAGCCTCTTTCCCGCCCCCGTCTACATTCCTTGTACAACATCCAGGGAAGGAGGATGAATAGCGGAGATGGACATCCCAATATCCTTGCTATTTGTTGCTCAGAATGACCCTGTTAGGCTGCCTAAATGAAAAGTGAGCCCTATGTGCCAGGTCGGTGCATAGCCTGCCTGCCGACTCCTTTAACCCGGATTTTCACTTCCGCGGCAATGGAAGTGAAAATTCACGTTGGCCGGAGATGCCGGCAGTCACTGAGGCTAAGTGGGTAGCAGAGGTTTCCAATACTTTCCATTTAGTCGCAGTGCCTCAAAGATAAGGTGCTGAGGGCTAACCGGGTAGCACTGAAAATCGTTGCTACCCGTTTAGCCCTTTCCTCTGCCCCCGCTCCACCCTGGAACTCTCCCAACATGCCCCGCTGCTAACTGCATAACATCGGGGCACGTAAGGGACAAACCAGGGAATTTTTGAAGGCACTACCCATGTAGGTACTTTTGGAAATTCCCTGTTAAGACATTTACAAGGGTAACTAGGGCAGTTACCCATGAAATGCCTTCGAAAATCTGGCCCTTAATTCATAAGCTCAAGCATCATCACCTGGTCTTTACATCCTGTGTTCTAATACTTTTTTTCCATATAATTTATAATATAAATAAAGTTAATTATCATCAAAGGTCTTAAAAAATGATACACCCAACATGATCATGTTTCAGAACAAACAGATGTTGCTTCAGGGGAACAAGAAGAATAGTGGGTAGCATTCAAAAAGATTTAAACAGCGTCCATCTTCAGTTTCAAAAACGCCTAGATCAAACCAGAAGTCATGACACTTTTAAAATTCTCTAAACCAATCATTTCAAACTTTGATCAATGACAGAAATCCAACATTAAAACGGCCCATTCAATTTCATGATTAAGACCATTCGGTGTTTCTGATTTCAGGCATTAAATCCACTGTTTGTCTGTTAAATTTAAAATAGCATCTAGATCTTCACCTCTTCAATGATAAGGTACTGAATCAAAAACACACCATCTCAAAATGTTATCAAGAGCAATGTGGTAGGCTATGACCTGTAAACTAGGCCTATGGTCAGTTTGAAGATTGGGGACCGATATATGGACTTTATGGTGGATTCGGGGGCTGAACATTCAGTAGTAGCAAAAGCAGTGGCCCCTCTGTCTTCTCGATCCATTACCTTTGTCGGAGCAACTGGAACAAGGGCCACAAAGCCTTTCTTGCAGAACCGCACTTGTGAACTAGGGGGATGGAAGATAACGCACCAGTTCCTGTACATGCCTGAATGCCCAATCCCCCTCTTGGGCCGAGACATGCTTGCTAAGCTCCAGGCGCAGATATCCTTTGTTGAAGGGGGAAGGATGGAAATGACTGTGAACTCATACATAACACAGCATAACATATAAACTCATACATAACATAGCACCATCATACCTCACCAATCTAATCACCACGCAACCACACAACAGAAGCAGAAGAACCGTAAACCGCAACACCCTCTGCGTCCCAAATACCATAAGAACGGTCAAAGCAGATACGAGCAACAGATCTTTCTCATACGCAGCACCACTTCTCTGGAACCGACTGCCTCACGAGCTACGATCAACAAGCGACTTGAAAGGCTTTAGGAAAAAGCTCAAGACTCATCTATTTCAGACTCATTACAACCTGACCTAGGCAGTGAGTTCTTTCTACTTTCTCCTAGGAGAAGCAGGATGCACCAAAATGGTTCCACCCCTTCCCGACCTTATGACAAGGGAAACTGCAATAGTTGACCTGTAATAATGTATATATGTACATATGTAAAGACACCCATACTCAATCAAGTGTAAATTCATTGACCTAACTGCTGTGTTGTTTACAAATCCTTTTAATCAAAATGTATATTTTGCCAATTACTGTCCTGTACAGTCCATCCTGATGTGCAAAGTAAACCGCTGCTGATCGTAGGAAGTAGCGGTATACAAATGTGTACTAAATAAATAAATAAATAAATAAACTCAAAATCTGCTGGCCTGATGGTATTAACTGTCCCCCGGGAAGAAGAATGGCGGTTCTATAGTGCATCTCCGACCAAGGCAGCCAACCCCCGTATGCCCATCAGAATCTCAGCTCCGCCTGAGGTGTGGGCGGAGGATAATCCTCCTGGCCTAGCGAAGAATATAGCCCCTGTGCTTGTCACCCTCAAACCAGGAGCGGAACCAGTGCACGTGAGACAATACCCTCTCCCACGACCGGCGATTGAAGGAATTCACTGTCATCTAATGAAATTATTGAAGTATGGGCTTCTCAGAAAATGCCAGTCGCCCTGGAATACCCCCCTCCTCCCATTCAAGAAGCCTGGGACAGGTGACTTATGCTCAGTGCAGGATTTGAGACGAGTGAAGAATGCAGTTGAAACCATACATCCAGTAGTACCAAATCCTTACACTCTCCTGGGACTGATCCCCGCTGAGGCTACTCACTTCACCATTCTGGATTTAAAGGATGCCTTTTTCTGCATACGTTTAGCATCAACCAGCCAACTCCTGTTCGCGTTTGAATGGGAGGACCCAACCACAGAAAGGCGAGGCCAGCTCACCTGGACTCGATTACCCCAAGGATTCAAGAACTCACCTACTCTCTTCAGTGCTGCTCTCAATCAAGTTCTTTCAAGTTATTCGGTAACTCCAGGGAAAAGAGTCCTGCTTCAGTATGTAGATGACCTGCTTGTAGCCACCAACTCCAAAGACGAATGCGTGCATGCCACCAGTGATCTCTTGCACCTCCTGAATGAAGCCAGGTTCAAGGTCTCAAGAGCCAAGGCGCAGTTGTGCCAAACTGAGGTGAAATATCTGGGATTCCATCTATCCAGAGGGATCCGGAAATTGGGACCCGAACGAAAGGAAGCAGTGTGTCGCATCCCTAGCCCCACCACCAGAAAGCAGGTGAGGGCCTTCTTGGGAGCTGCAGGCTATTGTCGAATATGGATACCCAATTTCGCGCTCCTAGCAAAGCCATTGTACCAGGCCACCAAAGGAATGGAGCAGGCTCCCCTGGAATGGGACTCAGAACAGGACACAGCATTCCGATCTTTGAAAGCAGCCTTGATGTCGTCACCAGCCTTGGGCCTGCCAGATGTACAGAAACCATTTTGTCTCTATGTCCATGAGTCAAGTGGAAATGCTTTGGGAGTATTGACTCAATCACGCAGATCCTGGCAGCGACCTGTGGCTTACCTATCAAAGCAGCTGGATACCGTCGCAAAAGGATGGCCATCTTGCCTAAGAGCCGTTGCAGCTACAGCTCTCTTGGTGAGTGGAGCCGACAAGCTCACCCTGGGTCAGAGTCTCCAAGTTACAGTTCCACACTCTGTCCTAATTCTCATGGAACACAAAGGAAATTATTGGTTCCCGAATTCCCGAATGCTGAAGTACCAAAGTATGTTATGTGAAAACCCCCGATTGCAGTTGATGTCAGTCAAGCCTTGAACCCTGCTACACTGTTACCAATTGGTCCAGGCCCACCTGATCATGATTGCCTGGAAATTATGGACACTGTATACTCAAGTCACCCAGATCTAACTGATGTCCCATTGAGCGACCCTGAACAAACTTTCTTTGTGGATGGAAGTAGTCTTGTCATCAATGGACAGCGTCATGCTGGCTATGCAGTGGTGACCCTGGACATGGTAATAGAGTCATCAGCTCTGGCCCCCGGAACTTCAGCACAGAAAGCTGAATTGATAGCCCTCACTAGGGCACTAATAATAGGGACAGGGCTCCGCCTAAATGTGTACACAGATTCCAAGTATGCCTTCACAACATTACATGCCCATAGAGCCCTGTACAAGGAACGAGGATTGATAACCTCAGGAGGCAAGTCCATCAAGTATGGCCTGAGATATTGACACTATTAGAAGCTGTGTGGGCCCCCAAACAAGTTGCAGTAATGCACTGCCGAGGTCATCAGGTAGGGGAAGGAGAAGTTTCACGAGGAAACAGATTCACTGACACTGTGGCTCGAGAAGCAGCCACCACAGGGCAAATTCCTGCCTTTAGCACCACAGTCCAGGCAGCCATATTTCCAGTACCCCTTAGCGCTTGGACTCCTCGATACACGTCCAAAGAGTTAGACTACTATTGTCAGAAAGAAGGAGGAGTGTTATCAGAGACCGGATGGATAGTGCTACCGCCGCCGGCCGGTGGCTCACCTCCCGGTCCCACTGTGATTCCTGAAGCCTTAGGTCCTGCCTTTGTCCAAGCTTTCCACCAAGCCACACATTATGGGAAAACTGCAATGGAGAAAGCTTTAAAACCTCATTTTTGTATCTCACTAATAGGACCCTTGACCGCTTCAGTAGCCCGCAGATGCTTAACCTGTGCAAAGAACAATGCCCGGCAGGGCCCTAGCCTACCCCCAAGAGTTCAGTCAGTGGGAGTCACCCCCATGGGAAATATCCAAGTGGATTTTGCAGAAATGCCACGAGCAAATGGATATCATTACCTGTTAGTCTTGGTTTATACATTCTCTGGCTGGGTGGAGGCTTTCCCCACCAGAACTGAGAAAGCTAGAGAAGTCATCAAAGTTCTACTCCATGAAATCATCCCCCGGTTTGGAGTACCATTAGTTATAGGGTCAGATAATGGGCCCTCATTTGTGTCACAAGTGACTCAGCAGTTAGCCCGGGCTCTGCAAGTGCAGTGGAAGTTACATACAGCCTACAGACCCCAGAGCTCGGGGAAGGTAGAGCGAATGAATCGGACCCTGAAGTCCCATTTGTCCAAACTCTGTCAGGAAGCTCACCTGAAGTGGCCCCAAGCTCTACCTATAGCTCTCCTCAGGATATTTTCAGCCCCCACCAAGTCATTAGGAGTTGCCCCTTTTGAGATCCTGTATGGGCGCCCTCCGCCATAGTCCAAGGGATAAAAGGAGACATGAATCAGATTGGATCTGAAATCACTAGACAAGAACTGTTGGCTTTGGGTTCTGTTTTGCAGGGTCTCCATTTATGGGTACAAGACCAGTTGCCCATTAAGCTGACTGAACCGCTGCATCCCTTTAAGCCTAGAGCCTCAGTGTGGGTCAAAGAGTGGAAGAAGACACATCACTGGAAAGGACCTTATGTTGTCATATTATCAACCCCTACAGCAGTCAAAGTTGCAGAAGTAGAACCTTGGATTCATCACAGTCGAGTAAAGCCAGCGGCATCTACTGAACTTCGTCACTGGACTTCGACAAACAATTCGGAATCGCCACTGCGGCTCATGCTGCGGTGACAACCACTGTTGTAAGAGTCTACAGCCCTACTCCTGCCACACCCGGAAGCTGGCAGGTCTATGTACGGTGGAAGCCTGAGGATTCTACAGCCCTACTCCTGCCACACCCGGAAGCTGGCAGGTCTACGTACGGCAGAAGCTTGAGGAATCTACAACCCTACTCCTGTCACCAACCGGAAGCTGACAGGTCTACATATGGTGGAAGCTGTGGAAACAAGAGAATTTAAGTGACAAAGCCGCAACATTCAAACAAGTTTGTTCAACTACTTTAACCATGATGTGTTTCTGTTTTTGTATTATTTTAGCGGTAACCCTGGGGCCCCTTGAATTGACTTTTGCCTTACCTCACTGTGCGGCCTGTATAACCACTACCCGAATCGGGACAAAGATTACCCAAACTCTACTCTATCACTCCTTTTACACCTGTACTGGTGTGACTAGCCGATGTGTATATAATGGTACGGAGTTAAGTATCTGTACTAAAGGAAAGGTGAAAACTTGTAAATGGTTACTATAGCTGTGGATCTGTTGGCCAAGAGCGGGGTTATTACCAAGATGATAAATATATGTGCCCCGAAGGAGCATACAGTTGAGGAATATGCACTGGGGTAAAGGCCCCATCTGTCTATGTTACAGTCTCGAAAGACGCATACGTCTGTCCCAAATGGGAGTGTGTAAACTATGCTACCTGGTCTGAAGGGCCTCAGGGGAGAGAGGGGGATAATCGCGGAGCCAAGTTAGAGAGACTACCATTGCTGGACCCCCATAAGTGTCCGAGAGGCACTTGTAACACTTTGAGGCTCCTTGTGCTTGACCCAAGCCAGTGGCGACAAGGATATAGATTTGGCTTACGAATAGCGGATAGGGGAGTGGACCCTGGAACCTATGTATACATACAACTTAACACCAAGACCCGCATTTCCTCACCTTATCAAATACACCATACATTCTATGAAACTATGCAGATGGAGATAGAGCTTCCCCAGACTACCCAGAATCTATTCATTGAACTAGCTGTAGCTGTAGCTTCTAGCCTCCACATTTCTAATTGTTTCTTCTGTGGGGGAACCAAGATGTGAGACAAATGGCCCTGGGAGGCAAGAGAACTGAACTACTCCATCCCATATAACCAGACTGCCCTGAATAAAACCGCCAGTGAATGGGTATTGGCAAACAACATTGTTGGCCATCTCTGTTTTGTCTGCACAGGACCACAGTTTACCATCCAGGTGGGACAACTAGTTTGTCTAAGCCAACGGATTTATAATGCCACTACAAAGAAGACATCCTGGTGGTCAGGTGTAAATGTTCCTGAACCCTCCAACCCTTTAACTACTTTCCCTCATCTTGCTAAGCTTTGGACTTACCTCACCTCTACCAATACTTGGGAAGCCCCTCCTGGGCTTTATTGGATTTGTGGAAACCGGGCATATGCTCGACTCCCTAATAACTGGGGAGGGGTATGTGCTTTGGGAACAATATGACCCTCTTTCTTCCTCATACCCATCTCTCAAGGGGAGTGGCTTGGCTTCCCCATCTATAATGGTCGACAGAAACGGAGCACTTTGAAAATAGGGCAATGGGACAAGTGGGATGGGGATGAATGGCCACCCGAGAGAATCATTGCCTATTATGGACCAGTTACTTGGGCACAGGATGGGACCTGGGGATACCGCACTCCTGTTTATATGCTAAACCATATTATACGTTACAAGCTGTTGTAGAACTTATAACTAATGAAACAAGTAAAGCACTAACTCTTTTAGCCAAGCAAAGTACTCAAATGTGTACAGCTATTTACCAGAACCATTTAGCACTTGATTACTTATTAGCATCTGAGGGTGGTGTGTGTGGAAAGTTTAATCTATCTAACTGTTGTTTGCAAATTGATGATCAAGGTCAGGTTGTTGAAGACATAGCTGACAATATGCGTAGCCAAGCATATGTACCAGTTCAGACCTGGAGTGGACTGGACCTTAGTGGATGGTCTGGAACATTATTTTCAGGCCTGGGAGGATTGAAGACTATTATGTTTGCAGCACTAATCATAGTAGCTATGTGTTTACTTCCATGTTTTCTGCCTCTTTGTTTACATATGTTCACCTCAATCATTGACAGCACAGTTGAACGTAAGGCAGCGTTAGCCATGTGGAACTACCAGGCTATACCCCAAGAAGAAGTCTCAGTTTGAAAAATGTTTGATATGTGATTATATTATCACCCTCTTTTATTCGGGTTGAGAATAATCAAAGGGGGGAATGTGGCAGGCTATGGCCTGTAAACTAGGCCTTGACCCCAACCCCCACCTGAGAGTAGTGCTGAGAAGACCCAGAGTCTGAGAAACTGCTTTAAACTGCTTTTGAAAAGTTTGTATAATCCCTGTATGCTGATGATAGAAATGTTCCTGCATTCCCTGAGCTAGAAATGTCCTTGAAGTATGGTTTATGGTTTATTCATTTGATAAAAACCGCCTTTCTATAACAATCAAGGCAGTGTACAATAATAAAATACATAAAATTTGGCCGAAGCCGGGAAAAAGAAAAGAAATATACAAATTTATAAAACAGGAAAGAAAAGAACAGAGAGAACAGAGACAAGACAGGACACAAGAGGCAAACCTACTATACAAGGAAAGGGTAAATTCATACAAAAGGAGAGGGGATGTTGAATGCAAGGGAAAATAGGTGAGTCTTGAGGTTGTGTTTGAAAGTGGCATATTGTGATTCCAGGCGAAGAGAGGAAGGGAGAGAGTTCCAGAGAGCAGGACCAGCGAAGTAGAAGGCTGAGAGACGAGTGAGCTGTAAGCGGGCACGAGCAGGGGAAGGGAGGGCAAGACAAGTAGAAATGTATCAATGTCTAAGACTGTGCCTTTGTTAGAATAGCCTGAGCAGGGGGAACAGGGAGCTAGGCCCAGAGAGGATCCCCGATTGGACAGGTGCAGGGGGCGTTGGGACCAATAGAAAGTTTGCCTGTATCAAACTGTAAAAATTGCATATAAGGAATCTGCTCCTGGACTCCATTGCTCAGTCCTTTTTGGATGCTTTCTTGTCTGAGCCTGTGCACAATAAATTGGCTTGGAACCTGCAATTGACTCCTGGTTTTATTCATTGCGTGCACTTCGCTGCTACAGCACAAGTTAAGACACATGATAACAAAGGAGCTGTCATAGTCTTGGTATTTAAACAGCTCAAATGTTCAGTCAGATGTATTTTCATGGATCATCTTATTCTTCTCACAAATGCTTTTGGACATCCACATACAATCATATAAATAACATATATGTATAAACAAGATGTCTGATGGTACCATGATATATTTTTCTGGTATTAGCATCCTCCAAAGATGTTCCTGATATCATAGTGGCACATCACTGACAGTGGCCACATGCTATATGGCCAACTTCAGAGGTCTCATGTAATGGAAGCTGCAACTATTCAGCTACATTCTGATCCTGCCAAAAAGCAATATGGGGTATTACCAATAACTCTTCATGAATAGAGATCACTTTCCAGTGAGTATGGATCAAGCCCACCAAGTTCCCAGTCCCATACATATATGGTAATACACAAGTTTACTGGGAATCTTCTTCTCGTTATATATAAAACAAGACCTGTTTGGTCTGAAACATGATCATTTTGGGTATTTACATCTTGAGAATGTATAAGTTGTATCACTTTTTAAGTCCTTTCAGGATTAATTAAAATTATTTATATTATAAATTATATGGAAAATAAAAAATAAAAGGAATAATAGAGCACAGGGTGTAAAGACCAGATGATGGTGCTTCGGCTTATGAATTAAAGGCCTTATTCTGTCCCATGAATAGTAGGGAAGGGTTTTCCAATGGGACGTCCATCCCCGCTATTTGTGCCCTCCCCGCCGACATCTAACTTCCCTGCCAGTTGTATGGGGAAGTTAAACGGGGGAGAGGAATGGGCGGATTGGGGGCAGAGTTAGGGCTGGCAGTGTGGCGGTCGCAGGCCCTGGATGTACAGGGCGAATTCTAATGTCAGCCCTGTATGTCCAGGGCTGACGACTTGTGCGGGAAAGTTATTCCACCTCCAAGGACATTTTTTTTGGTGGGCCCGGAGGGCAGATGGGGCAGGAGCGGCCCAAGGTCATTCCCCGCAGCCAGATCCTGGCCATAGGAGTTCGGATCGGGGCTCGGTCTGTGGGGAAAGCCTTTGTTAAGCCAGAAGCTGGGCTCGCGGCTTTACAGTGGAGCCACGGTGCCATTGCAACTGGACGCCATGGCGCACGGGTCCATTGTAAAGCCCTGACTGAGTTAGTCGGGTTTTTCCTGCATATGTATGCTAGGCTGAATCACAGTCACGTACAGGGCTGTTCACGATTCTGGTCCAGCAAGACTAGTCATGCCCCGCGGTATAGAATCTCAACCCCCTCTGTACTTCTGATTCACACCAGTCATATAGAGGGGCTGTACGTCTGGGATGGAATGAGCTTGTAAGTGTCTAGTACACTTTTGTAGCCAATATCTCTGATGGTCAATTGAATTTAGTTTTTTACAGTATGTAAGTGGGAGAAATAAGTGACATTAAGATATTGGAGCATTAATATTGCTGTAAGATTATTTTTTCTGAGATCAATTATAATTGAAATATTATGGAAATATTACTAGGCATTTCCTAGATAACCAGATGTTTCATGGACTGCATAGTTCTCCAAAACTGACAGGTCACCTAGCTCTAGGAAAAATACCCTTTGGAAAGTCCTGATTTTGAACTTAAACCCAAAGCTGTGTGGTATTTGGTGCACATAGACAGAAGGCGTGATACGAGGCAGTCTGGTTGCTCTTTACCTTTGCTGTGGGGATGATGAAGGTATTTTGTGCATTGGTTCTTCTCAATCTGTTGCATGGCATTTTATGCAATAGAGATTGTAGGTAGACCAAATAAAGGATGTGGGATATCTTGAAAATGGTAAGCAAGGCCTTGTATTTTGTGCGGTTTGTTATGAGAAGCCAGTGTAATTGCCTGAATACTGGGGTTACGTGTTCAGTTCTGATTGCGCCATAAAGAATTCGGGCGGCCGTGTTCTGGGCCAGCTGTAATGGGTGGAGCATATAGTTTGGAAATCCTTGTAGTATGATATTAATATAATCCAAGTGTGGGAATGCTAAGACTTGAAGGAATGTGTGGAAGTCCTGGATGCTCAGTAAAGATTATAGGCACACTACTGTTTTTATTTTGTGGTATACGCGCTTAATAGCGTTGTTAATATGTGACTGTAGGGTTAAGTGCATCAAGGGTTATTCCCAAGTATCACACATCCAACTTCACTTTTAGTTGTGCTCCTGAAATTTTTATAGATGCTGGTGATTCGAAGTTTGTCTCTTGTGATGTGGAGCTGTGCCCTTGATTATTGGTTGGATAGAGGATGCTTGAGCTTGGTGGGCATATAGCCTTGGGTGAGAGAGAGCTGTGTGTTTTTGGGTAATGTAGGGGAGAGTTCAGAACGAGTTTTTTTGATCCAGCTTGTGGGGCGTGGATCTAGAGGGGAGGTAGTACTGTTAATATTTGTGATAATGTTCTCTAGCTGCTCCAAAGAGATTGGGTTGAAGGTGTTCCAGGTAAAGGGTACAGGGCTGTTGTTTGGAGACCATAAGGTTGTAGTTGGTATGTTGCAGGGCTTCCTTTCTACACAAAAATGAAGAGGAAATGTGAAATCAAGGGGGAGGGGAGAGGGAGGAGGCTGGGGACAGGCCATAGGAGTTACAGAAGAAGAGGGGCTAGATTTGGGAGCAGAGTTACTGTTCTTTGCACAGCTCCGGGCTCACCCCTCCCCTCCTCTTCCCTAAGATTGCCTGGAGCATAACACCCCTGCTGCTCTGGCTCTAGGGTCTGAAATGAAGTGGCAGAAAGCAGAGTTACTTACCTGTAACGGAGTTCTCCGTGGACAGCAGGATAGGTCAGCCACACCTGGTGACGTCATCCGACGGCGCCATGACGGAAGTGCTCTCTAGCTCAGAAGCTTCTGAGCATGTGTGAGGTGACCCCACCTCCCCGGTCTGCCCCCAGCCCGACCAGTGAGTCATTAGCTTCGGCCAGAGGCTGGGGCGCGGACCGCAGGCCACCCTCAGAGGGGAGGTGGGTGGGATCGTGTGGCTGACCTATCCTGCTGTCCATGGAGAACTCCATTACAGGTAAGTAACTCTGCTTTCTCCTAGGACAAGCAGGATGTGTCAGCCACACCTGGTGTCTCCCAAGCTACTTGTTACGCGCTGAGGCTGAGGGAGGCCTGAGACAGAATAGTAGGCATGTGGGACACCACTGAAGCGTCATGTGATAAAGAACAAACGTTTATTGTGCAAGAACAGACATTTATTGTGCAACTAATGCAATAATATAAGTGCATGGCCAGCTGGCACACGCAGAGAGGTGAAACATAGTGCAATCGATACACAGTGGATTGAAACATCCAGCGATGAATTCAACAGTTGTACAACACGCCGTGAGGTAGAACATGGTGCAATCAACAAACAGTGCAATGGAACAAACTGTGCAATAACATTGTGCAAAAAAACAGTGCAATGGAACAAACTGTGCAATAACATTGTGCAAATAACAACCACATTGTGCAAATAACAACCATCGGGAGGGTCCCGACCAGGTGGGCTACCCTTGTCCGTGGTGGTTAGGAGGTACAGGAGTTACTGCCCGCGGGCTGCGACTTGGTCAGTCGCTCCTGTCACGTCCGGGAAGGCGGAACCTGCCACTGTAGACAGGATCGCTCGGCCAAATGAGCTGTCGGCTTCTGCCTGGAGGTCAAGGCAATAGTGTTTTTTGAAGGTGAGGTGCGAGGACCAGGTGGCGGCTTTACAGATCTCGCTTACTGGGACCTCCTGAGCGCTTGCGAGAGAGGTGGCTAGTGCGCGGAGTTGGTGTGTGCTCGCCTTGTTTGCTGGATGAGCGCCCGCCTTCTGAAGGCAGTAGGAGACGCAGTCAGATATCCAGTGGGAGAGTGTGCGCTTGGTGACAGGCCGTCCCGGTCTGTTGGGTCGAAGGACACAAAGAGCTGGGTCCCTTGCCGGACTGAGGCCGTCCTGTCGATGTAGATGCGCAGGGCCCGGACGCAGTCCAGTGAGTGGAGTCGTTGCTCTTCTGGTGACCCATGAGGGGCAGGGAAGAAGGACGGCAGTTCCACTGATTGGTTGACGTGGAAGACAGAGGAGACCTTCGGAACAAACTTAGGGTGTGTCCGGAGAGACGCCCTGTTGTGGTGAATCTTGGTGTACAGGGGGTGAGCTACCAAGGCCTGTAGCTCACTCACCCTCCTTGCGGAAGTGATGGCGATGAGGAAAAGCGTCTTCCAGGACAGGAATTTTGATTCCGCCAAGGGCAGAGGCTCGAAAGGTTCCCGTGTCAGCTGCTGGAGGACGATGTTGAGGTCCCACGAGGGGACGGGTCTCTGAACCGGAGGCTGCAGGTTCCTGAGACCTCTCATGAAGCGGGTCACAATGGGCAGAGCGGCCATGGAGCCCGTGGGTGAGTTGTTTCGCAGCTGGTGCAGGGACGCGATGACTGCGAGGTGTACCTTAATTGACTGGGGCTTCAAGCCCAGACTGAAGAGCGAGGAGAGATACTGTAGCACAACCGGAACAGGGCAAGAGTCTGGCGGGATTCCTTGGCCTGCGCACCAGATACTGAAACATTTCCACTTGAGACTGTATGACTTTCTCGTGGACGGTCTCCTGGATGCCAGTACGATGTGCTGTACCTCCGCCGGTAGATGGTGTTCTTGGAAGTTTACCCTCTCAGTCTCCAGGCTGTCAAAGCAAGAGTCTGGAGATTGGGGTGCCAGGTTGTGCCGTCGTTCTGTGTGAGCAGGTCTGGTCTCATCGGTAGCCGGATGGGGGGTTCCTGTGACAGCTGCAGTAGCAGGGGGAACCACATCTGTCTTGGCCAGTAGGGCACAATCAGGATGATGTGCGCCCTGTCATTGATGGTGCGCTGTATGGCGGCTGTCATGAGGGGGGTTGGGGAAAGGCGTAGGCCAGTTTCCACTCCCCCCAGGGTACTGCGAACGCATCTGAGGCCACTCTCTGGGGTGATGGGCGTTTTGAGCAGAACAGAGGGCATCTGGAATTGTCCTCGGTTGCAAAGAGGTCTATCCGTGGATTCCCCCAACGTCGGAAGATGGACTCCGCTACTTCCTTGTGAAGCGTCCACTCGTGGGGCTGGAGCTGCCTGCTTAGTCTGTCCGCTAGCGCGTTCTGCTCTCCCGGGAGGTAAGTCGCCTGTAGAAGGCAGTTGTGAGCTAGGGCCAACGACCATGTCTGGAGAGCCTCCCTGCAGAGTGTGCGGGAGCCCATACCCCCTTGTTTGTTGAGGTAGAACATAGTCACTTGGTTGTCGGTCTGGATCAGAACTGTCTTCCCCGCGAGATGTGGCATGAAGGTCTGGAGCGCATACCTGACCGCTCGGAGTTCGAGGACGTTGATGTGGAGGGATTGTTCCATCTTGTTCCAAGCTCCTTGTGTGCTGAGGTGCAACAGGTGAGCTCCCCAGCCTGTGGAGGAGGCGTCCGTGGTCAGGATGAGCTGCTAGCCGCAGGGTTGCAGGCTCTTGCCTTCGGTGAGATTGGCAGACGCCATCCACCAATGGAGGCTCTGAGATACCCTCGGTTTGATCGGGATGAGGGTGGTGAGAGGTTGAGACCGTTGTTTCCAGTGTGAGCGCAGGTGCCACTGGAGTGTGCGCATGTGCAGCCTGGCCAGGGTTAGGACTGAAGTAGTCGCTGCCATGTGACCTAGCAGGCGTAGGATGTCCTGGGCCTTGGTCTGCTTTGCGGACGATACCTTCTTCGCAAGGCGGATGATGTTTTCCTGCCATTGCTCGGGAAGGAAGGCCTTGGCTGAGGTTGTGTTGATTATGGCCCCAATGAACTCCGTGCGTTGGGTGGGTTCTAGCCGAGACTTCTCCATGTTGAGCAGGAAACCCAGGTTGGACAGCAGGGTGGTAGTCTTTCGCACTGCCGCCCTGAGTTCCGTGGCGGAAGGTGCCGATATCAGCCAGTCGTCCAAGTAGGGAAAGATGGCGAGCCCTTGTTTGCGGAGGTGTGCCGCTGCCACAGCTACACACTTCGTGAAGACCCTGGGAGCTGGGGAGAGTCCGAAGGGGAGTACCCGGTACTGGTAGTGGCACCCCATTGCTACGAATCTCAGGTATTTCCTGTGAGAGGTGTGGACTGGAATGTGAGAGTAAGCATCCTGTAGATCCAAAGTAGCCATCCAGTCCCCCGGTCTGATGAGGGGAAGGATGGAGTTCAGGGAGTACATTAGAAACTTCTCTTTCAAGAGGACGTTGTTCAGCTTGCGGAGGTCCAGGATAGGGCGTAGGCCCCTGGACCTCTTGGGAATAAGGAAGTACCGGGAGTAGAAGCCAGTGTTGATTTCATCGGAGGGAACCCGTTCGATCGTTCGAGTTCTGATGAGTTGCTGTAAGAGGTCCGCAAGGGCAGATTCCAGGTGCAGCGGTGGTTTGCTGCTGGGTTGTGTGCGCTGCCATGGTGGGGAGGAGAACCGTAAGCGGTAGCCCGCTTGGATAATCTGGATGACCCACCGGTCGGTGGTGATTTCCTGCCAGGCAGGTAAGAAGTTGGATAAGCGGCCTCCCACCAGCGGGGCAGCAAGGACACTCGTGGCCAGCCGGGGCGGATTGTCAGAAGGAGGAAGTGTTCTTACCGGCTTGTTGGGAGTTTGCTGGTTTTTGTTTGCGTTCTCTTTGTGGTTGTCTTTGAAAAGATGATTTGTTGTAGTTTTGCTTGAATTTCGGTGCCTGCCACTGTCGGTTGGAACCGTAGTACTTTTTCGACGAGGCAAAGGGCTTGCGGTAATAGCTCCCTTTCTGTGACCAGGAGGGGCGTTCGAGTCCGTCCGCCGCTAATGTCTTTAGAGTGGTGCAGTCCTCTTTCAGGCCATTCACCGTATCTGCGACCTTGTCCCCAAAGAGGGAGTCTCCCAGGCAGGGCACGTCAGCAATCCTGTCGTGAGTGTTATCTGACAGGCCAGAAGCTCGCAGCCAGGCCCAGCGGCGGGCTGCAATGGCCGTGCCTGCTGTCCGGATAGCTGTGTCGAAGGCATCAAAAGCCGTGCTCATCAGGTGTTTGGAGCATTCTGCTAGTTCCTGGAGTGTGGCTGTATGCTGGGATTGCTTAGGAAGATGGAGCAGTTGGTCTTTAAGTTCCGCTAGGAGGGCATCTTGGAACAGCAGGTGTTGGAATTGATGAGCTGATATCTTGGCACTCAGCATCGCTCCTTGGAAAACTTTCCGCCCTAGGTCGTCGAGGAGCTTAGGGTCCCGACCAGGAGGATGTGTAGTTTGGGTGCGTGAAGACTTAGACCTCTTGAGAGCTGACGCTACCACAATAGATTGGTGAGGCAGCTGGGCCTTGTCAAAGCCAGGAGCTGTCTGGAGGAGGTATTTGTTGTCCAGATGTCTGGCGCAGGCTTGACCGGAGGCAGGGGACTGCCAGAGAGTGGATTGCTTGTCCTTAAGTTTCCGGTGAAGGGGGAGAGACAAGGCCGGCTTGGGTCCGCTGAGGTATTTCATCACCTCCGGATCTTTCTCGTCGGAGGGCTCTTCCTTGGTGAGACCTAGCTTTGCCACAACCTTCTTCAAACATTTTGGATAGGTGAGGTCTTCTTGCACCGGAGCCTGTGTCTCCCCTTGCTCATCTGGGGTAGACTTGGACGACGGTGATTCGGGGCCCCCTTCCTCTGGAGCGCTCCCTTCAGAGTCCTGCCCCAGCATAGGGGAAGGGCTCCTCCCTCTTGAGGGAATTAGCTCTGGTGAGGCCGGTGTGGATGATGCCTCCCTCCTCTCAGGAGTTTGTAAATCCACGGGAGCTGCAACGGAGTTGTCTCGGCCTGGAGGAGCAGTTTGTTGCACCAGGCGTTGTAAGAGTTGCAATATTGCCTCAGAGGTGCTGGATCCAGAAGATCTGTTGCTCCGGTGACCCTGCGAGTTAGATTTGCTGCTTCTCCCGCGGCCGCAGGAGGAATCGCTGGCAGTACTGTCACCGCGGGAAGAGTAGCGGTCTCCCCGGTGCCTCTTGCTCTTCTGTCTCCTAGAATGTCTCTTGCCGCTATCCCCGCGCCGATGGGAGGACTCCCGGCTGTCAGCGCGACGTTTGTGGCGGCTGCTGCGGCTGTGGTTGCTGCGGTGGGAGCCCTCAGCGCGGTGAAGATCTTCGGCGCGAGGGAGAGCATTCGGGGAAATCCTCAGTAGGCTGGCTCGGGGCGAAGGAAGCCTGTGCTGAGGGAGAAGCCTGACGTCATCGTGGTGGGAGGAACCGCTCCTGGCCACCCGATGGGAAGACACGTCTCTGGGGGTGGAGCCTGGCGAGACCACGTGGGCGGCGCCATCTTGACCGCAGCCGCCTGGACCGCATGGCAATGGAGGGTGTCCGGAGGAGCGGCAGGCATCAGGGGGGCCTCCTGAGAGCAGAGGAGTGATAGGATCGCTGGAGCCTCATGGAAGATGATTGGAGGAGCATCCGGCGGTGGGGGAGCTTGTGCCAGGCACCGCGGAGGCCACGGAGGAGGCAGATCTCTCCGGCATAGGAGGAGGCACAGGGGCTAGGCCCGCCCGGTGTTTTTTCTTCGCGGGTGCCTTCCCTTTAGCGGACTTACCGCGTTCTGAAGTGCCGGACTCAGTAGCGTGCACCGGAGCAGCCAGGAATTCCATCAAGGAGTAATCCCTTATTTTCTTTGCCCTGGGGGACATCTGGGCGCAGCAGGAACAGTCCTCCACGTTGTGAGAAGCCCCGAGGCATCGGAGGCAGCTCAGGTGAGCGTCGGAGATATTCATTTTCCTTTTGCATTTAGGACATTGTTTAAACCCAGGTTTAGGCATTATAATGGTGAGAGAGAGCTGAGATCCGTTTTGAGGCAAGGCGGAAGAATTGAAAACTGGTCGGGCTGGGGGCGGACCGGGGAGGTGGGGTCACCTCACACATGCTCAGAAGCTTCTGAGCTAGAGAGCACTTCCGTCACGGCGCCGTCGGATGACGTCACCAGGTGTGGCTGACACATCCTGCTTGTCCTAGGAGAACTGCATCCTAGGCTGTTCCCCGAGAAATTAAGCTCTGATCATAAGGCTTTTGCTTGATCAGGAACTTCTGGAATATTACTGGGAGTCTGGATTTAATATCTTTCCTGCAAAGGCTTATGTTTAGTTTACCTTTAAGCTCAGGGAGTGGGTAGAGGAAGAGTTGCTATTGATATAGTTCATAACTAAAAGCCCAATATGTAAATTAAAAATTAAACCCTTGTTAAAAAAAGCGTATTATTTTGTTTTTTGTCTACTCAATATGGTGGATAACACTATTAACCAAACCTCTACCAAGCACAGGTAAACTGAATTTTAACTTAGAACTTGTCATTGTATGAATGTTTCCCTATTAAATGTTCCCTCGTGTTAATCTCAGGCTTGAACAGAATAAGGTAACTCTTAGGAATAAATATGCAGCTCAAAAGTCCAGCACTAGAGGCCAGGATAGCAAATATCTCCACAGCCACCATGTATTTGCCTTTGGTGCTCAGGTATGCTGGAATGAAGGACACCCAAACACTGCAGAACACCAGCATGCTGAAAGTGATCAATCGCGCCTCATTGAAATTGTCTGGTAGGTTCCGTGCTAGGAAAGCCACAACAAAACTCAACAATGCAAGGGAACCCATGTATCCAACCACAGTATAGAAGGCAATAACAGATCCTTCATTGCACTTTATTATCATTTTCCCTCGTTCAGACCTAGTGTCAGAGTCTGGGAATGGAGGATATAGGAGCAGCCACAGAAGGCATATCAGCACTTCACCCAATGAGCAGAGAAGAACCAAATAGTTGCCGACTCTGGCAGACAACCACTTTTTTAATTTACTACCAGGCTTAGTGGCATTGAAAGCAATGGCAACTGTGATGGTTTTAGCCAGTATAGAGGAAATAGCCACAGTAAAAGCAATCCCAAAAACAGGCTGCTGGAGAAGACAGGTCACCTTTAGAGGGTGGCCAATGAATAATAACGTACAGAGGAACGAGAACATGAGGGAGATAAGCAAAATGTAGCTGAGATCCCGATTATTTGCTTTCACTAAGGGGGTGTCTTGATGTCTCAAAAAAACTGCGATCACTCCAGCGGTTATTATGCAAAATAAAACAGCCACAGAAGCTAAAGCCAGACCCAGAGGTTCCTGATAGGAAAGGAAGTCTATGACTCTTGGGATGCATCGATCTCTCTTCTCATTGGACCAATGATCTTCTGGACAGGACTCACAGTTTTCCATATCTGTCAGAAAAGCAGAATTTCAAAAGTTTAGCAGACTGTTTTTCATTGACTTGTTTCATACTGATGTGCGTATGAGCTTTCATTAAACAGAATTAGCATTAACCAATATAGAATAAGCAGCCCCACATACACACTTTCTGTGGTGTTCTTTCCAAAACCAAAAAGAAAAAGGAATTAACAGAGCTTGTGAAGTGAAGTCGGAAATGATTTGCTGCCATCCAATAAGCAGCAAATAGAAGCATAAAATGTCTCAAACACCACCAGGGAGCAAGGGGCTGATCTCCACCCTGCTCCTCCAGCTGCAGTAAATCAGCTGCCGAAGCTCCTTTAAAAAACTGCTCTAGCAGCACGCCAGCGCATGGTAGACCCTGGTGTGGGCCCTTTGGCGTGGCTCTTAGGTGAGGACCACACCCTACAACTAACAGCTACCAACTACCAACAGCATTAACCTCCACACTGAAAGAAACACGGGACGGATCTCTACCTGCTCACCGCTACAGCTCATCCAGACAGAATGTCAGGCACAGGGAGCAGAAAATAAGGCCCTCTTGCTCCCCACCACCAAGGTCAATCAGGCCTTCTTCAGGACAGTCTAAACTAAGTGCACCGTCCCACTGCTGCACAGATACCCGACTGAGACTTTGATCGGCATCAGCTGCAGGGAACAGAAGGTACGCCCCTCCCGACCCCGCACTGCCTTAGGCGAGGACCATAGGCAGGGTTCAGCAGTTATCAACTGTGTACTACTATAACCCTTGCACAGTCAACAGCACAAAAATTGCAACAGAAAAGCAACACCATCATAAAATGCTCATCGCCTGAGCCACCACCCCTCAAACAAGAAACTACAACCCAACTTGCTGAAGATACCACACGCACTACACAATGCACTACTTTCACTTAACACTATGCTCAGTGGCAATACTTGCCATCTCCTACCTCCTACTACCCTTGCCTGTGGTGATAACCTACAACAATAACATTCCTACTCTTTATAGACCCAGACACCTCACCCCAAACACAAACCTCAAACAACCACACACCAAGCCCACTTGTCATCTGCTCAAAATCAAACCCACTACACAACAACTTTTACTAAAACAGAAACGACTTCACCAGCTCATCAAATGCTCTCTAATCAATGCCCACTCCATCTGCAAGAATACTGCTATAATATTACTCAGCTACATACTCAGCAATATCGAGCTTATGTTCATCACCAAAACATGGATCCCCTCAACAGACAATGTTCTCCTCAACCAGATTCTAGCTCCTCACTACAAACTCTTCAACTGCCCAACAGCAAACAGAAAAGGGGGAGGAATCCTCATCATGGCAAAAGAGCACTTGAAACTAAGCACACTCTACTCTCACTCCACAGAAATGCTCGACCGCCTCACAATTTCCAACAGCAACTTCACAGCTTGCCTCACATACCGGATGCCATCCTCAAAGACAAATGACCTCGCTGACCTCCTCATTGAGGCCTGTACACAGACTGCCTCCAACAAACATTTCCTCCTTCTCAGAGACATCAACCTTGCTTCCACCTCAAATAAGCAAGCCTTGACCTTCACCAATGCCATGGAAGCACTCCATCTTCACCAGCTCGTCAAGGAACCTACACACTACAAAGAAGCAACCCTAGACCCAGCCACATCCCAACAACCCAATTCAACATTTAAACTGACTCAACCCACTAGTCCGACCACGCAATGATATCCTTTACCTCAGCAGCACAGGACAGGGTACTGTGTAGCAGCCCTCTTTTAATAAGTGTTATTTCCCTCCTTCCTTCCCCACACCCACACACCCCTGGGATAATTGCAGATTTATAGGTACTTACACATCTTAAAAGACAGGAGGTGCTCTCAGGTGAAGCTCGTTACCCAAATCAGTCATACACTAAGGACCTGAGATTAATTAAGCTTCATGTGAACAAGATATATTAAACGTATTAGGTACAGTTTTATTGGTATAAATATCCATAGCAACCCTTAGTAAGTAAAGAACTTAAAGATCTAAACACAAACTTAAAACTAAGATGCAGACAGCAGTCCAGCAGCGAGATGGGGGCTTTCTAGTCTTTTGCATTGAATGTCACATGTATGATTTTCTCCGAGTTGGTGAGAGGTCTTACGTGTGTACTAGGTGCAAGGAGCTCTTTGTTCTCAGGGAACGAGTCTGTTCTCTAGAGACTAGAGTAGCAGACTTGGAAAACATAAGACAGACAGAGAGGTACATAGACGAGACCTACAGGGATATAGTCCTGAAGTCCCACCTCCAGTCTGGCAGCATCACTGTTGCCATGGAGGAGAGAGGTCACGTGACAGGAGAGCATCACCCTGGTGTGGTAGGAAGTGATCCTGTAACTAGGACCTGTCCTACAGGTGATGTAAAACCCTCTCGCACCGAGGAAGTTTCTCCAGGGCCATGGGCCCATGAGGGAAGGGTTAGGACAGCCATTATAGTTGGTGATTCGATCATTAGGCATGTAGATAGCTGAGTGTCTGGTGGATGTGAGGATCGCCTGGTAACATGCCTGCCTGGTGCGAAGGTAGCGGACCTCACACGCCCCCTAGATAAGGTCTTAGATAGTGCTGGGGAGGAGTCTGCTGTCTTGGTACATATCGGTACCAACGACATAGGAAAATGTGGTAGGGAGGTTCTGGAGGCTAAATTTAGGCTTTTAGGTAGGAAGTTGAAATCCAGAACTTCCAGGGTAGCGTTTTCCGAAATGCTTCCCGTTCAACGCGCAGGACCCAAAAGGCAGGCAAAGCTCCGGAGTCTCAATGCGTGGATGAGACAATGGTGCAGAGATGAGGGTTTTGGATTCCTTAGAAACCGGAGAACATTCTGGGGAAAGGAGGGGCTCTTCTGAAGGGATGGGCTTCACTTTAACTGGGATAGAACCAGGCTGCTGGCATTAACCTTTAAAAAGGAGATAGAGCAGCTTTTAAACTAGATAATAGGGGAAAGCCGACAGTCGCCCAAGAGCAGATGGTTCAGAAGAATGTATCCTTGAAGGATGCTACTAAAAGCAGAGAGGTTCCAAAAAGAGTAAAGTAGCCCTCGAGTATGGAGCAGACAGAGCTTAAAGATCCCAAATTACCCCATGTCTACCAATAGCCAAATTAATATGAATAAAATACAGTCTCTAAAATGCTTGCATGCAAATGCTAGAAGTCTAAAAAATAAGATGGGAGAGTTAGAATATATAGCAGTAAATGAGAGGTTAGATATGATTGGAATATCAGAGACATGGTGGAAGGAGGACAACCAGTGGGACACTGTGATACCTGGGTACAAACTATATCGTAATGATAGAGCTGATCAAATTGGTGGAGGGGTTGCGCTCTATGTTAGAGAGGGCATTGAGTCAGAAAGGATTAAAGTTTTGCAGGAAAAAAAAATTGCTGTAGAATCTCTATGGATTGAAATTCCATGTAAAAAGGGGAAGGCGATGGCAGTGGGGATGTACTATCGACCGCCTGGCCAGAATGAACAAATGGATGATGAAATGCTCAAAGAAATTAAGGAAGCTAACAAAAGTTACAGCGCAATAATAATAATGTGTGATTTCAATTACCCCGGTATCAACTGGGTCAGTGTCACGGAAGGACATGCTAGGGAGATAAAGTTCCAAATGAAATAAATGACTGCTTCTTGGAGCAGCTGGTTCATGAACCGACCAGAGGGAAAGCAATATTAGACCTAGTCCTTAGTGGAACACCAGATATAGTGCAAGAGATAAGGGTGTTGTGGCCACTTGGCAGTAGTGATCATAGCATGATCTCCTTTGATTTAATTAGTGGAGGAGGGATAGTAAGGAAATCCACAGTACTACCTTTTAACTTTAGAAGGGAGACTATGAAAAAATGAGGACAACAGTTAAGAAAAAACTAAAAGGAGCAGTTGCAAAGGTTAAAGACTTACATCAAGCTTGGGTGTTGTTGAAAAATACTATCTTGGAAGACCAAGCCAGCTTTGTTCCACGCTTTAAGAAAAGTGGAAGGAAGTCAAAAAAACTGCCAGCATGGTTTAAAGGTGAGGTCAGAGAGGCTGTTGTTGCCAAAAAAGCATCTTTCAGGAAATGGAAAAAAGAGCCAACCAAGGAGGGATAGTAAGGAAATCCACAGTACTACCTTTTAACTTTAGAAGGGAGACTATGAAAAAATGAGGACAACAGTTAAGAAAAAACTAAAAGGAGCAGTTGCAAAGGTTAAAGACTTACATCAAGATTGGTTGTGTTGTTGAAAAATACTATCTTGAAAGACCAAGCCAGCTTTGTTCCACGCTTTAAGAAAAGTGGAAGGAAGTCAAAAAAACTGCCAGCATGGTTTAAAGGTGAGGTCAGAGAGGCTGTTGTTGCCAAAAAAGCATCTTTCAGGAAATGAAAAAAAGAGCCAAACAACGAAGCCTGGAAACAGCACAAGCACTGGCAAGTCAAATGCAAGGCATTGATATAACAGGCAAAGGGAGAATTTGAGAAGAAGCTTGCTGGGGAAGCAAAAATGCGAAATAAAGATTTTTTTCAAGTACATTCGTAGCAAAAAACCTGTGAGAGAGTCAGTTGGTCCATTAGATGATAAAGGGGTTAAAGGAGCACTAAGAGGCGACAAGGCGATAGCGGAGAGATTGAATGAATTCTTTGCTTCGGTCTTTACTGAGGAAGATGTAGAGATGTTACCCATGACTGAAGTGGTATTTAAAGGTGTGGAAGAATTGAAGGAAATATCGATACATCGGGAAGATGTATTACAGCTATTAGATAAACTGAAGAGTAGCAAATCACCTGGGCCGGATGATGTACATCCAAAGGTGTTGAAAGAACTGAAATATGAGATTGCAGACCTGCTATTAGTAATCTGTGAACTATCATTAAAGTCATCTGTAATACCTGAAGATTGGAGGATCGCCAATGTAACATCAATTTTTAAAAAGGGTTTCAGGGGTGATCCGGGAAACTACAGACCGGTGAGCCTGACGTCAGTAATGGGAAAAATGGTAGAAACCATCATAAAGAATAAAATTACTCAGCATGTAGATAGTCATGGCCTAATGGGAGAAAGCCAACATGACTTTAGACAAGGAAGATCTTGTCTTACTAATCTGTTATGTTTTTTTGAAGGTGTGAATAAACAGGTGGACAAAGGTGAGTCGGTTGATATAGTGTATCTGGACTTTCAGAAAGCCTTTGACAAGGTCCCTCATCAGAGGCTTTTGGCAAAACTAAAGAGTCATGGGATAGGAGTCAGTGTACTACTGTGGATCAGGAAATGGTTAAAAGATAGAAAGCAGAGGGTTGGGCTAAATGGCCAATTTTCCCAATGGAGAAAGGTGAATAGTGGTGTACCCCAGGGATCTGTGCTGGGTCTGCTGCTTTTTGACATATTCATAAATGACCTGGAAAGTGGAATAATGAGTGAGGTTATCAAATTTGCAGATGACACACAACTATTTAAAGTTGTTAAAACCCAAGAGGATTGTGGAAAATTGCAAGAGGATCTTGATAAATTGGAAGACTGGTCATCAAAATAGCAGGTGAAATTTAATGTGCATAAGTGCAAAGTTATGCACCTAGGGAAGAACAACCCAAACTACGGTTACACCATGCAAGGTTCCACTTTAGGAACCACCACCCAGGAAAAAGATTTAGGCGTCATTGTGAATAACATGTTAAAACCCTCAGCCCAGTGTGCAGCGGCGGCCAAGAGAGCAAATAGAATGCTAGGTATCATAAGGAAAGGAATGGAAAATAAAACAAAAGATATTATAATGCCTCTATATCGTTCCATGGTGAGACCGCACCTTGAATATTGTGTGCAATTCTGGTCGCCGTTTCTTAAAAAGGATATAAACTTATCTGAAAAGGTTCAGAGAAGAGCCACCATAATGGTAAAGGGAATGGAAAGATACTCCTATGAAGAAAGGCTAAAAAGGTTAGGGCTCTTTAATCTGGAAAAGAGACGACTGAGGGGAGATATGATAGAAGTCTATAAATGAATGAACGGAGTGGAACGGGTAAACGTAGATCGATTGTTTACGTTATCAGAATATAGAAAGACTAGGGTACATGCAATAAACCTACAGGGTAAACTATTTAAGACTAATAAAGAAAATATTTTTTCACTCAACGTGTAATCAAACTCTGGAATTTGTTACCAGAGGATGTAGTAAAGGCTGTTAGTGTAGCTGGGTTAAAAAAGTTTTGGACAAGTTCCTGGAGGAAAGGTCCATAAACCATTATTAAGATGGGACCCAGGATATCAATGCTTGACCCAGTACAAGCATTGTGGAACCTGTGTCTTTTGGGGAAACTGCTAGGTATGTATGACCTAGATTGGCCACTGTTGGAAACAGGATACTGGGCTTGATGGACCTTGGTCTGACCCAGTATGGCATATCTTATGTTCTATGTTCTTATGTACCAGCAGAATTCTTCACTCCACACCCCCCACCGCAACACCCAAGAACCCGTCGCTTCAAATCATTCAACAAGCAAACCTAGGCGGAAGACATCTCCCCTATCCTGGACACTGACACCCAAGACTTAGACAGCCAAATTCTCTGCTGGAACACCACAGTATCCAGCGTCACCACCTACATGTCACAAAAAAACAATGGTCCACCCAAACCGCTTACAACCACCATGGTACTCCGAACAAATCAGAGCCATCAGACAACAACTCAGGACCATCAAAAGGAAATGGAAAAGAACATGAGACAGACAAACCAAGGAACTTATAGCTCAAAATTGACCGAATACTGCAGCCTCATCCAAAGCAGCAAAAAGGAATATTACACTAATATTATTAAGAAATCCCTCAACCAGCCCAGAGAACTATTCTCCATAGTCTCCACCTTTACAAAAGATCCGACTGCAATGAACACCAATCCACTACTTGACCCACAGACTGTTGCAAACTTCTTACACAACAAACACTTCTCTCTAGCTCCCCATCCCTCTGCCTCACCTTACCCATATGATGAGACAAAGCATGCTCACAGCTGGGACACCTTCAGAATGATCTCACAAGATGAAAGCATTATAACTTCTACAACCACTATTACACTACAATGATTACAGAATTGTTTGCCAAGCCATCATAACACCCCACCTAGACTACAGCAACATCCTATACCAAGGGCTTCACAAACACACCCTCTTCCCCCTCCAATTAGCCCAAAACACTGCAGCCAGAATAACAACAGGTACATTGAGGCTCCAGCATATCACTCCAACCCTCAAGAGTCTACACTGGCTACCAATAGTATAGAAGATAAAGCACAAGGTGACAACGACCACCCCCTATATCATACATAATTCATCTGCTCCCTGCCTCAACCCACTGATCAGAAGAGCTCCCATAAAAATAGAAAGAAAATCAACCACCCAAAATCTACTAGTCATCCCTCCACTCAAGACAAAATGCACACAGCAAAAAAATAACAGTCCTCACCTTCTTTGTCCCTTCAATTTGGAACTCACTTCCAGCTCCAATACGCTCTGCTCAGTCAACCCAAGAACTCAAGAAGCTTCTAAAGACACACCTCTTCAATGAGTACTTTGGCACCAATGAAATCGCATAACACTCCAGAAATAATTCTCCCCTCTCCCAAATAAGTTACCCCTGTTTTTGTTAACTTCAAGTTATACTCCCCTACGTTCTATGTACTGTTTCTCAATTGAGATAGTTAACTGTTCCTTGTAAACCGCCTTGGCCCTAAGGCAGTATATAAAACCTGTTAAATAAATAAAATAAAATAAAATAAAATAAATAAACTGAAGTCCCTCCAGGCATAGTCCCCCACTCAAGGGACTGGATTTCTAATATCCTATTTCATCTGTTGACACAGGCTTTACACTTACCACACTGCAGTAAACATGCCCCTTGGAGTATATGCTGTAACCTAGTTGAAGAAAATGTAGAAACAGAAACATAGAAAAATAATGGCAGATAAAGACCATGCAGCCTATTTGTTCTGCTCTTCTATACAACTACTACAGTCCTTTTTTTTTTTCCTTTAGAGATCTTCTGTGTTTGTCCCATGCTTTCTTGAATTCAGATACAGTCCTTATCTCTACTACCTCCACTGGTGAAGGTGAAAATTAACTCAGGAGTAATTTGAGGAAATATTTATTTGTGGGACAGAGTGGTAGATGCATGGAATAAATATTTCCTCAAATTACTCCTGAGTTAATTTTCACCTTCATCCTATGTCTCTATGTGATTAGCTGAGGAACCAATTTGGTAACTGTTATGACGGAACACCTCTAAGTCCAAATTCCCCCTAAATGGGCCTCTCCGCTTTGAGGCCCAAGTCCTACTGATCAAGGCTCAACCCATAGTTGGTGTTAAGCTGATAGAGGCCCCCACCGCCCCTGACCCAAGTCTTCTAGGGGTTGGGTCGTATGGGAATACAGCACAAAGTGGATGGTAAAATCCATATATAGCTAAAACAATTAACATGAAAATCTGATCTATAAACAAGTTAGCCATTTTATTATTCACACTATTAAAATAGCTTTCAACATTGACTTGGCTTTCTGTGAATTCGAAGCAAGTTGAACCAAATATTTTTGCTGATTTCTAGCACATTTGTTCTGGGTAAATTAATGGTATGTTCCAAGAAAAATCATTTCACAGGATTCAATTGAATTGAATTATGCCACAGCATAGGAGATTAAGGGGGCTAATTTTATGTTGCGCTAAGTTAACTTGCATGAATTCACTGTTAGTATGCGCTAATTAAGATAAGATCCTAATTACTAATTACACACATTAACAGTAAATTAAAGCACATTACTGTTACTCCATCTTAGTAACTAGTCCCCTATATTCTTATCCAAAGAGCCGTCGTATTTAGCACTAAATTCCAGCTGATTTTATCTTCACTGTTAATGTTCCTGTTCTATAATATTGGTTCTCTGAGATTTCTGTGAGTAGTCACTCTCAAGAAAAGCTCCAGATCTGTGATTTTTTTTTAAATGTATTTTATATGTAAAATAATATGAACAGATAAAAGAGCAATCATGCTTAGGTTCCCCTGAGGCAGAAAATAATGAAGACTCCATCCAACTTAGGATAAGAAACAGTGGCGTTCCTAGCCCCCACCCCCCCCATAACCTGAGGCAGGCGCTCATATGTGGTTCTACACTATGCACTACGATGCACCCCCTCTACCCCAACCAGATCCACAGAGGAGCGCAGCAAACTTACAATTATGATGGTTTGCCGCAGTGCCTCACACTCGCGGGGCCGGTCGTTCTCCTCTCCCAGCTGAAGTCTCTTGAATTGTGAGACTTCAGCCGGAAGAGAAGAGCAACTGACCCCTCCATGACAAGGCACTGTGGCAAGCCAATGTAATCATAAGTTTGCCGTGCTGCTTCCATGGGCCGTTGGGGGGGCATCTCCCTCCCAGCTGGCACATAGGGTGGGTAGCACCCAATGCCTCGTCCTTTGAACACCACTAATAAGCATATGTTGTGCACTGTTTACTTATTGGGGGTAATTTTATAAGGGTTTCTTACTTCATGCCCGACTTTGCTGCACCATAAGGTTTTGCACTTACTGCACTTTAGAAGTAAAAGCCAACACATGGCAAGTGTAAAAGCTGTGAGCTTATGGCAGTCACCTCAGGATGAAAGGAATTCAGCCCCTGACTAGTAAATACGCCCATGCAACAAATTGCATGGACAAACGGCCAGAGAAGGGCTGTGCTGTAATCCAAGGCCATTTGTGCCATCTGTAGCCCACGGGAGGGGCTGCCCCTTTCCCTTTCTCTTCTTTGTTCTCTTTGTTAAGTTTCTGGTTTCGATTCTGATGCTGTAGGGGGAAGGGATAGCCCCTTACCTAAGGGAATATGATTGGGCAGGCACCCAAGGGATCTCCAGTCAGAAACCTGAATGTAGGTATTTATTTATTATTTATTTATTTATTTATTACAATCTCTTATATACCGCACTATTCGCCATCAGCGCGGTTTACATTAAAACAAAAGACCAGAACAACAGGCTGTTCGGTTTTATAGAGAACAAGGTGTACAAACTTGGATAACATGGGTGAACTATTTACATGAAATATCTACAAATAGGCGGTATGAACTGAGGGTATGAACTGAGTATATAAGGACTGTACAGCCCCTGATTCAGGGCTCAGAGTTTTTGGAAATGATTCCGCTGGGTCTGTGCTAGCACAAATAAACTTTGGCTTGTATTCCCACGAGACTCCGGGTGTCCTTTCCTGACTCTTTCGCCGCTACAAGCTAACTGTTGGGGGGGGGGGGGGCCGGGTGCCTAGCATGTTCCCCTGCAGCGACCACACTGAAACTACCTCACCGTGCTATAAGTTCATTCACAATTAACATGGATGCACTTAACACCACCCATTGAGGCGCCATTAAGTGTTTATACACTAACTGCAACATTAACAATTAGCATGTGGCAATTATCCAGCCTGCACTAAGCACAAGGTGTTGTAAAGGTCCACGTTCCACCTTTCCCCAGCCCTCCTGTTGCATGCTATGCAGTTAGCAAAAAAGGTTTACCATGCTGACTCTTTTTAGTGCATGGTAAAATTTACTGAGGTCCTACGCTAACCTCTTAGCATCTGCTAAACTCTGCCATAAATGTTACTGTACTTTAGTAAGCATTCCCTTAACTGTCCATATCCTAAACTGTACGTTGTAAAATCAGATTTTTGTGGTGAGAATTAATCAGCATAGACGTTATTTTTAGGAAAAGAAGTTGGAAGCATCTTTTGTAGGTCATTGCATGCATGTACACCTTGAATTTGAACACCTACAATATTTTTTCATAGGCTCTTTGTTGTTGTTAAGAGCCATCGAGTCAGTGTCAACTCCTGGCGACCCTCTCGATAGTTGACCTAAACTTTGTTCGGTCTTCAGTCAAACGGCTCTTTAGATTTAATATAATAGACATGAAGAAGCAAGTAAAATCAGATTGATTGAAATGGAAGAGAGATGAATTTTAAACTAAATACTATGGAAGGGCAGACTAGATAGGCCATATGGTCTTTTTTGGCTGACATTTATTTATTATTTCTTATATACTGCCTTTCATGATATCAAGGTGGTTTACATTGAACAGGACATTATAACTTGGACTAGGAGTGGAGGAGAGGCCTAGTGGTTGGGGCAAGGTACTTCAGGCCAGAAGGTCAGGGGTTCAAATCCCACTAGAGGACAGCAACCTTGGGCTGGAAGGACTGGGGTTTCTAAGTCCCACAGGTGATCCTTGTGGTCTTGGGCAAGCCACTTAACCCTCCATAGCCCATGTTCCCTGTAAAATAGTTATCTCCAAGTTATAATGCCCTGTTCAATGTAATTTCAGTTTGTTCAATGTAAACTGCACTGATAGAGAATAGCATGGTATATAAGAGAATGTAAATAAATAAATAAAATAACTATTTACAGGGAACATGGGTAATAGAGGGTTAAGTGGCTTGCCCAAGACCACAAGGAGCACCTGTGGGACTACAAACCCCAGTCCTGGGGAGAGCTGTTGGAGCCAGTCACAAAGTGTCAGAGGATTCCTAGGTGAGCAGGCTGCAGCAGGGACTGCCTCAGGCAATTTCAGGGGCTTAAGAATGCTGCTGTTCTCTGTGCACAGTGGGAGAGCTGTTGGAGCCAGTCACACAGCATTGGAGGATTCCTGGGTGAGCAGGCTGCGGCAGGGACTGCCCCAGGCAATTCCTGGGGCTTAAAGCTCACTGTCTCCATAGGTGTGTGTCTTTAGGTGCGTGGCTGTGGCATGCCCTAAGGGGCAGGCCACAAGGAGAGGATATGCCCCTTGGGAGCCACACAGGGGCTGGAATTGTTGCCTTAGTCTGGATGGGAAAAAGGAAGAAGAAAATATTTCCGCTGGCACTGGGAGAGACTGGTCCTATGGATAGGCATGTGAAGATCAGGGATGTCGAGACGCCTCCTCCTGCAGGTACTGTGGTGCATGCGCATTCTCCAGAGGGAGCTTCTTTGAGCTCCCTTGAGTGCTCTCTGCCACTTCCCCCATCATTAATAACCCCGCCAGGGCTGCTGTCTAGTGGCTTGCCAATACAACAAAGTACTCCTCTTCATAATGGCGGTTCTTTGGTACTGGTTACTTGGCTGTCTCCCCAGATTGTCCCACAGGATATTCCTGACTCTCATGTTTAGTTGTTGGACATCTGGAAGGTGGTCACACGTGCTGAGGCCACTTTGGCAGCCACAGTAGCCCAGCTTTGTCATTTTTCCCAGGGAACTGTGACAAAGTTGGAGGCAGTTGAGGAGCGGATGGAATCCTTATTTATACATATGCAGAGATGTGATTCCAGGTATGCTTCCCTTCAGACAATGAGTGCCTCCTCAGTTAAAGATAGTTTAATTATTCATCGTAGATTAGAATATTTGGAAAATGCTCAGAGGATGAAAAATATCCACTTGTTAAATTTTCCTGTCACACATTTGATATCCCCAGAAATATTACTTCGTAAATATTTGAAAGAGATGTTGGAATTATCAAATTCAGATACAATTTCTTTTTCAAAACTTTTTTATATTTCTTCATGATTGGTCTCATGTGAGACTCCAGGAGGATATGATGTTTTGCAACCTCAATCTTTGGCTAATTTTACTCAATTCCTGGAAGATTCACAAGATACCATAGTAACCTGAGCCACTTTGGTGGCCTCATTTGTATCTGAATTTGATAAAGCGTTAGTTTTTAAAAGTTATTTTAAACATAAAGATGTGGATTTTTGTGGTGCTAAAGTACAACTGTTTCAAGATGTATCCAGGGCAACTCAGGTGCAAAGCCCAAGGTGTTAGCCCTGGGTGCATCTTTTTTTCTCAGGTTCCCCTGTAAGTGTGTGATAACACTGCAGGGGGTTAAGTATATTTTTCTTGATTCTTTACAATTGGAGACTTTTCTGTCAGATAGGGAGGGGCCGGGGGATGGATGAGGGATAATGGTGGAAATTATATTTGGCATGAGTTAAGAGATTTATTCTTGATGTTTCTTTGTGTTTGGAATTACTTTATAATATCTCCCCTATATGTGGGCTGCAATAATTTGTTGTTCTTTGTTTAAATATTTTATATTTTTTCTTGTTTGTTATTTTCTGAATTTTGCCTGTAATACTTGCTTAGACAAGTTTGTATGAAGAAAGTTTAAAAATAAAAATTAAAAAAAAGAAAAGAAAAAAGAAACCCCAGTCCTTCTGGCCCAAGGTTGCTGTCCTCTAGTGGGATTTGAACCCCTGACCTTCTGGCCTGAGGTAACTTGCCCGAAACACAAGGCCACTCCTCCCTTGTTTCTATGTTTCTATAGATCCTTGTATATTCAATGCAGAGTGGCACCATTGTTATGAGTACACTACACATTAGTGAATGGAGATATTTTAAATGATCATTAAACATTTGGCAGTTTAAGAAATAGAAAATATGTTGACAAACCATTGAGTGGACAAGGGTTTCAATTGGCTGTCATAATAAATGTTACTATGTAAAAAGTTAAACCATTGTTCTATGTAAAATGTTCTGTTATCTCTAAACCGCCCCTGATCTTTGGAAGGGGCAGAATAGAAAAATCAAATAAATAAATAATTAAAAATAAATGTGTGGAAGCTGTTTATTGGCTGGTTAATGGTGGAGACATCCTTTAGAAGTAGCACCGTGTTTATTCAAATAGCAAGGAGCTAATAGCATTCGATGGTGAAGGAACCACGAACAGTAAATTGCTAACAGAGAGCAAGATGTGGAAAATCTTCCGCCAGTCTCGTTATGCTAACATAACCCCTCTTCTCGAGTCACTTCACTGGCTCCCTATCTGTTTCCGCATTCAATTCATACTTCTCCTACTGGCATAAGTGGATTCATTCTGCAGCTCCTTGCTACCTTTCGTCTCTTATCTCACTCTACACCCCTCCTCAGGAACTCCGTTCCTCTAGCAGATCTCTTTTATCTGTGCCCTTCTCTGCCACAGCCAACTCCAGATTTTGCTTGTTCCCTCTTGCTGCTCCATATGCTTGGAATAAACTTCTTGAGTTAGCATGGCAGGCTCCTTCTCTGGCCCTATTCAAATTCAGGCTAAAATCCCACCTCTTCAAGGCTGTGTTTGGATCCTGGTCTCTTTATTCTCCTGCTTATCACCTATCTGTATCTCGCCATCCCCCTTTGAAGTACCCTAGTCCCCTGTTGTTGTGTGGTCTGTCTTAATTAGACTGTGAGCTCTGATGAGCAGGGACTATCTCTTACTTGTACATGTACAGTGCTGCATACACCTTGTAGCACTATAGAAATGATAAACAGCAGTAGTAGCAGTAGTATTTTTTTAGAAAATGTCTGAAGAGTGGCTTCTGAAGAAGCTTTGAAAAACCGAGGTCACGGTTGATCCTACATTTCGTTAATAATATTGACAGATTTGTTATTGGGGTTAAGTTGATTGATTTCTTGTGTGCAAGACAGTAGAAATTAATAATGGCCATAGAAGCTTTATAGATATGTCATTATTAGGACATTTATTGATTGATGATCCAAATGTAAGCAGTCAGTTCGGCATGATAAGTGTCCTGTGACTTTTCCTCCTATTATAATCAACAAGCTGTTGATAAATCATAAAAGTGTTCAGCAGAACTGCATCAATGATTTTGCTTGGAGTATGAAAGAAATTTATAGAAGAGCTGGAGCCTCATTATAAAGCCACCTCCAGATTATTGGATATAACATTACTACTACTACTGATCATTTGTATAGCGTTACAAGACGTACATATGTTTATGTTTATGTTTATTAAAACTTGATTGATCGCTCTTCACAATAAAATCAGAGCGGTTTACAATATAAAAAACCAGTACATAGCACTGTACAGAGACATGTAATAGACGGTCCCTGCTCATCGAAGCTATTCAGTAGTATTTACCCTGTGAGCAGCACCTGCTAACTGGATAAGAGCTGGTGGAAGGAATATTCAGTGGCACTGTCCAGACATATCTGAACATAGAACACAGCAATATGACATAACAAAGGAGAAACATCACAAACGTAAACAGTAATAAAATGGATATGCATGTGTGATTCTTTCTGAATGGGAGGTGGATTGTGGTAGGCGAAGGCCTATGCTCCATGCTAATTGAACTAAGCAGACAGGCTTAACAAGCTTGCCCTGTAAATGAAGTCTGTGAAGAGGCCTATAGGAATTGCACATCCCCCTATATGCTGCTGTAGAATTAGAACTCAGTAAAAGTATTGCATTAACTTAGACAAGTAGAATTGAAGTAATGGGAGTGTGGCAGGTGCAGGCCTGTGACCCACGGTGTCTGACATAGGCAGGCCAGCATGGCTAGCTTGACCTGTAAATGAGGCCTGTGGAGAGGCATATAGGATTGCACATCCCCCAACATGCTGCTATTGTAAGAAAGAACTCAGTAGAAATATTGAATTAGCTTAGATAAGCAGAATTGCAGAATTAAGAAATGGAAAAATACAGAAAAGACATGTTTAAAAAGTTACTGATAAGAAAGAGTACATTTGCAGAGAAATATTGAGGAGTGCTGACAGATGAGTTACAGAACCTTGCTCTTCTGCACGCACAAATGGTCCCATAACCTTGAAAGTGTGAAAGTAACAAGTTGATGAACTGACCATTGTAATTGGGACTAGAAGGGGGGCAGGCAGGTGTCATGCCTACAGAAGCCCACAGAAGGAACATAATTGGAGAAACTTATCAGTACCGGGACCAATAGAAGGGCTACGGGAGGTACGGGAGCGTACCGGGACCAATGAAATGTTTTTCTATACCTAGAATGGAACAGAAGTCTATAAAAGTTGTTGTAATGCTTGAAAACTTTGCTCAGCCATTTTGAAATTGCCTTGCTTGAGACTTGTGCACAAATAAATGATTTGGACCTTCTGAACAGACTCCTGGTATCATTGGTTTGTCTGCGCTTTGCTGCTACATATTCCTTGGTGCGTTGGCCGGGAAGTTGTGGAATCAAAGTGTATATAGGGCAATATACCACGACTTTCCGCCTCTATAGGCTTGGTCCTGCCGGGATCGCGCCCTTCCGACGAGGGCCGCTCCCTGGCGCCACCGGTCCCTTGTATCGGAGGGAGCTGGTCGGACCTCGGCGGGTGCCGGGCCACGTCGGAGCCAACGCCTCGAACCCGAGTGAGGGGAGTCCGAGGTCCAACTCATGCGCCTGCTTGGGAAGTTTTGAGGACCGGATCCGGTGAGTATAGTTTTGATTTTGGGTCTAGACAGAAATAGAAAGAGCAGTACTGCCATTGGAACTTGGAATTTGGAATTTGTAATCTCGAGATATTGGGAATTGGTAAGAGAGCTTGATCACCTCTCAAGGAAGAGCCGAGTAGCCTGGCACGGGAATTCGCTAGGTGAAACCCTCATCCTTTTTGTAATTGGGAAAAGACTAGTCAGAATAGATAGAAACGAATGCATTCTGGGAATACGTTGCTAGCATGATTGTGTGAACGAAGTGTGAATGAGAGGTCTGGCAGCACGGACCAAGTGAAGGCGGACCCCTGATTAGCGCATTTCCTGACCGGGCGACCGCGTTCAGGTCGCGAAAAGGGGGAAGCGATTGTCGTCTTGTCTTGTTATTTGTATTCCCTATACGTTTCCAGGGCCGTGAGGACCCCTTACCCACGGTCCGCCCACCTTTTCCCTTCTGTCTGTTGTTGCGCGCACACATCGAAATGGGAGGGGCAGAGTCTACTAGAAACACTCCATTAGAATGTATGATCGCACATTTTAAAGAGGGATATTCAGGAGATTATGGTATTAAAATGACAGCAGCCCGTTTGCAGATTTTGTGTACTAGGGAGTGGCCCGATCTAGACCCCATCTGGCCCCGAGAGGGAACGTTCACTGTAGAGATTATTCAGTCAATACATCGTAGAGTGCGGGTAGCGCACCCCGATCAGTACCCGTATATAGATTCCTGGTTAAGTATTTGTGAAGATCCGCCCTCCTGGGCACAGCGCTGTTATGAGGAACAGTGCAGAATAATGTTAGCTAAAACAGATTCTAGACAGAAAAAGGAACAGCCTAGAATGAAAGAGCAGGATAAGAAAGCCAAGAAGAAACCCATCTTGGCAGATCCCGATTCCCCAGAAGTAGTCCTCAGGCAGCCCCGAACCCCAGGTCCAGTAAGAATAGCTCGCCGGCGTCCTGCCCCAGAACCCCAGAGACTGCCGGAGCCGAGGCGAGACCCAACCCCTGACCCCCCTCCTCCTGGAGGAGAGGAAGAGAAAGAATTAGCGGGAAGAGAAGAGGAGGATGTAAAAAGTGAGCCAGAAGCGGAGCTAGAAGAAGAAGGAGGGAATTCCCCAGAAGAAGAAGAAGAGGACAGTGAACAAATAATTGAGAAAGCTAGCGCTAGCACTAGCAAGCCAGTGAAAGAAAAACCCAAAGCAAAACCAGTTGAGAAAAAGAAAGCGACTCCTGCAAAGACAACGACAATAGCCCTTAGATCCCAGACCCAAATGACGCCTGGGACAGCCAAACTGTTTCCCTTAAGGCAAGTCCCGGGGGTGCCCGTAAAGAATGATAATGATGAAGTGGTAGCGGGACCCCTAACTTATGTGTATATCCCTTTCTCTACAACTGATTTATTAAATTGGAGGTCGCACTATGCCTCCTATACTAGCAAGCCCCAGGAGCTGACAGAATTAGTAACTAGTATTATGGAAACTCACCAACCCACTTGGCCAGATTGCCGTCAGCTCCTGACCACCCTATTTACCACAGAGGAACGAGCGAGAATTAGAAAAGCAGCTATCGAATGGATGGCAGAAAACCCTGCAGCTCCAGCGCAGGGGCAGAATATAATAGATCGTAGAGAAGCAGCTCAGAGAGAATTCCCAAATGAAGACCCCCAATGGGATCCAAATACAGATGAAGGATCCACCGCCCTAGCCCGTTTTCGCCAAGGCTTTTTACAAGGCCTGAGAAGAGGAGGCCAAAAAGCTATGAACCTTTCCAAAGTAGCAGGAGTTATCCAAGGAATAGATGAGAGCCCAGCAGATTATTATGAAAGATTAACTGAAGCTTACAGAATGTATACTCCCTATGATCCCGAGGCACCAGGAAGTTTATGCATGGTGAATTCTGCTTTTGTAAACCAGTCTCAACCAGACATTAGACGTAAATTACAGAAATTAGAAGGGTTTGCGGGCATGAATGCAACACAGTTATTGGAAGTCGCTCATAAAGTGTATGTGAATCGTGATACTGAAAGACAGAGAGAATGTGATAGAAAGATGAAGAAGAAAGCTGATTTTTTGGCTGCGGCCATAGTGAAAAGAAAAGGGGAGGTGTCCCTAATCGAAGGAGCAGAGGAAGAGGGCGGGGTCAAGGCGGAGGCCGGACCCAGAGACTAGGCGTGAACCAATGCGCCTATTGCAAAGAGGAAGGACATTGGAGAGATACGTGCCCGCAACTCGAAGACGCCCAGCAAGATGACGAATACGATCATCAGTGGCGAGAAGAAAGACGAGGCCGTCCCCGAGGCCGAGGAGGAGCCAATCGAGAACAATTCCAGCGAGAGAGGGGAGGAGGAGCCATCCAAGCATTGGCCACACAGGCCCATGATGAGGATGACGTGGATTAGGACAGACCGGGCTCCAAGTTTGTTTTAGGTCTCCAGGAGCCTATGGTCGAAATACAAATAGGAGACCAATTTATGAACTTTATGGTTGATACTGGAGCAGAACATTCAGTAATAGACAAAAAGATAGCCCCATTCACCAAGAAAGCAGTCACCATTATAGGAGCAACTGGTGCCAAAGCCACAAAGTCTTTTCTTCAAAACCGAATATGCAGTCTAGGAGGACAGCAAGTAACTCATCAATTCCTTTACATGCCCGAATGTCCAGTACCCCTACTGGGACGAGATATGCTAGCCAAGCTTCAAGCACAGATATCTTTCTCCGAACAAGGAGAAATGCAAATGACAGTGAATTCTCAAGCCAAACCAGCAGGAGTAATGCTGCTGACAGTACCCCGAGAAGAAGAATGGAGATACTACATAGATGATTCAATTCAAGATACCTATTTTGAACAAACTTTAAAGAACATTCATGCACCACTTGAAGTATGGGCAGAAGGCAGTCCCCCAGGCCTAGCCAAGCATATAGCACCAGTGATTGTAACCCTCAAGCCTAGTGCTACACCAGTGCACGTCAAACAGTACCCTCTCCCAAGAGCCGCAATTGAAGGCATTCATCGCCACCTACAGAGATTGCTTGAGTATGGCCTACTGAAAGTATGTCAATCCCCATGGAACACCCCACTTTTGCCAGTGAAGAAACCTGAGACAGATGATTATCGCCCAGTGCAAGATTTGAGAAGAGTAAATGATGCAGTTGAAACTATACATCCAGTTGTGCCCAATCCTTACACTCTTCTAGGACTGATACCTGCTGAAGCTACCCATTTCACTGTACTGGATTTAAAAGATGCATTCTTTTGCATAAGATTAGCCCCTGTAAGCCAAATATTGTTTGCATTTGAATGGCAGGACCCCATCTCTGGAAGAGGGGGCCAACTCACCTGGACAAGATTACCCCAAGGATTCAAGAATTCACCTACCATCTTTAGTGCTGCACTAAATCAAGATCTTTCAAGCTATCCAGTAGCCCGGGGGAAGAGAGTACTTCTCCAGTACGTGGATGATCTGTTGATAGCTGCCGTATCAGAAAAAGAATGTATATTAGCCACCCAAGATCTCTTGCAGTTACTAAATGAAGCTGGATATAAAGTTTCCAGAGCCAAAGCACAACTATGCCAAACAGAAGTGAAATACTTGGGTTTTCGTATTACCCAAGGAAGCAGAAGATTAGGCAGAGAAAGAAAAGAAGCAGTATGCAGAATTCCAACTCCAACAACCAGAAAGCAAGTCAGAGCCTTTCTGGGAGCGGCAGGATATTGCCGAATCTGGATACCCAACTTTGCCCAAATTGCCAAACCACTGTATGAAGCCACAAAAGGAGAAGAGAAGTCACCACTGGAGTGGGGACTTGAGCAGGATACAGCCTTCCAGAAGCTAAAAGAAGAATTGATGTCATCACCAGCACTTGGACTACCAGATGTCCACAAACCTTTCCGCTTGTTTGTACATGAAACACAGGGAAATGCCCTAGGCATGTTGACTCAGAAATTAGGAAATTGGGAACGACCTGTAGCCTACCTATCGAAACAATTGGACCCTGTGGCCAAAGGATGGCCACCCTGCTTGAGAGCAGTTGCAGCTACAGCGCTACTAGTGAGTGAGGCAGACAAACTCACACTAGGACAAAACATACGAGTCACTGTGCCACATGCAGTCCTTGCCCTCATGGAACAGAAAGCAAATTATTGGCTCACCAATTCCCGAATGTTGAAGTACCAGAGCATGTTATGTGAAAACCCACAGATACAACTTGAAGTGAGTCATGCCTTGAACCCAGCTACCTTGATACCCATCAGTGAAGAACTCCCAGAACATGACTGCATCGAAGTCATGGAAACTGTGTTCTCCAGTCGACCTGACTTGACAGATGTGCCCATAGACAATCCCGACCAGATCTATTATGTTGATGGGAGCAGTCTCATCCTTGACGGACGACGCTGTGCCGGATATGCAGTCGTCACTCAACATGAAGTAGTTGAATCATCAGCTCTAGCCTCAGGCACATCAGCCCAGAAAGCCGAATTGATAGCACTCACCAGAGCATTGTTGTTAGGAGAAAACTTGTGCTGAATGTATATACAGATTCCAAATATGCTTTCACTACCTTGCATGCCCATGGAGCTCTCTACAAAGAAAGAGGACTCATCACATCCGGAGGAAAATCAGTCAAATATGGTCCCGAGATATTGATGTTACTTGATGCAGTCTGGGCCCCAACACGTGTAGCTGTCATGCATTGTAGAGGACATCAAGCAGGAAAAGGAGAAGTTGCTCGAGGAAATAGATTTGCAGATGCCTCAGCACGACAAGCAGCTATGACAGGACAGATTGCCCCACAAGCAGCATTGTTTCCAGTACCTTTGAATCTATGGACCCCACGATATACCACCAAAGAATTAGAATACTATTGTGACAAAGAAAATGGAGTATTGAAAGACGGATGGATTGAGCTGCCACCAGAAGAAGGCAGTCAACCTCCGGGAAGAATAGTAATTCCTGAACTGTTAGGACCATCCTTTGTCAAAGCTTTCCATGAAGCCACCCACTATGGAAAGAGTGCTATGGAGAAAGCACTCAGACCACATTTCTACATTCCTCTGATGACAACCATATCAGCCTCAGTCGCACGACAATGTCAAACTTGTGCCAAGAATAATGCCAAGCAAGGCCTTATTACAGCACCCCGAGTTCAGTCAAGAGGTGTGACCCCCATGCACAACCTCCAAGTTGATTTCACTGAAATGCCGAAAGCCAATGGATACCATTACCTACTAGTATTAGTTTGTACTTTTTCTGGGTGGGTAGAAGCATTCCCAACCAGAACTGAGAAAGCCCGAGAAGTTACCAAAGCCTTAATGAGAGAGATTGTCCCCAGATTTGGAATCCCAGCAGTAATAGGGTCAGACAATGGACCCTCATTTGTCTCTCAAGTTACTCAGCAGTTAGCAAAAGCTTTGCAGATACAGTGGAAGCTCCACACTGCATACAGACCCCAGAGTTCAGGGAAAGTTGAGCGAATGAATCGTACCTTGAAAGCCCAAATGTCTAAGCTTTGTCAGGAGACACACTTGAAATGGCCCCAAGTGCTCCCCATAGCTTTACTCAGAATACGCTCAGCCCCTGTAAAATCAACAGGATTTTCCCCTTTTGAAGTTTTGTATGGTAAACCCCCACCAATAGTGCAGGGAGTCAAAGGAAATCTAGCCCAGATTGGTTCAGAAGTAACCAGACAAGAACTCCTAGCTCTTAGTTTTGTTCTGCAGACTCTCCATACGTGGATCCAAGACCAGTTGCCTATCAACTTGACGGAACCCTTGCATCCCTACCAGCCTGGAACTTCGGTGTGGATCAAAGATTGGAAGAAGATACCGTTGGAACCCCATTGGAAGGGACCGTACACCGTCATCCTGTCTACCCCAACTGCAGTAAAGGTAGCCGAGATCGACGCCTGGATCCACCACAGCCGAGTCAAGCCCGCCGCCGATCCTGAACCAGAGCGGTGGACAGCAGAGCAGCACCCTGATGTACCCTTGCGAGTTACTCTGAGACGGCAACCAGCAGCATAGACACTTCATCACAAGTGCTTTGCAGTAGCCAAGTCTTTCGAAGAGGATTGCTGTTTTCCATGCAGCAACAGTTTTGTTTCAACGAACCCAATTTGTGTGTGTGATTTGACACACTACTTTGAGACTACATTGACTAAGCCAGACTTCACAAGCCAACTGAATTGCTAAGTTGGTTAATGTGTGCTGGACATCTTGAGGATCTTCAATCAACACTCAGCAACCGTTAAATTGCTTCATTAGCAAACGGGACGAAGAATAATAGACCGTCGTGATCAAGATCAGCAAGCTGAGGATTCAGAAGAACTCCAATCAACATCAACATGTATCTTTGCTTCTGCTTTGCCTTGGTTGCCTTCTTTGGAGGTTTTGAACAGACTTATGCTCTACCTCCATGCACAGCTTGTATTACCTCTACTAGAACTGGACTGAAAGTAACTCAGACTTTGCTTTACCATTCTTACTATACCTGCAAGGGAACAATAACTCGGTGTATCTATAACACCACTGAACTAAATGTTTGCACTCATGGCAAAATTAAAGCATGCTATAATCCGCATCAGAATCCATCCTATTACACGTTGGAAATAAGATGGAAGGATGCAGATGGACCTATATTAGCTGCTACACACCACCACTTAAGGACATTACTAAACCTGCTGTTTTGAATTTTGATGCATGTAATGCTATTAATAGAGATAGTCAGTCCACCTGTGGTACATGGGAGAAAGCGTATCGAAATGACCATAAGTATATGTGTCCAGAAAGTGCCACAAATTGGTGGAAGTGTACAGGTAAAACAGGATCAGGGTATAGTACTGCTACAGCGGCAGACTACTATTGCCCGTATTGGGAATGTGTTTTCTATGCTACCTGGAACACTGGTATAACTGATGAGAAAATAGATAAGCGGATGGCTACTCTAACCAAGCCAACCACAAATGATAAATGTCAGAAAGATGCTTGCAACCCCTTACATTTGCGTGTACATAACCCCCATGCATGGAAACAAGGATATAAGTTTGGTTTACGTATTGCTGGAGGAGGAACAGATCCAGGGACCATTGTGTATATTAGATTGAATACCCAAGCCCACAAGTCATCTAAATATCATATTCATAATACCTTTTATGAAGCTATGCATGTAAATAAGTTTGAGATCCCTCACCCTTCACAGAATTTGTTTCTAGAATTAGCCGGAGCAGTAGTATCTAGTCTTAAGATCACAGATTGTTATTTCTGTGGCGGAACCCAAATGGGAGACCAATGGCCCTGGGAAGCCCAAGAATTGAATTATTCCATGATTTACAATCAGACTGAATTACACAAGACAACCAGCGAATGGGTGTTAGCGCACTCAATCGTTGGACGTCTTTGCTTTGCCAGAACTGGACCCCAGTTCACCCAAAAGGTAGGACAGCTGGTCTGTCTTAGCCAGAAATACTATAATGCTACAACTAAAAAGACAGCATGGTGGTCAGGAATCAGACATCCTGAACCCCCTAACCCATTAGCCAGATTCCCTGAACTTGCAGGTCTATGGACTAATCTTGCCAAAGTCCAAGCCTGGCAAGCCCCACCTGGCCTATATTGGATCTGTGGAAACCGAGCATATGCGCAACTCCCGCCACAATGGGGAGGAGCGTGTGTGTCTTAGGAACCATCAGACCTTCTTTCTTCCTGTTAAACACTGAACATGGAGAACAATTAGGATACCCTTGTATATACTACCCACAAACACAAAGGAGCATCGAGACAGAGAAGAGAGGCCTTACAGATAGGCAAGTGGGAGAAGTGGCGAGGTGATGATTGGCCACCAGAAAGAATTATTGAGTATTATGGACCTGCCACTTGGAATGATGATGGTATGTATGGTTATCGTACCCCAATTTATATGATTAATCGTATTATTCGCTTACAAGCAGTAGTTGAAATAATAACCAATGAAACTAGTCATGCTCTCACGCTCTTAGCTAGACAAAGTACTCAGATGCGCACTGCCATATACCAGAATCGCTTAGCACTTGATTATTTACTAGCAGCTGAAGGAGGAGTATGTGGTAAACTGAATTTAACTAATTGTTGTTTGAAAATAGATGATAAAGGTCAAGTAGTTGAAGAAATTGCTAAAGATATGCAAAGACATGCTTATGTGCCAGTACAGACTTGGCACGCCTTGAAATTTCCTAACTGGTTTGCTAACCTATTCTCTTGGCTGGGAGGATTTAAGACTTTCGTTATCTTAGTACTAATCCTTGTTGCTGTTGTCCTCTGCTTACCATGTTTAATCCCATGTTGTATGCGTTCCCTTCATAGTGCTATTGATAGTACAGTAGAGCGGAAGACCGCAACTAGAATAATGGCTTTATACAAAGCTAGCCCTAGTGGAACTAGTAAGAATCCTTTAATCAGGATGTGAATCTTTTGGAAAGTGATTTAATTCTCACACCTTATTAAGTAATAGGGTGAGATTAATCAAAGGGGGGAATGTGGCAGGTGCAGGCCTGTGACCCACGGTGTCTGACATAGGCAGGCCAGCATGGCTAGCTTGACCTGTAAATGAGGCCTGTGGAGAGGCATATAGGATTGCACATCCCCCAACATGCTGCTATTGTAAGAAAGAACTCAGTAGAAATATTGAATTAGCTTAGATAAGCAGAATTGCAGAATTAAGAAATGGAAAAATACAGAAAAGACATGTTTAAAAAGTTACTGATAAGAAAGAGTACATTTGCAGAGAAATATTGAGGAGTGCTGACAGATGAGTTACAGAACCTTGCTCTTCTGCACGCACAAATGGTCCCATAACCTTGAAAGTGTGAAAGTAACAAGTTGATGAACTGACCATTGTAATTGGGACTAGAAGGGGGGCAGGCAGGTGTCATGCCTACAGAAGCCCACAGAAGGAACATAATTGGAGAAACTTATCAGTACCGGGACCAATAGAAGGGCTACGGGAGGTACGGGAGCGTACCGGGACCAATGAAATGTTTTTCTATACCTAGAATGGAACAGAAGTCTATAAAAGTTGTTGTAATGCTTGAAAACTTTGCTCAGCCATTTTGAAATTGCCTTGCTTGAGACTTGTGCACAAATAAATGATTTGGACCTTCTGAACAGACTCCTGGTATCATTGGTTTGTCTGCGCTTTGCTGCTACAGGAGAAATATGTTTAAATGCCCACTGATAAGAGAATGCAGCTGTAAGGGATTTAATTGAAACTGCTGACAGAAAGGCTGCAGAGCCCTGCTCCCCTACACGCACAAATTGGCTCAATGGCCTTGGAAGTATGAAAGTAACAAGTTGATGAACTGGCCATTGTAATTGGGACTAGGAGGGGGGCAAAGCAGGTGCTGAGCCCACTCAACATAATTGGATAATCATATCAGTACCGGGACCAATAGAAGGGGTACGGGAGGTACGGGAGGTTACCGGGACCAATGAAATGTTTTTCTATACCTAGAATGGAGCAAAAGACTATAAAAGTTGTTGTTTTGCCAGAGAACGTGGCTCAGCCATTTTGAAATTGATTATTGCTTGAGCCTGTGCACATTAAACTGGCTTGGATCCTTGAAAAGACTCCTGGTTTTATTTATTGCATGCTTATCTGCTGCTACAGATGAATAGCTTTTTTCTTAGTTCAATTTCATTTCAAATGTCCTCTTCTAAGGGATACAAAGGTACCTATCTGCCATATAGACATGATATCTCAGGAGGTCTGCTTTCTGGTGCCAAGATCTGAGGCATTATGAAGAGTTTGCAGAGACTTCTTAAGCCTGTTGACTATTATCCAATGATACTCACCTGTGTTGACACAAAAGACCAATCAGAGAAAATATGTTTTCACTCAACGCATAATCAAACTCTGGAATTTATTACTGGAGGATATAGTAATAGCTATTGGTATTGTGGCAGGCTATGGCCTAGTATGGTCTGCTACTATGAAAGGCCTGTAAGTTAGGCCTGGATCCTAACCCCCATTATAGCTAGAAAAGAACCAAAAAGTCTGTGAAAAATGAGAAAACAGTTTTAAACTGCTTAATAAGAAGTTTTACATGAATTCATAAATCTTCCATTATTCTCTTGTGTGTGAAAGAAAGAAATGTTTCAATACATGCATTCCTGGAGCTAGGGATAACCTTGCAGTAGAGAAGTATCAAAATCAAGAACTGCACCATTGTTAGAGCAATCCTAAGGGAGGGGGCTGGTTGCTAGGCCCCGGAGGGATTTCTAATTGGACAGGTGCAGGGGGCGTTGGAACCAATGAGAAGTTTGCATGTATCGAGCTAGAACCAATAGAAAGTTCTCATGTATCAAACTGAAAAAGAGGTATAAATAGTTATGTCTCTGTAAAAACTTTGCTCAGTTCCTTTTGAAGCTTTGACTGACTGGGCCTGTGCACAATAAACTGGCTTGGACCCTGTCAATTGACTCCTGGATGTATTCATTGATTACACTTTGCTGCAGCATATTCTTGGTGCGTTGGCTGGGAAGTGCGAGTAGTGAATGGTATTCAAGTGAATAATCTACGAAATTTGCCTCGAGGTTTGGCCCGGTTGAACCGTGTCTGTCCGACCGCGGGGGAAACCTCAGGCGCCGCCGGTCCTTTTGTGCCAGAGAGGGTTCCGCCTGCCTCGGCGGGCCATCGGGTCCAGCTGGTCAACACCTCTGACCCGGGGGGAGTCCAGGTTCCAACCCAGGAGCGGGTGTGGTATCGGGAACCGGATCCGGTGAGTAGACATTCTTTTGCAATATTTGACAGTCAGTAAGTACAGCCTGGGGAAGAGTCTCGCATGCACGAGACCGATTTGATATAGACTAACTGGGAAATCTCGCATGAGTGTGCGCGAGACAAGGGAGCCTGATCACCTCCCATAAGGGCGGTCCTAGTAAGCTCCACGTAAGGAAAGCGGAAGCCGAAGCCATCGACCCTTCTTGTTTGGAATAGTCAGTTAGTCAGAGAACCTGGGCACTTGAAAAATGATTTTTGTTGAAATATGATTGCTTGTGTGATTGAGAGGTCTTGAAATACAGACCGAACGAAGGTGGACTCCTAAGTAGCGCAGTTCTTGGCCGGGCGTCCAGGTCACAAAAAGAAGGAAGCGAGTGGTGTTTGTTGTCCCCCCCAGTGTTCTGTGGGCTGTACGGACCCCTTACCTCCAGCCATACTACCTATCCTTATTGTTCGTTGTCCTGTAGATCATTACGTGTACGTAGTTACGTTTAGATCATGGGAGGGGCGGAGTCCACGCAAACTCCGTTGGAATGAATGATCAAGAATTTCCGTAAAGGATTTTCGGGTGATTACGGTATAAAAATGACTCCATCTAGATTAAAAATGTTATGTGAAAGGGAGTGGCCCGTGTTAGCTGCTTCATGGCCCCGTGAGGGCACCTTTGATGTAGAAACAGTTTACCGTATTCATCTGCTTATACAGAGAGCGCATCCCGACCAGTTCCCTTATTCCCTTATTCCTGGTTGGGTGCTTGTGAAAGGCAGCCCTCATGGATGAAGCGCTGCTATGAGGAATGCTGTAGAATATTTGTAGCCACCACTAGGGGAACCAGGAAAGTTGAGGAGGAAAAGCCGCCTGTGTATTCTGCCCCAGAGTCCCCAGATATCCTGGCTAGGTTACCCCAGTACCCACATAGATTAGTTCCCCCAGTACCGCGGCCTGAAGTGGAGCCAGATGAGGAGCCCCAGAAAATGCCGCTGCAGCAGCCTAAGAAGCTCCCCACCCCGAGTGATAGTCCCGAGTCAGATCCAAGCACGTCGGGGGGACCTGAGTCCTCCGATGATGCAGAAAGCGGAGGCTCTCCTGCCAGTTCAGGGTCACCCACCAAGGAGACTCGTGCCCGGGAGCCTTACGATTTAAGAAGTATAACTCCCAAAAAGAAGAAAGAGAAAGCAGGGCACCTAATGCCATTACGCCAAGTGCCTGGAGTACCTGTTTTAAATGATCAGGGCCAGATGGCGCCAGGACTAACCAGTTTAGTTTATGTGCCTTTTTCCACTACTGATCTATTAAACTGGAAAACGCATTATGCATCCTATACAGCCAAGCCCCAGGAATTAACAGAATTAATGTCTAGTATTATGCAAACCCATCAGCCTACCTGGGCCGATTGTCGCCAGCTCCTGTCCACCTTCTTCACTACTGAGGAGCGAGGGCAAATTGGGCAAGCAGCTGTCCGCTGGTTAGAAGAGAACCCCGTGGAAGGAGGATGGATAAATCCCCCACAAGCTGTCGCCGCAGCTTTCCCGAATGAAGATCCCAGGTGGGACCCAAATGATGAAAGGGGGGCGGCGGCCCTAACCAGATTTCGCCAGGCCTTATTGCAGGGCCTGAAGAAGGGAGGCCAGAGAGCCATGAATATTGGGAAAGTATCGGAAGTCCTCCAAGGTCCAGATGAGAGCCCAGCGGCCTTTTATGAGCGGTTGTCCGAAGCTTATAGACAATACACCCCATATGATCCTGCTGCTCAGGAAAATTTATGCATGGTAAATGCAGCCTTTGTCAGTCAGTCCCAGAGAGACATAAAATGAAAATTGCAGAAATTGGACGGATTTGCAGGCATGAATACAGCACAGTTAATGGAAGTCGCTCAGAAAGTATTTGTGAATCGTGAAAATAAACGGGACAGAGAAAGTGAACGAAAGATGAAGAAGAAGGCAGATCTTCTTGCTGCAGCCTTAGTTGAACGACGTGGAGGAGGTTTTCCTAATCAAAGGACCAGAGAACGTGGAAGAGGCCGCGGAAGTGGAAGGCCTCCATTAGGTGCAAATCAGTGCGCCTACTGCAAGGAAGAAGGACATTGGAGAAGTGAATGCCCGCATCTGGACTCCGCCCCTGCGAGGGGAGGAGGGAGTCCCTGGAGAGCAGGAGGTCGATTCCGAAGGAGGGGAGGAATGAATCGAGCACAGTTCCAGCAAGAGAGAGAGGAAGCCATTGAGGGAGTGGCAGTAGCAACGGGCTATGACCTGGATGACGTGGATGAAGACTAGGCCAGACCGGGCTCCAAGTTCACCCTGGGTCCCCAGGAGCCTACGGTCAGTTTGAAGATAGGGGACCAATACATGGATTTCATGGTAGATACAGGAGCAGAACATAAGAACATAAGAACATAAGAACATAAGATATGCCATACTGGGTCAGACCAAGGTCCATCAAGCCCAGTATTCTGTTTCCAACAGTGGCCAGTCTAGGTCATACGTACCTAGCAGTTTCCCCAAGGGACACAGGTTCCACAATGCTTGTATTGGTTCAAGCATTGATATCCTGGGTCCCTTCTTAATAATGGTTTATGGACCTTTCCTCCAGGAACTTGTCCAAACCTTTTTTAAACCCAGCTACACAAACAGCCTTTACTACATCCTCCGGTAACAAATTCCAGAGTTTGATTACACGTTGAGTGAAAAAATATTTTCTTTTATTAGTCTTAAATAGTTTACCCTGTAGCTTCATTGCATGTCCCTAGTCTTTCTATATTCTGATAAGGTAAACAATCGATCTACGTTTACCCGTTCCACTCCGTTCATTAATTTATAGACTTCTATCATATCTCCCCTCAGCCGTCTCTTTTCCAGGTTAAAGAGCCCCAACCTTGTTAGCCTTTCTTCATAGGAGTAGCCTTCCATCCCCTTTACCATTTTGGTGGCTCTTCTCTGAACCTTTTCTAAAATCGCTATATCCTTTTTAAGATACGGCGACCAGAATTGCACACAATATTCAAGGTGCGGTCTCACCATGGAACGATATAGAGGCATTATAATATCTTTTGTTTTATTTTCCATTCCTTTCCTTATCATACCTAGCATTCTATTTGCTCTCTTGGCCGCCGCTGCACACTGGGCCGAGGGTTTTAACATGGTATCCACAAGGACGCCTAAATCTTTTCTTGGGTGGTGGTTCCTAATGTGGAACCTTGCATCGTGTAACCATAGTTTGGGTTGTTCTTCCCTAGGTGCATAACCTTGCACTTCTCCACATTAAATTTCATCTGCCATTTTGATGCCCAGTCTTCCAATTTATCAAGATCCTCTTGCAATTTTCCACAATCCTCCTGGGTTTTAACAACTTTAAATAGTTTTGTGTCATCAGCAAATTTGATAACCTCACTCGTTATTCCACTTTCCAGGTCATTTATGAATATGTCAAAAAGCAGCGGACCCAGCACAGATCCCTGGGGTACACCACTATTCACCTTTCTCCATTGGGAAAATTGGCCATTTAGCCCTACCCTCTGCTTTCTATCTTTTAACCAGTTCCTGATCCACAGTAGTACACTGCCTCCTATCCCATGACTCTTTAGTTTTGCCAAAAGTCTCTCATGAGGGACCTTGTCAAAGGCTTTCTGAAAGTCCAGATACACAATATCAACCGACTCACCTTTGTCCACCTGTTTATTACTCCTTCAAAAAAACATAACAGATTAGTAAGACAAGATCTTCCTTGTCTAAAGCCATGTTGGCTGTCTCCCATTAGGTCATGACTATCTATATGCTGAGTAATTTTATTCTTTATGATGGTTTCTACCATTTTTCCCGGTACTGATGTCAGGCTCACCGGTCTGTAGTTTCCCGGATCACCCCTCGAACCCTTTTTAAAAATTGGTGTTACATTGGCGATCCTCCAATCCTCAGGTATTAGAGATGATTTTAATGATAGTTCACAGATTACTGATAGCAGGTCTGCAATCTCAAATTTCAGTTCTTTCAACACCCTTGGATGTATACCATCCGGCCCAGGTGATTTGCTACTCTTCAGTTTATCTAATAGTTGTAAGACATCTTCCCGATGTATCGATATTTCCTTCAATTCTTCCACACCTTTAAATACCACTTCAGTCGTGGGTAACATCCCTACATCTTCCTCAGTAAAGACCGAAGCAAAGAATTCATTCAGTCTCTCCGCTATCGCCTTGTCGCCTCTTAGTGCTCCTTTAACCCCTTTATCATCTAATGGACCAACTGACTCTCTCACGGGTTTTTTGCTACGAATGTACTTGAAAAGGTCTTTATTTCGCGTTTTTGCTTCCGCAGCAAGCTTCTTCTCAAATTCTCTCTTTGCCTGCCTTATCAATGCCTTGCATTTGACTTGCCAGTGCTTGTGCTGTTTCCAGGTTTCATCATTTGGCTCTTTTTTCCATTTCTTGAAAGATGCTTTTTTGGCAACAACAGCCTCTCTGACCTCAGCTTTAAACCATGCTGGCAATTTTTTAGACTTCCTTCCACTTTTCTTAAAGCGTGGAATACAGCTGGTCTGGGCTTCCAAGATAGTATTTTTCAACAACACCCAAGCTTGATGTACGTCTTTAACCTTTGCAACTGCTCCTTTTAGTTTTTTCTTAACTGTTTTCCTCATTCTATCATAGTCTCCCTTTCGAAAGTTAAAGGGTAGTACTGTGGATTTCCTTACTATCCCTCCTCCACTAATTAAATCAAAGGCGATCATGCTATGATCACTATTGCCAAGTGGCCCCAACACCCTTATCTCTTGCACTACATCTGGTGTTCCACTAAGGACTAGGTCTAATATTGCTTCCCCTCTGGTCGGTTCATGAACCAGCTGCTCCAAGAAGCAGTCATTTATTTCATCTAGGAACTTTATCTCCCTAGCATGTCCTGTTGTGACACTGACCCAGTCGATGCCGGGGTAATTGAAATCACCCATTATTATTACTGCACTGTAACTTTTGCTAGCTTCCTTGATTTCTTTGAGCATTTCATCATCCATTTGTTCATTCTGGCCAGGCGGACGATAGTACACCCCCACTGCCATCGCCTTCCCCTCTTTACATGGAATTTCAATCCATAGAGATTCTACAGCTAATTTTGTTTCTTGCAAAACTTTAATCCTTTCTGATTCAATGCCCTCTCTAACATAGAGCGCAACCCCTCCACCAATTTGATCAGCTCTATCATTTCGATATAGTTTGTACCCAGGTATCACAGTGTCCCACTGGTTGTCCTCCTTCCACCATGTCTCTGATATTCCAATCATATCTAACCTCTCGTTTAGTGCTATATATTCTAACTCTCCCATCTTGTTTTGTAGACTTCTAGCATTTGCATACAAGCATTTTAGAGACTGTATTTTATTCATATTAATTTGGCTATTGGTAGACATGGGTAATTTGGGATCTTTAAGTTCTGTCTGCTCCATACTCGAGGGCATTTGGGCTACTTTACTCTTTTTTGGAACCTCTCTGCTTTTTGTAGTATCCTTCAAGGATACATTCTTCCGAACCATGCGCTCTTGGGCGACTCTCGGCTTTCCCCTATTATCTAGTTTAAAAGCTGATCTATCTCCTTTTTAAAGGTTAATGCCAGCAGCCTGGTTCCATCCCGGTTAAGGTGAAGCCCATCCCTTCGGAAGAGCCCCTCCTTTCCCCAGAATGTTCCCCAGTTCCTAACAAATCCGAACCCCTCATCTCTGCACCATTGTCTCATCCACGCATTGAGACTCCGGAGCTCTGCCTGCCTATTGGGTCCTGCGCGTGGAACGGGAAGCATTTCGGAGAACGCTACCCTGGAAGTTCTGGATTTCAACTTCCTACCTAAAAGCCTAAATTTAGCTTCCAGAACCTCCCTACCACATTCAGTAGTTGCTAAGCCAGTGGCTCCTCTTTCCTCTTGATCTGTTACCTTCGTTGGAGCCACTGGAAATAAAGCCACGAAGTCATTCCTGCAGAACCGCATGTGTGAACTAGGGGGACAGAAGATAACGCACCAGTTCTTGTATATGCCTGAGTGCCCTATTCCACTTCTGGGCCGAGACATGCTTGCAAAGCTCCAGGCACAAATATCCTTTGCTGAAGGGGGAGAAATGAAAATGACTGTGAACCCGAAGCCTGCTGGATTGATGGTGCTCACTGTTCCCCGAGAAGAAGAGTGGCGGTTCTATAGTGTACCTCCAGTCAAGTCAACCAGTTCCTGTATACCTACCAACCTTATAGCCCCACCTGAAGTATGGGCAGAAGATAACCTACCTGGCCTAGCAAAGAACATAGCCCCTGTCATTATCACCCTCAAGCCAGGAGTGGAACCAGTGCACGTGAAGCAGTATCCTCTTCCTCGACCAGCCATTGAAGGTATCCACAGCCATTTAATGAAACTACTAAAGTATGGACTTCTCAAGGAATGTCAGTCACCTTGGAACACCCCCCTTCTCCCAGTTAAGAAACCTGGGACAGGGGACTACCGCCCAGTACAAGACCTAAGATGAGTAAATGATGCAGTTGAAACCATACACCCTGTAGTGCCAAATCCTTATACTCTCTTGGGACTGATCCCCGCTGAAGCTACTCATTTCACCGTCCTGGACCTGAAAGATGCTTTTTTCTGTGTGCACTTAGCCCCTTCCAGTCAACTCTTGTTCGCTTTTGAATGGCAAGACCCCACAACTGGAAGGCGGGGCCAACTCACCTGGACCAGATTGCCCCAAGGATTCAAGAATTCACCTACTCTCTTCAGTGCTGCCCTGAATCAAGATCTTTCAAGTTACCCAATGGACTCAGGAAAGAGGGTTCTTCTTCAATATGTGGATGACTTGCTCATAGCCACCAACTCAGAAAGTGAATGTCTACAAGCTACTAGTGAACTTTTGTACCTTCTCAAAGAGGCTGGATACAAAGTCTCAAGAGCCAAAGCACAACTATGCCAAAATGAAGTCAAGTATCTAGGATTCCAATTATCCAGTGGGATCCGACGCTTGGGACCAGAACACAAAGAAGCTGTATGCAGTATCCCTACTCCAACCACTAGGAGGCAAGTAAGAGCCTTCCTGGGGGCTGCGGGGTACTGTCATATATGGATCCCCAATTTTGCGTTGATAGCAAAACCATGGTACCAAGTCACCAAAGGAATGGAAAAGTCTCCACTAGAATGGGGACCTGAACAGGATGCAGCATTCCGATCTCTGAAAAATGCTCTGATGTCATCACCAGCTTTAGGTCTTCCAAATGTTCAGAAACCTTTTCATCTTTTTGTCCATGAGTCACAAGGAAATGCGTTGGGAGTACTGACTCAGTCTCTTGGATCTTGGCAACGACCAGTAGCTTATCTGTCAAAACAATTGGATGTAGTCGCAAAAGGATGGCCCCCTTGTTTGAGAGCTGTTGCAGCAACAGCCCTCCTAGTGGGCGAAGCAGATAAGCTCACACTGGGACAAACTCTTCAAGTCACCGTACCACATTCTGTTCTGACTCTTATGGAACACAAAGGAAATTTCTGGCTAACAAACTCACGAACGTTAAAATATCAGAGCATGCTGTGTGAAAATCCCCAGATACAGTTAAAAGTTAGCCAAGCTCTGAATCCTGCTACATTGTTTCCAATTCGTCCTGGACCCCCTGATCACGACTGCCTAGAAACCATGGACACTGTGTTCTCAAGTCGCCCTGATTTGACCGATGTCCCTCTAGAGGACCCTGAATGGACTTTCTTTGTAGATGGAAGCAGTTTGGTCATCAATGGACATCGTTGTGCTGGATATGCAGTGGTGACCCTTGATCTGGTAGTTGAGTCCTCAGCCCTGACCCCAGGAACTTCTGCACAGAAAGCTGAGTTGATAGCCCTCACCAGAGCCTTGATACTATGAGAAGGACTCTGCTTAAATGTGTACACAGATTCCAAATATGCTTTCACAACTTTGCACGCACATGGAGCCTTGTACAAAGAACCTCAGGGGGCAAGTCCATTAGGTATGGGCCCGAGATACTAATGTTACTAGATGCTGTGTGGGCCCCCAAACAGGTGGCAGTCATGCACTGCCGAGGTCATCAGGCAGGAACAGGAGAAGTCACCCGAGGAAATAGATTTGCTGATGCTACAGCCCGGAAGGCAGCCACCACAGGACAGGTTAGGACCCAAGATACCGTAATACAAGCAGCCCTATTCCCTGTGCCCCTTAGTTCCTGGGCACCCCGATACACTACAAGAGAGTTAGACTCTTTTTGTGAAAAGGAGGGAGGAGTCTTGACAGAACAAGGTTGGATAGTGCTGCCACCCCCAGAAGGTAGCCCACCTCCAGGTCCTACAGTTATCCCTGAAGCATTAGGGCCAGCCTTTGTTCAGGCTTTTCACCAAGCCACACATTATGGGAAAACAGCCATGGAGAAAGCCCTGAGACCCCATTTTTGTATCTCACTACTAGGATCTCTGACCGCCTCGGTGGCACAGCAATGTCTGATATGTGCCAAGAATAATGCCAAGCAAGGTCCCATTCCACCCCCGAGAGTTCAGTCAGTAGGGGTGACCCCGATGAGTGATATACAGGTGGACTTTGCTGAAATGCCCCGTACAGGCGGGTATCATTACATGTTAGTCTTAGTCTGCACATTTTCTGGATGGGTGGAAGCCTATCCCACCCGAACTGAGAAAGCCCAAGAAGTAACTAGGGTGTTGCTTCATGAGATTATTCCTCGATTTGGAATACCATTGACTATAGGTTCAGATAATGGCCCATCGTTTGTATCACACGTGACCCAACAGTTAGCTCGAGCTTTGCAGATACAATGGAAGCTACACACTGCTTACAGACCCCAGAGTTCAGGGAAAGTGGAACGTATGAATAGAACCCTGAAATCTCAGCTGTCCAAGCTTTGTCAAGAAACACATCTAAAGTGGCTCCAGGTTCTCCCTATAGCCCTTCTTAGGATACGTTCTGCTCCCACCAAGTCCCTAGGAGTTTCCCCGTTTGAGATTTTGTATGGGCGACCTCCACCCATAGTGCAAGGAATAAAAGGAGATATGAGACAGATAGGATCTGAAATAACTAGACAAGAACTATTGGCTTTAGGTTCTGTTTTGTAGAATCTCCATACGTGGGTGCAAGATCGACTACCCATCAACTTGACCGAGCCTCTGCATCCCTTCAAGCCAGGAACGTCCGTGGGGTGAAAGAGTGGAAAAAGACCCCGCTGGCGCTGCATTGGAAGGGACCATATGTCATCATCCTGTCAACCCCCATTGCAGTGAAAGTTGCAGAATTTGAACCCTGGATCCACCACAGTCGAGTGAAGCCGGCAGCTGCTCCTGATCCTGGCCAATGGACGTCAGTGAATGATCCCGAGACTCCATTGCGACTTACCCTGCGGAGACAACTGGCACTATAAAGAATCTTCAGAATCTACAGCTTCATTTTCGTCACGGGAGGGTGACCATCACCGCAGGAAAAGAAGAAGACTCAACAAGTTTATCACACCCAACTCTCCAGTTGATCCCCAAAGACTGTAATCACAATGATCTTCCACTATTGCTTTGTGGGAGTGGTGATCCTGGGATTCCTGGAAAAGACATTTGCCTTACCCCCTTGTGCAGCCTGCATAACTACCACCCGAACAGGGCAAAAGATTACTCAGACTTTGCTCTACCATTCTTACTATACTTGCACTGGTACAGTTAGCCGGTGTATTTATAATGGCACAGAACTGAATATTTGCACGAAGGGAAAAAGTAAGACTTGTTATAACCCCCGACAAAACCCTCCATATTATACATTTGAGATACGCTGGAATGATGAAGATGGAGCCATCATAAATGCTACAAAACCCCTTGCAAACCCCACAAAATCTATTATCTTGGACTTTGATGCTTGTGATACAATTAACAGGAATGCTTACCACAGATGTGGTCCTGGGAGCGAGCATACTATCATGATGATAAATATATGTGTCCAGAAGGAGCCCACGGATGGGGACGGTGTATACTGGAAAGCACTCTCCAACCACAACTTACACCACTGCATCCAAAAATGATTACTTCTGCCCAAAATGGGACTGCATGTATTTTGCTACATGGAAGAATGCACCTGTGGGACGAGATGGTGATAATCGCAAAGGCAGTCTGACGAGGATCAGATTACCTGAGCCTAAGAAATGCCAAAAAGGTGCCTGTAATCCCCTGCAATTTCTCATAATTAACCCTAGCCAATGGAAGCAAGGATACAAATGTGGATTGCGTATAGCAGGAGGAGGTGTAGATCCTGGGACTATCTTGTATCTACAGTTGAACACCAAGGCCCATATATCCTCACCCTATCGTATACATCACTCCTTCTACGAAGCCATGAAAGCAGAGTTTGAAGTTCCTCCTACCTCCCAGAACTTGTTCCTTGAGCTAGCGGGAGCAGTAGCATCTAGTCTCCACATCTCAGACTGTTTATTTTGTGGAGGAACCAAGATGGGAGACCAATGGCCTTGGGAGGCACAAGAACTGAACTATTCTGTTCCGTATAATCAGACTGACCTACATAATACGATGAGTGAATGTGGGTAACTTATATTTTGCTCGTTATGGACTACTGTTTAATATGGAAGTGGGGCAGCTGGTCTGTCTCAATCTGAAGTTCTACAATGGTACCACTAAGAAGATGTCTTGGTGGTCAGGAGTCAACGCTACAGAACCCTTCAATCCTCTAGTCCGTTTCCCCAAACTTGCCAGTATCTGGACTAAATTAGCAGCATATAATTCCTGGCAAGCACCACCGGGACTGTACTGGATTTGCGGAACCCGAGCATATGCTAGACTCCCTCACCATTGGGGAGGCGCATGTGTATTGGGAACTATACGACCTTCCTTTTTCCTCTTGCCTACATCCCATGGAGAACAATTAGGCTATCCGGTGTATAGAAGTCGACAGAAACGAGAGGCCTTGCAAATAGGCCAATGGGACAAATGGGACGTGACATCCGAAGAGTGGCCACCTGAGAGAATCATCTCATACTATGGACCTGCTACTTGGGAGCAAGATGGAACATGGGGATATCGTACCCCTGTTTATATGATTAATCGAATAATACGTTTGCAGGCTGTTGTTGAAATAATAACCAATGAAACTAGTAAAGCACTAACCCTTTTGGCTAAGCAGAGTACGCAAATGCGCACAGCTATTTATCAAAATCGTTTAGCTTTAGATTATTTGTTAGCAGCTGAAGGTGGGGTATGTGGGAAGTTGAATTTAAGTAATTGTTGTTTACAGATTGATAATAATGGGCATGTAGTTGAAGATATAGCCACCCGGATGAGAGAGCAGACATTTGTGCCTGTTCAGACCTGGCACATCTTGAAGCTGGATGGGTGGTTTGGTTCACTATTCTCATTGTTTGGTGGTTTAAAGGCTCTTGTGTTCATTGTGTTATTCATATTAGCTATGTGCTTATTGCTCCCTTGTCTCCTACCTCTTTGCTTATGCATGATAACCTCAGGAATCGATAGTACTATAGAGCGGAAGGCAGCTGCAAAAGTATTAGCTATGTGGCAATATTACCCTATACCCCAAGGTGATGCTATTACACCAGTATAATGTGTTGTTTAATTAATGAGTGATTTGATTCTCACCCTTTCTCACTTGCGGGTGAGAATAATCAAAGGGGGGAATGTGGCAGGCTACGGCCTAGTATGGTCTGCTACTATGAAAGGCCTGTAAGTTAGGCCTGGATCCTAACCCCCATCATAGCTAGAAAAGAACCAAAAAGTCTGTGAAAAATGAGAAAACTGTTTTAAACTGCTTAATAAGAAGTTTTACATGAATTCATAAATCTTCCATTATTCTCTTGTGTGTGAAAGAAAGAAATGTTTCAATACATGCATTCCTGGAGCTAGGGATAACCTTGCAGTAGAGAAGTATCAAAATCAAGAAATGCACCATTGTTAGAGCAATCCTAAGGGAGGGGGCTGGTTGCTAGGCCCTGGAGGGATTTCTAATTGGACAGGTGCAGGGGGCGTTGGAACCAATGAGAGGTTTGCATGTATCGAGCTAGAACCAATAGAAAGTTCTCATGTATCAAACTGAAAAAGAGGTATAAATGGTTATGTCTCTGTAAAAACTTTGCTCAGTTCCTTTTGAAGCTTTGACTGACTGGGCCTGAGCACAATAAACTGGCTTGGACCCTGTCAATTGACTCCTGGATTTATTCATTGATTACACTTTGCTGCAGCAGTATAGCTAGATTTAAAAAAAGGTTTGGACAAGTTCCTCGATGAAAAGTCCATAAACCATTTTTAAAGAGGACTAGGGAAATCCACTGTTTGCCCCTGGGATAAGCAGCATGGAATCTGTGTACCTTTTTGGGAACCTGACATGTATTTGTGACTTGGATTAGCCACTGTTGGAAAGAGGATACTGGGCTTGAAGGATCCTTGGTCTGACCCAGTATGCATATCTTATGTTCTTACAGATAAAGATTTAATTAAAGACATTCACAATATTGCTATTAAAGAGGAAGTAGTATAGGTATGAGATTTCAGTTTACCAGATGTTGATTGGGGTATCTCTGTTGTGATGTCATCAAATTAGCGAGATCCTGGATTCTTCACAGTGAGAACTGTTCTGGCAACTGGTAATGAAAGCTATTCAGGGCCGGCCCGTCCATTGAGCAAGAATGTTGTTTGCACAGGGCCCCGCGTTTCAGGGGGCCCCGTGCAAACAACATTCTGCTCATCAGCCCAGGAAAACTTTAAAAGAAATAAACAAACTTGCTGCTGCCGCTGCCGCTGTGACAGCGGCAGAATCAAGTGTCTCCCGCGGGGCCCCCTCCTGCCCGGCAGAGCCCTCCCTCAATTGTTCTCCTCGGTCCGGCTTTCAGAGCCGCGAAGGGACAGTGTCCCTCTCACGGCTCTGTTAAGCCCGCTGGGGCTGATGGGAACAGGCATTTCCTGTTTCCCATCAGGCCCAGCGGGCTTAACAGAGCTGCGAGAGGAACACTCTCCCTTCGCGGTTCTGAAAGCCGTGCCAAGGAGAGCGATCGAGGGAGGTGCTCTTCCGGGCAGGAGGGAGGGCTCTGCTGGGCAGGTGGGGGGGGGGGCGGGGGCCCCATGGGAGACACTTGATTCTGCCACTGCCTTTGCAGCAGCAACAATTTGTTTTTTCTTTTAAAGTTTCCTTGGGCTGATGGGGGAAGGAGGGTTAGGACTGGTAATGGGCTATGGGGGGGTCTAGAACTGGTAATGGGCTATGAGGGACTAGGACTGGGAATGGGCTGATGGGGGGGTTAGGACTGGTAATGGGCTGATGGGGGGTAAGGACTGGAAATGGGCTATGGGAGGGCTAAGACTGGAAATGGGCTGATGGGGGGGTTAGGACTAGTAATGGGCTATGGGGGCTAGGACTGGAAATGGGCTGATGGGGGGATTAGGACTGGAAGTGGGCTGATGGGGGGCCTAGGACTGGTAATGGGCTATGGAGGGGCTAGGACTGGTAATGGGCTGGGGGTTTGCTAGGACTGGAAATGGGCTAAGGGGAAGGGGGGACTTGAACTGCAAATAGTTGATGGGGACGGGGGCTTGGAATGGAAATGGGCTGAGTGGAAGGGGGGCTTGAAATGAAAATAGCTGATGGGGAGGGGGGCTTGGAATGGAAATGGGCTGTGAGGGGAGGGAGCTAGGACTGGAAATGGGCTGATGGAGCAGCTAGGATAGGACTGGAAATGGGCTGTTGGGGGAGCTAAGATTGGTAATGGGCTTTGGTGGGGGCTTGGATTGAAATGGACTCATGGAGGGGCTAGACCTGGAAGTAGGCTCATGGGGGCTTGGATTGGAAATGGGCTGCGTGGAGGGGAGCTAGGATTTGACATGGGCTGATGGTGAGGCTAGGAAAAGACTAGAAATCGGCTGATGGGGGGCTGGGATTGGAAATGAGCCGATGGAGGTACTCGGATAGGACTGGAAACGGATGGGGGAGCTAGGACTGGAAATTGGCTAATGGTGGTGCTAGGATAGGATTGGAAATGGGCTGATGGGGGGCTAGGACTGGAAATGGGCTGATGCAGGAACTAGAAGGGAGCGGATGCTGGGTGGGGCTGGAACTAGAAGGGAGCTGATGGGGGAGGATTAGAATGGGATGGGGCTGGGAGAGTGAAATGTAGAGGGGAAAATATTTTTTGTGGGAGGGAAGAAAAATCTACAATTGGCCGGGTATTGGGAGAGTAAGTGGGGATTGAGGATGGAGGGGTAAAATTTGAGTGGATGAAATAGGAATGAGGAAAGAGCAAAAGGAGAAAGATTAGTATGTTAAAGCAGATGTAGAGAGAGAATGGAAAAAACTAGAAAAGAGAAGAAAGGACAAATGGACAGCAGACGATGGAGAGTTAGCAGAAGACATTAAGATACCAGAAGAAAGTGGCTGGAGCAATTGCAACTGAAAAAAATGCACAAAAGGTAGAAAAATATCTCTTTATTTTGAATTTATTAACTGGAATATGTCAGCTCTGGGAAATGTGCATCATTAACGACTGTGTTTTGTTTAGTACAAGAGGAAATTAATTTATAGTTTATTTCTACAGTGTTGTTGTACATTCCAAGTTTGGCTTTTGGGGTTCCCATGTCTTTCTGTTTCTAAATTGTGATTCCTTGTTTGGTGATGGTCTATGTTCTGCATGTGTAACTGAGCTGAGGTATTCTGTTTATGTAATTCCTATTTGACATTGCCACTTGTTCTCTTTCCCCAGTAGGTCATGTATTGTTATTCTCTGAAATGTATTGGGTTAATATTTGCAGTGTTGCCTTTTGATAGGTAGAGTATGGTGGTTTGTGAGTCCTAGTAGTGCTGTTACGATACGGCTGGTTTGCTATGGGTTCTAAATGGGCAGTGTTTGTAGTAGTTCCTAATGTGCCTGGCAGTTGGCACTGTAATGTAGAAATCTTTTAGTCTGTCTTTCTCCATACACAGATATTTATGCAAATGAGGCCCCACACCGAGACTCCACGCATGGCCCTGCATCCCCCTTGGGCTGCCCCTGAACCTATTCTAGGGGGGTGATACTGGACCTGGTGCTTACAAACTGGGAGAGCGTTCCAGACGTTATAGTGGGTAATCATCAGACATGCAGTGATCACTGGATGGTGAGCTTCAATATTAGAACATGGTTCATTCATAAGTGAGGGTCCTAGACTTCAGGAAAACTAACTTTGCAAAGATGGGGGAATACCTCAAGGAGCCATTAGCTGAATGGAAGCATCTAAGGGAAGTGCAACAGTAGGAAAAACTGAAAGGAGATATTTTAAAGGAAAGTAAATAAAAGTAAGAGAAAAGGTCAGGAAAAAAAGGTTAGCCTTCATAAACTATAAGATATTGCAAAAAAGAGGAAGAGAAATGGCAATATCTGGAAAAGCTAAGTCAAGCTGGTAAAGTAGTTAGGAAAGCAAAAACGCAAATTGAATTAAAAATAATCGATACAGTAAAAAATGAGGACAATACTTTTTTTTAAGTATGTTAGCGATAGGAGGAACTGCTAAGGAGGCATTGTTATATTCAGGGATGAAGGGGAGGAGTATGTAGGGACTGATACAGAAGAATAGATTAACAAATATTTCTGTTCTGTGTTCACAGATAGGTCAGAAATGGAATCTTAGAAAACAACCATAAATAAGAATGGAAGTGAGATAGAGCTTGAATGATTTTCGGAAGACGTGTTCATGAGTATTAGCAAAATTAAAAGTGGACAATACAATGGGACCTGATGGGATTTATCCAAGGATATTAAAATAACTTAGGGGTATGTTTACTAAACCGGGCTAACGGTTAACCCGGGCTATCTGCAACCATTGAATAATATGGGACCTAGTGGCAGATAGCCCGGGTTAACCGTTAGCCCGGTTTAGTAAACATACCCCTTAGAGAAATTAAACTGTCTCCAACTCTGTGCTGGGTTTCAAACCTAGGGTCATAACCAGTTCCTGGCTCAAGATGATGAATATTCTTCATGTATTGAAGTTCATATGATGAGATGTTCTGACAACGAGTATGTCAATGCAGGAACAACAGTTGTATTATTGCAGTGGAAGATGTTCATGACCTGATGTTCCAAATCCACTTCTGCATTGCAGTCTATCTTGGAACCGTGATTTGGAATGTCCCACTTGGAACTGTGAAGGCATTAGACAGATAATTGCTTGGCCTTTTTCAAAACCATAAGTTGTCAGCCACATTTCAGCCATTACAGGGGAAGGGGAGGAATATGTAGAAGTTGACGAGGAATTGCTTTACAAATATTTTTGTTCTGTGTTCACAGAGGAAGGGCTGGGAGCATAACCCCAGAAAAGATCCACAGACAGGAGCAGAAGTAAAAGGGATATTGACCAATTTTCAAAAGATTGTGTTTGTGAGCAACTAGCTAAAGTAAAAGTTGTCAACGTGATGGGACCTGATGGGATTCATCCAAGAATATTGTAATAACTTGGGGACATTCTAGCAGCTCCACTTACAGACTTTCTCAATGCTTCTTAAGGAAGGGAGGAGTGGCCTAGTGGTTAGGACATGGTACTTCAGGCTGGAAGGCCGGATGTTCAATTTCCACCTGGGGACAGCAATCTCAGGCTGAAGGGACTGGGGTTTCTAGTCCTATAGGCACTCCTTGTGGCCTTGGGCAAGCCACCTAACCCTCCATTGCCTCGGGTACACATAGATTGTGAGCTCTTTGGGGACAAGAGAATACATACAGTACCTGCTTGTAGTGATTACATAATGTAAACTGCTTTGATTGAAGGATAAGGTGGAAACTGGTTAAATAAATGAGAGTTGTGAATGGCACCAGAGGATTGGAGAAAATCACATATGGTCCCTTTACACAAAACCAGAAGTAAGGATGAGGTTGAGAGCTACAGGGTGCTTAGTCTGACCTCTGTGGTGAGTAAACTAATAAAATGCTGTTAAAACAGAGGATAGTGAGGTTTCTGGAGTACAATGGATTGTGTCTGAGGCAGCATGGATTCACCAGAGGCAGGTCCTGTCAGACAAATATGATTGATTTCTATGACTGGGTGACCAGAGAGTTGGATCGAGGGGAGAGCCCTTGATGTGGTGTACTTGGATTTCAGTAAAGCCTTTGACATCTTTCCGCACAAGCGACTTATACATAAATTGAGCACCCTAGGGATGGACCCTAAGTGGGTTCCAAATTGGTTGAAGGGGAGGCAGCAAAGTGTACAGGTAAATGGATCTCATTCAGAGGAGAAGGATGTTACCATGGTGTGCTGCAAGGATTGGTCCTTTTTAACATCTTTGTTAGTGATATTGCAGAAGGACTGTTGGGCAAGGTTGGTCTCTTTGCAGATGATACCAAAATCTGCATTTGAGTAGACACGCAGAAAAGGATCTAGCTAAGCTTGAAGAATGGTCAAGAATTTGGCAGCTGAAATGTAATGCTAAAAAATGCAGGGTCATGCATTTGGGATGCAAAACTCCAAGGGAGCAGTACAATGTAGGGGGTGAAGTACTTCTGTCTATGAAAAAGGTGTGGGATATGGACATGATTGTTTCTGATGATTTTAAAGTGGCTAAACAGGTAGAAAATAAGACGGAAAAAGTCATAAGGATGCTTCGATGCATATGGAGAGGAATTGCCTGCAGAAAAAAGGAGGTGGTAGTGCATCTGTATAAGTCTCTGGTGTGTCCTCATTTGGAGTTGTTGTTGTTAAGTGCTGTCAAATCGGTGTCAGTTCATGGTGACCCTCTGGATAGTTGGAGTATTGTGTACAATTCTGGAGACCATGCCTTCTAAAGGATATAAACAGATTGGCGTCGGTGCAGAGGGTGACTATTAAAATGGTCAGTGGTGGTCATTATAAACCATATGGGGACAGACTTAAAGATCTTAATATTTATATTCTCTTATATACTGTGCCATTTTGCATCAGTGTGGTTTACATTGAACAGGGCATTATAACTTGGAGATAACTATTTTACAGAGAACATGGGCTATGGAGGGTTAAGTTTATTTATTTATTTTATTTATTTAACATCTCTTCTATACCGCACTATTAAAATCAGCGCGGTTTACATTGAACAAAATATACTGCAATGCATACAGGCAACATTGAGTTTACAGAGAACGGGGCATATATAACATGGAATAACAGGGATAACTATGTACAATCAACATTATATTATATATATACTTAACTATATACAATATTCAAGCTCGAATGGATATTGTGCATGTATTCAAGTGGGTGTTACGGGTAGATGGTAGTCTTGTGGGCTACCGTGTAGTCTAACCATTTTCTGGTTGTATTAGGGTGCTAAGGTGTCTGGTGTATGTGGGAGGCCTGTTGGTTGTGAGAGTATCCATGATCACTTCTGGGTAGAATTTTGTGAATAGGTGATGCTTCACGGCTTTTCGGAATTGTAATAGACTTTTGATGCCACGGATTTCATGGGGGAGTGTATTCCAATTTATGGGTGCGAATATTGAGAAAGCTCTGTTCGATGTAGCTCTAGTACATGATGTCATCAACTTGGGAACTATTAAGGTGTTCATAGCAGTAGTCCTTCTGTTCCTATTTTCGAGGGTGATATGAATTAGTTTGCTGATTGGTGTCGGTAATTATTCATGGCTTTGAAGGTCAGGACTAGTGACTTATATAGGAGTCTGGCTTGTAGGGGTAGCCAGTGGAGGTCTTTCATGATAGGCGTTATGTGAGCAGATTTTGGTGCCCCAGAGAGGACTCTTGCAGCTGCATTCATAGCCAAACGAAGTGGATTTAAAGTTGATTGAGAGAGCCCGTGGAGGATGATGTTTGCAAAATCAAGATGTGGGAGGACTAATGCCTGAAAGGTTGATCGGTAGTCAGCATAATCAAGTAGGGGGCGGAGGTGTCGCAGTGTTCTGATCTTATGATATATACTCTTTGTCACATTCTTCACATGATGGCTTGCCCAAGACCACAAGGAGCACCTGTGGGACTAGAAACCCCAGTCCTTCCAGCCCAAGGTTGCTGTCCTCTAGTGGGATTTGAACCCCTGCCCTTCTGGCCTGAAGTAACTTGTTCCAACCACTACTCCACTCCTCCATATGCTTTAGAGAAAAAGCAGGATAGAAGAGATATAATAGAGATGTTTAAATACCTCCATGGCATAGATGCACAAGAGGAGAGCCTCTTTTGATTGAAAGTAAGCTTTTCAATGAGGGGCCATAGGATGAAGGTGAAAGGGGATAGACTCAGAAGTAATGTTATTGTTGTTAAGTAGTCAGTCGGTATTGATTCATGATGACTCTCTGGGTAGTGGACCTAAACTGTGGACTCTCTGGATAGTTGACCTAACCTGTGTTCGGTCTTCAGTCAAGCACCTCATTGTTGACAGAGTGGAACCCATAGCTGCTGTTATTGTATTGATCCATCTCAATGCCAGCCTCCTTCTTTTGTGTTTACCTTCTATCTTGCCAAGCATTATGTCTTTCTCTAGCGATCTCTCTCTTCACATGATGTGTCCAAAGTATGAAAGTCAAAGTCTTATCACCTGAGTTTCTAAGGAAAGCCTAGGGTTGATCTCCTCTATACTGACTGGTTTATTCTTTGGACAGTCCTTGATCAGCATTGGACTGGGAGAGGGAAGATCAGTCCCTCTCCGCTCACCCAAGGCAATTCGAGGCAGCTAACAGGACTTTAAATTTAAAGGCACCATCGGTTGCAAAGAGGAGATCGTTGCCGGAACACCTCAGCCTCTGATCAGCATTGGGATGGGAGCAAGAAGTTGAGTTCCTCCCAGCTCGCCCAAGGCCAATCAGAGGCAGCAAGCAGGACTTTAAATTTAAATGTGCCATTTGGCTCACACATTCCTGAGGGCCACACCTAAGGGCCTCGCCAGAGGGTCCTTTGGCATGGCCCTTAGGCGGGGACTGTCAAAAGAGGAAGAAAAGAAATTCCAGATGACCAAATAACCCCTCACTAATCCAAGATTTGTTCTACCAAAGCAAGATTTGAGTACTGATCACCTAGATCCTAAGAGTACCTCCCACAAACAAGTCATCCACAGTATGATACAATCAAATCAACCATGCTACCACATAATCTCATATACTATATGATGATACTTCTGGCTACATTTCTTCTCATATCATCTACCCAGCTGATTAATAACACAGGTACACTACCAAAAAACTGCCTCCAGTTTTGCAACTGATTCCTATAGATTTTGGGGTGCTGAATCCAGGAAAAATAGCCAAAATGTTCCATCACGTCACGTTTTCTTGCAAAATTAGATTTCTTACCCATATAAGGAATGTTCACATAATTTCTTTTTAGCCGACTGCAGTTTATTTTCTTGGCCCAAAATAGAGGTTGTAATGGTTAACTAACTAGAAACACTCCCTCATGATATTTTAGAGTGTTTTGTATTCATTTATACATTAACAGGACAATTGGGAGGCGGGGGGCTAAATCCAGTACTCGCGCTGGCGCATGTTCTTTCCTGTTCGCCTCGCCTCGTTCGCTCGCTCAAACACGGTGGTTGTGACATGAACGTTCCTGTCAAATTTCAGTTTCTTGCAAGTTCATTATTACCTTTTGTTTGCTCAGTCGTAATCCAGCTTTATTCCGAAGTGGTTCACTACAGTTGTAGTTTGCAGTGCTGTGTATTTGTGATGGCTCACAGAGCCAGAGGTTGCGTCAACTCTCCGGACAGTTTTTGTTTTATTTGTGGGGAATATACCGTGAAAAAGCGGCAGAGGAACATTTCTGCATTTATTAAAAAAGTATATTTTGCCTATTTCGGTTTGAAGTTAGGCGATCAAGACAAACCGTGGGCTCCTCACAAAGTGTGCAAGACATGTGAGGAAGATCTACGCTTATGGATGAAAGGTAAAAAACAAGCATTTCGTTTCGGAACACCTATGCTGTGGCGTGAACAAAGAGACCACAGCAGTGACTGCTATTTTTGCTCTTGCATTGTGAAGGGATACAACTTAAAAAATAAGAACGTAATAAGTTACCCCAACCTTCCCTCAGCAATTAGGCCTATGCCTCATAGCAACGAAGTACCTGTGCCTGAACCACCAAAATCTTTGGATCATATTTGTGTGGACGGTTCTGATCATGATGAGACTCATCAGATGGCTTTTCCCGATGAGTCCAGTACTTCCGAGTTTGAAACTGAACCAGATCCGAAACCTGAACTTTTCTCTCAAGCTGAATTGAATGATTTAGTCCGGGATTTAGGACTCCCAAAAGATGCTGCCCAACTGCTAGGTTCTCGGCTTAAACAGAAAAATCTATTGTCACCAGGAACAACTTTTTATTGGTACAGCAACCGCGAGACACAATTTTTGAAGTATTTCAGCAAAGAGGAAGATTTGGTATTTTGCAACGATATATACGGAGTGATGGAAAAGTTTAAACTCAAGTATGATCCTGCTGAATGGCGGCTGTTCATTGATTCGTCAAAAGACAGCATAAAAGGTGTTCTTCTTCATAATGGCAACACATTTGCTTCAGTTCCTATTGCTCACTCTGTTATTCTCCAAGAAAAATACGAGAATTTGGCCCTGATTCTTCAGAAGATTCGTTATGATGAGCATAAGTGGATGATTTGTGGAGACTTTAAAATTCTATCCATGCTATTAGGGCAGCAATCCGGTTTCACCAAATATCCCTGCTTCCTTTGCTTGTGGGATAGCCGGGCCCGCGACCTACACTGGGGGAAAAAAGACTGGCCAATTCGGGAGTATTTGAGACCCTGTGAGAAAAATGTTCTTCATGAGAGCTTGGTACCTCGTGATAAAATTCTATTACCACCTCTCCACATTAAGTTGGGTCTCATTAAGCAATTCATCAAGTCCCTTCCAAAAGATGGTGAGTGCTTTCGGTACCTTTGCTCAAAGTTTCCCCAACTTTCTGAAGCAAAGCTAAAGGAAGGAGTGTTTGTTGGCCCTGATATAAGGAAACTTTTATCTCAATCGCACTCAATCTGAAACGTTCACCTCAAACTGCTAACCCAATGTAGCAAAAAATCTGTACGTGATGGAGCAAATTGGTTACCAGATTTTGATTCAGCGCACCAAAAAACGTAAAAATCAATCGAAACATTAGAGGCAGTTTAAAAAAATTTTTTTTTAGTGTACCTGTGATTGGAGCAATAACATACCAATTCTTCACAGAACAAACTTCCTCCACCTTACAACCTACCCACAAACTACCGCTTTCTAAACCAGCATGCAGACTCATACATATCAACACAGAGCATCTGCAGATTACTAATAGGGATAGCAAACTCCAGGAACACACAATCAAATGCTCACTTGTCATCACTCATTCTTTTCACAACAAAATCCAGACTATTGTAGACTATATTCATCACACGGATACCGATGTAATGTGCATCACTGAAAGCTGGATCACTGACTATGACAACATCCTACTAAACCACTAACTGCATCTCAATATACCCTGTTCAACTGCCCCAGATTAGAGCAAAGAGGGGGAGAAGTACTTATCCTTGCTAAAAAAAAAAAAAAACACTTGAATTTCTCACTGAACATGTTCCCTGTAAAATAGTTATCTGCAAGTTATAATGCCCTGTTCAATGTAATTTCAGTTTGTTCAATGTTAACCGCACTGATGCAGAATAGCGCGGTATATAAGAGAATGTAATAAATAAATAATAGTAAATAAAATAAATTAGACAAAGCCCACCCAAGTTCATATTGTCCAATTGTGAGCATCCCATTTCTGGCCAAAATAATCTAAAAAGCCATACAACATCAACTGCAAGACCATGTGGACACACAAGTTCCGTTAGACCCAAATCAGCATGGCTTCCGCCCACATCACGGCATTGACACTCTGTTAACGGACATCTTCAACAGACTCATCATCGGCCTAGATAAGCCTTGACAGGGATTTGTGCTCTTGTTTCTTGACATAAGCGCAGCATTTGACCCAGTTTCACACCACATAATGCAAAACAGACTCAGAGACATTAGTCTAACAGATGGCATACTTAAATGGTTCACTTCATACCTATCAGACAGAACCATGCAAGTGAAGGTCAGCACCACCAGCTCAAGGCCTTTTAAGTTAACATAAGGTATCTCTCAAGGTTCAGCTCTCTCCGGATTATTATTCAATCTATACATGCAACCCATTTGCAACTTACTAAGAAGGTGGAACATGCACTTTCATCTCTACGCAGATGACATCATGTTCTATATGCCATTCAACACCACTAACCCGGACTTCAAGATTATAGCCGATATCTTCAATGCTATGACAAACTTCCTTACCAGCATAAACCTTACAGTAAACAAAAGTAAGATAGAAACCATACATATATACAGAGATCTGGACTTCAAGCTACCAAAAAAGATAACAACACAAGATGCGGAAATAACAATAAAAAAATAAATCGAGTACCTAGGCATAACCATTGACAGCAACCTTAACATGTCTGCACACATCAAAAATGCAGCTAAAATGGCATACTGGAAGCTAAAGCTCCTTAAGCCCCTTTGATACTTACTACAGGATACTGACTTCAGATCAGTTCTGCAAACCATCATCACACCACACCTCGATTACGGAAACATTATCTACCAGGGCCTCCCAAAGAATGCACTATTCCCAATATAACTAGTCCAAAACACTGTTCCCAGAATTCTAACTGCGAGTGCACATAACACCAATCCTAAAAAGTCTACATTGGCTCCATGTAGCACAGTGGACAAAATGCAAAGCCATCACCACCACCTTCAAAATCCTGCACAATATCTCAGCTCTCTGTCTCACCGATATTATCTCTACAGCACAAACAACACGATCAAGAAGAACTGCCAGTTCAAACTTTCTGAACATTCACCCACTCAAGACCAAAACCACACAACAGACCTGTAACAGAGCATTCTCTTATGCTTTCAGACTATGAGAAAGCATAAGAGCAGCAAAATCCATTACAAAACTAAAAAAAACTATTCAAAACACCTCTTCAGAGAATACTAGGGACCCAATGACAATACCTAAACCGAAACGAAACATTCTACCCCAATTGCTGTTCAGTTCAAGGCCACATCTATCCCTCCCCACAAGATGAAGTTCACCTCTACATGGACATAATTCACTCCCCCCATAGTTAACCCCATATTTATCTTCAGGTTGTTTCTCCATTTAACGTACAACAGTTCTACTGGGATTGTTATGTTGTTCTTTGTAAACCGCTTTGGAGAAAGACGGTATAGAAAAACTGTTAAAATAAATAAATAAATATGCACAGTACTGGTTGCCAGCAACATAATTCAAAGGCATCAATTTTCTTCCTATCTATATTTTTCACTGTCCGACTTTTGCATCCATATGATGTTACTGAAAATACCATGGCTTAGATAAGTTGAATCTGTGTATGGAGAGAGTAGCTCTGCTCTTGAGAATCTTGTTTAGATCCTTCATAGTCATGCTGCCAAGAACAATGCATCGTTGGATTTCTTGACTGCTTGTCTTTTCTTTATTGATAGTTGATCCAAGTAGGTTAAAGTTGTCCAGTATTTCAATTTCTTCTCAATCAATGATGAACTTACTGATTTTGCCCATTGTCAGGACCTTTGTCTTCTTAAAGTTAAGGTGCAGGACTATGTTCCTTGATCTTGAGAAGCAAATGTTTCAGATCATCTTCACTTTCAGCCAGTAATGTGGTATCATCACCATAACGAAGGTTGTTGATGAGTCTTCCAGCAATCTTCATACCTCGGTTATCTTCAAACAGTTCTGCTTCTCTGATGATTTGTTCTGCATATAAATTTTTCATTTTTTTCATTTATTTAGGCTTGATATACCGCCCAAGACCGACGTATCAGGGCGGTGTACAATAAAAGGCAGCTGTGGAAAAGCAAAGAGAGAAAGGAACGCCATTGGATAATAGGAAAGAGTAAGAGAGAGAAAGAGAGAAAAATAGAGTAGAGTCTACAGAGCTAAACACAGGGACGTGGGGAGGGAAGGGAGACAGGTGTGGGAGTTGAATGTGATGTGGGAGTCAGGAGTTGAGTGGCAGTTGGATGTAACGTGAGGGGCATGAATTGATATGTTGACTACATATCAGGGGGAGACCTGTAGGTTGTACGCTTGAGAGAAAAGGTGAGTCTTGAGGAGAGTTTTGAAATGGGGGAAGGAGGGTTCAATACGAAGGGTGTGAGGGAGGGAATTCCAGAGGGCAGGGGCCAGAAAAAAAGAAGGCAGAGTGGCGGGTAAGTTCGAGGTGGGCCTGGGATGGAGGAGGAAGGAATAGACGATTGGTATGAGATGAGCGAAGAAGACGGGGAGCGGGCTGGTGGAAGATAAGGTCAGAGAGATACCGAGGAGTGCTGGTGTGAAGAACCCTATGAGTGATAATGATATACTTGTAGATAAGTCTGAATTTGATGGGAAGCCAGTGAAGGGAGAAGAGGCAAGGGGTAATATGATCAAAGGGGGAAGAAGAGGTGAGAAGGCGGGCAGCAGTATTCTGGAGAAGCTGAAGACGACGGAGTTGACAGGAAGGGAGACCAGATAAGATAGAATTGCAGTAGTCTAAGCGGGAAGTTACAAAAGAGAGAACCAAAGTGGTGAGGGATTGAGGGGAAAGAAAAGGACGAAGGGAGCGAATACGGCGCAGATGAAAATGGCAAGTACGAACAAGGGAGGAAATGTGAGGGTGAAAAGAGAGAGAAGAATCCAAGGTAACACCCAGATAGCGGAGGGTAGAGACAACAGGAATGGGAAGGGAAGACATCACAGGGGCTAGACTAGGTGGGGAAGAGGAGAAAGAAAACCAGATGGCAGAGGATTTAGAAGGGTTAACACAGAGGAAATTTTCAGAAAACCAGGAGGCAACAGAGGATAGACAGGCGTTAAGGGTGGAAAGATCAGGGGAAAGGGAGCTGGTATGATGAACAAGAAGGATATCGTCTGCGTAAAAATAGAAAGAAACACCGGATTGCTGAATGAGGAGGGCTAGGGGAGCAAGAAAAATGTTGAAAAGTAGAGGAGCAAGAATAGAACCCTGTGGAACACCACAGTGCAAGGGAAAGGGAGCCGAAGTGGAGGTACCAGAGTGAACAGAGAAAGAACGACGGAAGAGAAAGGAACGAAACCAGTGTAAAACAGTGCCACGAATACCAGAGTCAGACAGACGTGTGAGAAGGGTGCGATGATCGATAACGTCAAAAGCGGCGGAGAGATCTAAAGAAACAGCGATAGACAAGTCACCACGATCGTGAGAACGGTGAAGATCGCTAAGTGCAAGGAGAACAGTTTCAGTGCTATGGCCAGATCTAAAGCCGGATTGACGGGGGTGAAGATAAAGAGTAGAGTCAAGATGTTGTGAAAGTTGTGTGAAGACTAATTTCTCTAGGACTTTAGAAAGGAAAGGGAGATTTGAAACTGGGCGCCAGTTGGCAGGTAAGCTGGGGTCGAGAGAGGGTTTTTTCAAAGTGGGCGGACTATGGCATGTTTCCAAGAGTGGGGAAAACTACCGGAGGAAAGACTAGTATTGATTATACCAAGGATATACGGAAGAAGGTGGAGTGAAGGATCAAGGAGCCACGAGGATGGGAGGGGATCAAGGGGACAAGTAGTTTTATGAGAAGAGGAGATCACCTGAAAAAGTTCGGCAGAGGAAACACGACTAAAAGAACACCAAGTATGAGAGAGAGCATGAGAGGGAGGGGGGATGGAATGGAGGAGGAAGGAGAAGGTGAAAGAGGAGGGGAAAGGGGAGGAGGGCACAGGGAAAAAGAGGAACGAAGAGACTGAATTTTATGAACAAAGAAAGAGGCAAGAGCTGTTGGGCTAGGGGCAGTGGAAGAGAGTGCTGATAAGGAGGGACAGGTTGACGAGGAAGACAAGGAGTGAAAGACCCGATACAGGCAACGAGAAGAGTTTGAGGAAGCAGTGATAAGGTCAGAAAAATAGGCCTTCTTAGCTGCAGTGATCATGGTGCGGTATGAATGATGAGCAGAACGAAAAGAAGTCAGGGAAGCAGGGGAAGGATGCCGACGCCAATAGTGTTCAGCACGCCGAAGATGGGTGCGCTGAAGATAAAGGCCGGGGTGGTACCAGGGGTGGTGGGAGGAGGGACGGTAGGGAACGGGGCGAAGGGGAGCAAGTGTATCAAGGGTACTGGAAAGAACAGAAGACCAGGAATCAGCTTGATGGTCGACAGGGAGTGAAAAGAATTCAACAGAAAAGAGAGAGTCGGCGGGAGGGAATGACTGCAAAATAAGGGGAGTGAGACGGCGCCTAAAAACCTTAGATGGAGCTGGGGTAGTTGAAGCAAGGGTTTGGGCAGGGGGAAGAGGGAAGGAGAAGAACAGACAGTGATGGTCCGACCAGGGAAGAGAGACAGAAGAGATGGCAGAGGGTATGTAAGGGGAAGAAGAGAACGTAAGAATAAGATCTAGTATAGAGCCAGAGGAATGTGTAGGGCAGTGCACGTGTTGGTAGAGGTCAAGGTCTGAAAAAAGTGAACTGAGGGCCTTATCCCGGGGGCGGGTTGGGGGGGTAAGGTGGGCATTAAAGTCCCCGAGAACAACCAAATGGGAAGTGAGTAAAGAGGCTTCAGAAAGGGAGAGCAGAAGAGACTCCCAGAGGTCAGGGCGCATAGAAGGTGGGGCATAAAGAAGCAGGAAAAAGATAGGTACAGAGGTATTGGAGCGTAGCAGGAGAGCTTCGGGATAGCGGGGCTGAGGAGATACAAGAGAAAGAGAGAAAGATGAACGGTGAATAATGGCTACACCGCCCCCGGAGCGGTGGAGTCGGGGGAGGTGAAAGCTAGAATAGCCGGGGGGGAGACATCGGTGGAGGACTCCGTCCTCTCCCTCCCTCCCAATTATGGATTGGGAAAGCTTACAGCCTTGTTGTACACCTTTGCTGATTTTAAACCATTTTGTTTCTCTTAGTTCCATCTGAACTGTTGCTTCTTGATCAATGTAAAGGTTGTGCAAGAGAACTATCAGGTGTTCTGGTATAATATGCAGAAATATTTCTTTACAGAAAGAGTGGTAGATGCATTGAATAGTTTCCCAGTAGAGGTAGTGGAGACGAGGACAGTACGTGAATTCACGAAAGCAAGGAACAAACACAGAAGATCTCTAAAGGAAAATCTTTGCCTATCTTTAAGGTGCAGATGGCTAAGCGGATAGCATCGAAAATCACTGCTACCCGCTTAGCTCTTTCTTCCACCCCCACTCCACTCTGGAATGTCCCCAACATGCCCTGATGCTAACCGCATAGCTTTCAGGCATGTTAGGGACTTATCTGGGATTTTCGAAAAGCACTACCCATGTAAATGCCTTCGAAAATCAAGCCCGATGTGTTTAACCATCTTAATAGTGATTTCCCTGTTGAAACATCTGAAAGCTGTTTGTCAACCATGCATCTCACTGCCAACACATATCCCCACCTCCCAATGACCCCTATAGCTCACCTTTAACATCAGCTGCACCTCCATGTTGAGAATGTATGGTGCACAGATGTCGGTGATGCTAATGATGCCCTCACTGAACCATGTGGAAAACAGCACATCTTCCCATGCATTGTTTAATCACATATCTGCTCAAAAATCTTGTGGATGCCATAAAAGCATAGCCCATCCCTAATGTGTATGATCCTACAGCATTGCTGATGCATGTCAAAAATCACCTTACTACATACATTCAGTTTGTTATGCTATTTGCAGTGATGGAAACTGCATCTCAACTCCACCAGTATCAAACCTGATCTTTTCATAAGATTTGAGCAAGAGAGATTGAGGACTGCTCCCCAAGGATCTGAGGAAAGAGGAAATGAAATATGCCCACTATCAGCAGATGTGAGGAACTGCATGAATCAGACAGAAGAGGTTACAGTACTGATCCCACAGTATAGAACCTGAAAATAAAGGAGTTACTACTATTACTACTACTACTGAGCATTTGATATCAACAGACGGACAGTTATTGGCTGTTCCAAGTTTGGAAGAGGTTCGGAAGACTCATTGGGGGTCTCAAGCATTTTGGGTGGTGTCTGCTGAAAAGTGGAACAAATTGCCTGTGGAGCTCTGGGCAGTGTCTTTTCTGTTGGCCTTTTGAAAGGTTTGGAAGATATTTTTCTTCTTAGAGGCATTTGGGGATGGGCTGAAAGGGGGAATGATTGAATTATAATGTTTTGCTTTTACTGTGTAGTATTGTATTGTACTGTCTTTTATTTATTGGTTTGTACAACCTTTTGATTGACTTAGGTCAGAAAAGTGCTCTAAACTGTTATAAATAAATAAAATAAATGAATACATATTGTCATTTATCTGGGTGCTACATCTTTCATTTGCCAGGGCTGACCTCTACATACACAATGAATGCCGCCAGTATAGTGAGTAGGAGAGCATGTGCTGGAGTGTAAGGTAGCAGTTCAGCCTTCAGCATTATTGTTCTTCCTATATTACATGCTGCCTTGTGTTCATCTGTTCTGTCATCATGCATTGTTCATAGGACCCCACCCTTACAGTTCAAAGTGGTGTTCTCTTGGCAAGGGTCAACCTCCTGGACCAGCATGCAGGGAATGGCCAGCTGAAGGCACAAAGTTTGGGAAGGGCATGGCCACCTGACAGCTCTCTTTTGTAGAAAGGTCATGTGCTGTCCATCTGTCCACATACAGGATTGCCTTCACCTATGCCTGCGGAGCAAACAATTGTCAGGACCATGATGCATCCTCATGGGAAAGGTGGCCTGGCTAGTTGATAGTTAATGGAGCTCCCCATTGTCTTTCCAGGTTGGTTGCATGAGTCAATACAGGCACAACATGTGCAAGGCTGGTGTGATAGGGTTCAGTAACTCCCACTGCGGAATATCAGCATGCCAGAAGTTGGCTAACAGTGTATATGCTGCAACGGGCACAATGCAGCCAACTTCTGAGAGGCATGTCGACAGGCCAACCTGAGGTGTGTCCAAAGTGAGTAGATATGTTTGTGGCAAACACTCGCTGCAATGTTACTGAACCCTTTCATAGACCTGTATTCAAAGAATAACACACGTGAAGTGGAATATTCTGAAAAAATAGTATATTTATTTATTTTATTTATTTATTTACAGTCTCTTTTATACCGTGCTATTCAACATCAGTGCTGTTTACATGAAACAGAAAAACTTGCACAGTGCAGCAAGCTGACCTGTGATTACAAAGAACAGGTACTAAAACTTGGATAAAACTGGGGTAACTATTTACATCTAGGCGTCACTTCAAGTCTAGACCATTGGACCATTAGATGATAGAGGAGTTAAAGGGGCACTAAGAGGCAACAAGGCGATAACGGAGAGACTGAATGAATTCTTTGCTTCGGTCTTTACTGAGGAAGATGTAGGGATGTTACTCATGACTGAAGTGGTATTTAAAGGTGCGGAAGAATTGAAGGAAATATCGATACATTGGGAAGATGTATTGCAACTATTAGATAAACTGAAGAGAAGCAAATCACCTGGGCCGGATGGTATACATCCAAGGGTGTTTAAAGAACTGAAATATGAGATTGCAGACCTGCTATTAGTAATCTGTGAGCTATCATTAAAATCATCTCTAATACCTGAAGATTGGAGGATCGCCAATGTAACACCAATTTTTAAAAAGGGTTCCAGGGGTGATCCGGGAAACTACAGACCGGTGAGCCTGACGTCAGTACTGGGAAAAATGGTAGAAACCATCATAAAGAATAAGATTACTCAGCATGTAGATAATCATGGCCTAATGGGAGACAGCCAACATGGCGTTAGACAAGGAAGATCTTGTCTTACTAATCTGTTATGTTTTTTTGAAAGTGTGAATAAACAGGTGGACAAAGGTGAGTCGGTTGATATAGTGTATCTGGACTTTCAGAAAGCCTTTGACAAGGTCCCTCATCAGAGACTTTTGGCAAAACTAAAGAGTCATGGGACAGGAGGCAGTGTACTACTGTGGATCAGGAACTGGTTAAAAGATAGAAAGCAGAGGGTTGGGCTAAATGGCCAATTTTCCCAATGGAGAAAAGTGAATAGTGGTGTACCCCAGGGATCTGTGCTGGGTCTGCTGCTTTTCGACATTTTCATAAATGACCTGGAAAGTGGAATAACGAGTGAGGTTATCAGATTTGCAGATGACACAAAACTATTTAAAGTTGTTAAAACCCAAGAGGATTGTGGAAAATTGCAAGAGGATCTTGATAATATGGAAGACTGGGCATCAAAATGGCAGATTAAATTTAATGTGGACAAGTGCAAAGTTATGCACCCAGGGAAGAACAACCCAAACTATGGTTACACGATGCAAGGTTCCACATTAGGAACCACCACCCAGGAAAAAGATTTAGGCATCATTGTGGATAACATGTTAAAACCCTTGGCCCAGTGTGCAGCGGCAGCCAAGAGAGCAAATAGAATGTTAGGTATCATAAGGAAAGGAATGGAAAATAAAACAAAAGATATTATAATGCCTTTATACCTTTCCATGGTGAGACCGCACCTTGAATATTGTGTGCAATTCTGGTCGCCGCATCTTAAAAAGGATATAGCGTTATTAGAAAAGGTTCAGAGAAGAGCCACCAAAATGGTAAAGGGATGGAAGGATACTCCTATGAAGAAAGACTAAAAAGGTTAGGGCTCTTTAACCTGGAAAAGAGACGGCTGAGGGGAGATATGATAGAAGTCTATAAATTAATGAACGGAGTGGAACGGGTAAACGTAGATAGATTGTTTACGTTATCAGAATATAGAAAGACCAGGGGACATCAATGAAGCTACAGGGTAAACTATTTAAGACTAATAAAAGAAAATATTTTTTCACTCAACGTGTAATCAAACTCTGGAATTTGTTACCAGAGGGTGTAGTAAAGGCTGTTAGTGTATCTGGGTTTAAAAAAGGTTTGGACAAGTTCCTGGAGGAAAGGTCCATAAACCATTATTAAGAAGGGACCCAGGATATCAATGCTTGAACCAATACAAGCATTGCGGAACCTGTGTCTTTTGTGGAAACTGCTAGGTATGTATGACCTAGATTGGCCACTGTTGGAAACAGGATATGGGCTTGATAGACCTTGGTCTGACCCAGTATGGCATATCTTATTTTCTTATGTTCTTATGTTCAAGTCGTATCAAAAGTAATCGTAGTCATGGATGGCTTGCAGGGTATGTTGCTGTGGCTGTACTAGATGGGGGAGGGGGCTATTATTTTAAAACAATAACATTGTTTTGTCTAAAAATATTACTACTATTACTACAACTAGTCATCTATGTAGCACTGCAAGGTGCACTCAGCATTGCACATCAAATAAGTCTTTTCTAAAAATTTTCATGGGCAGACAGAGGGAGGAAGGGAAAGAGGGTGGCAGCTTCCACCATGTGACACCTGGCTGCTGAGGAGGCCACATGGGTAAGGGCCTAATTGCCCTCCATGGAGTGGCACACCCTTCCTCTGTGATAATCTCCTCTAGGGCATCAGTCAGCCTTGCCACATGGGCAGTGAACTGTTTGATGGTCTCCTCAAAATTCAGGACTGTCTGTCCCAGGGCAACTACTGTAGCATCCCAGGCACATTCAGTGTTGCACAACCAGAGATACCACCAGCAGGGGGTCTGTGTGGCAGCATGTGAATGTGCCTGGGACACTTCAGTAGCTGCTGGGGGAAGTCAAGTCTCTGGGACTTGGAGGAGATTGTGGCCTAGCTCATTGACCAGCCCATGTTCCTTGGTAGCTGGGGAGAGGGCAGGGGAGGGCATCAGCAGTGGCAGAGAATTCTGTCTTGCCCAGGTGGCTCTTGTCCTATGTGGATGGAATGGTCTCCTGCTCCATCTCATCTGCCCCAATGTTGTCCTCCAGCTCCTTCTCATCCTGGACCTCCATCTCCTGCATGCCCGCTTTCATTGGGGCAGCAGCTGGCGGTCTGTGTGGTGCTGATGAAGGCACTGCAGCTATGCAAGAAGGAAAAACTGCTCAGCATGATGATGTGCATCCCCCAAAGCTATATGCTAATCACAGGAACACTTGCTTTCTACAGAACATCAGGCTAACCTCACACCAATTAGCTGATTATGACAATCGCCACTGTGTTCCCATTTTTCAACTCACTCTGGTACATTGTGAAATATTCTGTGACCTTAGAAAACACTTGACATGTGTCCTGCTACTGCATGCACACCAAATTGAGTTAAAAATTTTCCCCCTGCTAAGGTTATTTGAATGTCCTTATGTCATCGGATATAAGTGCTGGGAGCATAGGCCCTTGAATGGTTGTGCATGCAGCATGTGCAAGACTGTGTACTCCCCACAAAACTTTGGCTATTGTGTCGATCATCTGCCCCTGCTGCCCAGGCAGATGTATTGAATCAATGCTCACGGTTAACACAGCTTTATCTGCATGTCAGAATGTTTCACATATGAGTGCTTCCCCAACCACATGTGTCAAGGATGATAGCAGCTTGACTTCAGCACAAGAGGGTCAGTTTCTCAGCTGGCCTATGACTGGTGCTGTCCAAAGGGAATGATCTGTGCGGTAACACTGTCACCACTTTCTCTTCCTCCACATACAAGCTGTCCATCCTCTGACAGCTCATACATCTGAAAATGCCTATGTATATCATTTGTTGGAGGGGGCCGTATGCATCTTCCATGTGGCTATGGTGTGTCCAGTGTGAATCTGACCACATAGCAGATGATCAGACCCACTATACAGCACAGTATGAAATGTAGGAGCAAGCCAGCAACACATGCAGACTAGGAGGAAGCATGTCGCCACTAATGTGAATGTGTATGTAGGAGCCTCATTGCAAACTCTGCAAGCACACATATTGTTATGACCCATGTACAACCAGTCATGGCCTCGGTATAGCCAGTCTTCAGGCCATGTATTGTTGCACCCTCTAAATGGACAGGTTGTCTGCAGTGATCCCAATGTTTGGACAGAAATACATCCCATGCAGTAAGTTGACACAAGTTCTGACCAAAGTGTCATGCAACTGACCAGATGTGTCCTGTCATGTGTGTGTGACATTTGCAGGGGGGCTGCCCATTGAGTCACAGTGTGTGGACAACATATCACATGGCTGCTGTGATGACTGATGATATCAAGCCAAGATGTCAAGATGGATGCAGCCTGCATATCACCAGGGGACTCATGGATGATAGGCATTAGACATACTTTCCTTGTGAACATATGTTCACAAAGTGCTGTGTCTGGCTCACATCCCCATTCATCACCAATAGTATCTACCAAGATAGTACTACAAGTATGACCTCATTTGGAGTATTGTGTGCAATTTTGGAGACTGCACCTTCAAAAGGATATAAACAGGCTGGAGTCCGTACAGAGGGTGGCTACTAAAATGGTTAGTGGTCTTCATTATAAAGCATATGAAGACAGCCTTTAGGACCTTAATATTTATTTATTTAACAGGGTTTTTTTAGACTGCTTTATCATTTCAATCAAAGTGGTTTACATTGTATTGTAACTTAAACTTGGTAAATGTACATTAAACAGGGACATTGATAACTTGGATTTTTCTGAGCAATGAAGGGTTAAAGTGACCTGCCCAAGGCCACAAGGAGTACTCGTGGGAATCAAACCCTGGCTTTCTGGGGCTCAAGCCAGTGATTTAACCACTAGGCTATTCCTCCACATATGTATGCCTTAGAGGAAAGGCAGGATAAAGGTGATATGATTGAGATGTTTAACTACCTCCGTGGCATTAATGCACAGGAGGAGAGTCTTTTTTGTTTGAAAACAATCTCTGCTACGAGGGGACATGGGATGAGGGTGAAAGGGGATAGATTCAGGAGTGATATGCGGAAATATTTCTTTATGGAAAGAGTGGTGGATCCATGGAATAGTCTCCCAGTGGAGGTGGTAGAGATGAGGACAGTATCTGAATTCAAAGAACCATGGGACAAACACAGAGGATCTCTATAGGAAAAAAGGGGACTGTTGTAGTGGTTGATATGGAAGGACAGACTAGAAAGGCCATGTGGTCTTTTTCTGTCCTCATGTTTCTATGTTTCTAGTTAGGCATACACCCATCTGGGAGCAGAGATAATGAGGATTTATCTCTCTCCCCTATCGAAATGGTCCTGCATAGGCCCTATATCAGTTAAGGGCTTCCCGAAAAGCAATCTCTGTTTGGCGTGCTGCCTGTACAGGCAGAAAAACAGCATGCCTGCCTGAACTTTGGTTCTATCATCAGAGCAAACTGTGATAGACAGTGCATACTAGGGTGTGCTCCCAGACATTCTCAGCTCAGACAATGGGGTGAGGGGAACAGTGCAACAGAGTAGAGAAACAGGACAGCCCTGTAGAGGTCATGACATACTACATTTTATTTATTTATTTTATTTATTTATTTTATTGACAATTCTTATATACCGCACTATTAGACATCAGCGCAGTTTACATTGAACAGAAAACATCCGACAGTTTACATATGTCTGGTCGTTACATTTAACAGGAAGTATAACTTGGCGAAATAGGGGAAACTAAATACAATGAAGGGTTATCTGATAAAGGATATCCTGGATATCATGTCCCCTTTGCTAAACAGACTACACTGACAGCTACATGTGAGCAGCAGGATGGCAGGGTTCTGCCTTTCCTATGGTTATGAATAGTTCAATCCCTTCTATGGCTATAAATGTGACTGTTCAAACATGTGTATGTTGCAAGTCATATGAGGTTTTCAACTGTTTGCACATATGCTGAGAAGTGTTTAAATCTACAGACCTCTTACAGCAGCTTGGAGACTGAACATGTCATCTTTTTGATGACACCAGTGTACTTATGCATCTGGCACTGCCTACCAGCCCCAGTACCTATAGAAAAAGCAGACTCACAGGAACAACACATAAGTAGTTAAACATGCAACAAACACTCCTACGCCTAAATAAACGCGTACTCCCTTCATCCCCTGGGAAGGATACTCCGTCCCCCCTCCAGGATGAGGAGGCCTACCTGTTGAGCGCCCGAGCAACTCCAACCAGTGGAGAGCAAGCCACCAACAGTGATTCTGGTGTGCCCCCCCAAACACCGATTACACCCCACTCCTTGGATCCTCCTGGCCACTTCTTCCACCAAGGGAACCAGCTTCAGGACCGGGGTGTGCACAGGTTATCATAGAAAGCACTCAGGAAGGGTTCCAGGACTGAACTGGAGTTCCTCAAGGAACAACAATTAGCAAGTAAATCTAATTTCTCTTTCCTTATCGTCCTTCCAGTCCAGTCCCGCACTTCTGGAATGTATCAAAGCAGTTAAACTAATGGAAGGGACCTGCATAACCGGCCTGAAGCACTGCCGATCTGAAACGAGTCTCTCGCTGCCTGGACATCCAGGCGATAATGCTTAGTGAAAGTATGCAGCGATGACCATGTTGCCGCCCTACAGATCTCCACCAGTGGAACTAAACTATAGTCTGTCCACGAGGCTGCCTAAGCCCTTGTAGAATGCGTCAACAACCCCAATGGCATTGCTTTACCCTTCAAGATGCACGTCGACACAATTGCCTCCCTGATCCCTCTGGAAATGGAGGCCACAACATAATAAACCTGCAATAGTCATTCTGTCATCATGGTCCCAATTCTTGATATTTATATGGATTCCACAAGTGTTTCAGCTTCTCAGAGGACATGTGGAAATATGGATATAATGTACCTTTGAGGTTTGTGCCTTGCTATATTTATGATGTTGGAATCATATTTGAAACATAATATGAGAGATGATGAAGCAATATGTACACACGATGGGCCCGATATTGAATTGGGCAGGCTATGTGCTGCTATGGCATATTACCCTGCCTGCCAACCCTTATGCCAGTTGCCTTGACTTTCTCTCCTCTTAAACGCTCCTGGATTCTTTACAATCTGGCTATCGTCCTTTACATTCTACTGAAATGGCTCTTGCCAAAGTCTCCAGTGACTTGTTCCTGGCAAAATACAAGGGACTTTACTTAGTCCTCATTCTTCTTGACCTGTCTGCTGCTTTTGAGCTGTTGACTACAACTTTCTCCTTGATACCCTGTCCTCACTTGATTTTATGGTCTCTGTACTATCCTGGATCTCCAGGAACAAGCAGGAATAAGTCCTCACTTATGGGTACGTCGGTACCGACGGAGCCTGAGCGGGAAAGCTCCCCAGCTTCCCAGAAAGGAAGCTTTTGGGGCCTCCCACTGCACATGCGCGCTGCCTTCCCGCCTTCCTGACCAGCTCTCCTCAGTTTCTCTTTTTCCGCGGAGCCAGCAGGTCGTGTTCCTGTCACCACTGAAGAAATTCTTATTTTAGTTTGTTTCTTTAGACCGCGTACCTGCCTTCCCCATACCGAAACCGGTACTGCCGGTCTTTCTTTTCTTTTCTTTCTAAAAAAAAACAAAAAAACTTTTATTTCAGCACAACTTGGTGACTTCTGTTAGGCCTCAGGCCTACACAAAATCTCCTCATGGAGAAACCAGCCCCTGGTTTCAAGAAGTGTACCAAGTGTAGTGCTGTTATTTCTGTCACAGACACCCATGACTGGTGTCTCAAATGTTTGGGACCTGACCACTCCATTCCGGACTGCCCATCCTGCTCCCAGATGTCTAAACGTGGTTTGCAGAACCGGGCCAACAAATTCCATGTGCTGTTTGCTTCAGATAATCCAGCATCACAGTCATCCAGGTCTTCCTCTCCGGATGGATCTCAGGTAACCAAACCTTCTGCGGGCAGGTCCTCAAAGAGCAAATCTCCTTCAAAGTATCGAGAGGCTCTCAATTCTGAATCTGAGGACCCTGCCCCAGCCAAACAACCCCGGTGGGAAGCTCCGGCTTCCAAAGCTCCACCTATGGGGTTACAGGTTGACATCGATGGCACGGCCTCGACCGATCACCTGTTAGACTGCTCTGGGGTACCGGCCCATACCGGTACCGACATCCAGGCAGCAGTGGCGTCTATGGGCAATACTATTCAGTCCATGCAGCAAGCCGTCCTGGCTTTCATTAAGGCTGCGACGCCCTCGGTACCGCATCTAGCGATACCGGGTCCGGTTCCGGTACTGGCTTCCATACCGGAACCGAGGCCATCGTCTTCCAAGCGCAAGTCGGTGCATGCCGGATCCGGGTTTTCACCCGATACCGATCCCATGCCCGGTACGCCCGATGTTGATACCGACCGGTATGCGTATCGAGCGTTGGAAGCGAATAGAGGATACTCCGATTCCTCTGAGGATTTTGACTTCTCTGATGATTCTGATGAGCTCTCTCTTGTTCTTCCTGATGAGCCTTCTTCCCCAAAAAGGAGAATGTCTCCACCAGAGGATTTGTCCTTTCAGGACTTCATTATAGAAGTTGCTAAAGGACTTTCTATTACTACATCCTCTGAGAAAGAACCTAGATCAAAGAAATTGGATATTTTAGGATACCCTAAGGTTCCTAAAGAGGCAGTTACCCTGCCTATCCATGAAATCCTTCAAGAACACTTGATGGACTTATGGGAGGCTCCTCTAACATTGTCACCTCATTCTCGTAGGTTGGACACCATGTACAGGGTCCCTCCTTCTCCTGGTTTCCAAAAATATCAGCTGCCTCACCATTCCATTGTGGTGAAGTCTGCGCTGAAAAGAATTAAGAGTACCAAAAGGCACGCTTCTACCCCTCCAGGGCGAGAATGTAAGACCCTAGACTCTTTTGGTAGGAAAATCTTTCAGGCTAGTATGCTTATAGCCAGAATTAATTCATACAGTCTGTATATGGGCATGTTTCTAAGGGAACTTGCCCTAAAGGTAAAGCATTTTGCCCCCTTTATCCCTGAAGATAGAAAGGAGGAGTTCATTTCTTTAGTGAAACAGCTTCTAGATGTTTCTAAGTTCTCCAACAGAGCAGCTTTTGATTCCTTTGAGGGTGCCGGTAGAGCTTCGGGCATTGCCATTGCAGCCCGACGACTTGCTTGGCTCCAGGCCTCTGACCTATAGCCCTGGGTCCTAGATGGCTTGCGGAATCTGCCCTGTACAGGTGAGAACTTATTTGGTAAAGACTGGCAAATTAAAGCCACTCAAATGGATGCAGAAAATGCTACTTTAGATAGACTTTCTAAGTCTACCTCTACTCCTACCAAGAAAAAGTCTTTCAAGAGGCCTTACTACAAGAAGACCAGATTTTCCACAAATACTGGCCAACAATCTTCTCAGCCTCGCTTTGCTGCTAAGCATCAGCAACCTAAACAGGCAAGGTCCAAGCCTGCGGCGTCTGCTACACCTCAGCAGGCTCAACCCCCTCAGGGGTTTTGACTTGCCCCTAGAGAACTTAACCTTTCTGGCTCTACAACAACCAGAGCCCCTCACCATTCCCGGAAGGTTAGCTCACTTTGCTCCCAGATGGGGGTTACAAACTTCATTTTTCCAGCCTTCCTCTTCATACCATGGTGAGGCAGTTCAATTCTCCCCCATCTCTCCTGGCCCTGTTGGGTCAGGAAGTCTCTTCCCTCCTTGCCCAAGGGGCAATAGAGGAGGTTCCTCTTCTTCAACAAGGGACAGGTTTCTACTCCCCTTATTTTCTAATACCAAAGAAGACAGGGGGTTTCAGACCAATTCTAGATCTGAGAGAATTGAACAAATTTCTTTACAAGGAGAAATTCAAAATGCTTTCTCTTGGCATTCTCCTTCCATACCTTCAGAGTCAGGATTGGCTTTGTTCTCTAGACCTCAAGGATGCGTACACACATATACTCATCCACCCATCCCACATAAAATATCTTCGATTTCTGTTTCAGGAAAAACATTTCCAGTACAGAGTACTTCCCTTCGGTCTAGCCTCTGCTCCAAGAGTGTTCACCAAATGCATGGCAGTCGTAGCCGCATTTTTAAGAGGCCTGGGAATTTTTGTATTCCCATATCTGGACGACTGGCTCATCCGCGCTCCATTTCAGTCAGAGGCCCAGATTTCCCTGGACCGCACAAGGTGCATTCTGCAGTATCTGGGACTGGTAGTAAACCTTCCCAAGTCTCAACTCATCCCTACTCAGTCTCTGGAATTCATAGGGGACCGGTTGGACACCACCACTGCAAGGGCCTACCTACCTCAGGTCAGGGCCCAACGTCTGCTGTGCTTGGCCTCCCAAGCTCAGTCCAGCAGTCACATGACAGCCCGGGAAATGCTGCGACTTCTGGGCCACATGGCCTCCACGGTGCACATGGTGCCCTACGCTCATCTTCATATGAGAGCAGCTCAATGGACCTTGGCCACCCAGTGGACTCAAGCATCAGGAGCGCTCTCAGACCAAATACTACCCTCAAAACGTCTGTTTTGGTCCCTCCAATGGTGGGTATCCACCAAGAATCTGTTGTTGGGGGCCCCCTTCCAACCTTTGTTGCCCCAAGCAACCCTCACAACAGATGCCTCCCAAACAGGGTGGGGAGCCCATCTCCAAGACCTCTCCACTCAGGGCTCTTGGTCTCCTCAGGAGACCACCCTTCATATCAACCTCCTGGAACTGCGAGCAATATACTTTGCCCTCAGAGTCTTCTATACCCTCCTTGTCAACCTGACTGTCCTAGTTCAGACAGACAATCAGGTGGCCATGTTCTATATAAACAAACAAGGAGGGACGGGCTCTCTGTCGCTTTGCAACGAAGCTCTCAGATTATGGGCCTTCGCCAGAGAGCATCAAATTCATCTTCTAGCAGTGTATCTTCCAGGAGTTCAAAACTCTCAGGCAGACAGACTCAGTCGAGTTCTGCTTCCACACGAATGGTCCCTACACAGGGACCAGATACGCAGAATCTTTCAGGAATGGGGGACCCCGGACATAGACCTTTTTGCAAGTCCGTGGAATGCCAAACTTCCCCGGTTCTGTTCCAGGACTCCGTGTCAGGGAGCTCAGGCCAACGACGCCTTTCTCCTGCATTGGGGTCAGGAATTCCTATATGCCTTTCCACCCATTCATTTGATTCCCAAGACTCTGTTCAAACTCCAGAGGGATCACGGGTCGATGATCCTCATAGCTCCACGCTGGCCACGCCAAGTGTGGTTCCCTCTACTTCTGCATCTCTCCCAGGGACCCTCCCTGGACCTGGGAGCTGCTCCAGACCTTCTGTCTCAGGAGGAGGGGACTTTGTGGCACCCAAACCCCAAGTCCCTACACCTCAGAGCTTGGTTACTGAAGGCCTAAGCCTTCATGACTTCAATCTTTCTCAACCTGTGAAAGATATCCTGCATGCCTCTAGGAAACCTTCCACGAGGCGTTCCTATGCTTTCAAATGGAAACGCTTTTCCATTTGGTGTGCTCAGCAGGGTCTTGACCCTCTAGCACTTCCTTTGAATTCTCTACTAGACTATCTCCTGCATCTTTCTAATGCAGGCCTTAAGACGAATTCAGTAAGAGTCCATTTGAGTGCTATTGCAGCATCCTTAAAACCTATAAATGGACAACCTGTCTCCTCTCATCCTCTTATTGCAAGATTCATGAGAGGCCTGACTCTAACCAAGCCTCCCATTCGACCTCCCCCGGTAGCATGGGACTTAAACCTGGTTCTGGGTCAGCTGATGAAGCCACCTTTTGAACCGTTGGTCTCTACCTCCCTGAAATTTCTTTCCTGGAAGGTTCTTTTCCTTATTGCAGTCACTTCGGCTCGCCGCATCAGTGAACTACAGGCCTTAGTGGCTCATCCACCTTATACTAGGTTTCATCATGATAAGGTGGTCCTTAGGACGAATCCCCACTTTATGCCCAAAGTGGTCTCACCTTTTCATCTTAATCAAGAGGTATATCTACCTGTCTTTTTTCCGGCTCCTCATGCATCCAGTGCAGAGAGGAACCTTCATACTCTAGACTGTAAAAGAGCTCTCGCCTTTTACCTCAACAGGACTCAGCCACATCGAAAGTCTTCTCAACTTTTTGTGGCTTTTGATCCTTCTCATTTGGGACTTCCAGTCTCAAAATGTACACTTTCCAATTGGATTGCTCAGTGTATTTCCTTTGCTTACCAGAGTAAGAACATTTCTCTAGAGGGCCATGTCACAGCTCACAATGTGAGAGCCATGGCCACTTCTATGGCTCATCTTCACTCTGTATCCATAGATCAGATCTGTCGAGCAGCCACCTGGGCCTCGGTTCATACCTTCACAGCCCATTACTGTTTGGACAAGGACTCCCGCCGGGATGCCTTGTTTGGTCAGGCTGTCCTCAAACACCTGTTCCATACTTGAACAACTCCTGCCCACCTTCCCTGGATGGATGCCTGAGATCCATACGAAGATGGCGAACCCTTGGAAGGGGATCTCCCAGGCATCTTAGCTAGGGAGTCCCCATAAGTGAGGATTAATTCCTGCTTGTTCCTGGAGATAGCACAGTTACTTACCTGTAACAGGTGATCTCTGGGAACAGCAGGAATTAGTCCTCACAACCCACCCACCTCCCCTAGGAGTTGTATCTTCTATCTATCTTCCTTTCCTCTCTCTATTGTCTCAGCTATAAACTCGAACTGAGGAGAGCTGGTCAGGAAGGCGGGAAGGCAGCGCGCATGTGCAGTGGGAGGCCCCAAAAGCTTCCTTTCTGGGAAGCTGGGGAGCTTTCCCACTCAGGCTCCGTCGGTACCGACGTACCCATAAGTGAGGACTAATTCCTGCTGTTCCCAGAGATCACCTGTTACAGGTAAGTAACTGTGCTTTCTCCTCATATCTCTCTTTTAGTGTTTGTTCTGGTGGATCCTCCTCTGCTGCTATCCCGCTCTCGGTTGGTGTACCCCAAGGATCTGTCTTGGCTCCACTCCTTTTCTCTCTCTATACCCAGTCCCTTGGTATGTTCATCTCTTCCCATGGCTTTCAGTACTATCTTTATGCTGATGACTCCCAGATCTACCTCTCCACACTGGAAATCTCTCCAGCAAGCCAGAACTGGATCTCTGCCTGCCTTTCTGACATTGCTGCTTGGATGTCTCACCACTGCTTGAAAATGAACATGGCCAAAAATGAGCATCTTATTTTTCCCAAAAAAACCTCCTCTCCTCTTCCTCCTTTCACAGTCTCTGTGGATAACTCTATACTCCTCCCTGTTTTCTCGGCTTGTAATCTTGGGGCTGTCTTTGATTCCTCTCTCTCCATCTTCACACACATCAATCTGATAGCTAAGACCTGCCATTTATTTCTCTATAACATCAACAAAATCCACCCATTCCTTTCTGAACACACTACTTAGACATTTAGCCACTTCTTAATCACCTCCCGTCTTGTAACTTACTCCCTGCTGGTCTCCCGCTGAATCATCTCTCTTCTTCCATCGGTTCAATGCTATGCTGAGCGGCTAGTCTTCCGCTAACCTCATCAGGCTCATATTACCCCTTTTCTCAAGTCATTTCCTTGGCTCCCTATCCATTTCCGCATCCAGCTCAAACTTCTCCTGCTGACCTATAAGTGCATTCATTCTGCAGCTCCTTACTACCTTTCCTCTCTTATCTCTCCCTACACCCCTCCTTGGGAACTCCGCTCTTCTGGCAAATTGTTTCTATCTGTGCCTTCTCTATTGCTAACTCCAGACTTTGCTCCTTTCACCTTGTTGCTCTTTATGCCTGGAACAAACTTCCTGAGTCTGTACTGTGGCACTGCAGAGCCTATTCACACAGAGAAAAAGGTTTTAAATCCTGAAAAAAGATTTCAACATCAGTTGCAATGCTATGAGGAGCCTGATAGGGGGAGCAGGAGTGGCCTTCCAAGGCCTAGAGAACTGCACCCTAGAACTGATGATGTAATGCAACCTAACAGCCAATCCAGGAAAGGGGGAGTTCCTCTGAAGAAAGGCTGGGAAGTTGAAAAGGAGGAAGTAGGACGAGTAAAAGAGACACACCACGGAGAGCACCTGGAAAAGCACCAGGGGACACACCACAGAGAGCACCTGGGAAAGCACCAGCGGTGGTACCAGCAGCAGCAACGGAAAGCAGAGGCTGTGGTAGAAGCTGAAAGAGAAAAGGAGTCTTGGCAAAGGTACCAGAGAGGAAGGAGGTCCTGGCAGGAAGGCACAGTAAGTCCGGTGCAACAGAATTCCAGGAGTTCTTGGCTGAGAGATACTGGAAAGAAAGGCACAAGGGGAGAAATAAACCCCAGAGTTTTATAGGAGGAGCCAGCAGCAGTAAATGCAGGACACTGTGGCTGTTACCAGGGAAATGATGAAGTCATTGCTGTAAGAGGTAACTCTCCTTATGCAAGTAGCAGAAGGTGTGGGTGTGAAAGAGTGGTGACTCTACAGGAAGGCCAGCTGAAGTCTGAGAAGCCTACTGCTCGAGTAATGCTGAACTACAGCAGGACGAGGCCTCGAGACTCATCTAACTGGGATTATCCTAAGAAACAAGGTAAACCACCTTTTTATCCTGCTAAGCATTATAACTTACTAAGACAGGAAGCACAAGATACAGAAGTGTGCCCTCCTTATCAAACTGGCTGTGAGACAGGACACAAGCCTTTGGTAAAAGAAAGACTGTGTAACATAAGGCAGCAAGCCAAAGGAAGTTACTGCCCTAACAAGCCTTCACATGGGTGCGGCCCGAACCTAGACTCAGAACACTGGAAGCTAGTGAATGTGCTGTATGAGAAGCCTCAATACACTCCACAAAAGTATACCGACACAGACTCACAGTTATCTGACCCTCAGCCTATGCAGGTGGAATTCTATGAGGACCCACCTGAGACCGCTATGGATTGTAGCTACTGCCAGGCAGGAAGCCTAATGTCTTTGCATGAAATGTAAGCAGTGCTCCATAGCAAAGCCTCTGTAATTGGTTTATACAAAGTCCTGTGAAGTAACAGTAGACAAAGCAAGTTTGAATATATTTCTTCTTTTTGCCTGAAGCAAGGTTTCCTTTTTTTGTTGAAGTAGTCTCCACTGTTTGAACCATTGTGCGTAAAGGGAAATAAAGCCTTACTTTCCCTACATTCGGACTGTTGTGTTCTCTTGAAGTTTGGTCCCCGGTAGGTCCTGGGAACAGTACCCAGACCCCTTACATAAAGACCAAATTCAAAGTTAGAAAAAAAACTCTCATGTCCACCCGACCTGCCCATACCAACCTTGGCCTCTAGGGCGGTGGTGCGACATGGAAATGGCGTAGTTGTTGGATATTTGTTGGAGCCTACGTCCAGCCTAAAGAGAAGAAGCTTGAGCTACAGCTTTCAAGAAGAAAAAGATACAACCCAAGTTGGAATATAAAACCCGGAGTGGAACAGCCAAATCCGGAACGGAGTGGAAGGAAAATCCTGAGAAGGAGAAATCCTGTGTCCAACTGTCGGCGGAGAATCGCGGAGTACGACAGCAACGTTATACTGTTCCAGAGCTGATTCTACCCTGCCATCAGGTAAACCGTAGATATACCTGAAAAGTGTAGGATGCCAAGGAAAGTATAAGAAAAAAAAAAAGAGAGTTTAGGAAAGGAAATTTTCTTTGTGAAAGAACCACACTTGGCTGTGTTTTGTTGTGTTTCCTTACTATAGATTCACCATGGATCCTAAAGAATTATGTGCGTAGATGGCTAATCAATTTGATAAGCAGGCAGAACCAAGCGCAAGCACTGAGAGCCATGCAAGACCAGCAGTCACCTCTTCTGCGCGCAATGGATAAGTGGTTAGCCCAGCAGAGGGAAGAGATGACAAAGAGGAAAACTGAGCAGTTGCAAGAAACTGGACTGCATAACACGGAGTTGGGACAGTGGTCATGCAGTGACCTATCGATGGGAAAGTTAAGCCCGAGTGATAATCTCGATGATTTCTTGGATTCTTTCAGTAGAATAGCGAAGTCAGCTCGGTGGCCGACCGAACAGTGGGCAGTCAGACTAGCTGCGTCTCTGACGGGGGAGGCTCTAGCCGCCTATCGGTCGATGCCTCCAGCTTTAGCAGATAACTACGATGAAGTAGTAATGGCAATCAGAGATCGCCTAGGTCTCACCCCATTAGCTTACAAAAAATTGTTTAGAGCCACTATGCTTAGCCCAAATGAAACTCCAAAAGCTTTAGGGCATAAAATAAAGAGCTTGGCGTACAAATGGCTACAGCCTGAGAGAAAGAATATTGAAACTCTGATGGACGCCATAATATTAGAACAATTTCTAGATGCAGTACCAAGTAGGGTGCAAAATTTTCTAATCCTCCAGAATTGCCGCACCACTACCGAGGCCATAAGCCTAACAGAGAGATATCTAGAGGCAGAGAAAGTGACCCAGCCAAAGGTAGGGGTTCCTAAAATTAACTTAGGGATGGAAGCTAGGAGAGTAGGTAGTTCCTCTAGACCTATGTATAGCCCTAGGAGTAGTAATGACCCTAAGGATTTTGAAAATGTGAAACGATGTTTTCCGTGTGGTAAGAAAGGCCATGTAAAAAAGGAATGTTATTCACGCATTGCCCTAGTGGGAGAAGTCCCAAAGACAACGAGAGAAGGTTTTGTCTTGAAAGTGAAAATACATGGAGTTAACGCTAAAGCATTCCTGGATTCAGGAGCGGACCAATCCATGATGTCCAAACAGCTATGGTCTATGATCCAAGGCCACGGATGGTCCGTCCCTGAATGTCCAGAAGCGCAAGTTAAAATAAAATGTGTTCACGGATCAGCTACAAGTTACCCCGTGTACAAACTGTGGGTTAATGCATTAGGAATGAGAAAGCAAATGTTGGTAGCCGTGGTCCCAAGACTGGCACAAGAGCTGGTATTGGGTCGCGACTGGCCGCAATTTAAAAGGAGTCTGAGAGAGGGTTTATCTCCTCAGAAAGTCCCGAATTCCACCTGTAGTGGGCATGAGCACACGGGTAAGCCTGAGCCTACTGATCGCCGGGGCACCCAGCGAAGCAGCCTAGCGGCAACCACTAGCTCCATGGTCCCTAGTTCGCTCTGGGGAAAACCAAAGAAAGTCCCGATAAAGGAAGCACAGGAGGCATCTAAGAAATTTGTGTTGAAGTTCTGTAAGACCTCGGAAAAGGCCCGTAGTCCCCAAAGAGCATCAACACAAGCCGCAGGCTACGATCTCCATAGTGTGGAAGACCAGGTCATCCCGAAGCAGGGGCGGAGGTTGATCAGTACTGGAATACAAGTGGAACTCCCTCCAGGATGTTATGGGAGAATAGCACCCCGGTCAGGACTGGCTGCCAAATACAGCCTAGATGTAGCCGCAGGGGTAATCGACCCCGACTATAGGGGAATAATAAAAGTTCTCCTGTGTAATTTTTCTAAAGAAGACTTCGAGGTTCAGGTTGGGGACAGAATAGCGCAATTGATTTGCGAGCGAGTTGGGTTCCCCAGCTTGGAAGAAGTCACCATGCTCACTCCCACTAGCTGAGGGGCAGATGGTTTCGGCTCTGCGGGGAAGGCAGAGCTAGAAGGACTCATGGCCATAGGGGTTGATTTTCCCGAAGAAGACCTGGGCCCCCATGTGGAAGACCACAAGGAGGACTCCGAGCCGAAGATCGGGGAGGAACTCTCATTGAGCCAACAGCATGACTTAGCCCAATTGTTGGGAGCTTACAAGGATGTATTAACCTCGATGCCGGGAGAAACGTCACTGGTGGCTCACGAGATACTCACACCCCCAGGCAAAATCATCCGGCAATGGCCCTACCGTCTGTCGGAGGCGAAAAGACAGGAAATTGTTAAGCAAGTGGACGAAATGCTGAAAATGGAGGTTATCAAGGAATCGCATAGCCCCTGGTGTAGCCCGGTCGTTCTGGTGCCTAAGCCAGATGGCTCGATGCGTTTCTGTATCGACTTTCGCCAGTTAAACGCCGTGTCTACGTTCGATGCCTACCCCATGCCTCGTATAGAGGAGCTACTAGACCGGCTTGGGCAAGCAAAATTTTTGACAACGTTGGACATGACAAAAGGGTATTGGCAGGTCCCTTTAACATGGGATGCCAGACCAAAAACTGCCTTCAGTACGCCCTTGGGCTGTTTCAATTCCGCAGAATGCCATTTGGTCTGCACGGGGCAGCAGCCACCTGTCAACGTTTGATGGATATCATCCTAACGCCATACCAAACGTTCGCAACTGCTTATATGGATGATGTAGTGATCCACAGCGCCACCTGGACGGATCATCTCCACCACATACGCACCATATTGGAAGCAATGAGAAGAGCGGGCCTCACATTGAATCCAAAAAAAATGTACTTTTGCGGCGAAAGAGGTCAAATATTTGGGTCACCTCGTGGGCCGAGGAACAGTGCAACCTCTGCGGGATAAATTAGAAAGTGTGAGACAGTTTCCCGCTCCCCAGAACAAAAAACAATTACGAAGCTTCCTGGGTCTCATCGGGTATTACCGACGTTTTATACCCCATTTTGCAGAGGAAAGCAGTATCTTCATGGAAATGCTGTGGAAAAATGCCCCGAACCTGCTACAATGGTCGCCCGAAGCGGAAACGGCGTTCCAACGCCTGAAGGGAAGGCTGTGTAGGGCCCCCATATTACGAGGAGTAGTCTTCCAGCAACCCTTCCTATTGCAAACAGATGCCTCCGAGATGGGCTTGGGTGCTGTTCTGTCTCAAATACAAGAAGGAGCAGAACACCCCATTATGTTCCTTAGCCGGAAACTTTCGGTGGCCGAACAAAAATATGCCACAATAGAGCGAGAATGTCTCGCCATAAAATGGGCCATTGAGGCGTTACGATTTTATCTGACAGGAAGGAAATTCGTTCTCATAATGGATCACGCCCCATTAAAATGGTTGCATACTATGAAAGATGACAATAACCGATTAACCAGATGGTATATGGCTCTGCAACCCTACGATTTTCGGGTGGAACATCGAGCGGGCAAACTGCATTTCAACGCCAACGCCATGTCACGTATTCCGTGCTGTGTGAAGGGGGCTTCACCAGCCCGTCATATTTTAAGAGGGGGGATATGTGGCACTGCAGAGTCTATTCACACAGAGAAAAAGGTTTTAAATCCTGAAAAAAGATTTCAACATCAGTTGCAATGCTATGAGGAGCCTGATAGGGGGAGCAGGAGTGGCCTTCCAAGGCCTAGAGAACTGCACCCTAGAACTGATGATGTAATGCAACCTAACAGCCAATCCAGGAAAGGGGGAGTTCCTCTGAAGAAAGGCTGGGAAGTTGAAAAGGAGGAAGTAGAACAAGTAAAAGAGACACACCACGGAGAGTACCTGGAAAAGCACCAGGGGACACACCACAGAGAGCACCTGGGAAAGCACCAGCGGTGGTACCAGCAGCAGCAATGGAAAGCAGAGGCTGTGGTAGAAGCTGAAAGAGAAAAGGAGTCTTGGCAAAGGTACCAGAGAGGAAGGAGGCACAGTAAGTCCGGTGCAATAGAATTCCAGGAGTTCTTGGCTGAGAGATACTGGAAAGAAAGGCACAAGGGGAGAAATAAACCCCAGAGTTTTATAGGAGGAGCCGGCAGCAGTAAATGCAGGACACTGTGGCTGTTACCCGGGAAATGATGAAGTCATTGCTGTAAGAGGTAACTCTCCTTATGCAAGTAGCAGAAGGTGTGGGTGTGAAAGAGTGGTGACTCTACAGGAAGGCCAGCAGAAGTCTGAGAAGCCTACTGCTCGAGTAAGGCTGAACTACAGCAGGACGAGGCCTCGAGACTCATCTAACTGGGATTATCCTAAGAAACAAGGTAAACCACCTTTTTATCCTGCTAAGCATTATAACTTACTAAGACAGGAAGCACAAGATACAGAAGTGTGCCCTCCTTATCAAACTGGCTGTGAGACAGGACACAAGTCTTTGGTAAAAGAAAGACTGTGTAACATAAGGCAGCAAGCCAAAGGAAGTTACTGCCCTAACAAGCCTTCACATGGGCGCGGCCCGAACCTAGACTCAGAACACTGGAAGCTAGTGAATGTGCTGTATGAGAAGCCTCAATACACTCCACAAAAGTATACCGACACAGACTCACAGTTATCTGACCCTCAGCCTATGCAGGTGGAATTCTATGAGGACCCACCTGAGACCGCTATGGATTGTAGCTACTGCCAGGCAGGAAGCCTAATGTCTTTGCATGAAATGTAAGCAGTGCTCCATAGCAAAGCCTCTGTAATTGGTTTATACAAAGTCCTGTGAAGTAACAGTAGACAAAGCAAGTTTGAATATATTTCTTCTTTTTGCCTGAAGCAAGGTTTCCTTTTTTTGTTGAAGTAGTCTCCACTGTTTGAACCATTGTGCATAAAGGGAAATAAAGCCTTACTTTCCCTACATTCGGACTGTTGTGTTCTCTTGAAGTTTGGTCCCCGGTAGGTCCTGGGAACAGTACCCAGACCCCTTACATAAAGACCAAATTCAAAGTTAGAAAAAAAACTCTCATATCCACCCGACCTGCCCATACCAACCTTGGCCTCTAGGGCGGCGGTGCGACAGTACATCAGGTGCCTTCTCTGACCCTTTTCAAATCCAAACTGAAAACTCACCTCTTCCCTGCTGCTTTTTGGATCTCGACTCACCCAATCTCTTTGTATTTCCGTACTATTCCTCTAGATGTTTCCCTGTCTACCCCTATTGTGTTGCCTGTCTTGACTAGATTGTAAGCTCTGAAGAGCAGGGACTGTCTCTTACATGTCTGTGCAGCATTGCATACGTCTTGTAGTGCTATACAAATGCTCTGTAGTAGTAGTAGTAGTAGTTGGCGGTATATTAGCAACATCATATGAAAGACCATGGAGCAAGAGAGACACTGAAACAGTTTATGGAAAGATATTGAAACATGTTCTCTGTCCATATTTTGATTTCTGACATAGCTGAAGGATTGTGGACTGCATTTGGTGTATTAACAGTCTGTATTCGGGAAATTGCATGACAGGAGCAGGCAGGCTGGGTATGTTGCAAGATTGTTGGCAGCTGCACTCTGCCTGGTCACTAAGGTACGCAGTGACTGGAGCTATTGTGACAGTACAAATGGAAAATGGCACTGGTCATACTCTTTTGAATCAGTGCTGAAGGTATGATGATGCATCCTGATGAGATTGTTGGAAATGCAGGAGTGGTCAAACCTGACTATCATGGAAGTGCCAAACCTACAAACTGTGTCATAGGCCTTGAGGAGCCATGTTGCAGTTGGGTGTAGGCATGAGCCAAATCATGCAGCACCTATCCTGACTTGTGCACTCACCAATTTCTAGGAACTCACGTGTAATCCACGGCCAATTTTGTGACAGGACTATCCAGATGCAATAGGAGACATGCAGCTAAGGTTGCCAATAGTATGCAGATGTGCCTGACAAACTTGATGCAGTCCGTGAGTGATCCCATTACATGCAAGGACTTGTAGGCTACCTTTGTTTATGAAGTGCCATGGAGGAACCAGAACTATCAATCCCTGCATGCACTGGGGTAAACCCTGGAATGGATCAAGCCAGTCTGGTGAATTTTCAGCCAGGTGCAAAGCCTACAAGCAGCAGTGATGGCAAATGGCTTATATGAAGGACCACATATGCCATACAACATGGCAATGTAAGAACAAGATAAATAGTGGCTGCAAAATCTCATGGGCTAGTCTGAAGGGTTGCAAACCAGCTCCAGATACACCCGTCACCCTCGGTGCAGTCTTGGGTTTATCCGAAGACATGAGGGACATGTAGTTCTGATCTCTCTATTGCACTCCATAGGTAATGGAAATCTACAAGTTCTTGCAAGCAATGGTGTAAAATCTGGAATGATCAAAATATGACAGGCAAAACCGGAGCCAGTTGGGAAATCTTCTACACCTTCAAAGAAGCTGAATGCAGATACTCACCGCTCTGGCGTAGTCGGTGCTCCGATTGAAGTGGCGCAGCATGTGTTTCCAGGACCTTGCCATTCATTCCATATTGTGCCTTACCCCAGAACTGGGGAAGAGCACATCCTGTCTGGGGCAAAGAGGCCAGTCAAAAGGCGGAGATCTGCATCCAAAATCTGTGCTTCCGGGATCTGGCAGGCATCATTACTCTGAATGTGTGGTTTCACATTGGCAATGTCAGATGTTGTGCGGAGTTGCAACATACACTAGCGGTGCAGCGCCCATTATCGGTGCACATTCATGCCGTTAGCCAGGAGATCCCACAGCCAGTCCAGGATTTGCCACAACTCTGACCACACATACCAGGATGCATCACACAGCAGGCTAACGAATGCAGCAGCAGAGTTGTTAAATGAACTCAGATTGTGAGCCAGTTCATGTTTTCTGTTTGTGCTGCAATTCCAAATTGGTTGTTTGTTTCTACAAGTCAGTGCCGACTCCTAGTGACTAGGCAGCTTCTGGATTTTTCTGCCAGTGTGACTGCAAGCACATCGATAGGCCTCTATTACTGGGGGACTAAGTGTCTTTACTAAGGCCACAAGGAACAGTAGTGGATTTAAACCCTGTTACTAAGCCAATGCTCAAATCATTAAGCCATGTCTCCATATCTTTCCCCACACCTACAGCACTCAGTAGAATAAATCAAACTACAAGTCCCTGCCTGCAATGGCCTAAACCCCGGACTTGAAACAACCTGGCAGGCACATTCTGAGACAGTTGCAAACACCAGCTAGGGCCTGGCTGCAGTGTTACAGATGAAGTGTGGAATGCACTGGACACTCAGTACTGGATCTGCATAGCAGACACACAGCACCAGTATTAATCTCGTGTCCACTGGCCAGTACACATGTGAGGGCAAGATGCCCTTCCCACCACTGTTTCTCATAACCAAACAACTGTCACTCACAGAGTTCCTCGGGGCTGCTGAGTGGCAGTAATCCTGAGGCAACACATGAGCAGGGCATGCATTCCCTCTGACCTTCTGTACACTACAAGGAAAGCACTTTTGTACATGCAACAAACTACAAACCTCATTAATGACCCATGAGCTCCATCTCAGACCACCCTGCCCTCTCTGGGGGCCATGCAAACTTGCTCCTTCATTATACAAAACATGCAGGCACTGGGCAAAGCACCAGTGAACAGGGTCACAACAATGGCTGAAAAGTGGGCTATGTGCCTGTATTGCTTAGCCCCGTTATTTCCCATGATGCACCTCACAATCTGAGCACCTATAAGCTACTTTAGCCCTTATGAAGGATGCAGCGATCCATCACATGAGCTCTGGAATGTGCAGGGACATTGTGTGCTTCCTGGACATAACAGCTGCCACAAGAGTAAAGTAGCCCAAATGCCCTCAAGTATGGAGCAGACAGAGCTTAAAGATCCCAAATTACCCATGTCTAACAGACAAATTAATATGAATAAAATACATTCTCTAAAATGCTTGTATGCAAATGCTAGAAGTCTAAAAAATAAGATGGGAGAGTTAGAATATATAGCACTAAATGAAAGGTTAGATATGATTGGAATATCAGAGACATGGTGGAAGGACGACAACCAGTGGGACACTGTGATACCTGGGTACAAACTATATCGTAATGATAGAGCTGATCAAATTGGTGGAGGGGTTGCTTTCTATGTTAGAGAGGGCATTGAGTCAGAAAGGATTAAAGTTTTGCAGGAAACAAAATCTGCTGTAGAATCTATATGGATTGAAATTCCATGTAAAAGGGGGAACGCAATGGCAGCGGGGGTATACTATCGAGCGCCTGGCCAGAATGACCAAATGGATGATGAAATGCTCAAAGAAATCAAGGAAGCTAACAAAAGTTACAGCACAGTAATAATAATGGGTGATTTCAACTACCCCGGTATCGACTGGGTCAGTGTCACGTCAGGACATGCTAGGGAGATAAAGTTCCTAGATGAAATAAATGACTGCTTCTTGGAGCAGCTGGTTCATGAACCGACCAGAGTGGAAGCCATATTAGACCTAATCCTTAGTGGAACACCAGATCTAATGCAAGAGATAAGGTTGTTGGGGCCACTTGGCAATAGTGATCATAGCATAATCACCTCTGATTTAATTAGTGGAGGAGGGATAGTAAGGAAATCCACAGTACTACCTTTTAACTTTTGAAAGGGAGACTATGATAAAATAAGGAAAACAGTTAAGAAAAAACTAAAAGGAGCAGTTGCAAAGGTTAAAGACGTACATCAGGCTTGGCTGTTGTTGAAAAATAAGTGTGTATCTTGGAAGCCCAGACCAGCTGTATTCCAAGCTTTAAGAAAAGTGGAAGGAAGTCCAAAAAACTGCCAGCATGGTTTAAAGGTGAGTTCAGAGAGGCTGTTGTTGCCAAAAAAGCATCTTTCAGGAAATGGAAAAAAGAGCCAAACGACGAAACCTGGAAACAGCACAAGCACTGGCAAGTCAAATGCAAGGCATTGATAAGGCAGGCAAAGGGAGAATTTGAGATGAAGCTTGCTGCAGAAGCAAAAACGCGAAGTAAAGACCTTTTCAAGTACATTCGTAGCAAAAAACCTGTGAGAGAGTCAGTTGGTCCATTAGATGATAAAGGGGTTAAAGGAACACTAAGAAGCGACAAAGCGATAGCGGAGAGAGACTGAATGAATTCTTTGCTTCAGTCTTTACTGAGGAAGATGTAGGGATGTTACCTATGACTGGAGTGGTATTTAAAGGTGCAGAAGAATTGAAGGAAATATCGATACATCGGGAAGATGTATTACAAAAATTAGATAAGCTGAAGAGTAACAAATCACCTGGGCCAGATGGTATACATCCAAGGGTGTTGAAAGAACTGAAATACAAGATTGCAGACCTGCTATTAGTAATCTGTGAACTATCATTAAAATCATCTCTAATACCTGAAGATTGGAGGATCGCCAATGTAACACCAATTTTTAAAAAGGGTTCCAGGGGTGATCCTGGAAACTACAGACCGGTGAGCCTGACGTCAGTACCGGGAAAAATGGTAGAAGCCATCATAAAGAATAAAATTACTCAGCATGTAGATAGTCATGACCTAATGAGAGACAGCCAACATGGCTTTAGACAAGGAAGATCTTGTCTTACTAATCTGTTATGTTTTTTTGAAGGAGTGAATAATCAGGTGGAAAAAGGTGAGTCGGTTGATATTGTGTATCTGAACTTTCAGAAAGCCTTTGACAAGGTTCCTCATGAGAGACTTTTGGCAAAACTAAAGAGTCATGGGATAGGAGGCAGTGTACTATTGTGGATCAGGAACTGGTTAAAAGATAGAAAGCAGAGGGTAGGGCTAAATGGCCAATTTTCCCAATGGAGAAAGGTGAATAGTGGTGTACCCCAGGGATCTGTGCTGGGTCCGCTGCTTTTTGGCATATTCATAAATGACCTGGAAAGTGGAATAACGAGTGAGGTTATCACATTTGCAGATGACACAAAACTATTTAAAGTTGTTAAAACCCAAGAGGATTGTGGAAAATTGCAAGAGGATCTTGATAAATTGGAAGACTGGGCATCAAAATGGCAGATGAAATTAAATGTGGACAAGTGCAAAGTTATGCACCTAGGGAAGAACAACCCAACCTATGGTTACACGATGCAAGGATCCACATTAGGAACCACCACCCAGGAAAAAGATTTAGGCATCATTGTGGATACCATGTTAAAACCCTCGGCCCAGTGTGCAGCAGCGGCCAAGAGAGCAAATAGAATGCTAGGTATGATAAGGAAAGGAATGGAAAATAAAACAAAGGATATTATAATGCCTCTATATCGTTCCATGGTGAGACCGCACCTTGAATATTGTGTGCAATTCTGGTCGCCGTATCTTAAAAAGGATATAAAGTTATTAGAAAAGGTTCAGAGAAGAGCCACCAAAATGGTAAAGGGGATGGAAGGATACTCCTATGAAAAAAGGCTAAAAAGGTTAGGGCTCTTTAACCTGGAAAACAGACGGCTGAGGGGAGATATGATATTAATCTATAAATTAATGAACGGAGTGGAACGGGTAAACGTAGATAGATTGTTTACATTATCAGAATATAGAAAGACTAGGGGACATGCATTGAAGCTACAGGGTAAACTATTTAAGACTAATAAAAGAAAATATTTTTTCACTCAACGTGTAATCAAACTCTGGAATTTGTTACCAGAGGATGTAGTAAAGGCTGTTAGTGTAGCTGGGTTTACAAAAAGGTTTGGACAAGTTCGTGGAGGAAAGGTCCATAAACCATTATTAAAAAGGGACCCAGGATATCAGTGCTTGACCCAGTACAAGCATTGCGGAACCTGTGTCTTTTGTGGAAACTGCTAGGTACGTATGACCTAGATTGGCCACTGTTGGAAACAGGATACTGGACTTGATGGACCTTGGTCTGACCCAGTATGGCATATCTTATGTTCTTATGTCCATATGCAAGTGTCCTTTTACACCAGCAGCCTGAAAGTGAGGAAGGGCACATATCACCTGGTGCCCTGAACAGACACTACAATAGATGGTCTCTCCAGGTTCTGCAGCATGTTTTTTTTACTACCAGCTTGCTGTGTGTGTGTGGGGGGGGGGGGGGGGGGTCGATTGCTGTGAGTCATATTGATCATTTAGCATTCTGTATAACTACAGCATGTTGGAGTGACATGTCTCATTTGGCCCTTGTGCCCTGCATCTGCTGGCCAGGGACTTTTGTGTAACATCTTATGTCATACTCTAATGCCCGAGCAACTGTTTCAAAGAAATGTAAATGCAATGAGTGGTACCTAGGCAAGTAGGTGGTACTGATGTCATCCAGCATAGTCTGCCAAAACCACAGTCACCGTCAGGTTACAAGCAGCCCAGAAAAGTTACTTTCCTTTCTTTCAGAGACATCTATTCAGCTAGATCCACCACACTAAGCCTGCATCTTTAACATCTTTTTAACATCTTTGTTAGTGATTTTGCAGAAGAGCTGTTGGGTAAGTTTTGCCTCTTTGCGGATGATGCCAAAATCTGCAATATTTTATTTACACCCAGGAAGGTGTAAATAACATGAGGAGAGATCTCGCTAAGCTTGAAGAATGGTCTAGAAGTTGGTAGTTGAGATTTAATGTTAAAAAATGCAAGGTCATATATTTGGGCTGCAGCAATCCGAAGGAGGGATATAGCATAGGGGGTGAAGCACTTCTGTCCACAAAAGAAGAGCGGGACCTAAGTGTGATTGTGTCTAATGATCTTAAAAGTAGCTAAATAGGTAGAAAAGGTGATGGCAAAAGCTAGAAGGATGCTTGGGGTGCATAGGGAAAGCAATGGCCAGCAGAAGAATGGAGGTGATAGTGCCTCTGTATAGGTCTTTGATGCGATCTCATTTGGAGTATTGTGCTCAGTTCTGGAGACCACACCTTCAAAAGGATATAAACAGACTGGAGTCGGTACAGAGGGTAGCTAATAAAATGGTTAGTGGTCTTCATTAGAAAGCATATAAGGACAGACTTAGGGATCTTAATATGTATACTTTAGAGGAAAGGTGAGATAGAGGTGATATGATTGAGACATTTAAATACCTCCGAGGCATAAATGCACAGGAGGAGAGCCCCTTTCGATTGAAAGCAAGCTCTGCTATGAGGGGGCAAAGAATGAAGGTGGAAGGGGATAGACTCAGGAGTAACATGCAGAAATATTTCTTTATGGAAAGAGTGGTAGATACGTGGAATAGTCTCCCGGTGGAGGTTGAAGAGATGAGAACAGTGTCTGAATTCAAAAAAGCATGGGAGAAACACAGAGGATCTCTAAAGGGAAAAAGGGGACTGTTGTAGTGGGTGATATGGAAGGGCACACTAGAGAGGCTATGTGGTCTTTTCTTCTATCATGTTTCTATGTTTCTTTGTCTCTATGTATATGTTGTGTAACACTGGGCTGTGTCAACCACTCACATACTATCTGTGCACTATCTGCTAATCACTCTAAAGATATTGACTTCATACAAACAGCATGGATATCAATCAATCTAGCACATGTCTGAACTGCCACAAAAAAACAACACCCATGTCACTGCAGCTTGATCCTACATCGCACAATGTGCAGACATAGCCGTGACATGCATGCTGTTCATGGAGCTAAGAGAACCCCCAGATTGCACCCTATCACTGCAGCTTAGAAGAAGAGCAAGGTGCCTGCAGTTACATCACAGAATCTTTCCAGTCTCACCAACTGATTCATTTGGACATTCACAAAGGCTAGCACTCCATGTGAGCCAAGCTCCCAATAGGCTGCAGCTCCACCAAGGGGGCTGACAGTGTTGCAGCAGATACAGCTATTATGGCAGTTGCCATTAATCGGGCCTCTCACCTGTGCAGACAGGTGTGTCCTGAGACCTGAAGGCTCAGTCAGAGGTGAGGGTTGTTGCACATACACTTGTGATGGAGCGTAAATGGTGTCTCACACAGTATGAGGAGTTCCAGAATGCCTCTGGACACACACACACACACATAATGAAGTCATCGGCATAGATGTGGAAGTTGAGGTTCTGGGATCTGATGAGTGTAGAGAGGGGTTGAAGATAGATGTTAAATAGTAGGAATCCTTGTTTGGGGTTTTGTATTCCTTTTATCAGTGTGTCGACTAGGGTGGTTAGCAGGGTTTCTACTCCACGAAGTGGGTGGAATCCATGTTAATATGGGTCAAGTAGGTTGTTCTTGTCAATATGGTCTTGTAGTTGATTTTGAATGGCTTTTTCAATGATCTTGGCTGTAAATAATAGGCTGATGATAGGTCTGTATGAAGCTGGGTCAGAGGGCTCTAATTCTGGTTTCTTCAGTGTTGGATATATGGAGAAGAGTTTTAGGGCTTGGGGCATTTCGCCTTGTTGGAGTACTGATTGGGTGATTCTGGCAAGGATGTGAATAAGGTTCTTCTTGGGTTGCCTTGATCCATGTGACTAGGCAAGGGTCAAGGGGCGAGGTAGTTGTTTTCAGAGATGAAATGATATCTTCAATTTGTTCCTCGCTGATGCTGTCAAAGAAGATCTAAGGGTTTGGGTGGATGTTTTTTTCAGGTGGGGAAGCGGGAGGTTCCAGTCGGGAGTCTGAGGATGTTTGTAGTGGGTTGCCAGCTGTTGGGGGTGATTGTGATATCCTATTCACTTTAAAATTAGTTTTGATTAATTAAAATATGCAAATTAATAGTCATTTTGGATTATTTATTACAGAAAGATCTCAGGCTTGATGTGTTGCTAACTTGGGTAACCGCCAGCACTAAATATTAAATCTGGATATTCAATGCTGAGGTCATATCCGGCCCTGGCACTGAATATCCGGGGTCACTGCATAGGCTACTCGCTAACCGGGTAGTAGCGATATTGAGCTGCTGCTCAGTTAGCGATATGTGGCTAGTGTTAGGTCTGGGTTTTCTGTGCCTGGCTTTCACCGCATATCACTAACTGGGCAGTGACTCAATATCACTGCTGCCCGGTGAGTGTGTGGGGCCACTTCCGCTCCGTCCCGGAATGTCCCCGATACAATCTGATACTACGGATATTCAGCAGAGAAAGCAAGCTTTCCCCATCATACCTTCAGCATAGTTTCTGACTGCTTTTTCACAAGCATTGCCCATGCTTATTTCACAGTCGGCTTTCAATGAAAGTTAGTCTACTATATGCCATTGGATAACAATATAAATCTGATCCCAAGTGCTTTACTTTTCCAACTGAAATTTTATTTATTTATTTATGTATTTATTTAAAAGCTTTTCTATACCGCACTCTTTAATATCAGTGCGGTTCACAGTTAACAATTCTTGTACATGGCAGGCAGAACTGCCTTGTGCTTACATTGAACAGGAGCGGTAACTTGGATTTAAAAATGCAAGTTATATGTAGTTTAAAAGAAAAGAAAATATTAGCATGTTTCTTAGGGAAAATTCCTGCAGCTTTTTCAGAATTCACATCCACTTCTCAGAGTTGTTGGTTAGATTATACTCGCCTATCATACTGGTGATTTCTCCTTCGGAGCACGGGACACACGTATAGCAACAGATAGGCCGTCCCTCCAGTGGGACTTTCCTGTATCCAGGAGCACAGCTCTGGCTGCACACTGATTGTGGGGTCTGGGGAGTCAGAACAAAAGAAAACAAAGTAAATATTGGTGGAATGGAGCGTCACTCGTTATATTCTCATCTTTGCTCCGCAACCTGGAGATGATTTTCCAAAGATTTATCAGCAAACTGGAGGATTAGACAGAAAAAGCTTACCCAACTACTACTGGATCCCTCTGTCAGCCAGCTTCAGCTTTCTAGGGGGTTACCTTATAAACTTTATTCAGGTGCAAGAGGGCCATGTGGGGCACAGCATTCCTCTGTTCCCAGCAGGTGGGGGGGGGGGGGGGCTGCCTGTTCTGTGGGTATGTGGCCACTCCACTGTGTTCCATGCTGGGACTATACGTCTAACATTGCAGAGGTACCAGGTTCTGGTAAAAGTGACCACAGGCTGCAGTGGCTTGATCTGCAGGCAACAGAGAAGCAGCCAGCTGCTGAACCTGATTTCCCTATCCTGGAGGCACATCTCAAAGTGGTCCAGATGATGTGGACTGGTAATTGCTCCGGGAGAGGTCACGCATGGTGGAGAACAATGAGGGGATCCTGTTTAAGCTCCACACTGCGATTTGTGCATTACTCTTATTGCTATAAACTGGCTTACTGCTGTGTGCACTTACCAAGCAACCAGCCCTCTCTGAGGTTGCCGCTAGCAACTGCATGGCCCAGGCCTGAATGTGCCAGGATAAACACATCATGGCAGGAGCCTGGGTATCTGGCACATATATCCATGATCACCATGTTAGCATTCACCACCAGATGCATATTTAATGAGGTGTAATTGTGCCAGTTTCTTTAGGCCCTCTGTTCTTGTTTGGGTGACCTCAGAGCTATATGTGTGCAATCTATCACTCCAAGCACCGAGGAGAAGCCAGTGATGTCATAAAAGACCTGCATTATATCATGGCACTCCTCTGGTGTCCTGGGGAATGCAATGAGGTACCCCAGTCATCACAGCAGTGCCCTGGTGACAGCAGCAATACATTGGCTAGTAGCAGACCGGGTAATCCCGGTCGTGACCCCACTGACATGTTGAAAGCTCCCTGTGACTAGGAAGGCAAGGGTGGTGGTGACTGGCAGTGCCTGATTCTTGGCAGTGGCTGGCTCCTGACTGAGGATGGCACAGAGATCTGTGATTGTCACATCATCAAGTAGATACCGCTGGTATACCTCCTCCTCAGTTATTTGGAAGTAGGTGACCCTGGGCCTGGGCACTCAGGGCACATGGTACCTGTGCCTCTGGTACCGGGTGCCTGCCCACTGAAGTTGTTCTGCATTTAGCTGGCCCCTTTTCTATGCCTGGGCTCTTCGATATCATTTTCACCTTTGGACGTATTTGATCACTCTCCACATTGCTTGCGCTTTGCTGGTATATGGTTTCTGTCCAATATATGGATTTTCCATGGTCATTCCTGCTCTCCTAGGCACCAATAATCCTCACCTATTCCTACACAGTTTATGGGGTCTCAGGGAGGCGGCCAGGCCCATTGAATATTAATATTACATGGTTATGGTGGCGCCCTGCCAATGTCACACTCTGTTATGCCTCCATGGGAGCTTCATTTTCAAATGCACACAGGTATGTGACGATGCGTTCTACACAGTCTTACACAGGTATGTCATCATTCCCGGTACCTATGTGCTTCCTACCACTTCAAATTTGGGCCCATAGTTACCTAGCATCATCAATATGTCCAAGTTTGCAAAATGGCCATGTAAGTGCGACATTTACATGTGCAAGTTGTGAAATACCGGCACTTGCACCTGTCACTTGTTGGGTTTCCTCGGTGTATATTTGTAAAATGACTCTTCCTGCTGCACACATCGATATAAACTGACATATGCTCATGCTCTTCCAGCTTCACATTTAATAGAGTCATTTCTAAAATACCCTCGGAACCCAGTATGCCCTGACCTCGATGTCTCAAATCTCATCTCCACATACTATCTAAAACCATGGTTCCTAAATCTGTCCTGAGCACTCCCCAGTTGGGTTTTCAGGATATCCACTATGAATATTGATGAGAGAGATTTGCATACACTTCCTTTACTGCATGCAAATCTACCTCCTGCATGTTTACTATGGATATCCTGAAAACCCAACTAACTGAAGAATCCCAAGGGCAGGTTTGGGATCCATTGATCTAAAATGCTGGTACCCGGTTTCTGTCCAATATACGGATTTGCCATGGCCATTCCTGCTCTCTAGGCACCAGTAAACCTCGCCTAGTCCTATGCAATTTATGGGGGTCTCAGGGAGGCGGCCAGACCCGTTGAATATCAACTCAACTGACTGGGAAAGCTCCAGAGCATGTTTGTGAACCACTGACCTAAAATGTACCTTCAACTTTGTAAGTAGAAGGTGAAAAATGTAGCCAGTTAAAAACCGAGTGACCCTGAAGACCATATTAGGACAAGGGGAGAAAGCGTAGTTACTCACCTGTAACAGGTGATCTCCAGGAATTTAGTTTTCACATATGGGTAACGTCGGTATTAATGGAGCATGCTTGGGAACGTTTCCCAGCGTCCAATAGGAAAGCTTTTGGAAACATCCCACTGTGCTTGCATAACTGCCTTCCCACCTTTTCAGCTCTCCCTCCTCAGTTGAGTTTGTAGATGAGATAAAAAGAGAGAGGAAGAGAAAAAGGAGAAGACCTACAACTCCTAGGGAAGGAGGGTGGGTTGTGAAGACTAAATTCCTGCTGTTCCTGGAGATCACCTGTTACAGGTGAATAACTATGCTATCTCTAAGGAACAAGCAGGAGTGTAGTCTTCACATATGGGACTCCCTAGCTCAAAGATCCCAGAGAGATGACCTGCAGTGAGCTGTGGATTACAGGCCACATAGTTAGGTCATGTATCCTCCAAGGATGTCTGGTATCGAAACCCGGGACGGAGGGCAGGAGTTGATCTAAGTCTGAAAGAGATGCTGAAGAACAGCTTGGCCAAGAAAGGCGTTCTGGCAGGAGTTCTTGTTCAGGCAATAGTGAGCAGGAAAATTTTGACCAAGTTGCTGCTTTATATATCTCATCAATCGCTACAGAGCATAGATTTGCCATGGAGGCCACCATGCCTCGAACATTATGTGCAGTGATGTGACCCTCAAGAGAGAGATCTACACTTTCATAAGCAAAGGAGATGCAATCCGCAATCCATTTGGAGAGAGTTTGCTTAGATACTAGCAAACCCAGGTGACTCGAGTCAAAAGCAACGAAGCTTGGGAAGCTTTTCTGTGCTCTCGATTTCTCTGGAGATAGAAAGCTAAGGCACATTTGCAATCCAGAGTGTGAAGGGTTGTTTCTGCCCTAGAGGAATGAGGTCTAGGGAAAAAGGCCGGAAGGTAGACTGACTGGTTTAAAAGGAAGGGTGAGACCACCTTTGGCATAAAGTGAAGATGAGTCCTAAGAACTACCTTATCACGGAGGAAATCATGTATAAGGAGGGTCAGCCACCAAGGCTTGTGACCTTCCACATGAGAAACCTTTGAGAGGTGTTGGTTAAAGGTTCAAAAGGCGGCTTGAGAAACTGTCCTAGAACAACATTGAGATCCCATGCCACTGGAGGGGGCCTAATGGGAGGTTTGGTCAATAAAAGACCCTCATGAAGCGTGCTACAAGCAGCTGAGAAGAGATGGGTTGATCATCGAAGGGCATGTGAGAGCTGCAATAGCACTTAGGTGTACTCTTACCGAGATGGTTTAAAGTCCAGAGGAAAACAAGTGGAGAAGATACTCAAGTAATGCATCCACCAGAGTTAAGAAGGAGATAAGTGCCCTCTGTGAACACCACAGAGAAAATCTATGCCATTTGAAGCTGTAGGAATGCCTGGTGGAATGCCTTCTGGACACTAAAAGGATATCCTTAACCTGCTGAGAGAGGTTAATGTCCTAGAAGGCTATGCCTTCAGCAGCCATACCGTGAGATGGAGGGACTGTGGATTGGGGTGGAGCAGTGTCCCCTCATCCTGAGAGAGAAGATCTGGAGCATATCCCAGATCTATGGGTTGAGCTCGAGACAGATGTAGAATGAGAGGATACCACAGTTGTCGTGGCCAGCATGGGACTATGAGTATCATGGAACCCCTGTCTCTCTGGGGTTTGAAAAGTGTCTTGGGAATGAGGGGAATGGGGGGGGGGGAGGCATACAGGAAGCTTTGACCCCAGTGGAGGTGAAAAGCATCTATCTGCTGGTTGTCCGGTGCAGGAGTCCTGGAGACAGAAGCGAGGAAGCTTGGCATTCTGAGGACTTGAGAACAGGTCTATCTCTGGGGTTCCCCAAATCTGAAAGATGTGAGCGACCCTGTCTGCATGGAGAGACCACTCATGTGGGAGAAGGACTAGACTGAGTTTGTCCGCCAAGACATTGTGTTTGCCTGGAAGATACACCACAGGTAGGTGAATGTGATGCTATATGGCAAAAGCCCACAGATGCAGGGCCTCACTACAGAGGGTCCAAGAGCCTGTTCCACCCTGTTTGTTCAAGTAGAACATGACTACTTGATTGTCTGGACTAGAAATGAGCAGAATTGAATATGATTCTGGAAGACCTTGAGGGCATTGTGAATGGCTCTGAGATCCAGCAGATTTATGTGGAGCTGTAACTCCTGATGAGATCAAAGTCCCTGAGTGGAGAGACAGTCCAGATGAGCTCCCCAGCCCAATTTGGATGCATCCGTCATCAGAGTACATTGATGTGCTGGCATCTAAAAAGATGACCCTACGAGGAGGTTTTCTGGGGATTGCCACCACTGGAGAGATGAGATTAGGTGGGTAGAGACCATTATCTTGTCTCCCAGGCAACCTGATGCCTGAGGCCATTGGGAAGCCAGTGTCCATTGAGCTGCACGCATACAGTATAGGCGAGCACACGGGACAATATGCACTGTTGATGCCATATGACCCAGCAGTTGTAGTAGATCTCGAGCAGTGAGGAACTTCTTGAGGCTTGCTTGAGATGCTAGCTGATTGAGTCATGCACAGCGGAGCGGAGGCAGAAATGCCTTTGACTTCTGAATGTCTAATAGAGCCCCTATGAACTCTAGAGTTTGAGAGGGGATGAGTTGGGACTTTGGAAGATTTATTACAAATCCCCAGTATTGCAGCACCTGCATGGTGCGGGAGAGGGAAAGACTGGCCTCTAAAGAGGTGTTTGCTCGAATGAGCCAGTTGTCTAAGTGAGGAAAGACAAATTTCCCAAGAGTTCTTAAGAATGCTGTTACTATCGCTATGCACTTTGTGAAAACTCTTGGGGCAGAGGCGAAACATGAAGCGCAGGAACTTTCTGTGCTGTGAGTGAATCAGAATATGAGTATATGCTTCCTTGAGGTCCAGAGAACAGAACCAGTCCTGACTCTGGAGATAGGGAAGAAGGGTACCTAGGGAGATCATTTTGAATTTCAGCTCTACCAAGTGCTTGTTCAGTTCTCAGAGGTCCAGAATGGGCCTGTATCCCCCTATTTTCTTTGGAATAACAAAATAGGGAGAATAAAAGCCCATTCCCTGTTGGGATAGTGGAACCTCCTCTATTACTCCTTGAAGAAGGAGGGAGGTGATCTCTTGTAATAAAAAAACAGAAAGAGGATCCTGAGAGCTGAACTCTCTTGGAGGAGTCTGTGGGAGGGGGGGACAGACTTTGACGATGAAGTTTGTACCCCTCCCATACCATGGACAGTGTCCACTGCTCTGATGTGATAAGATGCCATCTGTAGACAAAGTGACAAAGTCTGCCGGGGATGAAGGTAGGATTTGGAATCTCCAGAGGCAGAGAGGCTATATTCTCTAGAAAGGAGTCAAAGACTCTGAGGAGGCTGGGTCTGTTGAGATAGCTGTGACCTAGGAGTCTAAGCCTTCTTTTGCTGTTTTGGTGGCTGTTGTCCCTTCTGAGGAGCATGATGTTGACACTTGTGATAAGGAAGCTTATCATAGCTCAGGTAGGAGCTATAGAAAAGATGATGTGACTCTGAACAAGCAACCTGTCAGTTCTGGTAGAAGGAAGAAAACAGAGTTTTCACATAAAAGACTACCAGTCCCAGAATGCACCAGGTTTCCAGCAGCCATGAGAGGGGCTGAAGTGAGAAAACGTGTGTGCAATCAAGAGAGCTATGAGGTAATCCCTAAGCACTCATCTCAAAGGGCAGGGCCTGATTCAACACAGCTGCGCTGTGTTAGGGAGGAGCACACATTAGGACAGAATAAGAATAGAGCTTATTCTACAGATAATTTTCTTCAGATAATAGTTTCAGGAAGAGATACAGAGACAGAGACAGCAACAGCTTCAAGCTCAAGCACCAACATCATCTCGAGAAGCAGAAGCCAAGCCAAGCGGATAGAGAGAGAAGGAAACTCTCTGGAAGGAAGAGAAGAAAGGCCATTGGAAGGTCTGGGAGATTCCAAGGCAGTACCCATACTGGGAGGTATTCCAAATGCCAGCAGAGTCCATTGGACTGGATTCAGCCAGAGGAATGGAGCGGCAGAGATAGGAATCACCAGTGGCTACCTGGAAGAGAGAAGACTGCACGTGGAAAGGACTTTCAGACCTATGCCAGAAGGTATGTGAGGAAAGATCCAGTGTCCAGGGATCAAGATTGGAAGGCTGGACATCAGAACTGGATTACATACTGGCCAGGCTATACAGAGAGGAATAATGATATCAGGAGAGGCTCAGGTATGAACACTGATCCAGACCCTATTTATAATAGAGAATGGCAGCAAGGGAATAAGCATTCTCATGATAGTGCCTTAATGAAAGACTCATCTGTGCCAATGTATGATACTGACCCTATGCTGATTGATGAAGGGGGAGATACAGCAGATGAAAGTACAGTTTACATGGACTGTTCTCTATCTAAATGCTATTGCTAGCTTTCTGTGAGCAAACACATCAGCCATCACAAAGAAACCTAACTTTGTTCTTTATTTCCACTGCAAACAGCTCTTAAAGCAGGATTTGGGTTCACACAGTAGCAGCCAGCCAGCTAAAGGCTTACAGCTGGTCAATTGATAGTAATTAAAGCTGCACTTGATTGTGTGTGTGAGCAAGGGAAAATCACTGCTGGGTCTGAGTGAAAAATAAGCAGAAGTTAACCTAACCAGCAAAGTTTATTCTTTTCTTTGTGCCTTTGTATTTGGTAATTATTTGCTAAGAAAACATTAGCTAATTGCCTGACAAGCTGAAGGTTGTTTTCTGGTTTACTTTGTGACTTTTTGTTATCCATTTAAACACTGCAAGCAAGTAACCTCATTTATATGGCTATCAAGCATACATGTGCTGGGTGAATTAAACCCCATCAATAAAAGAAGTATTTTATTGGCCTTACCACTTGGTTTCACAACTCAATTATTGTCATCAGCTGTGTTTGGGAGTGAATGAACTACAATACCCACAATACCTTGCAAGAATCATATGAATATATGCATCGTCAAGATTGTGTAAGTTCTCACCCTAGGCAGCCGTCTGACAAATGGCGTAGTTTTTCGGATTGCTTTTGCACCAAGAGGATTTATTTGCTGTGGATTACAAATAAAATTCAAGTTTGAAGCTGAAAGAAGATTTTACCCTCATCTGCACTTTGGAGGAGAAGTGGTTGTTCCAGGAAGCTGTCCCAGATGAAAAGACCCTGTGCAGAGCTGGATTCATCACTGAGACAAGGTAATATGTACCTAGGCATGTCTAGTGGTGGATGTGTGTAAGCACAGGGGGTAATTGAAAAAAAAAAAAAAAGTTGAAAAAAAACACACCTGGTTGGAAGGTGCTGCACTTTGGTTTTTTTTTTTCTCTCTTTATTTCTTGCAGGGGTCAAGATGGATCCGAGGGAGATGGCTCAGTGGATGGCAGCCCAATTTAGCAAGCAGCAGGAGCTATCACAGCAGGCCCAGGACACTGCTATGAAGGCCTTAATGGAACAGCAGAAGCCAGTGCTTGATCTGGTGCAAGCTCTAGTTCAGCTGCAGAGCCAAAGTGGAACAGATGCAAGACCAGCAGTTAGTACTGGTACACCACATGTGGACAATGTGGGACTCAATCAAGGGATTGGGGCATTTAATTTTGGGAAATTAACTCCAGATGATAATGTTGATGATTTTCTAGAGTCTTTTGAAAGAGTGGCACAGGCTTTAGCATGGCCAGAGACCCAGTGGGCAGTAAGGCTGGCAGCCTCATTAACTGGAGAGGCACTAGCAGCTTACAGAGCAATGCCAGCAGCCCAGGCTTTGAATTATAAGGATGTAAAGGCAGCTATTAGAGATCGCCTAGGGTTGTCTATTTCAGAGTATGGGCGAATGTTTAGAGCTGTTACATTGAAAGTGGGTGAGACACCCAGGGCTCTGAGTCAGAGAATCAGAAGTTTAGCTGTAAAATGGTTGGAGCCTGAGCAAAAGACATTAGAAATGTTATTAAATATTATAATGCTGGAACAATTTATGCTTGGGGTACCTAAAGATTTGAATGTTTTTCTTATACAGCAAAATTGCCAAAATCTTGGAGAGGCAACCATGCTAGCAGAGAGATTCTTGGAAGCCACACAGGCTTGCCATAGAATGGGTGGCCCTCTAAAGATGGATGCTGAGGCTAGATGTGCTGTATCAGAAAAGGGAATAATTAAGAATGTTTCTGAGAATGAATGTACTGTATCAAACCAGATGACACAGTGGAATAGAAAGAAATGTTTCAAGTGTGGAAAATTGGGACATTTAGAGAAGAGATGCCAGACACACACTAGTTTAATGGGTCTGGATTTAAAACAGCCCAAGGAAGGATTTCTTTTGATGGTTGATGTGCAGGGAATTACCATAAATGCATTATTAGACTCTGGGGCAGACCAGAATATGATGTCAAAAAGGCTTTGGAAGAGGATAGAGGCCCAAGAAAGATTTGTGCCTAGAACCCCTGAAAGCCAAGTTCACATCAGATGCATTCATGGTGCTGCATCATCATATCCCACCTATAGGCTAAAGGTTAAGTGCCTAGGGAAACAAGAGGAAGTCCTATTAGCAGTGGTGCCTAGGCTACCCTTTGATTTGGTTCTAGGAAGAGACTGGCCAAGATTTAAGCAGGGTCTAGTGGAAGGACTAGGAAAGAAGGAGGGAGAAGGTTTAATGGTAGTAGCTCCCGGGCCTTTATTTGGAAGTCCTCAGACCCCAGCTAAAAAGATGGTTAAGCGTCCAGAAGACCAAGCTACCCCAAAGCAGATATTCGTCCTAAAGTACCATAAGGTCTCTGAGAAGGCCCAAGCTCCTAAGCGGGCAACCCCTCAATCTGCTGGGTTTGACCTGTGCAGCATAGAAAATGTGACTGTACCTAGCCAAGGGAGAGCCCTGGTTGACACTGGTCTCCAAGTGGAGATACCAATTGGATGTTATGGGAGAATAGCCCCAAGGTCCGGATTAGCCCTTAAATATTTCATCGATGTGGGTGCGGGAGTAATTGATCCCGATTACAGGGGCAATATTAAAGTTCTGTTGTTTAACTTTGGACAGAATGAGTATCATGTGAAGACAGGAGACAAAATTGCCCAATTGATCTGTGAGAGGCTGGGTTTTCCACCTGTGGAGGAGGTCACATTCCTAGAGAATTCTGAACGTGGAGCCAAAGGCTTTGGTTCTACTGATGTCAAAGGGGTTAAAAGCTTAGCTGCCACCTGTGCCCGAGAGAGGGAGGTGAGTGAAGAGGAAGATTTGGGACCCCAGGTATCTGATTGTAAAGAAAAATCAGAGCCCCAAATAGGTGAGGACCTGACAATGGTACAACAGGAAGAAATTAGGAAGTTGCTTAAGGAATTCCCAGATGTGTTGACACCCATACCTGGGGAGACCCATTTGTTGGCCCATGAAATAATAACTCCACCTGGGAAATTGGTTCGTCAAAGGCCATACCGCTTGCCCGAAGCCAAAAGACAGGAAGTAGTGGCACAAGTCCAGGAGATGTTAGACATGGGGGTAATAGAGGAGTCAAAGAGTCCCTGGAATAGCCCCATAGTCCTGGTGCCGAAGCCTGATGGATCCTTAAGATTTTGTATTGACTTCCGGCAGGTAAACGCCATATCAGTTTTTGATGCATATCCAATGCCAAGAATTGAGGAGCTGCTAGACCAGCTGGGACAGGCTCAATACTTAACCACCCTTGATATGACAAAAGGATATTGGCAAATCCCTCTCACCAGGGAGTCGAAGCCGAAGACTGCGTTCAGCACCCCCGTTGGCCTTTTCCAGTTCAAGAGGATGCCTTTCGGACTGCATGGAGCAGCGGCTACCTGCCAAAGGTTAGTGGATCAGGTACTTCGACCCCACCAAAGTTATGCTTTTGCATACATGGATGATGTCATAATCCATAGTAACACCTGGGCGGAGCATTTGAAGAGGATCAGGGCAGTCTTGTGCTCTATGAAGCAAGCGGGAATCACTTTAAACCCGAAGAAGTGTGCCTTTGCAAATAGGGAGGTAAAATACCTAGGCCACCTAGTGGGAAGAGGAAAAATTAAACCTCTATTAAGCAAAATAGATAGCATCAGGAATTTTCCTCCTCCAACAACAAAGAAACAACTAAGAAGTTTCTTAGGACTTATTGGATACTACCGCCGGTTTATACCGCAATTCGCAGAGAAAAGTGCCATTTTCACGGATATGCTGCGAAAGAATTGTCCAAACCAGATAAAGTGGACACCAGAAGCGGAAAAAGCGTTTTCAGTATTAAAAGAAAAATTGTGTACAGGACCGGTACTGAAAGGAGTAGACTTCAAGAAACCCTTTCTGGTTCAAACCGATGCATCGGATGTAGGGCTAGGAGCGGTCCTATCCCAGTGCCATGATGGGGAGGAGCATCCTGTGATGTACCTGAGCAGGAAGTTGTCACCGGCTGAACAAAAGTATTCCACGATAGAAAAAGAGTGTTTGGCTATCAAGTGGTCAGTGGAGGCGCTAAGGTTTTACCTTACAGGGAGAAAGTTCCAGTTGGTCACGGACCATGCCCCACTTAAGTGGTTGCAGCAAATGAAGAACCACAATGCCAGGTTGACACGCTGGTACATGGCCTTACAGGCGTTTGATTTTCAGGTTGAACATCGTGCCGGGAAGTTACACAAGAATGCGGATGCAGTTTCCCGTATTACGGACTGTAGAGAAGAAGTTTCACCAGTAAAACCAGTCCGTAATAACTTAAGCAGGGGGGTATGTGATAAGGAAGCTTATCATAGCTCAGGTAGGAGCTATAGAAAAGATGATGTGACTCTGAACAAGCAACCTGTCAGTTCTGGTAGAAGGAAGAAAACAGAGTTTTCACATAAAAGACTACCAGTCCCAGAATGCACCAGGTTTCCAGCAGCCATGAGAGGGGCTGAAGTGAGAAAACGTGTGTGCAATCAAGAGAGCTATGAGGTAATCCCTAAGCACTCATCTCAAAGGGCAGGGCCTGATTCAACACAGCTGCGCTGTGTTAGGGAGGAGCACACATTAGGACAGAATAAGAATAGAGCTTATTCTACAGATAATTTTCTTCAGATAATAGTTTCAGGAAGAGATACAGAGACAGAGACAGCAACAGCTTCAAGCTCAAGCACCAACATCATCTCGAGAAGCAGAAGCCAAGCCAAGCGGATAGAGAGAGAAGGAAACTCTCTGGAAGGAAGAGAAGAAAGGCCATTGGAAGGTCTGGGAGATTCCAAGGCAGTACCCATACTGGGAGGTATTCCAAATGCCAGCAGAGTCCATTGGACTGGATTCAGCCAGAGGAATGGAGCGGCAGAGATAGGAATCACCAGTGGCTACCTGGAAGAGAGAAGACTGCACGTGGAAAGGACTTTCAGACCTATGCCAGAAGGTATGTGAGGAAAGATCCAGTGTCCAGGGATCAAGATTGGAAGGCTGGACATCAGAACTGGATTACATTCTGGCCAGGCTATACAGAGAGGAATAATGATATCAGGAGAGGCTCAGGTATGAACACTGATCCAGACCCTATTTATAATAGAGAATGGCAGCAAGGGAATAAGCATTCTCATGATAGTGCCTTAATGAAAGACTCATCTGTGCCAATGTATGATACTGACCCTATGCTGATTGATGAAGGGGGAGATACAGCAGATGAAAGTACAGTTTACATGGACTGTTCTCTATCTAAATGCTATTGCTAGCTTTCTGTGAGCAAACACATCAGCCATCACAAAGAAACCTAACTTTGTTCTTTATTTCCACTGCAAACAGCTCTTAAAGCAGGATTTGGGTTCACACAGTAGCAGCCAGCCAGCTAAAGGCTTACAGCTGGTCAATTGATAGTAATTAAAGCTGCACTTGATTGTGTGTGTGAGCAAGGGAAAATCACTGCTGGATCTGAGTGAAAAATAAGCAGAAGTTAACCTAACCAGCAAAGTTTATTCTTTTCTTTGTGCCTTTGTATTTGGTAATTATTTGCTAAGAAAACATTAGCTAATTGCCTGACAAGCTGAAGGTTGTTTTCTGGTTTACTTTGTGACTTTTTGTTATCCATTTAAACACTGCAAGCAAGTAACCTCATTTATATGGCTATCAAGCATACATGTGCTGGGTGAATTAAACCCCATCAATAAAAGAAGTATTTTATTGGCCTTACCACTTGGTTTCACAACTCAATTATTGTCATCAGCTGTGTTTGGGAGTGAATGAACTACAATACCCACAATACCTTGCAAGAATCATATGAATATATGCATCGTCAAGATTGTGTAAGTTCTCACCCTAGGCAGCCGTCTGACACACTGTACAGCAGGGGTGTAAGAAGAATAGTACTTATTATTATTGAAAAAAGCTTTCTTTGCTGATTTCTTCTTAGCTGGGTTGGCCGTAGACCTTGATAGTCTATTAAGTATAGTGTTCTCAGATTCTAACTGAGAGGCTTTGTCTTACCAAAAAGGTTGGTAAGACAAACCTTGATAAACCTTGCCAAAAAGGTTTTCACAAATGCAAGGGATGTTACCCAGTTTGTCCTGATCCCATTATTCAAGATCTGATGCTTGAAGCCAAGCAATTCTGATGAAGTTCTGCTGAAGCACTCAAAACAGTCAAAAGTTGTCCTGTTAACAAACTTTGAAACATTTTGAGTACATTTTACAAGGGTTTGATAATCTGTTCTTTTGTCATCGGGGAGAAGAGGAGCCATTAACTCCAAATCTCTAGCCACCTCTCTGAGGAACATACCCATGGTATGTAGGAAATGATTTTAGCTGATAACATGACAGCCTGAAAATAATGCCAACCAAAGGCATCGAGGGTTCTCGATTCCCTACCTAGAGGGTTCGAGGAATGTGCCTTAGCAGTTTTTATTTGATGCATCGCCAATTCCACTAACATGGAATGGTTTGGAATTGCGTCTTTTGGAAACCGGGATACTCTGATACCCAATAGATGGTATCGAGTCATCGGGTATGTGGGGAAACGGTAAGGGGCGTTTCCCACATACAAAGCATAAGGTTGTGGAGAATGCAATGAATAGGGAGAGTTGCAGCTTTCTTCAGGGCTGCAGAGTACTGAAGAATTTCAAGTTCTTCAGCTTTAGGCTCTTTCTCCAATGTCACCGTTATGGAGAGACCCCAAGCAACATCATGGATAAAGTCTTGAAAGACATGTCCTCCGGGGAGGGGGACATGCGATGTTGTGGGGATGGAGATGGGTCTTCTGGGAGAGTTCTCATGTCCTTGGTGCCAGCCGATTCATCGACCGAGGAATCGGAGTCTGAAGACTTGAAGTATCGATGGGCAGGATGTTCACGTTGTACCCATACCAGATACCGATCAAAATCGGTAGTTGAGGGTGGTGGTGCTGGAACCTCGGTACCGGACATGGATTCGAGGGCTGGCATGGGCAGTAGTGTGGTAAACAGCAAAAAACTTGATGCAGGTTGTATCGGTACCAGAACCAGTACCAGTGCCTGAGGGATCGACTATAAAGGCTTTACCAGTATGGAGACCGCCAGTAAGGTCGCTAAGCTACGCTCAATAGCTAGGATATGTTGATCCATGGAACTTTCTGATGCTTGGATATCGGTACCAGAATTATGGGCCACAATCCCTGAGCATGGCACCAGGAATTCTCCAGAGGTGGAGGCCTCGGGTGCATCCTGGAACCCCACTAAGGCTTTAGAGGCAAGGTCCTCCCTCTGGAATTGTTTTGCCAGAGTATCCTCCTCTAGGGCAACGATTGAGGCATCGCGATGCTTAGAAGGAAATCTACCCTTGGAGGGCCGGCCAGTCTTCAAAGAAGACCTAGGTTTTGATACCTGAAATCACTGGAAGGAAGATGAAGCTCTTGATGACATCATTGTTATAGAGGGAGGAGTGGCCTAGTGGTTGGGGCAAGTTACCTCATGCCAGAAGGTCAGGGGTTCAAATCCCACTAGAGGACAGCAACATTGGGCTGGAAGGACTGGGGTTTGTAGTCTCACAGGTGCTTCTTGTGGTCTTGGGCAAGCCACTTAACCCTTCATTGCCCCATGTTCCCTGTAAGTATTAGCATGTGTGTCTCATATCCCCTTGTGTTAAACATATCCCCCAATTGTGTTGTGACCACTTTGATTGAAGGATAAGGTGGCATACAAAACTGTCTAAATAAATAAAATGTTACATCAGAAGCAAAGAGGGTGACTAAATTTGCCACTCAGTTTTGTAGGCCTCTCTTTGTCATCTTCCTGCAAAGAAGATACTCTGACGGTAGATAATCCAGACCTGGCTGAAATAGTAATGCCACATTTTGAACACTTTTTAAAACCACTGGATGGTTTTTCCATTTTGTCCATGACAAAAGGGGAGTCCTAGGCCTAAGATGGCATCGATGCACCTGAAGGAAGAAAATAATTCCTTCCCTCACAGATTTCTTTTTTTTTTTTTAGAAAATAGAAGAAAATAAGAAAGTAATGACAGGGTTCTGTACCAGCATCGATGAGAAGACAGACACGACCACAAAAAATTAGGAAAAACAAATTTTCTGCGGTGACAAGAACTGCTTCTTCTCGGCTCTGTGGAAAACAAAGAACTGAGGACGGAGAGCTGGAAAGGTGGGAAGACAGCTATGCAGGCGCAGTGGGATGCTCCCAAAAGCTTTCCTATTGGATGATGGGGAGCGTTCCCACCCAAGCTCCGTCAGTACCGACGCTACCCATATGCTTCTCTGACAATTGCACCAGTTCCACCATTACTTGCTACCTTCTTCTATGAGAAAATTCATAACCTTCGCTCGTCCTTCTCTAGTCCTCCGCCTCCACCTTTGTTGCCCCCCCCTACTCTCTTCCTCCGGCGGCTTCCTGCCATGATACTTCTTCATTTGTTTCAGTGGGCTCTCCTTCCTCTCCTCTTAACCAGGCGTTAGCTCATACCTGGTCTTCATTTCACTCCATCACTGCCTCTGAATTACTTAAGACGGTCTCTTGTTCTAGGAAGACTACTTGCCCTCTGGACCCCATCCCCTCTGATTGTTTATCTGAACCCTCTCTTCAGTTCCTACCTACAATCCTATCTATGCAGAACTCCAGCTTATCTGCAGGTTTATTCCCTACCCCTTGGAAGTCCACCATTGTTCGCCCACTTCTCAAACAGCCCTCATTGGATCCGACTGTCCTGTCACACTGGCATCCAGTCTCAAACCTTCCCTTCCTGGCTAAATTATTGGAACGACTCATGTTCCAGCAATTGGCATCCCGTGTTGAAGCCACTAACACACTGCATCCGCGACAGTCTGGATTCCGCAAGGGCCATACAGAGACGGTACTGCTTGCCCTCCTAAACAAATTGCACACTGCACACGACCGTGGTGATATCACCTTGGTGGTGTCCTTGGACCTATCCTCGGCATTTGACTTAGTAGATCACCAGACCTTGCTTTCTCGTCTTCATGATTCTGGGCTTCGGGGCACTGTACTACATTGGCTCCGCTCTTTTCTCACGTCTCGCACTTTTTCTGTTCATGCCACTGGTCAGTCCTCACCTTCATTTCCCTTGATATGCGGGGTCCCCCAAGGCTCCGTTCTTTCTCCCTTACTCTTTAACATCTTTCTTGCTCCTCTCCCTCGCCTCATCCAACAGTACCTGGTCTCCACTTATCTTTATGCGGATGACTTTGTCCTTCTCTTTCATACTTCACCTATAGTTGTGGATATCACACCACTTAATGACTGTCTCACCCACGTTGCTTCCTGGCTCTCTTCTAACTTCCTCCATTTGAATCCCACTAAGAAATAACCATATGCAAAACAGAGCTATAACTGGAATGGGATCCAACTGTCTGCTGTACTGGTAACATAGTAACATAGTAAATGACAGCAGATAAAGACCAGTATGGTCCATCTAGTCTGCCCAGTAAGATAGCAAGAGTAGGTGAACCCGCCGCTCTGTGCAGGCCACCCCTCCCCATCTCTTTGTTTAGGGGTGAACCCATCGCTCAATGTAGGACACCCCTGTTTGTTAAGAAATTAGATAGTTAAGTTTATTTTGATTTTACCCTGTTGCTGTAAAGGGATCAACTGTGTCTGTCCCATGCCATTTTGAATTCTGTCACTGTATTTGCCCCCACCACTTCCATCGGGAGGGCATTCCAAGCATCCACCACCCTTTCAGTGAAAAAGTATTTCCTGACATTGCCTTTCAATTTACCCCCTTGCAACTTCATGTTATGCCCTCTAATTTTACAGCTTCTCCGACTTTGGAAGAGGTTTGTTTGTTCATTATTTCTCTTTAAGTACAGGTGCAGGTCATGTTCTTTATGATATTCTATAAATGGCAATATACAGCTAGCCTCAATTTTTACAGCTTTGAGCAATTAGATAAAGTGGTCCCTCCTTCAATTCAATCACGCTTATTAATTGCATGAGAGAGTTTAAATTTTTTCATTGATTCTGTGCTCTGGACTGTAATTTTACTGTGCCTTGTCTATATTAACTAGATTGCAAAGTCCAGGGAAAGCTTAGTTATTCACCTGTAACAGGTGATCTCAGGGAACAGCAGGAATGACATTGGTACCGATAGAGCCCGCGCAGGAATGCTCCCCAGTGTTCAATTAGAAAGGCTTTTGGGAGCACTCCACTATGCCTGCACAACTGCCTTCCCGCCTTCCCAAGTCCCTTTCTTCAGTTGAGTTTGTAGCTGAGAAAAGAGAGTAAATGAAACCCTATAACTCCTAGGGGAGGAGGGCAGGTTGTGAAGACTAAATTGGAGTGGAGGAGTAGCCTAATGGTTAAGAACACTAGCTTGGGAACCCAGAGACCAGGGTTTGATTTTCACTAGTACCCCCTGTGGCCTTGGGTAAGTCACTTAACCTTCCATTGCCTCAGAAAAATCCAAGTTATCAATGTCCCTGTTTAATGTACATTATCAAATTTAAGTTTCAATGTAAGCCACTTTGATTGAAATGATAAAGCAGTATATAAAACCTGTTAAATAAATAAATTCCTGCTGTTCCTGGAGATCACCTGTTATAGGTGAGTAACTATGCTATCTCCAGGAACTAGCAGGAATGTAATCTTCACACAGGACCATACTAAGCCCTGTGCGAGCGGTGCAGTCGCACAGGGCGCTAAGACTTAAGGGGCGCATTTCAGCTCTCTGCCGTTGCCTGTCGCCACCACTTTTTCGGCAGCAGGCAACAGCAGAGAGACAAAATGCGCCCCTTAAGTCTTCTCGCCGGAACACTAAGCAGGTCTGCTCTCTCCGGGAGGGACCAGACCTGCTTAGTGTGCCGGTGACTTGCACATCGAGTGCGCACCTCTTCTCTCCCGCCCCCATAAAGTGGCTAGATGGAGGTGCGGGAGGGGGGCACGCGTCTGATGTGCAAGTCATACAGGGCGCATTTCACTCTCAGTAAGGCCCTGTCTTCACATATGGGACTCCCTAGTTCCCAGATGCCAGATAGTGACCTCAGAACCACTAGAGGTTCACTTCAGAATAGGCATGATGAGGTCATGGATCCCACATGGACTTCTGGTATCTTCAACGTCCGGGACAGAGGGTAGGAGTTGCATCTAAGTCTGAAAGAGGTGCTGGAATACAGCCTGACCAAACATGGCATCCTGACGGGAGTCCTTGTCCAGACAATAATGGGCAGCAAAGGTATGGACAGGTGACCAAGTTGCTGCTTTGCAAATTTTGTCAATGGCTAATGAACGTAAGTTTTGCCATCAAGGTGGCCATGGCGCAAACACTGTGAGCAGTGACATGCCCTTCCAGGGAGAGTCCTGCTTTGTCAGAGGCAAATGAAATGCAGTCTGCTATCCACCTTAGAAACAGGTGACTGGGGTCAAATGAGATAAACAACTGTGAGACTTTACAATGATCTTGAGTCCTTTGGAGATAAAACGCCAATGCACATTTTCAGTCAAGAGTGTGCAGAGTTGCTTCCACTCTAGACGTATGCAGTTTAGGAAAGAAAACTGGAAAGTAAATTGAATGGTTTAAATGGAAGAGAGACAGCATCTTTGGCATAAAGTGCGGGCAAGTTTGAAGGACTACTTGCGTGCAAATCTGGAGACTGCATCTTCAGAAGGTTATAGGCAGGTGTGAGTCTGTGCAGAGGGTGGCTACTAAAATGGTTAGTGGTCTTCATTATGAAGTGTATGAGGACAGACATAAAGATCTTAATATGTATACTTTAGAGGAAAGGCGGGATAGGGACGATATGATAAACATTTAAATATATCTGTGATGTAAATGCACAGGAGAGTCTCTTTCAATTGAAGGCAAGCTCTGCTACGAGGGGACATAGGATGACAGTAACAGGGGGTAGACTCTGAAGTAATATGCGGAAATATTTCTTTACAGAAAGACTGGTAGATGAGTGAAATACTCTCCCAGTGGAGGTGGTGGACCTGAGGACAGTATCTGAATTCAAAAAGCATGGGACAAATACAGAGGATCTCTAAAGGTAAAAAGGGGACTATTGTAGTTGATGTGGAAGGGAAGACTAGATAGGCCATGCGGTCTTTTTTTGCTATCATGTTTCTATGTTTCTACTTTGTCATGGTGGAAGTGGGTATAGGGAGGATCTGCCACCAAAGCCTGAAGCTCACAGATGCACCTAGCTGACATGAGGGCAATTAGGAAGATTATCTTCCAAGAGAGGAACTTGTGAGGTCATGGTTCAAAGGGAGACTAGAGAATCTGCACTAGAATGACATTGAGGTCCCAAGCTACCGGAGGTGGCTTAATGGGTAGTTTGAACAGGAGACTTCTCATGAAACATACTACTAGCGGTTATGTGGAGATAGGCTGTGCATCCAGAAGGTGGCGAGAAGCCACCATGGCACTGAGATGGACTCTCACTGAGTTTATCTTTAGGCCTGTTGAGGACAGGTGGAGGAGATACTGGAGTAGTGACTCCATTGGAGCAGAAATGGATTGAGATCCTTCTGGGATCTCCAGACAGAGAATCTACGCCACTTAAAAGCATATGAACGTCTGGTGGAGGGCTTTCTTGAAACCAAAAGGATTTCCTTAACCTCCTGAGTAAGATCAAAGCCTTGTAAAGCTATGCTCCCAGCAGCCAAGCTGTGAGGTGGAAAGACAGTGGATTGGGATGGATTAGTGAGCCATCATCCTGGGAGAGGAGATTAGGTGCAGATCCCAATCTCAGAGGATGAGTCTGAGTCAGACGTTGCTGCAGTGGAAACCACGATTGTCACGGCCAGTGAGGGGCTATGAATATCAAGGAGCCCTTGTTGGATTGAAACTTGAAAAGTGTCTTGGGAATGACGGGTATAGAAGGGAAAGCATAAAGCAGAACCTGACCTCAGATAAGGTGGTTGGCTGGTGGATGTTGAAGTTCTTGTGCAGAAGTGAAGAAGCTTGAGATTTTGGGGAGTCACAAACAGATCTATGTCTGGAGTTCCCCAGGTCTGGAAGATGTAGGATGTTGTGTCTGGATGGAGAAGAATGATGTGACTCAGTCTGTCTGCCAAGACACTGAACTCCCCCAGGAGGTACACCGCTTGGAGGTGTATTTGATGAGCAATGGCAAAGGACCACAGGTGCAGCACCTCCTTGCAGAAGGCCCAAGAGCCTGTTCCTCCCTCTTGTTCACACAGAACATGGCAACCTGATTGTCAATCCTGATTAGGACTTGTTGTGCTCTAAGGTGGTGTTGAAACTTTCTCCACGCTAACCCTGCTAAATCATCTGCTATGTGGGTTTCCTTTGGTCTGTCTGCTCCCCTGCTATCTCCCGTCATGGGCTCCTCTTCTATCCCTTTGGTTCCCTCTCTCCGATATCTGGGTGTCACGCTGGACCCCGCTCTTTCCTTCCACACTCACATTTCCTCTGTCATTCGTTCTTCCTTCTTTCATCTACGTCGTATCAAAGCTGTTCGATCGTCACTTCCCCCTTCCTCCCTTATCACTCTTGTGCTGTCTTTAGTAGTTTCACGTCTGGATTATTGTAATATTATTTATGCTGGTCTCCCTTCTTCTCAACTTCATCGCCTTCAGATCGCTCAAAACGCTGCCGCCCGCCTGGTTACCTTCACTCCTGCGCGCTCCCACATCTCCCCCTACCTCCTGGCCTTACACTGGCTCCCGATCAAGTTTTGTTTCATCTACAAGATTCTCATTATCACTCACCGGGTTCTCCACACCGATACCCCTCAGTACTTAGCTAACACTATCCGTTTCCAGTCCTCTCCCCGTCTTCTCCGCTCATCCTCTGGTGGTTGTTTGTTCCTTCCTTCTCCCTCTCATGCCCGCCTAGAATCAACTCGTCACTCTGCTTTCTTCTTTCTGGGCCCTGCCCTCTGGAACTCCCTCCCTCTTCCCCTCTGCATTGAACCCTCCTATCCACGCTTTACAACCCTTCTAAAAACCCACCTTTTCTGTCAGGCCTTTGACCTTCCTTCTTCCTCTGATGGCACCTCATCCCCCAGTTCTGCCCTCCAACCACCTTGAATCACCTCGTCCATTTCCTATTTTCCTTCTCCCTCCCCCTGGTTCTTTTGTTTTCTGTCTTATCTTGCTATTCTCTCTCTGTCCTATAAGCTTTGGCATTCTTTTCTAACTTTATTTTCTGCAGTTGCCATTTTGTTATTGTATACCGCCCTGATGCTTCGGCCTGGGCGGTTAATCAAGAGACTCAATAAAGATAAAGATAAAGATTCGAGATAGCACGAAGTTCCAGGAGATTGATCTGGAGTTGTCTCTTGTGTTGTCCTGAGACTCTGTGTAGTCAGGTTGCCCAGATGGGTTCCCCAACCCAGTTTGGAGGCATCATTGTTAGGGTGCATTGAAGTGGAGGAATCTGAAAATGTGACCCTACGAGCAGATTTTCTGGAGAACACCATCACTGAAGGGATGTGGTTAGATGAGCAGTGACTTGGATCCTGTCCTGGATATGGCCCGAGACTTGCTTCCACTGGGAGGCAAGAGTCCACTGGGATGTCTGCATTTGTAGTCAGGCATATGAAACGACATGCACTGTAGAGGCCATGTGCCCCAGGAGCTGCAGCATCTCTCGGGTAGTAAGATGGTTTCGTAGGAGCACCTGGGATGCTAGTTTGATTAGATGGGCACAACAAAGCAGGGGCATTGTTTATATACCGTTTTTTTACCAAGTCAATGCGGTTTATATTGAACAAGGTTAGTTATTGCTACATTAGAACTGTTTTCAACTTATGTACATACAACTTTTAATTTATATACAATTTTTTTTAGTAACCTCATGTGCAAAACCTATGTACAATATATACAGTGGAACGTGCTTTGTTGGTTTTTGTTTGTAAGTAGATCAGGTGTGATGGAGAATGCTTATTCTGGTGGGGGGGGGGGGGGGATTAGTCAGAGGTACCAAAGTGTTAAATGAAAAGGAAGAACTTTAGTAGTTTACAGAAGATGGGTAGGTCCTTGATGTTTCTTATGATATCTGGGAATGTGTTCCAAGTGGATGGGGTATATAGTTGAAAAGAGCACATGCATGCTTGTTGCATGGATCTTGTTTTTGCGTGGGGGATGATGAGGGTGTTCTTACTAGATTGTCATCTGGTTCTGATGTGTTGTGGTTTTTGGAGTAGGGTGTGTAGGTGAGATGTAGGGTCAGAGTTGATGGCTTTGTGAATTAGGAGGAGGGTTTTGTATCTCATATGGATGGTTAGAGGTAGCCAGTGTACTGTAGATGTTTAAGTGCGGGTATAATATGGTCATATTTTGTTGCTCCTGTTAAGGTAAGTGCTGCGGTGTGTAGGGGAAGCAGGATGGATAGTGGGAGGCCTTGATAAATGTAGTTGCAATAGTCTATGTGTGGGAGGATTATGGCTTGGAATGCAGATCAGAAGTCCATCGGTTCCAGGAGGGTGCGTAGACATTGAGGTATTTGGGCTTTAAAGTAGATTGCTTTTGAGTTCTTCTGTACATGTGGTTTGAAGGAGAGATGCTGATCCATTGTGATTCCCAGGTATTTAATTTGTGGTTGTACCTTTATTTTGGTATTGTCAAAGGTGAGGAAAGTTGGGGACGGGAAGGTCTTGTTCTTTGTGATGAATAGGACTTCTGTCTTCTTGTAATTTATTGCCAGGTTGTGTTTGTTAGCCATTATGTGACTTCTGTGAAACATCTGTGAAGGTTTATGTATGTAGGGTGCTTTGGGTTGAATGGTCTGTAGAGCATGATATCATCTCTGATGCCTTGCTGCCTAGGATGGTACATCAAAATACAATAAAGATAAAGATCTGCATATATGTGAAAGTTGATGTTGTGATCTCTGATGATTTTGTAAAGGGGCTGATCCATTGTACAAGCTCTTATCACCCCTCACTTTGACTACTGTAACAGCTTCTTGCCGGGTACCATCAAAAAGAATCTGAATATCCTCCAGAGGGCTCAGAATGTCACAGCAAGAATTATCTGCAAGGCCCAACTAAAAGATCATATCGTATCAATTTTATATGATCTCCACTAGCTTCCAATCGCTAGCCCAAAAAAAAATAAAACCCTAATGACCACTTTCAAGTTGATTAACAATCTTTATCTTTATCTTTATCAGGGAAGGAAGCAGGCAGGTTAGCTCCTCCCTGCTCCCCACCACGAGGCCAATCAAGCCAAAGAACCAGCAGCTTAAATTCTTCAGCGCTTCAGGTGCGCCGCGGAAATCAGCCTCCAGCCTCCAGCTACCCGATCAGCGTCTGGGAAGGGAGTAGGCAGGTGAGCTCCTCCCTGCTCCCCACCATCAGGGCAATCAGGCCGAAGAACCAGCAGTTGAAATTCTTCAGCGCTTCAGGCGCGCTGTAGAAATCAGTCTCCAGCTACCCGATCGGCGTCGGGGAAGGGAGTAGGCAGGTGAGCTCCTCTCTGCTCCCCACCACGAGGCCAATCAGGCTGAAGAACCAGCAGTTGAAATTCTTCAATGCTTCAGGTACGCCCGCGTCTGGCGGGCCTGCGCCTGAGGGCCTCGCACTTTGGCATGGCCCTTAGGCACAGGCCCGGGGCGCAACCTCCGGTCCTCTGGCTGGGGTCGAGCAGGTTTGACTGATCACTCCTCCATACATCGCCTCCAGACCAATCCATCTCACAAGCTCCACTCTGGCACCTTCAAGTAACTCTCTGTTGTCTTGCATCCCACTGCTGGCATTATTCTTCCTCCCACTACCCGCCTAGAACTTGCTACCCACTGCCTGCGCTGCACTGCTACCCATTGTTGCATTGAACTACTATCCACTGCCTGCACGGCACCTCTACCCTCTGCGTGCTTAGCATTATGCCCACTGCCTACATTGTACTGCTACCCACTGCTGGACATAGAACTGCATACCCATCGCTGCATAGAACCGTTATCCATTGCTTATTCATTGCTTGCATAGTACTACATTCCATTGTTTTGCATACTGCTGCCACCCATTGTTTTGCATATTGCTGCCACCCATTGTCTTGCATACTGTTGCCACCCATTGTTTTGCATATTGCTGCCACCCATTGTCTTGCATACTGTTGCCACCCATTGTTTTGCATGTTGCTGTCACCCATTGTATTGCATATTGCTGCCACCCATTGTATTGCATACTGTTGCCACCCATTGTTTGCCACCCATTGTTTTGCATACTGTTGCCACCCACTGTTTGCCACCCTTTGTTTTGTTTTGCATACTGTTGCCACCCAGTGTTTGCATAGTATTGCTACCCACTGTTACACTGAACTGTCATCCATTGCCTATCCATTGTTGCATAGTACTGCTACCCATTAATTGCATATTGTCGCCACCCATTGTTGTCTAGAACTGTTATCCACTGCTTATCCTCTGCTTGCTACCCATTGCTTGCATTGAACCACTACCCACTGCATGCTTGTCTGCCTATCAAGTGCTACCCGTTGTTTGCCTGGAACTTGCTACCCATTGCTTGCTCAAACCTTGCTGCCCACTACCATGGCCCCACATCTCATTGTCCTCATCTTCATTATCCTTCCCAACTGCCTCCCCTCCTACCAACACCTACCAACACCCACCAACACCCTCCCTCCTCTTCCCCCTACCCTTCCCCTACCTTCCTCACTTCCCCCTCCATTCTGCCCCCTAGTCTATCACCTGCCCTTGAGTTTCCTCACACCTTCTCCCGCATTCAACCAGCCCCACTACCTTCCTCACTTCTCCCTCCATCCTGCCCCCTAGCCTTGCACTGGCTCTTGAGCTTCTTCACACCATCCCCTGCATTCAACCAGCCCCCCTCTCTTTAAGGCAACACCATCCTCGCTTCTGCCGTACCAACTCCACTATACCTCGCTCTCTAATACTCCTCCTTCTCTCATCGGGTAACATCAATCCCAACCCTGGCCCCCTCCCCCCACCCCCCACCCCCGATTTCTTTCTCACACTAGAAAAAGTTCCTCACGTACCCCATCTAATCTCATCCACATCCCGCTCCTCCCTGCTTCCACCCTCCCCCATTTATCCCACAATCAATTACCCATAGATATCAACTCCAACCCTACCCCCAAAAATAATCCCTCCATAACCTACCCGATACCATCAATTTACCCCTCATTTCCCCTCCCTCACATCCCTCTTGGAGAGCACACTCACCTAAACACACCCACCCACACCCTGCTCCCTCCAAATCTCGGCATTACCCTAGAAAAAGACCCCCACGCTACTCTGATAAGAAATCTACAAGTAACTTATCCAACCTTATCCATATCCCTCTCCTCCCCCCTCCTGCTCTCCCATTTTCATGTGCCCTATGGAATGCATGCTCAGTCATAAAAAGAATGCTTATATTCATGACCTTTTCATCTCCAATGCCCTACACCTTCTTGCCTTGACTGAGACCTGGCTCCCCCCAGATGATACCGCATCCATTGCCTCTCTCTGCTGTGGGGGCTACCAGTTCTCCCATAGACCCCAACTTACTGGTCGTGGTGGTGGTGTTGGCCTCCTACTCTCTCCCTCCAGCCAATTCCAATCCATTCTTCCACCCAATGGTGACTCCTTCGAAGTCCACTGCATTCGCCTCCTCTCACCATTTCCCCTCCGAATAGCTGTTATTTATCGCCCACCGGACAAATCCAAATCAACCTGGCTTTCTGCCTTTATGGATCCCTCCTCCCCCACTCTTATTCTCGGCGACTTCAACATTCACATCAACAACCCCTCCGACCTCCATGCCTCAAAGTTCCTCACTCTTACCTCCTCGTTCGACCTCCAACTCTGCTCCACTGCCCCCACACATCTACATGGCCCCTGCCTTGACCTACTACTATTCTCCAATTCCTCTACTTCAGACTTCCGCAAATCAATCCTTCCCTCATCTGACCATCACCTCTTAACATTTACTCTTCAACTTCCGCCATCCCAACCTCGTCCTGTCTCCTCCGTCCTATTTAGAAACCTTCATATTATTGATCCCCTGACTCTCTCCTCCACCATCTCTCCATCTCTTTCCGCCATTTTATCCTCCAAGTCCGTCGATGAGGCATTGTCTTCATACAATGCTACATTATCCTCATCCCTTGATACCCTCACCCCTCACGCCCCACGTCCTGTCAAATGCTCTACTCCCCAACCCTGGCTTTCACCCACTATCCGTTACCTACGCATCTGCGCCCGTTCTGCCGAACGAGCTTGGTCCAAATCCCGCTCCCGGGAAGACCTTCTACACTTCAAATTCATGCTTGGCTCCTTCCATTCAGCCTTAGCACTTGCCAAACAAGAGTACTACATCCATCTGACCAACTCCCTTGCCTCTGATCCTCGCCATCTCTTCAATACCCTCAATTCTCTCCTCAAGGTCCCCCCGCCCCCGATCCCACCCTCCCTTTCTGCCCAAACCCTAGCCAACTACTTCCATAACAAAATTCACCAGATTATCCTCCAATTCCCTACCCCCATCTACCTCCCCTCCTCCCCAATTCTCCTCCCCCATCCATACTCCCTCTGCCATCCTCTCCTCCTTCCCTCCGATCTCTGAGGAAGAAACTGCACTCCTTCTGTCCTCCTCCAAACCCACCACCTGTTCATCAGACCCTACCCCACCCATCTCCTGCTTTCCATCCCTCCCACCATTGCGCCCTACATCACTCATATACTCAACCTCTCACTCTCCACTGCAACTGTCCCCGTTGACTTCAAACATGCTGTTGTCACACCCCTCCTCAAGAAACTCTCACTTGATCCCACATGCCCTTCTAACTATCGTCCCATCTCCCTCCTTTCCTTCATATCCAAACTATTAGAACGAGCAGTCCACTGTCGCTGCCTCGACTTCCTCACCTCCCAAGCCCTCCTGGACCCACTTCAATTTGGCTTCCGTCACTTACACTCCACTGAAACGGCACTCACAAAAGTCACAAATGACCTGTTCCTGGCTAAATCCAAGGGCCTCTATTCTATCCCCATCCTTCTTGACCTTTCTGCTGCCTTTGACACCATTGACCACGACCTTCTCCTCATCACCCTCTCCTCGCTTGGCTTCAAGGACTCCGTACTATCCTGGTTCTCCTCCTACCTTTCCCATCGCTCGTTCAGCGTATGCTCTGGTGGCTCCTCCTCCTCCTCCCCTACCCCGCTCCATGTAGGTGTACCCCGAGGGATCTGTCTTAGGCCCCCTCCTCTTCTCTCTCTATACCCAAGGCCTTGGTATGCTTATCTCCTCCCATGGCTTCCAGTACCATCTCTATGCCGATGACTCACAAATCTACCTCTCTACACCTAATATTTCTCCGGTAACCCAGTCCAAGATCTCTGCCTGTCTTTCCGACATCGCTGCCTGGATGTCTCATCGACGACTGAAGTTGAACATGGCCAAGACTGAACTCCTTGTTTTTCCACCTAACTCCTCCCCTCCCACTTCCCCCTCTCTCAATCCATGTGGATGGATCTACTGTCCTTCCTGTTCCCTCGGCCCGCAATCTAGGGGTTATCTTCGACACCTCTCTCTCCTTCTCCGTGCACATCCAGCTTGTAGCTAAGACCTGCCGCTTTTTTCTCTACAACATCAGCAAAATCTGCCCCTTCCTCTCTGAACACACCACCAAAATGCTTATCCACTCCTTAATCTCATCCCGACTCGATTACTGCAACCTACTCCTTGCTGGTCTTCCCATGAGCCACCTCCTTCCCCTTCAATCTATACAAAATCACACTGCTCGGCTAATCTTCTGATAGCCTCACCATGCCCATATTACTCCTCTTTTCAAATCACTTCACTGGCTCCCTGTCCAGTTCCGCATCCAATTCAAGCTTCTCCTGCTGACCTATAAATGCATTCACTCTATGACCCCTCAATATCTCTCATCTCTTATCTCTCCCTACGTCCCCTCTCGGAATTTGCGTTCTGCTAACAAATTACTTCTATCAATGCCTTTCACCCACACCGCAAACTCCCGACTGCGCTACTTTCACCTTGCTGCATCTCACGCCTGGAACAGCCTACCTGCGTCTGTGCACCAGACACCCTCCCTGGCCCTCTTCACCATTGCATTTAGATCCTGACTCTTTCCTCATCTCACCCCAACCCCCGTCAATGTTTATGACCAATTACAGACCAAACTGTACCTCACCGTACCTTGCGTAGAACCGATTAATGCTTGCGTAGAACTGATTAATGCTCTGCAATGTTTTTTAACTAATGTTTTATTATAACCAAATTGTAAGCTCCGATGAGCATGACTCTGATGGACAGGGACTGTCTCATGTATGCTAACTACCTCGTGTAGGTTAGCTGTACAGCGCTGCATGCGTGGCGCTCTAGAAGTGCTAAATAGTAGTAGTAGTAGTAGTAGTATTAATCACTTGATATACTGCCCTAATGGACAGGGCCCCAATATCGCCCCATCCTTCCTCACAACTCTATTACACATCCCAACAGAAACTAGATCTAGAAGAGCAAACACCCAGCACACCCTTACAATCCCTTCTTCTATTTGAAAGATCAAATGGAACACAAGTGCTACAGCATTCACTTAAACTGCCCCCAGTCTATGGAACTCACTTCCAGATTCAATTTGTTTAATAAAAGACCTCCAAGTATTTAGAAAAGAGATCAAAACACTCTTTTTCAAGGCATACTACAGTAGCATTATATACAACACTAGCACACACCTCATCACACCCAACACTCAACACCCAACACTCTCTGAACCCCTCATACACCCATAAGTCACCCCTTTAGACCCAAGTTTACAAAGCTACTTTACCATCTTGACTTGCGTAAATCATGTACATAGTTGATATGTAAATAGTTCCTGTTTTATTCTGTTTTGTTTACCATGGATTCTGTTATATGTAACATGTTTGTTTTTTGTCAACTGCCCCTAAACTTTGGAAGGGACAGTATAGAAATGTATAACAAATAAATAAAAAGAAATAAATAGATGTTGAAGAGGAGGGGGGATAGGGTAGATCATTGCAGTACACCTTGGGTATGGTGGTAGGGGTTGGATGTTTTCATTCTCAGTTTTATTTGTTGTTTTCTGTTGGCCAGGTAGGATTGGAACCATAATAGCATGTGTTCTGAATGCCGTTGGATTGTAGACATTGCAAAAGGATGTCATGGTTAACTGTTTTGAAAGCTGCTGATATATCCAGAAATACCATGATGTATCCTTGTCATTTGTCTTGGATATCTTGCACCAGGTTGTTGATGAGAGTGTTCATGAAGGTTTCTACACCATGGAGGAGACAAAACCCACATTTCTAGGGGTTGAGGAGGGAGTTTGGGTCAATATGTTCCTGAAGCTGTTGTTGGATAACTTTTTCAATGATTTTTATGAGGAATGGAAGGCTATCAATTGGTCTATAGGAGGCAGGGTCCATTGGGTCGAGGTCTGATCTTTTGAGGGTGGGACGAATTGAAGACAGTTTCAGGTCATTTGGGCATGTCTCCTTTTTGTAGTATGGATTGGATCAGTTTTATGAGTATTGGGCTTAGATCCTGTTTCATAAATTTGATCCGGGTGACTAGGCAAGGACAAAGGAAGATGCTATCGTATTAAGTGAGATAATGATGGTTTCAATGTTGTCCTTGATGATGGAGTCAAAACTGCACCACGGTGTGATGTGGGGAAAAGTTGGTTGGGAGGGTGTGTGGGGAGGCCATGGTTGGAGTTTCTACTGGCTTGCTAGTTGCTGGGGGATTAAGTTGATGTCCATGGAGGTGTTGAGGGGAATTCAGTTAGTTAGTTTATTTTTTATTAACCAGTTCTCTATACCATCTTATCCTTCAATCAAGGCAGTTTACATTATGTAATTACTACAAACAGGTACTGGATATATTCTCTTGTCCCCAAGAGCTCACAATCTATCTGTACCTGGAGAGTTAAGCAGCTTGCCCAAGGCGTGCCTATAGGGCTAGAAATCCCAAACTCACCAGCTTGAGATTGCTGTCCCCAAGTGGGACTTGAACCCCTAGCCCTCTAGACTGAGTACCATGTCCTAACCACTAGGCCACTCCTCTACTCCAGTTGATGATATCAAATAGTTCTCTTGGTCTATTCAGAGAGTTAATGATACGCTTTGTGTGGTATGCCCTCTTGGCATTGCCAGTTTCTCTTCGGTAGGTGTCCATCAAGTCCATATACAGGTCTTTGTCATTTTTGTGGGTGAATTTGTGCCATTTCCGTTCTAGTTTTTGTGAGTTGTATTTTGATTCTTCTGAGGTCAGCAGTATACAAAGATGTTTTTTGTGGCTTGTGTGTTGGGCAACTTTTCATCGCAGTTCTCCAAAGGTATTGTTCCAGTTGGTTATTAGTGGATTTCGTTTCCAATGGAGGGAGTAGTTTTCTTAAGGAAGGTTTCTTTGTGAAACCATATGAATCTTCTGCTTGTATGTGGTTGTGTGATAGGGTCGCTTGGGATGTTGATGAACAGAAAGAATGTGATCAGGCTGTGATCTGACCAGAGCATGGGGTTATATTGTATTGTGTGTGGGGTGCTTATATTATTTGCTTGGGTGTTGGCGAAGATGAGGTCTAGTATGTTGCCTTTATTGTGTGTAGAGGACTGGATGAGCTGTTTGAAATTATTGACGCTTTGGTGGGAGTGGCCTACTTGGAATTAGTGGCAGTTACAGAAACATGGTTCACAGAAAACCATGACTGGGATGTAATTATATCTAGCTATACTTTATTCAGAAAGGACAGGGTAGGAAGAAGGGGAGGAGGAGTGGCACTATATGTAAAAACTACTATTAAAGCTTTGGAATTACAGAGCTTAAAAGGGAGAGAGGAGGCATTGTGGGTTAAACTAGAAAGAGGGAAAGAGAAATCTATTTGCATTGGTGTGATATACAGACCTCCCTCACAAGAGGAAGAGGTGGACAGAGAGTTAATTGAAGACATACGCAGCATTGCTAGGAAAGGGGAAGTGCCACTGATAGGGGATTTCAATATGCCAGATGTTGATTGGGACATTCTTGCTGCAGTATCATCTAGAAGTAAAGAGATCCTGGATTCTCTACAGGGAGAACTATTCAGGCAATTGGTAACAGACCCCACACGTGAAGGGGTCATACTGGACTTGGTGCTTACAAATGGTGAAAGTGTTTCTGATGTTATAGTGGGAGATCATTTTGCATCCAGTGATCACCAGATGGTGTGGATCAGTATTAGGGCTAGGGCTGTTAGAATCCATTCAAAGGTGAGGGTCTTAGACTTTAGGAAGATAAACATTGCCAAGATGGGCCAATACCTCAGGGAGTCGTTAGAGGGATGGGAACAGCTTGGGGATGTAGAAAATCAGTGGGCAAAACTGAAAGGGGACATTTTAAGGGCAACTAACCTTTCTGTTGTAATGGTAAATAAAGGTAAAAGGAAAAGGAGACCGCTATGGCTTTCGAAAGAAGTAGCTGAAAAGGTGAAGAAAAAGAGGGAGAACTTCATGAAATACAAGAGATCACAGAGAAAGGAAGACAGGCATCTATATTTGGAAAAACTTAGAGAAGCTAGCAAAGTATTCAGGAAAGCAAAGATTCAAAAAGAGGAGGAAATAGCCAATGCAATAAAATGGGGGGATAAGACATTTTTCAGATGTGTTAGTGAGAAGAGGAAGGGCAAAAGTGGTATTGTCAGACTCAAGGGTGAAGGGGAGGAAGATGTAGAAGCTGATGAGGATACTACTACTATTTAGCATTTATATAGTGCTACTCACGCAGCACTGTACAGAAATACATGCAAAGAGACAGTCCCTGCTCGTCAGAGCTTACAATCTAGTCAAGACAACACAGAGTAATAGTCAATTTGGCGCAAAACAAAATATGGCATTTACGTACAATTCAGGGCAAAACAAATTATGGCATTTACAATTTAGTCATGACAAGGGATGGGAATCAGGTCAAGACAAAGAATAGAATTCAGGAAGCTGTAAAAGTGGAGGGATAATATGAAGCTGCAAGGTGGTAAATTGAAAGGCAAAGTCAGGAAATATTTTTTCACTGAAAGGGTGGTGGAGACTTGGAATGCCCTCCTGATGGAAGTGGTGGGTGCAAACACGGTGTCGGAATTCAAAACGGCATGGGACAAACACAGTGGATCACTTTACAGCAACAGGATAAAAACAAAATAAACGGAAACATATAACTTCTGAACCATCGAACATCTCAACAAATAGGGGTGTCCTACATGGAGAGGTGGGTTCACCCCTAAACAAAGACATGGAGAAGTGTGGCCAGCACCTACTCTTGCCATCTTTCTGGGCAGACTAGATGGACCATGCTGGTCTTTATCTGCCGTCATCTACTATGTTACTATGTTAGGATCTGAAAGCGACAGTGAAGAGGTGGGTTTTCAATCTTGGCTTAAAGAGGGCCAGGGAGAGTGCCTGGAGTATAGGCATAGGTAGGTTGTTCCAGGCGTAAGGTGCAGCAAGGTGAAAGGAGCAGTTGAGAGTTAGCGGTGCGAGTGGAGGGCCTAGATAGAAGTAATTTGTTAGAAGAGCGAAGTTTCCGAGAGGGGATTTAGGGAGAAATGAGAGATGAAAGGTATTGAGAGTGAATGCATTTATAGGTCAGGAGGAGAAGTTTGAATTGGATGCAGAATTGGATAGGGAGCCAGTGAAGCGACTTGAGAAGAGGAGTAACGTGGGCATGGCGAGGCTGACGGTAGATTAGTTGAGCAGCATAATTTTGAATAGATTGAAGGGAAAAGAGTTGGCTCACAGGGAGACCAGCAAGGAGTAGGTTGCAGTAGTCGAGGCGAGAGGATATTAAGGAGTGGACAAGCGTTTTAGTAGTGTGTTCAGAAAGGAAGGGGCGGATTTTGCTAATGTTGTAGAGAAAGAAGCGGCAGGTCTTAGCTATGTGTTGGATATGTGTGGAGAAGGAGAGAGAGGAGTCAAAGATAACCCCTAGATTGCGGGCTGAGGAGACCGGAAGGATCGTAGAGCCATCCACGGAGACTGAGAAAGGAGGGAGAGGAGGGGAGGAATTGGGGGGAAAGACAAGGAGTTCAGTTTTGGCCATGTTCAATTTCAAGCGGCGGTGAGACATCCAGGCAGCGATGTCAGAAAGGCAGGCAGAGATCTTGGTCTGGATTGCTGGAGAGATATTAAGCGTAGAGAGATAGATTTGGGAGTCATCGGCCTAGAGATGCTACAGAAAGCCATAGGAGGAGATAAGTGTACCAAGGGATTGGGTATAGAGAGAGAACAGGAGTGGACCCAGGACGGATCCCTGGGGTACACCAACATGGAGCGGGGTGGGAGAGGTGGAGGAGCCACCAGAGCATACACTAAAGGAGCAATGGGAGAGGTAGGAGGAGAACCAGGATAGTACGGAGCCCTTGAAACCAAGTGAGGAGAGGATGGCGGGAAGAAGTTTGTGGTCAACAGTGTCAAAGGCAACAGAGAGGTCGAGAAGGATGAGGACAGAGTGTTGTTGTTGTTGTTAAGTGCCTTCAAGTCGGAGTCGACTCATGGTGACCCTCTGGATAGCTATCCTAAATTGTGTTCGGTCTTCAGTCAGGTACCCGTAGCTGCTGTTATTGTATCGATCCATCTCATTGCTGGCCTTCCTCTTTTGCATTGACCTTCTATCTTGCCAAGCATGATGTCTTTCTCTAATGATCTCTCTCTCCACATGATGTGTCCAAAGTATGAAAGTCGAAGTCTTGTCATCTGAGCTTCTAAAGAAAGCTTAGGTTTGATCTCCTCTAGTACCGACTGGTTTGTTCTTCGGCCAGTCCATGTTATGCACAGTATTCGCCACCAGCACCATAATTCAAAGGCATCAATTTTCTTCCTGTCTGTCTTTTTCACTGTCCAGCTTTCACATCCATATGATGTTATTGAAAATACCATGGCTTGAACAAGTCAAATCTTTGTATGGAGAGAGACATCTCTGCTCTTGAGAATCTTATCTAGGTCTTTCATAGCCATTCTGCCAAGAGCAATGTGTCGTCTGATTTCTTGACTGTTTGTTCCTTCTTTATTGATAGTTGATCCAAGTAGGTTAAAGTTGTTCACAATTTCAATTTCTTCTCCTTCAACGATGAACCTGTTGATTATGCCAGTTGTCATGATCTTTGTCTTCTTTACATTAAGTAGCAGGCCCATTTTGAGACTATGTTCTTTGATTGTGAGAAGCAAATGTTTCAGATCATCTTCACTTTCAGCCAGTAATGTGGTATCACCAGCATAGCGAAGGTTGTTGATGAGTCTTCCACCAATCTTCACACCTCTGTTGTCTTCATACAATCCTGCTTCTCTGATGATTTGTTCTGCATATAAATTAAACAGGTAGGGGGAAAGTATGCAGCCTATATTGCATAGTGTGTAGTCCCCACTACCCCATCGCTTGCAATTAACCTTGCTGCACAGGCTATAGTCTCCATGCTACCCATTCTTGTATTTTAACATATATTGCATAGCGTGTAATCCCCACTTCCTCACTGCTTGTAACTCAACATATACTGCAAAGTGTGTAGAATCCTTTGCCACCTCATTGCTTGTAAGTTAACATACACTGCATAGCCCCACTACTCCTCTTCTATGGCCCCACATCACATTGTCCTTCTCTTCCTCATACTCCCCAACTGCCTCCCCTCTACTACTACTACTAAGCATTTATAAAGCGCTACCAGGTGCACACAGCGCTGTACAATGAAAACACAAAAAGACAGTCCCTGCTTTAAAGAGCTTACAATCTAAAAAGACAAAGCAAGAAAAGGAGAAGAAAAAAGATAAGAACAAGGGCACCCTCATTCCTCCCCCCCCCCCATTCCCCCTCTTCCTTCCTCACTTCTCCCTCCATTCTGTCTTCTAACATAGCATCTGCTCTTGAGCTTCATCACACCCTCCCCCTCATTCAACCAGCCCCTCTCTCTTTAAAGCAACCCCACCCTTGCTTCCGCCGTACTTCCTCTTCCTTACCCCGCTCTCTACTACTCCTTCTTCTCTCATCAGGCAATATGAACCCCAACCCTGTCCCCCCCCCCAAATTTCTTTCTTACTCTAAGAAGAGTTCCTCACATAACTTATCTAATCTCATCCATATCCCTCTCCTTCCCCCCTCTACTCTCCCTCCCTCCCTCATGCGCCACTCACTCATCCAGAGACATCAACCCCAACCCTGGACCCCTTAGAATTCTGTCTCACTCAAAGAAGAGATCCTCATGTAACCTGTCTAATATCATCAATATCCCCCTTCATTCCCCTTCCACTCCCCCTCCCTCATGTGCCTCATGGAAGGCACACTCATCCAGAAATACCCACCCTTACCCTGGCCCCTCCAGATCTCTGTATTACTCTGGAAAGAGATCCTCATGTAACTTGTCCAACCTCATCCATATCCTTCTCCTTTCCCCCTCCACTCTCCCATTCTCATGTGCCTTATGGAACGCACAATCAGACTCTAATAAACTTGCTTTTACTCATGATCTCTTTATCTCTAATGCTCTACATCTTCTTGCCCTAACTGAAACCTGGTTCCTCCCTGATGATATTGTATCTACAGCTGCTCTCTCTCACGGGGGCTACCAGTTCTCCCATACACCTCGTTCCACTGGCCACGGTGGTGGTATTGGGCTTCTACTTTCTGCACAGGTGCATAAATAGCGGGTTGTGGATGAAATCCAGGGCTGGGGTTCAGAACGTCTGACAGGACGAGGGGTGGATGTCCAGAGCCGAGGATAGCCACAGTCACAGGCGTGAGAAAAACGAAAAGACAGAGTCCTTTATTAACCAAACGGCCGCCCGACACAGGCCGTGTTTCGTACCCTTTGTCAGGGGCTAGCCAGGCATAAACTAAAAACATAAACATATTCATTATAAAGACAATAAAGGAACAAACAAACCATCCTATAATAAAACATTACAAACGTTAATAAATAAAAACCTAAAACAATAAATATTTAAAAACAATAAATATATTTAAAAAAAGTATATAAAAGTATAAAAACAATATATAACCATAAATACATATGCTGGAATCAACATAAGTGCTAGTGACCAAACATAAAATGTGCATCGTTAAAGTGAAAGTACTAACCTCTGTTGCAATTCGTAAAAAGATTATAACTTCACACTTGTTGTGCTTACGTATAAATTATATGCTAATGCTAAAAAATATAAAGAGCACAATTAAAAGAACATATAAAGAATTATTATAACTAGCAACTACTAACCAACTACAACAGGGAACACAGGAGGAGGACATAAACTAAAATATATAATCAAATGCCAATAAGAGATACAGTTAAAATAATAGGAACATATGGCAAATAATGACTAGCATTGTGTCACTAAATTGACAAAGAAAAGCACAGGAGGAGGACATGGGACAGGATATGTGCAAATATAGAAAAAAATGCAACCATAGCATTATAAAAAGAAAAGAGAAATATTTAAAAAGAAACATTTAAAAACAAGAGGGGTAAGTCAGTAAACCAAACCGATGTGGGGGAACTGCTCAATAAATTGTCATTCTGACCTTATGTCAAAAATTGACAATGACAACGATGTGTGGATACGTAAAAGGGGCAGCACAGGAGTTAACAACATATGTAAACTGACTATGCATTCAGAGACTGTGAAGCATGGGAAATTATGTGAGGAAACTCATCACAAAATTGTCATGCTGACTTTAAAATTTCAAAAAACGGCAGTGGCAGCGATATGCGGATGTATAGAGGAGGCAGCACAGGAAATAACAGCAAATACAAACTGACTGTACGTTCGGAGGATGTGAAAACACGGGAAGTGGTATAAGCAATCCACCCAGAAGTAACTATTAATGGTGATACACTGGAGTGTGCAGTCCAAACTAAAAAGTATAAAATATCGCCAAGATTTACCATTTGCTTGCAGAGTGTAAAGTTGAAAAACATATTACAGAGGATAATCAACATGTATCGGTGGCCCTGCACAAACGGAATGGGGAAAGTAAAAAACATGAAAAGAAAGTTAAAAAGAAGGCAACCATACCTCCGAGAATCTGCCGTCAAAGCACAGTCGACGTGCAGCAGGGGAGAGGGACGCCCACACATGCGTGGTATAAGACGAGGGAGGAGGCGGAGCCACCATTGCCGGGATACATAAAATTAGAAATAAAAACAGGATCAAACCAATGTAACTAACACACAGATGTGGTCCAATGTAATCCATGGAATAATAATGAGGGAGGAGTAGCCTAGTGGTTGGGGCAAGGTACTTCAGGCCGGAAGGTCGGGGGTTCAAATCCCACTAGAGGACAGCAACCTTGGGCCTGAAGGACTGGGGTTTCTAGTCCCACAGATGCTCCTTGTGGTCTTGGGCAAGCCACTTAACCCTCCATTGCCCATGTTCCCTGTAAGTATTAGTGTATGTGTCTCATATCCCTGTGTGTTAAATGCATCCCCCAATTGTGTTGTGACCGCTTTGATTGAAGGATAAGGCGGTATACAAAAACTGTCTAAATAAATAAATAAAATAAATAAATAAATACTATTGAGGTTAAAAGCAAATAAAAACGAACCTGAATAAGTTCGTATGACACATGGAACTATATTTTGCTACCGGCTCCAAACAAAGGTATATTATAAATAAAAGCCACGATTGAAGGATGACAAGGAAAGTGTACCTCATAACCCAACCCCAACACATAGGTAGAGTCCATGAAATCACAAACAGGAAGGGACATCTTGAACAATTTTCAGAAGATTATGTTCATGAGAAACTAGCTCAACTTAAAGTAGACAAAGCGATGGGACCAGATGGGATACACCCTAGAGTGCCAAAGGACTGGAGAGAGGCTCATGTGGTGTCTTTACACAAAAGCGGAAGTAAGGATGTGGTTGAAAACTACAGGCCGGTTAGTTTAACTTCGGTGGTGAGTAAATTATTGGAAACACTGCTGAAAGAGAAAATAGTGAGGTTTCTGGAGTCCAGCGGATTACAGGATCCGAGGCAGCATGGATTCACCAGAGGCAGGTCTTGTGAGACAAATCTGATTGATTTCTTTGACTGGGTGACCAGGGAGTTGGACTGAGGGATAGCCCTAGATGTGGTGCATTTAGATTTCAGTAAAGCCTTTGACACTGTTCCTCACAGGCAACTTATAAACAAATTGAGCACCCTAGGGGTTGACCTTAAAGTTACTGCTTGGGTTAGAAATTGGTTGGGTGGGAGGCGACAAAGAGTACAGGTAAATGGAGCTCACTCTAAGGAGAAGGAGTTTACCAGTGGTGTGCCCCAGGGATCTTTCCTTGGCCCAATTCTTTTTAACAACTTTGTTAGTGATATAGCGGAAGGGCTGTCGGGTAAGGTTTGCCTTTTTGCGGATGATACCAAAATCTGCAATATAGTAGACACCCAGGAGGGTGTAGATAACATGAGGAGGGATCTAGCTAAGCTTGAAGAATGGTCTAGAATTTAGCAGCTGGGATTTAATGCTAAAAAATGTAAGGTCATGCATTTGGGCTGCAGTAATCCAAGGGAGCAATATAGTATAGGGGTGAAGTACTTTTGTCCACTAAAGAAGAGCGGGACCTAGGCGTGGTTGTGTCTGATGATCTTAAAGTAGCTAAACAGGTAGAAAAGGTGATGGCAAAAGCTAGGAGGATGCTTGGGTGCATACAGAGAGGAATGGCTAGCAGAATAAAGGAGGTGATAGTGCTTCTGTATAAGTCTTTGGTGCGACCTCATTTGGAGTATAGTGTGCAATTCTGGAATTCTGGAGACCACACCTTCAAAAGGATATAAACTGGATGGAGTCGGTACAGAAGGTGGCTACTAAAATGGTTAGTGGTCTTCATTATAAAGCATATGAGGACAGACTTAAGGATCTTAATTTGTACACCTTAGAGCAGGGGTCACCAACCTGCAGCCCATGGGCCGCATGCGGCCCGCGAGGTCCCTTCGTGCGGCCCGCGAGGCTCTACCCCGGTGCGGCCCACCAAGGATGCTGCTACAAGTACCGGCAAACTCACCGACTCCTTCTTCTGCAGCCGCGGCTCCCTGCCTCTTAGGGAACCGCGGCTGTGCTTGTAAAATCATCGCGGAGCCCTTCCTGTCTTGACGGGCTCCGTGCAGCATTGTCCCGCCTCCAAAGGAAGTGGTAAACAACTTCCTTTAGAGGCGGGACAATGCTGCACGGAGCCCGTCAAGACAGGAAGGGCTCCGCGATGATTTTACAAGCACAGCCGCGGTTCCCTAAGAGGCAGGGAGCCGCGGCTGCAGAAGAAGGGAGGGAGCTGACATGGAATAATTTTCAAAGCAGAAGTACAGGTATGAGCATTGTTTTTTTTCGCGGGGGCGGGGAGAAGTGGGGTGCGGCCCGCGAGTCTACCGGTAGTCGGCTGTGCGGCCCGCGGCCCTCTGGAGGTTGGTGACCCCTGCCTTAGAGGAAAGGTGGGATAGAGGTGATATGTTTGGGATGTTTAAATACCTCCGTGGAATAAATGTACAGGGGGAGAGCCTCTTTCAATTGAAAGCAAGTTCTGCTACGAAGGGACATGGGATGAGGGTGAAGGCGGATAGATTCAGGAGTGATATGCGGAAATTACGGAAAGAGTGGTGGATCCATGGAATAGTCTCTCAGTGGAGGTGGTAGAGATGAGGACAGTATCTGAACTCAAAGAAGCATGGAACAAACACAGAGGATTTCTAAAAGAAAAAAGGGGACTGTTGTAGTTGTTGATATGGAAGGACAGACTAGATAGGTCATGTGGTCTTTTTCTGTCATCATATTTCTATGTTTCTATGTTTCTAACTGCTGTCATGGCATCTACAAAGACTGGGTCATGTCCAGGTTGTGCTGATGGGAGGTTAAAATCCCCTAGGATAAAGATGTCTTTCGCTGAGTTGGTGTTTTCTATGATTTTTCCTGTCAGGTTAGAGAGAGGAGCTGGTTGGGGTTCGGTAGGTCAGGCAAATAGATAGTTGTTTTTTGGTGATGGTGAGGATGTCAACTTCTTCTGTGCTTTCTGTTGATATATTTATTTATTTGTGAGATTTCTATACTGCTATATTGGGTAGTCATAGCAGTTTACAATTCAAGCGACAGTTACATCGAATGTTTAACAATAGAACAGGTGCAAGAACAAGAAATCAATGATATTTATAGGATTCTGAGAACAGTATAACTTATATACAATAACAAAAATGATAAGAGCATGTTTAGGTAGGGAATATGTTATCCAAAGTGATAGGGGATGATTTATAAATGGTGAGGTATTAAATGTGGTGTTAGACAGATGGGTTGTGAATAGTGCGAGATTATGTTGGGTCACCCTCAGGGGAGGATTCATTTTGGGTGAAATGTTTGATGAATAGTGTGGTAAGGAAGCTCATTCTGAGTTAGGAGAAAGTGAAAAAACCAAAGAATTCACCCTAATAAAAGGACCTATTTTGCAAGGTCAGAGAAATAAAACCACAACCACACCTAGAAACCAGAAAATCCTCAGCTGGAACAGGTTTCAGAGTTCCCCTAGTGGAGTAAGGGAGAGTGAATACAGACCCAAGGTAAAAGACCCTTACGTCAGTAAGCTCCCTGATTACCCAGGTGCCAGAGGGCAAGCTGATCTCCGTCACCTGGGAAGAGAAGAAGTGGGGCTGGAACCCTGTAGATTTAAACCTAGGTTAGAATATACAGGAGTTAGCAAGGAGAGGAAGGAGGGCCAGGAGAGCAACGGGAACAGGAACAGCAGGAGAGGAGAGTGCTGAAAAGAGCCCGAGAGAGGTACAGAGCACGAGAGAGGAGAAGCTGCTACAAACCAAGGCACAGGTACAAGCCTTAGAAGCCTGTCCCATACTGAGCAGTGCAGAGTTGCAGGAGATACTCTCAGCTCTAATGAGAGGCTGTCAGCTAAGCCCAGTGAGCTAGAATGAGAGATAGAACCAATGCAACTAGGAGAACCTGATGCAGCTTTGAATGAGGAAGATGGATTCATGGATTGCTCTTTGTGCCAAGCCTTAGCTACAGAGGGGTTGAAGGAAAGCCAACCTTAAGATAAAACTCTCCAGAGCAAGGTAACCTTGAAAAGCAAGGAAGATGTTTTGTGAGTTCCCTGTGTTAAAGAGGGGAAACTTATGCTGAGAAGTGAGAACAAGCTGAAGCTGTATAATTGTGCTTGTTAAAACACCTGCTATCCTGTGCAGTGAGACAGCAAGAAGCCAAGCTAACGGTGATAAGAAAAAAGCTTTTGTTTTGCTTTTGAATGTTCCTAAGAAAACCTGAGTAGAGCTTTGTTTGCTTATTGGAAGTCTGTTCCTGTTGGAAGTTTTGCTTTGCTTATAAAGAGTAGAACAGCCTGGAAATGTTTGGAACTGAAAAGAAAGAAAACTGCCATTGAAGAAAGCTGTTTGTGTTTATGCTTTAACCAGCAAGGCTAGAGAAAGCTGGTAGCCTTGCTGTTAAAGGGGTTTTTGCTTTTGAGCTGAATACTGTAAGCTGATATTTTGTTTTAACCTTTTGCTTATGTCCTGTTGTGTTTTTGAAAGAAACCTGGAGAAATAATCCTGAAAGAGGTAATTTATGGACCTTGTATTTGAGTTCAATAAATTTCTGTCATTGCCTTACCAAAAGAGCCAAACTACAAGTTTTTTTTTCTGCCTGAAGCCATATGTGTAGCAGTTAAACTACATTTCCCAAGAAGCATTGCGGGGGAACCAGTCAGAGAAGGCTGAAAAGGGAAAGTTTCTATTAGAACCACGACCCTCCATGCTGAATGCAAGGAGCAAGGGCATGACAATAGGTAAGTTTTGAGTTGTGTATGGAACATGGATAAGTCTGAAATATTTCTGAGTTTTTCAGGTAGTGAGTTCCAGAGCATTGCTGACACATGCTCAAATGAGCCATGTTTCAGTGACACATAGCATGTCGAGCTGATATGCTATGAAGAGGTCTTTGATAATGGGATAATGGGTATTTTGTTTCTTACTGAGCAGGTACCACTCTTTCCGTAGTTGTTTTGGAAATCCTGTGAGTCCGTGGTTGATTGTTCCTGCATAGGATATGAATGAGGCATTGTGTTTTTCATTGTTTATCTTGGGTAACTTTTGTTTGGTATGTAGGGGGGAGGGTATGGGGTAGGGGTGTATAAGGATATTGATAAGGGGCGGATTGGTATGTTTGGTAGTCTTTGAATATGGGAGTAAGGATGAGTAGAGAGTAATGTGTTATATATAGAAGAAGCATGGTGGGGAAGATATGGTTATGTCATTGGTTAATATTAGTGTCCATGAGTAGTTGTGATGCTAGCATGGGAGATTGTGCGCTTTTTTGGCTTGGCAGTCTCTCTAGTGTCAGGCTTATAGAATTTGGATTCTGTTCTGTGCATCAGTCTCTGCCTATGGTCACCGTCTAAGGGCCATGCCAAAGGGCCCTCTGGCGAGGCCCTCAGGCATGGGCCCTCCAGGTGTGAGCATGCCTGGAGGCACGTCTGGAGTTCTGGTGGACCTGATTGGTTGTCCTTCCCGCTCAGCTCCCCAATGCTGATCAAGCTGGTGGTGTGTGCAGCAGAATCTTTCCATGCCCAGAGGTGCCTTTGTAGCATTCAGGAGCAAGTCTGGGGTTCCAGCAGGCCTGATTGGCCTTGTGGAGGTGATTGGGAAGAGGCTGTCATTCCCACAAACTTTCCCAATGCTGATCAGGCTGGTGGTTTGTGCGCAGGCATCTTTCCCCACCTGGAGGTGCCTTTGTGTAGGAATGGATAAAGGGATACCAGAATCCCCAATATGTAATTGAAGATAGATGAATTTCTTGATACAGATCTCCAAAACGTGCTGATTAGATGAACTTTGGTACTGTGACGGCGCAGGCCAGAAAGAGCAGAAGAGAGAGGAGAGAAATCAAAGGATTTTCTCAGTTAAACACAGAGAAACCAGAAGTTCAGGGGTTAAAACTTCTGAATCTGAAAAAAACTCCACACAGAAAGCTGGTAGGGAAGGGATACGCCCTAGTTCCCTAGTAACCAAGCCCGTGCACGAGGGAGTGCAAGGGGTGGAGTCAGCAGGCAGTGAGAGAAACTGCAGGTATAAACACCGGAACTTTAGTTCAGGAAGGGGAGCGAGTTCGAGTAGAGCAAGTTCCAGAGCGAGTTGGAGTTCCAGTTCAGAGAGTCACAGGAGACAGAGAGGAAGTCTCAGAGAAGTGCTCCGAGAGGAAACCAGGAAGGAAGCTGGAGAGAAGTCAGTGAGGTCAGGAGCGTGTGGAAATACCTGGAGAGCCCAGCAGAGAGGTCCTCAAACTGCCCAGCCTAGGAGTGCCTGAGAGGGAGGTGCTCAGGGAGCAGAACGGAGAGACACTGCAGGGAAAAGCAACCTTAAGGGAAGGTGCTTTAGGAGACCAGCTTCCACTGACGCTGAAACCTCTACTGACAGGGAAAGGAGGGACAGGAGTTCCAGCCCTGAAGCCAGCATTAAGGTAATTGGGTCAGAGTATTCTAGGAGGGGAAGAAACTCTGAGAGCCCAGGGAGATTACCAAAGAAAGGCATTCCAAGAGGGAGAGAAGCCTTGCCTGAGTTTCCCAGCAGAAAGGCAAAACCAGTCAAGGGTTTTTCCACAGACCATGTGAGTAATCCACAACGTTTCTTAGGAGATTTTACAGAGACTGAGCCAACAGCTGCAAGGACAGCCAGGTGCTTACCTCGACAAAATAAGGGAAGCGTGGATAATACCTTTAAAGATTTTAGAGAGACCGAGCCAACAGCTGCAAGGACAGCCCGGTGCTTATCTCCACAAAATAAGGTGAGCATGGATAAGACTTTTAACTATTCTAAAAGTAAGGATTTGAATGAGAGAAAAAGCCTTACCCAGAGAAAGAGAGATTCTGCTTTAAAGAGGGTTCTCAGATTGTTAGACCGTTTGCAGCCAGAGACAGCTGGTTTTAATCATGAGGCTGTTCTAACAGATTCTGAACCTGAAAGCATGGACTTTGAGAGTGCTATAAACCCAGTGCTTAGTTCAGAGACAGAAATGGAATATTTGCCTGTTTCATTATAGTATCGGAGAAGGTTTCTGAAAGCATTAAACTAGCAGCCGTGTTCAAGTGGCTGAGCTGAGAGACCTATGCAAATTAGGTTGGCTAGAGAGCCTGAAGAAGCTTAACCCTTTAGGTGAAGGGCTGCACACGGAGTGTATTGAGTCTGCTAGAAGGGCAGATAGAGAAACCTGTTTGAGAAAGAAAGGAAACCATTTGCAGAGGAAGTTTGGCAGTGCTGTTTTGCTGAAGAGACTGCAAATGTTTTAAGCCCTTTTTGGAAAGGAGGTTTTATTTCCAACCTTGTTTCAACAGTATGAGGAAATACTTTGTTTGAGTTCACTACAAGCTGCATTTGAAAGCTGTGTATTTTTGTTACCTGTTTTCTGGAAAGTTCCCGCCTTTGTGTTTTGGATATTTGGGACTGTGTATAAAGATTCCCTTTGGCCTTGTGAAGAAATAAATCCTGCGTGCCTATATCACTACTCGGCTGAAGTTATTTTGCCATATCACAACTACACCCATAGGCACTCTCATAAATGGAAGACTCTCACCACTTCATACACATAGGCAACCGCCTAGGGCGACGAAGTCGTGACAGTACCAATAACCATCACTCACAACTTTATCTTTTCACCTACGTCTTTTAAATAGAATAAGATATATGATCATGAGAGCTATGTAACTGTTCTTAAATAGCTAAAGAACATTGTTGGCGTACGCATAAAGTATAAACATAGGCTAAGAACTGTACAACCATACGTCAATGTACAGTCAACTATAGGTCACTGCTGGCACAGCGTAATTTCTGCATTTCTGCAGTTATAAATAATTTTATCATAATCATGTAAATTTCATCTAATACATTGTAATCAGCTCTTACTCTGTGTTTTGTCATGTTTATGTTTAATGACTCAATTACTTCCCCTATTTACTACAATAAAAAGGGCTTCAAGGGAGAAAGACTTTGGATCCAACAGAAGTGGAACTGTGCTGTGTCCACAGACTTTCCTGTTGGCTTCCCTTTGAGCTCAAAGATAAAGAAACTTTGGTGTTGTGTCTTCGTACTTTCGGAGATTTCTCTCTGTCTCTCACTGTCTGGAGGACCAGGTGAAATCAAGTACTAGGAGGAAAGATCTGACCGGATTAAAGGACACTTTTCACTTTGTAGTGTACAAGAGCAAGTCCGGGGTTCTGGTGGGCCTGATTGGCCTTGTGGAAGTGATTGGGGAGGGGCTGTCCTTCCACTCACCTCCCCAATGCTGATCAGGCTGCGGTGTGTGTGGTGATGGCATCTTTCTGTGCCTGGAGATGCTCTTGTATTGTGATGGAGCAAGTCCGGGGTTCCAATGGACCTGATTGGCCTTGTGGAGGAGATTGGGGAGGGGCTGTCCTTCCCGCTCACCTCCCCTATGCTGATCAGGCTGCAGTGTGTGCGGTGACGGCATCTTTCTTGCCTGGAAATGCCCTTGTAGTGTGCAGGAGCAAGTCCGGGGTTCCAATGGGCCTGATTGGCCTTGGGGAGGTGATTGGGGAGGGGCTGTCCTTCCCGCTCACCTCCCCAATGATGATCAGTGGCGGTGTGTGCGCAATGGCGTATTTCCGCTCCTGGAGTTTCCAGGAGCAAGACCGAGGCTCCGGTGGGCCTTATTGGCCTTGTGGAACGGCAGTTAAGGAGAGCAATTTGAAAACATGAATGAACTGGAGAAGTCACTGATGGAAGGATGAGAGGGATGAAGAGTAGGAAAAACTGCAGTTTTTAATGCAATAGCCTAGGAGGAATAGTCTAGTGGTTAGAGTAGCAGCCTGGTGGCTAAAATAGACCAGTTTTCAAATCTCCCTGGTGCACATGTGGTCCTGGGCAAGTCACATAACCCTACATCCTCTTGACATTGAGCTGGGGCTCAGGGAGAAGTAGCGCTTTCCGCGTTTCTGCCCGATGCCAGTCAGGACCTCGTTGGTGGCAAGAGCAGTACATATCGGAACAGCCTGAAAAATTTATCTTTGAATTAGAAAGGATAGGTATGGGGTTTATTTTGGAAATGGAGGAAATTGAAGGATTTCATTTAATTTAGAATAGGTTAATTGGCGATGTCAGTGGGAGTAGGAACATGAATAGAATGCTTACAGGAAGTAGAGCGATAAGCATTTGAGATTGTCAGTTGATGCTTGGAAGAAGGAGAGTGAGGTTGTATGTCAAGTTGTTTGAATGCAGTAGATTTGAGAGGAACATATGAAGTTTAAGAGGGAGAGCGGGTGATATTGTGTGTGAAATGAAAGAATCTGTGAGGTTTTAGTTTATTTTTTTCTGTTTTTGCAAGAAAGTGAAGTGAGAGGGAAGTGAGTGAAAGAACAGTGAAGGAAAGTTGGTCCAGAGAGACAGAAAGATAGAAAAGTGAGGGGAGAGAAGAATATAATTTGATGGGATTTTTATTTTCCTTTGGGTAAGAGAAATAACACAGGTACACTAAAAAAATGTTTTTTTAAACTGCCTCTAATGTTTCGATTGATTTTTACGTTTTTTGGTGTGCTGAATCCAAATCTGGTAACCAATTTGCTCCATCACGTACAGATTTTTTGCTACATTGGGTTAGCAGTTTGAGGTGAACGTTTCAGATTGAGTGTGATCGAGATAAAAGTTTCTTGGATGAATTCTTTATACTAATTGTTTAGTAGTTATTCAAATAAGAATAAAGAAAATTGTAACAAGGCAGCACATAAGAATAGAGTAATGTCAACAAAACACACTGTGATGGTAGCAAAATTGTCTGCACTTAAAACAGCCACATACATGTGCACAAACATTGAGCATATAAGAGCGAGGTTAGACACAAAGCAAAGCAAAGAAATGTGCAAAAAATGTTGTACAGGTATGTATGTAAGAATAGAAAACGCAAACCGCACCATTGCAATACATGAAGACAAACACCCGATGGTGTGAAAATAAAATTCTAATAAATGAGATCCGACACTGTGGTAATAACTAGCAAATTTTTATTTCAAAGTTTAGTAAAAACACGATATTTGTCAACACAGTTTAGATTTTAAAGTCATTCTTGGGTCAATCAATCTCCTGGTGGGCCCGTTTCTTCTTCCCCCGAATGCTTCTCTTGGTGCGCTGCTTGGCGTATTTTTCATCTGGGGTTTCCCACAGCAGCAACCAGCAGAAATCAGCCATCATAGTGGTGTTCCATCTTCCTTGGTACCTTCTCTCTGCGTCCTTGATGTCTTGGTGAAACCTTTCACCTTGTTCTTCACTGTACGCCCCCAAGTTTTTGGGAAAGTAGTTCACATGGGAGTGCAAGAAATGGACTTTCAGGCTCATGTTACAGCCTTGTTCTTTGAAGGCATTGAGCATCCTGGCAACAATATCCTTATAGTTCTCATCCCGCCTGTTCCCCACGAATTTGAGAACAACATCCTTGAAGGAATCCCAGGCTTCTTTTTCCTTCTCAGACATCGTTTCAGCGAATGCTCCATCTGAAATGAGTTTCCTTATATCAGGGCCAACAAACACTCCTTCCTTTAGCTTTGCTTCAGAAAGTCGGGGGAACTTTGAGCAAAGGTACCGAAAGCACTCACCATCTTTTGGAAGGGACTTGATGAATTGCTTAATGAGACCCAACTTAATGTGGAGAGGTGGTAATAGAATTTTATCACGAGGTACCAAGCTCTCATGAAGAACATTTTTCTCACCGGGTCTCAAATACTCCCGAATTGGCCAGTCTTTTTTCCGCCAGTGTAGGTCGCAGGCCCGGCTATCCCACAAGCAAAGGAAGCAGGGATATTTGGTGAAACCGGATTGCTGCCCTAATAGCATGGATAGAATTTTAAAGTCTCCACAAATCATCCACTTATGCTCATCATAACGAATCTTCTGAAGAATCAGGACCAAATTCTCGTATTTTTCTTGGAGAATAACAGAGTGAGCAATAGGAACTGAAGCGAATGTGTTGCCATTATGAAGAAGAACACCTTTTATGCTGTCTTTTGACGAATCAATGAACAGCCGCCATTCAGCAGGATCATACTTGAGTTTAAACTTTTCCATCACTCCGTATATATCGTTGCAAAATACCAAATCTTCCTCTTTGCTGAAATACTTCAAAAATTGTGTCTCGCGGTTGCGGTACCAATAAAAAGTTGTTTCTGGTGACAATAGATTTTTCTGTTTAAGCCGAGAACCTAGCAGTTGGGCAGCATCTTTTGGGAGTCCTAAATCCCGGACTAAATCATTCAATTCAGCTTGAGAGAAAAGTTCAGGTTTCGGATCTGGTTCAGTTTCAAACTCGGAAGTACTGGACTCATCGGGAAAAGCCATCTGATGAGTCTCATCATGATCAGAACCGTCCACACAAATATGATCCAAAGATTTTGGTGGTTCAGGCACAGGTACTTCGTTGCTATGAGGCATAGGCCTAATTGCTGAGGGAAGGTTGGGGTAACTTATTACGTTCTTATTTTTTAAGTTGTATCCCTTCACAATGCAAGAGCAAAAATAGCAGTCACTGCTGTGGTCTCTTTGTTCACGCCACATCATAGGTATTCCGAAACGAAATGCTTGTTTTTTACCTTTCATCCATAAGCGTAGATCTTCCTCACATGTCTTGCACACTTTGTGAGGAGCCCACGGTTTGTCTTGATCGCCTAACTTCAAACCGAAATAGGCGAAATATACTTTTTTAATAAATGCAGAAATGTTCCTCTGCCGCTTTTTCACGGTATATTCCCCACAAATAAAACAAAAACTGTCCGGAGAGTTGACGCAACCTCTGGCTCTGTGAGCCATCACAAATACACAGCACTGCAAACTACAACTGTAGTGAACCACTTCGGAATAAAGCTGGATTACGACTGAGCAAACAAAAGGTAATACTGAACTTGCAAGAAACTGAAATTTGACAGGAACGTTCATGTCACAACCACCGTGTTTGAGCGAGCGAACGAGGCGAGGCGAACAGGAAAGAACATGCGCCAGCGCGAGTACTGGATTTAGCCCCCCGCCTCCCAATTGTCCTGTTAATGTATAAAATGAATACAAAACACTCTAAAATATCATGAGGGAGTGTTTCTAGTTAGTTAACCATTACAACCTCTATTTTGGGCCAGAAAATAAACTGCAGTCGGCTAAAAAGAAATTATGTGAACATTCCTTATATGGGTAAGAAATCTAATTTTGCAAGAAAACGTGACATGATGGAACATTTTGGCTATTTTTCCTGGATTCAGCACCCCAAAATCTATAGGAATCAGTTGCAAAACTGGAGGCAGTTTTTTGGTAGTGTACCTGTGTAATAGGTCCTAGAGAGAAATAGTTACACAGAGGTAGGAGTATAGTGAGAGGTTCTTGAGATAGGAAATCAGGGAGAGAGGGGTTTAGGGGAGGTGCAGAAATAGGTTAGGAAAGGGAAGATTTGAGTTCAGGATTTACAATAAAGGTGAAGGTGTGATGAGAGAGAAGAGGGAAGTATAAAGAGTGAGTGATCTGAAAACAAGAGGAAGGATGAAAGTGTAGATAAAGTGAATGTGAAGAGTATCAGAGTGTGAGACTGTAATAGGAGAAACTGTACAGAGGAGAGTGTAGAGAGAGAGAGAGAAAAAGGAGAAATGCTGGAAATATTTTATTTATTTATTGCTTTTATATACCACGCTCTTTAAAATCAGTGTGGTTTACAGGTAACATTTATGCATCTGGTATATCAGGTATGCATTTACAGAGAACAGGGGATACAACTTGAATTTCAACTGGGGAGACTATTTACAATATCTACAGTTCTGTATATTATAGTTATGAATTGTTTGTGGCTTATCGTTGTTTAGCTGGGTGTACTCTGGATAATATTGGGTTGTGAGTAACATAGTAACATAGTAAATGACGGCAGATAAAGACCAGCATGGTCCATCTAGTCTGCCCAGCAAGATGGCAAGAGGAGGTGCACCTGTCGCCACTGTTCCCTCTAAGCTGTGCGCGTGTGCGCGTGCACACACCTCGCCGAGTGAGCGCACATACTTTACACCAGATCGCACAAAAATTACGGTTCTGATTCTGATAGACAACAACACAGACGTTCTTAAAATTGAAAAGTTGTTGTGTATTTATGGTTTTCACAAGTTCTACAATATTTTCTAGTGCAATCAATGTGGTGTACATAGTGTATTCTGACGTGTAGTCAAATTTTAAAGTATATAACGCCGAGTGTTGTTATGTGGCGCACAAAAATTTAACCTTCCTTCAAAAGCTGCACAGCTGATATTTTATGCGCACACAGCCTACAGAAAATTAGAGGGAACATTGCCTGTCGCTCTGTGCAGGCCACCCCTCCCCATGTCTTTGTTTAGGGGTAAAACCACTCCTCCATATAGGACACCCCTATTTGTTGAGACATTATATGGTTCAGAAGTTAGATGGTACCGTTTATTTTGTTTTTATCCTATTGCTGTAAAGGGATCCACTGTGTTTGTCCCATGCCTTTTTGAATTCCATCACCGTGTTTGCCCCCACCACTTCCATCGGGAGGGCATTCCAAGCATCCACCACCCTTTCAGTGAAAAAATATTTCCTGATATTGCCTTTCAATTTACCAACTTGCAGCTTCATGTTATGCCCTCTAGTTTTATAATTTCCCCGTTTTTGGAAGAGGTTTGTTTGTTCATCATTTCTCTTTAAGTATTTAAAGGTCTGAATCATATCTCCCCTGTCCCTCCTCTCCTCCAAAGTGTACATATTTAGATCTTCAAGTCTCTTCTCATAAGGCTTCTGACGCAGGCTCCAAATCATTTTGGTCGCTTTCCTCTGAACAGTTTCCAGTCTTTTTACATCTTTTGCAAGATACGGTCTCCAAAACTGAACACAGTATTCCAAGTGAGGCTTCACCAGTGACTTACACAGTGGCATAAGTACCTCTTCCTTTCTGCTGGTATTCCCTCTTTGTATGCAGCCCAACATCCTCCTGGCTTTTGCCACTGCCTTGTCGCACTGTTTTGCCACCTTGAGATCATCAGAGATAATCACACCAAGGTCTTTCTCCTGAACCGTGCATACCAACCTCTCACCCCCTATCGCGTACATTTCCCTTGGATTTCTGTTACCCAAGTGCATGACACTGCACTTTTTCACATTAAATCGTAGTTGCTAAGCATTAGACCAGTCTTCCAGCTTTTGTAGATCTTTTCTCATGTTAACCACTCCCTCGGGGGAGTCCACTCTGTTGCAAATATTTTGTGTCGTCTGCAAAAAGACAGACTTTTCCATTCAGTCCTTCAGCAATATCACTCACAAATATGTACATTGAACAGTTCCGGGCCCAGGACCGAACCCTGGGGCACCCCGCTAATTACCTTCCTCTCATCCGAGTGAGCTCCATGTACAATCACCTTCTGTCGTCTGTCAGTCAACCAATTTCTAATCCAGTTTACCATCTTGGGACCCATCCCCAAGCTACTGAGTTTGTTGACAAGCCTCCTATGAGGAACAATTTTCCCAATGGAGAAAGGTGAAAAGTGGAGTACCCCAGGGATCTGTGCTGGGTCTACTGCTTTGTAACATATTCGTAAATGACCTGGAAATTGGAATAACGAGTGAGGTAATCAAATTTGCAGATGACACAAAATTATTCAAAATTGTTAAAACCCAAGAGATTTGTGAAAAATTGCAAGAGGACCTTGATAAATTGGAAGACTGGGCATCCAAATGGCAGATGAAATTTAATGTGGACATGTGCAAAGTTATGCATCTAGGAAAAAAACAACCCTAACTATGATTACACGATGCAAGGTTCCATGTTAGAACCCCACCACCCAGGAAAATGATTTAGGCATCATTGTGGATAACAAGTTGAAACCTTCCGTCCAGTGTGCAGTGGTGGCCTAGAAAACAAATAGAATGCTAGGAATCATAAGGAAAGGAATGGAGCATAAAACAAAGGATATTATAATGCTTCCGTATTGTTCTATGGTGCGACCGTACCTTGAATATTGTGTGCAGTTCTTGTCTCCATATCTTAAAAAGAATATAGCGAAAATAGAGAAGGTACAGAAAAGAACCACCAAAATGGTAACGGGGTGGAAGGATACCCCTATGAAGAAAGGCTAAAAAGGTTAGGGCTCTTCAACCTGGAAAAGAGATGGCTGAGGAAAGATATGATAGAGGTTTATAAATTAATGAATGGAGTGGAAAAGGTAAATGTAAATGGATTGTTTATGCCATCAGAATATAGAAAGACAAGAGGACATGCAATGAAGCTACAATGTAACTTATTTAAGACTAATAAGAGAAAATATGTTTTCACTCAATGTGTAATCAAACTCTGGAATTCCCTACCAGGGGATGTAGTAAAAAGCTTTAGTGTAGATGGGTTTAAAAAAGGTTTGGACAAATTCCTGGAGGAAAGTTCCATAAACCATTATTAAAGGGGACCCAGGATATTCACTGCTTGCTCCAATGTGAGCATTGTGAAACCTGTGTCTTTTGGGAAAACGTCTAGGTAGTTGTGACCTAGATTGGCCACTGTTGGAAACAGGATACTGGGCTTGATGGATCTTGGTCTCACTCAGTATGGCATATCTTATGTTCTTAAGTCACTAATATCAAAACTGCTGCTTTGAATTCCATGATTCAGCTAGAGCCTGATTTAAACTCCTTCCTGCCTTTAGAAACTGCAGAGATTGGGAAATCTCCAGAGGGTACACTTGAACAGGTTAGCTCCGAGGAAGCACCCCTCCCATTCCCACTACTACATTTTTGGAAGCTGAGAGCCATGAATTCTGACTCTGGTAGTGCGGGACGGTCAGGGAGGAAAGCAAAGTCTTTCCGGCCTTGCTCCTGTTAACGGAGAAGAGATTATGCCAGAGAGGGAAGAAAAACCTCTAGGCTTCTCTCCCGAGACAGCCTAGCTTCAGAAATCTGATTTGGAGTTAAAGTACAATGTTTCATTTTCTGTTAATATAAACAAAAATCAGAAAATTTTAAACCAGTTCACTTTTGTGGGAGAGATATTTTCACATACAGAGAAAATGCAGATATCGGCTCAGCTGGTCAGTTTACCAGATTGGAACTTGTCTATTAAAGACATGGAGCCATTGTTCTCTGCGCAGCAGGAAAATCTGGACTCTGTACCAAGATGCATTCCTGAATGCCATTGAAAGCCAAAGTTTAAAACTTTTCTTCTTGGCACACTGCCAATATGACTGCTTTCACTGATAGACAGGAATAATGAATTACCTGTCCATATCTAAAAGAAATCAAAACATGCTTGCAAACAGATTAGAAAAAGTCCTGTGCATGTAAGGTTTAAATTTTCAACAGACTGAATTTGATTTCAGCCTCTTTCAGTATGGGAGCTTTTGAAACTCATCATGTTCCACCATTGCTAGTGATGTAAAAATGTTCATTATGTAACTAATCATGTCTTTTTCTTCTTTGTTCATAGCTTCTTGAGAAGAAATTTATTTTTTAATATAAAACTGTTTTATCTTAATTGTTTTAAAGCCTTTCCCAAGGGAGTGCATACAGAAAGAATATACATTTCTGAGGTCACCTGACCACATTAAAAAAAACAAAAGGTTTTTGTTTAGTTCCTTTAGGATACTGACATTAAGGGATATGTTTTCTAAGCAGCGGTAGTGGCTGCCATGTGGTATCAGAGCCATGGCCCCATTGACTTCAAGAATCGTATTTCACTTCAAACTAAGTACAAAATAAAGTCAAAACCACTTCTAGAGGTTTGCTAGTTCTAGGTAATAACAAGTGAATTCTGATGCAGGTTCTTTTGGGGAAACTGCTAGGTACTTATGTCCTAGATTGGCCACTATTGGAAAGAGGATACTGGGCTTGATGGACCTTGGTCTGATCCAGTATGGCATAGCTTATGTTCTTATGTAAACCTATGCACTTTTCCTTTCAGGAATAGGTAGGAAGCTGTAATGGAAATATTCACAAACAGCAAATAAGTTAGACTGAACTTTGTCAGTGTAACTACTTGTAATTTGGACATTCCATGCGGAATAAAGATCCTCAGTCCATGGAAGGAGAACCACACTTGCACTCCCTCTTAAGAGTACTTATCAGTTCACTTTGGTCAAAACATAGCCACGAATGGAACTCTTAGGGGTATGTTTACTAAGCAGTGGTAGCAGCTGCCATGCAATATCAGAATCGCAGCCTCTCTTCCTCTTCTGCCTACAGGAGATGGGATCCCCGCGAACAACCTCCTGCCTCCCAGCCTCGCCCTCCTGTCCTACTATTAAGATCATTCTCCCGAGGGTAGATACACTGCTGCCTCTGAGCCATATATCCTGCATGCGTGGATCCAATCTCCTGTGAGCAGAAGAAAACTACAATTGTGGCAAAGAATGCTTCTGTCTGCCCATGGGATATCAGATCCCTGCAGGAAGACAGAATGGGTCTCGTTCTCCTCCTGCGATCATGCATTTGTATATGTGGGGGGAGGGGGTAAGATGGTATCCCTGCGGGCACTTAGCATTTTTCAAGCCTCAAGTGCTGGAACATTATTCAACCTGTTCCGGCATAAATTAAACTCTGCTTACTGGAGGATCAGGAGCAAGGGTGAGGCAGAGGATCAGGTTGTCTACACCTCCTCCTGCACATGTTTTCTGATTTCTTCTGTGCCTGTGCCAGCCCCTTAAACTAAAATACAGGAATCTGATTGGCTTAACAATGAAGGGAGCATACGGGGGTAGAGACTCAACTCCTTCATATGACTGGGGCTGCCTGTTGGGCACGGAGTGCAGCTACCTTGAACAGCCAATGATATAAGACTGGGGTGAGACCTTGAGCCAAAAAATAAGGAGGTTCAGCACTGGTGGAGAACATGAAATAGATGCAGTACCAGTGAAAAAATGTGAGATGTGAGGACAAAGATATGTGAGTGAGAGAATGAGGCCAAATACGTGTTTCATATGCCTAATGGTGTGACTTGGCATGTCTTATTTAAGTCACTAGGAACTGAAGAGGGGGCCTGGGAGGCTGATCTGATACTGGGAATGCTGAACAAACCAGAGGACCCAAAAATCTGTGCTTTAACCTGTTTTAATGACTGATATGAAAACATTTTGGTAGAGACAGGCCATATGGTTTGCCTCATATTCAAATGTTCTTATGTTCTTATTTACTGCTACTGCTGCTTTTAATACTACTTATTATTTCTGTAGCACTACTAGAGATACACAGCACTATACATATAAACATAAGAGACTTCCCCTGCTCCACAGAGCTTACAATCTGTCCAAGACAAAGAGAACAAACTAGGGTAATTCTTTACGTGATTGCATGCAGAACCATAAACCATAAACTATAAAGGCAGCCTTGAAGAGATGAGTTTTTAGACTGGATTTGAACAGGATCAGAAATGTAGCTTGATATGCTGCCTCGGGTTGTCTATTCCAGGCATATGGTGCAGCAAGGTGGAAAGAACGAAGTCTGGAGTTGGCGGCAGAAGTGGAGGGCAGAAAGAAAAAGGATTTGCTTGATGAGTGGAGATGCCAAGGAAGGTTGTAAGGAGAGATGAGGGAGGGGAGGTAATGAGGAGCCACAGAATGAATGCATTTATAGGTCAGTAGGAGAAATGTGAAGAGTATATGTAAATGTATAGGGAACCAATGACATGACTTGAGAAGAGGAGTGATGTGTGTGTAGCAACACTGGCAGAAGGTTGGCTGTGCAGCTGAGTTTTGAACAGATTGAAAAGGAGATAGATGATTCAATGGGAGACCAGTGAGGAGCAATAGTTTAGAAAGTTGGAGGCTAATTCCGATGGGGCATGTCCAGGCTGTCTGGACGGCCAGGATTTGTATCTGATTCTGATCCTGTGACTCCATGCAGAAGCCACGATCACCCACACCGCAACAAAAGCCCTATTCCCCGCTGCCCGACCCCTGATCGGGCCTTCCAAGACCAGTGTCGGGGAAACCCCTGCAGTGCTCATTTCATCGAAAGTGTCCAGATCTACTGCCTGCTGCCATCGGGGGGAACTTATTCCATCTCCGAGGTGAAATAAGTCCCCCATCTAAATCCCTGAATCCAGACGTATAGGGTCATCATGGGCATAGGCCCTGTACATCTGGGTTCAGGGACATGCCTCCAGCCCACCCTCGCTCCTCCCTCAGCCTGCCCCCTCCCACCCTCATATCTCTACTGTACATGATGGGAGCTCTTCGGCTGGAATGCGACACAGGCATTTAGAGGGGGATATACATCCATCCGGGACATATATCCCTGCTAAATGTGGATCAGAATCTACCCTTAGGTGAAAAGACTGGATAAGGATCTTGGGTATTTGTTTCAATGTCCATATTTTATGCTGCTGAAAATTAACAATATATACATATTGACATATTAAAGTATATGGTATCTTATTTATTTATTTATTTTATTTATTTACATCTCTTATATACCGCACTATTTGCGATCAGCGCGGTTTACATAGAACAAACAATATCCGACAATAAACAAGAGTCAGGTCATTACAATGAACAGGAGCAGTAAACTTGGATAACAGGGGAAACTATCTACATGTGTGGAATATTAAACACATGTGTGGAATATTAAACAGGTAACTGTATATATGAGAGATGGAGTTATTGTGTTATTTTGCATGCTTAAGTCATAATGACGCTTTGTGTAAAAACACAGCCATATATGTCCTCTATTTTTTCCCTATGCGGCCTTTGTAGTCCTTGCTTTTGCTTCTTAGTGAAATGCTTCCCACGTAGATTGTTCCTCGTCTACCCAGATACTGCAATTGGTTTTCAAGTTCTGGTAGAATGCAGTTGCAACAGGCCATAGTGCATTCATGTGTACTACAAATACAAACATATGTCTGTATGCATATCTGCATTATTTGTAACTTTCCCTGGGGAAGAAGAGGTAATCCCTCTTGGAGATGGCTGTTTGAGCTGCTTTCTTTATTACATTGCATCTGTTGCTTGCTAACTTATCTGGGTGGAAACTGGTATGATTCTCCTATTCACATTCTTTCAGCTTCTTCCAGATGTCTGGATACTCTGCCTTCAGGAGCAGAAAGATGAGGAATAAGTAACCTTCACAACTGAAGGTCAGTTTGCTTATGATGATCATTAAATCTAAATTTATATTCTTCAGTAAGCAAGTTACAGTTTGCTTTCAGTTTCCCTCATGAAATGCTCCCTTTAAATTTAGAATTAAAACACTTGTTCTACCTCTCTGGTGGGGTGGAGGAGTAGCAGCCTAGTGCCTAGAGCAAAAAAACCTAAAACTCATAAAGGCTGGGGTTTGATTCCCACTGGCACTCCTTACACAAACTACCTTACTCTCTATTGCCTTAGAAGAAAAGGTCAAGAAAACCAGGAGTCAACATTGACTTGGCAGCACTTAAAAATATCTCAAATCCATGGGAATAATCCTTTGGATGATTTCTGATAGCCAAGAGCATGATTTACAACAATAAATATATTTTCACCCTTCTGCCTAAAGTAAAATTGTATTGTGGTGTTCCTTACCTGTGTAAAATTTGGCCCCCAAGCAATGGAAGTCATATTGATAAGTAGTTTGTGACCTTCAGTAGCAGAGGAAACAAAGCTTCCTATTTGAACTTTCTTGATAGTTCTGTTTGGGAAGATCAGCCAGTTGATGATATCAAACCTTCCTTGCAATTTCCCTTCATTATCAAAGAAAATCTCATCACCGTTTGACGTTCTAAAATGAATGGTTTTCAAATGACTGTTCAGCTAAAATTAGAGAAAAATAAATAGTATATAGAATTCAATAGGAATTTGTAGCAAATAATGTGGCGTTAGCTGCAAAAGCTGTGTGGCATCTGATGGGGGCGTGCCCAGCATTTCTTCCACCAGAAATGAGTTGCACCTATGCTGACATTATTTGCACCTATGCTGTCTGCATATCTGACAGTTAACACAAAGTGCTGAGGCCTGCAGTAACCATGTATTACAGACATTATTTATTTATTTCAGACATTTCTATACCACCCATCTGCAATAACACACTCTTCGTAGTTTACAATCAGATGCTATATACATTCCCTCATCTGAAAGGGCTTACAATCAATGCATACCTGAGGCAACAGAGGGATAAGTGGCTTGTCTAGGGCCAGGAGGAACACATCTAAGATATTCCAGTCTTTATCCCCTGAGGTTGCTGTCCTTGATCAGAGATCAAACCCCAAGCCCACCAGCCCAAGCCCAACCACTAGGCCACTCCCATGTTCTGTCCTAACCCCACCCACTCATGCGGATAAAGTCCTTTCTGCAAATAGCACAGACAATAACTGCATTTTTCATGCCTTATCTGTTAACATGGCCAGATAGCATGCATTATCTACTGTGTTAACAGTTAACACAGCTTATTAAATATATCCTCAAATGAGGAAATGTATCTAGGCAATATCCTTTAAATGAGTGTTAAACATGATACATTGTAAGAATCATTCTAAAATTTACACTCACAAACATTTTTTTTTAGATTCCAGAAACATAATTTTTTAATGGCAAGTTACAAATACAAGAGGTAAAATTGTGTTATCATTTATTTATTTATTTAAAAATAAATAAATGATAACACTGCGAAACACCAATCGAGCCATTTTCCACAAATTAAGAATCCTGCAGCCTTTACGTAGCATCCTTGATCATGATGACTTCAGATCTGTTGCTCAGGCCCTCATCATCCCACACCTAGATTACTGCAATGCCATACTGCAAGGCCTGCCGAAGAAAACTACAAATATTCTGCAAATGGCACAAAATGTTGCAGCCAGGATCATCATGCAAAAACAACTCTCTGACCACATTACACCCACCCTAATTGAGCTGCATTGGCTCCCCATCACAGCCCGCATCCAGTACAAATTGCTAGTCACTACTTTCAAACTAATCCATAATATAGCACCCTCTCACCTCAGCAGCTTGATTTCCAATCCACCCAACAACAGAAGTAGGAGAGCAGCGAACCTCAACACCATCTGCCTACCGAGATCATTCACAAAGGCTAATGCCTCTACCACTAACAGAGCTTTCTCATTTACAGCTCCTACACTCTGGAATCGGTTACCAAGTGACCTGCGTGAAATCTGTGATCTAAAGGACTTTAGAAAAGAGCTTAAAACGCACCTTTTCAAATCCCATTACAACCTAACATCATGAGCTACACGCGACCGCGTGTAAATATGCATATACAGATCACTTATAAAGTTTTTAACAGTTAGTCAATTGTAAATATGTATATAACAATCAATTGTGAATATGTATATAACAATCAACTATAAGCCTGTAACCTGTATTTTGCTGTGCCCCCGCCCCCCAAATCAGAGTGTATTCAACCTAATTTCTGGCCAGTACAGCCAACCTCACCATGTGTTACAACCGCTGCTGATCACTGGAAGCAGCGGGATATAAATGTACGCTAAATAAATAAATAAATAAATAAATAAATAAATTTAGCTGTACTTTTATACCACTTTTCGCCCAGTCAAAGCAGTTTACAAACACCTGAAGGATACTGTAAAATGTAGAGTGAACGTAACTTAACTATGTATAAATAACTTAGTTATGAGTTGGTATATATGAAAACTATATACATTGGTATGCTTTTATTGGGATATGTGTGTGGGTAGGGTTATGAATAGATGAGTTTTCAGGTGCTTCCTGAATGATGAGAGGTCTTTGATGCATCAGATGTTGGCAGGGAGAGAGTTCCATAGGGTGGGTGCATAAAGTTCAAATGCTCTTGTGTAGGCTTGCTGGGTGCTTTTAGTTTTTGAGTGGGGAATGATCAGAGGGTTGCTGGTAGATTGGTGGCTGGCTCTTTTTGGTTGGAAGGGATGGAGGAGGCTGAGAAGGTGTGAGGAGGAGAGGCCCAGAAGTGTTTGTGGCTCATCATCACAGTTTTTTTTATTTGATGCGACTGTTGAGTGGAAGCCAATAGAGTTGCTCAAAGATGGGGGTTATGTGCTCTTGTTTAGGAGCTGCCAGAAAGGTGCATATAGCGGTATGGAAGGCTGTATGTAGTGGGAGGATAGTTCATTGTGGGAGACCTTGGTAAATGGAGTTGCCGTGTCGAGGATTGGCAGGATGGCTGCTTGTAATGCTGATCTGAAGTCTGTGGGTCTAGGATTGGACAGAGCTGCTGGAGGGTGCAGATCTTGTAGAAGATTGAGTTTGCTGTTTTCTTCACTTGTTGTTTGAAGGAGAGCTTGTGGTCCAGAGAGGTGCCGAGATATTTTATTTCTTGTTGTACTTTGATGTGAGTATTGTTTAGGATTATGGTAGAAGGGAGGGGGGGGGGGTTGAATTTACTGTCTTTGATTATGAAGAGGGCCTCAGTTTTTTTGTAGTTGATGGAGAGGTGATTATTGTGAACAATTGTGAGATTTCAGAGAAGCAGAGCTGTAACTTTGACTGTGAGGGTGGATTGTTTTATCATAGCTAAATTTCAAAGAATTGTGTTAATTGTTGATCATATCTAGCAATTCCTTTACAGACTTCTAGGTTTTAAAGTCCAGATAAAAGATCACATACAGTCTGATTTGCAGACCGCAAAATTATGAACAGAAAAAATACAGATTTTCCAGAAGACAAACTAGCATTATAATTAATGGGAAAGTGATTCTTATGGGATACTTTCACTGCTGCTACTGCTTATCATTTATGTAGCGCCACATCGCACACGCAGCGGTGCAGAGACACATTTAAGAACAGTCTCTGATAGTCAAATCTGCAATAGGGCAGACACCATGGAAGGAGTAGAGTGCATGAGGTGGAATCTAGCAAAGCTTGAAGAATTCTCTAGAATTTGGCAACTACAATTTAATGCTAAAGAATGTAGTTGGTCTATAAGAGAGCAGTACAGTATAGGGTTGAAATACTTCTGTATACAAAATTAGAGCATAACCTGGTTGTGATTATATCTAAGCTGGCCAAACAGGTTGAAAAGGTGATTGAAAGTAAGTTTGTATGTACAGGGTGGTGTACACAACCGGATTGTCTAAGAAAACCTGAGAAAGAGTTAATTCTCTCTATAGGTCATAAAATGCTTATCCAGATCTTTTTCAATTTCATCAATAAATTTACTAGAAATCCCCAATTCCTTTGTAGCAGAAATATCATTTCTTACTATTCCCTTTAAGGATTCTATTATATGTACAATACATTCTATTTCACGGCTAAGAAGTGCATTCACTTCTCTGAGCTGAGAAATATTACAAATACTGAAATCTTCAATTTGTGCATCCCCCAATATCCCTTGTTTATTTCTTATCTCTTCTCTTAGCACTGCTGCACGAGTGATCCTCCCCCTTCCAGAAACTACATGACTCTAAAGCAGAATAGGGGTGAAGAAAAAGATTTTCACACTAGGTGTATGCATTCAAAGACTATTCTGGTGAGGCAGAGGACACTTTCAGAACTCACCAATTGTTTTTGTAAATGGTTTAAACCCGTGAGTAAAAGGAATTTTTTGAACCTTCCGTAATAGATTGGCCAGCTAGAACAACTGATGTAAGTCTGAAAAGAGCTTGGTACAGTAAGCTGACATTTGATGTGAGATGCCTGCATTGCTCAACTTGCAGATTGCTTCTATGTAACCTCCCAGGAGCAGGGGGAGGGGTAGGATCAGAGCAGGAGGATGGTCAGAGAGTTGATTTCCCTCCCAGCCATTCAGCTGTATTCTCTCTGAAGTGCGGATGTCACAGCTATTCACCCTGATCCCGGAAGACTTCCATCTGCTCTGTGGGCTGTCCCAGGATCAAATGTCGGACATTTTCAGTTGGATTCTTTCTCTGAAGTGCCGTTTCCTGCAGATGCCAGTATTATTCATCCTGGAGTTTTTCTTCTACTTTATGGACAGTGCCGGGATAAGATATCAGATGCCTTTCTTTCTGGAATTCAGTTTCCTAAACTCAAGCTGTGTCCACTGCCAGCAGCTGTCGGTGAAGGAAGTTGTTCTGTGCTTGAAGATCTCCAGACACAACGTGTCATGTATCCTACAACTTCTTTATGTAAGACTCCAGTTCCTCCTGTACTAAAGGCTGACGGTAAGACTTATAGATTTGTGAGAGTCCTGCGAGACCTGTTTATTTTCAGTATGAATTGGCAAAGAAAAAACAGTTTTGTTTTTTTCTTTTTGAAGAATACACCATTAGTCCTGCATATGTTCACAGGCCCTAAGAACTGCATTATTTGATGTAAGACTCAACCATTCCTCTTTAGTTCATTATGTGAATGATTTGTTTTTAATGTAGACCAAATTATGTATGTTGTTGGTCAGATTTCTTGTCAGATTCCTTGTCTTTCTTAGTTTATATTACTGAATTAGGTTAAAGGTTAAGTTACCTCAGCTGCAGTCTGTAACTTAAACTGTTACTTTCCTGGCTATTGCCCTAACTCTCTCTGGGTGCAGTTACCTCGGGACCTAGTAGCACTAGTGTTAATGTGCAAGTTTCTAGATTTATTAATGTTCTGTAAATAATAGCTAGCAAATGTCTCAGATCTTACCGCTCCACGTTATACTCAGAGGATCTGAAAGTCTCACATTATCACAGTGGGAGGTTTGTTTTAAATATAGCAATGTACTGGGAAATGCGCCATCTTTTAAATATAGCAATGTACTGGGAATACGCCATGTTATTGTCTATTCTTTACTATTCAAATTGTATGTGGCTGATTCCTCTGCTGCCTGCTTTCCCAACTGGTTGCAAGCCGGTAGGCTATTTCTCAAGGCGATTTGATGCAGTGACTTTGGGACTCCCACTATGTCTATGTAATTTAATAGCAGTGGTTTTTTTTTTTTTGCAATTGAAACTTCCTGACTTTCTGGTTCTATAGCGGCAGCTGGCAGAAGTATTTGCAAAGGACAACCATTGTGCAGACAAATAAAAAAGCACAGCAAGCTGTTCTTCAAGCATTGGTGTCACAGACAGTGCTGTATTTAGCACCGTTACATATGACTTTGTTTTCTCTTTTAATCTTTCTTGCAGCAATAGCAAGATCCTTCCTTTGAAACCCAGGCTCGGACTTTGTGATGCTCAGGGCTGCTGGAACGAGAGGATCATCTGCTTATTTGTCCTGACCGACTTTTGTTTCTACTTGCCCTGTTTCTGTATCATGAGCTTTACCGCTGTGGCTATGCATTTTGTCTTTTTGGTTCTCTGGTATCCCCTGCACTTGTTACTGTTTTCTTTGGCACAGACTGTTTCAGCACTGTAGGGTCAGCTTAGGGTCAGTTATTAAGATTCCTCCCTGCCGGACTCTTTTATTTTTGCTTATGCAGTCTGTTTTGTGCGTCTGCTCTGTGCCAGAGGAGGGAGGTGGTATTTATCTGGCGGTCACATGTCTATTCCCAAAGGTTGCTTATGCACTCTGATTCAGGAGTGAGCTTCAGATTGAACAAAAGTCCTTCCCTTTGCCCTTATGGCAGTGTGTATTTCCCCCAGCCTGACACCATTTGAAATAGTTAATGGATGTCCAGCTACTTCTCCATATGCCTTGGCAGTTATCCCAGTTATCCCAGACTCCCAGTTGTTGCGCAGCGATATCTTAACTTATTGTGCACAGTTGCACTCAGTCCTGTTTGTTTCCTTTTATTGCACGTGGCTCCTCAATGAGATGACAAGCTCTTCATATCCGGGATCCACAGCATCATTTTATCCAGAGGTGAAGTAACCAGATTGGGTCCTGATTAAGACTCTGCATCCGAAGACACTCCCTCACAAGATCTGGAAGGTGGTTCTCCGCAGCAATGATTCAGGAAATACAATGCAGACTCCTCAGACAACAGTGATAATGAAGAAGAGGACTTTTATGATTTACAGTACTTTCAGAGAGAACAACGATAACATCACAGAAAAAGATTATTGTATTAAGTAAATTCTGAATGGACTATTCATGTAAAATGCTTTTATTTAGCATTTATAGTAATGCCTAGAGGGATGAGGTCAGTTTAGATTAGAATATTCCTGCTATGTATGTAATGACCTCTACTTCATAGGATTATTGAGAATTAGAGGGCAGGTATGGCTGTAGTATATATCTTCATTATATTAAGAGGAGTATTAAGCATAGTAGGTATATTTTTGTTTGTTTTAGAATACTTTTTAAATATTTTGCTATGACTGTTTCCGGATCTGGTCCTAGATGTGCCGTGGCATATTATTAATGAAGCAGTATTGCATTCAGACTCTTGGGGATGTTAGAAGGATTATCCAAATATTTTTGAGTCACATTTACACTTGGTGACAAACACATTTCAATTTATCAAAGTGTGCTGTTTGCCTTCCATCTGTGACAGCTACTCAGCATGGATTTCTACCAAGCGTTAGGCTAAGTTCTTTGAAGAGTTTTGTGACATAGTCGTTAATCTAACCACTGTACAATGGTCTTATACAAACACAGAACCTAGAGTAATTATCTGTACACATAAAGAGATAGGTATAAGAATCCCATGTAAAAGTTCCTATATTTCAGTAATTTACAGTTAATGCCAGTTAAAGGGAACCAAGTGTATGATTATAGTTCTAGCTACCCTTTGCATGACTCTAGTTCAGACCGAAACATACCGGACTGGAGTCTCCCTTTTACTAGGGTATTACCATCCCTGGAAGCATAATTTGTCTGGAGGGCTTAGAGAAATGGATATGACTCAGTGGGCTTTAAACAATTGTATACAGAATATCTTGTCTTTAGCATTTGACAATCTGGGAAGATAGCTTAGTGGCTTTAAAAGGAGATTATTTTGTGTGTGGTACTTTTGTATATACAGAGCTTCCCAGAGGTTGGTCAGGTACGTGCTATATAGCCAGGGGCGGCCCAAGGGGGGTGCGGGGCCATGTGCGGAGACTCGGTGCGGGGCCTCATTTGCATAAGTGGCCTTATTTGCATAAATATTTGCATAATGCTAACATACACTAACTTTTAGTAAACATGTCTCTTAATGAGTGTATGGATAAAGACAGACTAAAAGATTTCTACATTACTATAATCCAGTGCCAACTGCCAGGCACATTAGGAACTACTACAAACACTGCCCATTTAGAACCCATAGCAAACCCGCTGTATCCTAACAGCACTACCAGGACTCACAAAGCACCATAACCTACCTATCAAAAGGCAACACTGCAAATATTAAACCAATACATTTCAAAGAACAACAATACATGACCTACTGGGGAAAGAGAACAAGTGGCAATGTCAAATAGGAATTACATAAACAGAATACCTCAGCTCAGTTACACATGCAGAACATAGACCATCACCAAACAAGGAATCACAATTTAGAAACAGGAAGGCAATAATTAAACTGGGAACCCCAAAAGCCAAACTTGGAATGTACAACAACACTGTAGAAATAAAACTATAAATTAATTTCCTCTTGTACCAAACAAAGCGCAGACGTTAATGATGCACATTTCCCAGAGCTTTCATATTCCAGTTAATAAATTCAAAATAAAGCGATATCTTTCTACCTTTTGTGCATTTTTTTTCAGTTGCAATTGCTCCAACCACTTTCTTCTGGTTTCTTCATGTTTTCTGCTAACTCTCCATCATCTGCTGTCCATTTGTCCTTTCTTCTCTCTACTAGTTTTTTTTTTCCATTCTCTCTCTCTACATCTGCTTTAACATACTAATCTTTCTCCTTTTGCGCTTTCCTCATTCCTATTTCATCCACTCAAATTTTACCCCTCCATCCTCAATCCCCACTTACTCTCCCAATATCCGGCTAATTGTAGATTTTTTATCCCTCCCACACAAAATATTTTTCCCCTCTCCATTTTACTCTCCCAGCCCCATCCCATTCTAATCCTCCCCCAACATCAGCTCCCTTCTAGTTCCAGCCTCACCCAGCATCCATTCCCTTCTAGTCCCTGCATCAGCCAATTTCCAGTCCTAGCCCCCCATCAGCCCATTTCCAGTCCTAGCAACCCCCCAACCCAATACCAGTCCTAGCCCCCTCTCATCAACCCACTTCCAGTCCTAACCCCCCATCAGCCCACTTTCAGTCCTAACCCCATCAACCCATTTCCAGTCAGCCCCCCATAGCCCATTGCCAGTCCTAACCCCCCCATCAGCCCACAGCCCATTACCAGTCCTAACCCCATCAGCCCACCTCAAGTCCTAACCACTCCCCATCAGCCCATTTCCTGTCCTAGCCCCCCCATAGCCCATTATCAGTCCTAACCCCCCCATAGCCCATTACCAGACAGCCCCCATCAGCCAACAGCCCATTACCAGTCTTAACCCCCCCATAGTCCATTATCAGTTCTAACCCCCCCAACAGCCCACAGCCCATTACCAGTCCTAGCCCCATCAGCCAACCTCAAGTCCTAACCCCTCCCCATCAGTCCTTTTCCTGTCCTAGCCCCCCCATAGCCCATTATCAGTCCTAACCCCCCCATAGCCCATTACCAGTCCTAACCCCCCATCAGCCCACAGCCCATTACCAGTACTAACCCCATCAGCCCACCTCCAGTGTTAACCCCCCATCAGCTCATTTCCAGTCCTAGCCCCCCATCGCCCATTACCAGTCCTAACCCCCCCCCCAACAGCCCACAGCCCATTACCAGTCCTAACACCATCAGCCCACCTCCAGTCTTAATCCCCCCAGCCCATTTCCAGTCCTAGCAACCCCCCCCAACCCATTACCAGTCCTAGCCCCCCCCATAGCCCACTCCCAGTCCTAATCCCACCAGCCCATTTCCAGTCCTAATCCCCATCACCCAATTTTCAGTTTAAGCCCCCCCATAGCCCATTACCAGTCCTAACCCCCCCATCAACCCACTTTCAGTCCTAATGCCATCAGCCCATATACAGACTTAGCTCCCCCATAGACCATCACCACTCCTAACCCCCCCAGCCCCCCCATAGCCCATCACCACTCCTAACCCCCCCATAGCCCCCCCATAGCCCATCACCACTCCTAACCCCCCATAGCCCCCCCATAGCCCATCACCACTCCTAACCCCACATAGCCCCCCCATAGCCCATCACCACTTCTAACCCCCCCAGCCCCCCCCATAGCCCATCACCACTCTTAACCCCACCCCACCCCCCATAGCCCAATCACCACTCCTAACCCCCCCCAGCCCATCACCACTCCTAACCCCCCCACCCCACCATAGCCCATCACCACTCCTACCCCCCCCCAGCACATCACCACTCCTAACCCCCCCCCCACCCAGCCCAGCCCCGGGAAAATTTAAAAAAAAAAAGCTGTCTTCTCCGGCTGCCGGGGCCGCCGCAGCAGAATCGAATGTGCCGCGGGGCCCCCCCTGCCCAGCAGAGCCTGCCCTCCCCTGTATTACCTCTCTCTCTTGTTGTAGCTGCAGTCACACGTGCTGGCTTTCAGAGCGCAAAAGGACTAGTTTCCCTTTCGCGGCTCTGTTAAGCCCGCGGGGGCTTAACAGAGCAGCAAGGGAGAAACTCTCCTCTCGCGCTCTGAAAGCCGGCGCGTGTGACTGCAGCTACAACGAGAGAGAGAGATGATACAGGGGAGGGCAGGCTCTGCTGGGCAGGGGGGGCCCTGCGGCACACTCAAGTCTGCCGCGGCGGCCCCGGCAGCGGGAGAAGACAGCTTTTTTTTTTTTTTTTTAATTTTACTTTAGGATCAGAATGTTTTTGCGCGGCGCCCCATGAAACGCGGGGCCCTGTGCAAAAAACATTCTCGCTCAATGGACGGGCCGGCCCTGTATATAGCCCTGGTGGATACCCCATGGTGAATTGAACCTTACTATATTACTTTGTTAGCAATCCTGAACAAATCTTTAAGAGGAAAGAGGGATGTTTCCCCTCAGGATGAAGTCATAGTGGCTGCTCAGCCACAAGTCCTTAACAGCTCTGGTTCTTACTGTGGTAATTAGTGTATTGCAAGGTGCAGTGAACATAGTGTCAGCTTTTGCAGCCCAGGACCGAATGGCTTTAGACTATCTCCTAGCAAAGGAAAATGGTGTGTGTGGAGTAATAGTTGGTTTTTGTTGTAGTTTGCTTGATAATAATGGAAAAGTAGTAAAAGGCCTATTAGATAAAGTTAGAAACCATACTTTTGTTTCAAGTGATAGTTATGTAAGTTCTTTTTGGATCTATTTGATTTTGTTTCTTCATTTTGGAATTCCTTAATCCAGGCCTTTGCAAGGCATGTTAGCATCATTACTTGACTTGTTGGGGATTCTAGGAAAATTAATTTTCTGTGTACTATCAGCTTGCTGTATGAAATTAGTGGAATCACAAACCCCTACATTGCTGTTACAGATTGACCCAGAATCTAGTTTTAATTCTACTTTAATGGCAATGTCTGAGTTTCCTTACTTTAGCAATAATTCTTTACAGAATCAGAGGAGGGACTGAAAGTAAGTTTGTATGTACAGGGTGGTGTACACAACCGGATTGTCTAAGAAAACCTGAGAAAGAGTTAATTTTGTTCAGAACTTTGTTCAGAAATAAGCTTCATATATTTGCTTACTAAGTAGGTGAAGAGGTACATGTTCTGTAAATAAGAAAAGGGGCAAGCTGTCCTCCAGCCTTCCAGTCTCAGGGATACTAGATATCAGTCTCAGGGTTACTAGATATCAAGCAGTCAGCAGTAAACAGTTATGTCTTGGACTACATGTATGTCTCCTCATACTGACCTACACTGATTAGAAATTGACCTATGATATGATGACTACCTAATATCTGACGTGTGACAATAACGTGAAATTACGCTGTATCATCCAAAAGAGCCTTATAAATAAAGTCAACCATGGCTAACAGTTAGAGTAAACAAGGAGAACTTCCTTCTCTTAGTTTCTCTCCACTAAAGCTTTGTTGTATTTGTATATATGTGGTATTTTATTGCTGTCTTTAGATTACCTTCCCATTGTTTTGAATGTGGTTTTCTGTGACTCCAAGAGCCCTGCAGGCTGCTGGTGAGGGGAGGGCAACGAGCTGCCCTTCAGTGATGACAAAACCCAGCAGGATATTTAGGTCAATAGGTAGAGGAAGTCGCTATGAGTCAACACTGACTTCATGGCACTTAAAAAAAAAATTGCTCCATAGCGCGACCACACCTTGAATATTGTGTGCATTTTGGCTCGCCATATTAAAAAGAATAGAGTGGAATTAAAAAAGGTACAGAGGAAAGGCTTAAAAGTTTAGGGATCTTCAACTTGGAAAAAATATGGCTGAGGGGCGATATTGATAAAGGTCTATAAAATAATGAACAGAGTGGAACAGGTCAACATAGATCAGTTGTTTAATTCTTTAGAAAAGTAGAAAGACTAGGGCACATTCAGTGAACTTATAATGTGGCACATTTAAGACTAATCAGCAAAAATATTTTTTCATTCAACACATAATCCAACTCTGGAATTCATTACCGGAGGATATAGAAAGAATTGTTAGTGAAGCTCGGTTTAAAAGAGATTTTGACAAGTTCCTGGAGGAGAAGTCCATAAATCATTATTAAAAAGGACCAGGGAAGTCTATTGCTCACTCCTGGTACTGTATAAGCAGCATGGAATCTATGTACCTTTTTGGGAACCTGACAGGTACTTGTGACTTGGATTGGCTGCTTTTGGAAACAGTATACTGAGCGTGATGGTCTGACCCAGTATGGCATATGATATGGTCTTAAGTGCAGAGGGAAAAAAGGGAGGAAGGTCATCAGCGTCTGCAGGAGCTGCAACACATCAGCCAGACACTGTACAGATTCTTGTTGCAATTTGGCCATTTATCCTTTCAGGGACTCCAACAAGCTACTTTCTCTTCCGATATCCCCCCTGCTTTGATACAAACTACTCCAGGCCCCACACCCACTAGCAGAGGTGGCAGAAATTCTAAAGTTAGCCAGCACGGATCACAGTGGCATGATCCAACCAATATTTTGCATGTACCATCACAAGACTGTGGCTCACCCATATGCTTCCCTAATGCCCTATCAGCCAAGAGCCAAGGACATCAGAAGGATGTGGAGGCCTCATCAGGGTCTAGTGACAGCAGTGACAAGAGCTCTGCCATCACTGCTCAGTCTCTACCCATCAGTCTCGGCCATGGTGATAGGAGACATAATGCAGGGGAAGGGGCTGGGGAGGAAGCAGGAGTAACTGATTCTGTCACAGTACCATAGCTAAGTACTATTACTACTACTACTACTACTAAACATTTGTATAGCACTAAAAGACATACACAGTGCTGCACAGACACATGTAAAAGACAGTCACTGCTCATCAGAGCTTACAAGCTAGTCAAGACAAAAAAACAGTAGTTGTAGACATGGGATACAGCTAGGAAGAATACTAACAACAAAAAGTTGCTTCTTGAGGAGGTAGTTCTGCTGTGTGCAGATAGCCAAGTGTTGCTACAACAGGGCTGTATTGTGTATGTTTCAGGCTGTCCCGAGTTGTTTGAGGGGGAGACTGGGAGCAAAAGGGGGGAGGCCGGGTGCCTGTGAGGTTTCCTAAAGATTGTGTGCAGTTTAAGCATTGTGTAACTGTGCCAGTGAAGGATTGCAGTGCTATCACAGGGGGTCACGGGGTGGTGATGGGTTATTGTGGCACGAGGGTCCAGAATTTCTGTCTGTGGGTGCGGGTGGATCGGTCCATGCAGATCATCCCTGTATGTTGGTTTCATGACAATACAGACATATCTCACATGAAGTGATTCTGTATGAGTTGATTCTGTGTTCTCGCTCCCCTTATCTACTGTATATAGTTGCTCCTGATCATCTAGGGCAATGTCGGCATCCTCCAGTGGATTATGCAGCATGCAACATGCCATGAATATCTCATGGACTTTCTGGTGGCTGTATAGGAGCTTGCCCTCTGACATGTCCAGACACAGGAACCAGGTTTTCAATTGGCCAAATGTCTGCTCAATGACAGGCCATGTGGTCTGGTGAGTCTAGTCATAGTGTTTCTTTGCCTCACTGGGGTTCATGAGCCATCTCATTAATGGGCATACTCTGTCTCCTACAGGGCAAGAAGATACCTTGTCACTTCTACAGCTCACATCCACTCCTATACCTCTATACCTCTCTCATAGCTGCTGACTGCCATGAGATTCCACAGTGCCCACACCCCTGGGTGCTGCTTCTGTCATCCTGCCCCATACCCAGGTATGCTCTGCACCTCACTGATGTCTGTTCTGCCATTCTCAACTCCTACTTCTCCTTCTCCTTTCTCCATGCCCACCTGGGCTGAACATATCCCTGCAGCCCCGTTATTCTGGGCCGTGCCACCCAATGAGCAGTCGCCCACCCCCTTGCCTCTCTCTGTGTCATACTTCCTGTGGACATGAGAGACTCTTGGTGAAATTAAAAAGTCATGGGATAGGCAGCAGTGTACTATTGTGGATCAGGAAGTGGTTAAAAGATAGAAAGCAGAGGGTAGGGCTAAATGGCCAATTTTCCCATTGGAGGAAGGTGAATAGTGGAGTACCCCAGGGATCTGTGCTGGGTCCACTGCTTTTTAACATATTTGTAAATGACCTGCAAGTGGGAATAATGAATGAGGTAACCACATTTGCAGATGACACAAAATTATTCAAAGTTGTTAAAACCCATGAGGTTTGTAAAAAATTGCAAGAGGATCTTGATAAATTGGAAGATTTGGCATCCAAATGGCAGATGAAATTTAATGTGGACAAGTGCAAAGTTATGCACCTAGGAAAGAACAACCCAAACTATGATTAAATGATGTTAGGTTCCACATTAGGAACCACCACCCAGGAAAAAGATTTAGGCATCATTGTGGATAACATATTGAAACCCTCCACCCAGCTAAGAAAGCAAATAGAATGCTAGGAATCATAAGGAAAGGAATGAAGAATAAAACCAAAATATTATAATGCCTCTGTATCATTCCATGTTCGACCATACCTTGAATATTGTGTGCAATTCTGGTCATCGTATTTTAAAAAGGATATAGCGTTATTAGAAAAGGTACAGAGAAGGGCACCAAAATGGTAAAGGGGGTAGAAGGATACCCCTATGAGGAGAGACTGAAAAGGTTAAGGCTTTTCAACCTGGAAAAGAGATGGCAGAGGGGAGATATTATAGAGGTCTATAAATCAATGAATGGAGTGAAACGGGTAAACGTAGATCGATTATTTATACCATCAAAATATAGAAAGACTAGTGGACATGCAATGAAGCTGCAGTGTAAACTATATAAGACTAATAAGACAAAATATTTTTTTCACTCAATGTGTAATCAAATACTGGAATTCGTTACGAGAGAATGTCGTAAAAGTTGTTAGTGTATTTATTATGTGTATGATTGTATTGACTGTAGACCGCTTTGAAATTGTAAATGAATGGCAGTATAGCAAATACAAATAAATATACACATAAGCAACAAACATAAACATCTATGCACACACCCTGTAACATCAAATACTATTTTTCTCTATCCTCTCATTCAACCCCACACATGCTGCCGTGCTTGCTCATCCATAAAACATTTCACAACAAACACATATATTTGATTTGTAATCTGACCAGAATATAAGATTTCATAGAAAATAAATGCTTAGATAAATAAATGAATTCCCTCACGTATCCTCATACCCATGTAACCCACCAAGATTATCAGGCAAAGAGCATGCACACTACATGTACCAATCCAGCCACACCCTATCCCCTCACACATACCTCCATTCAACCCTGATAATCCCTAAAACATAACACCAGACACTTTCAACTCACAGTGTACTCCCACATACTCATCCCATCCATAAACTGCACCCCTATAGTATAATCCCCACTCTTACCACCTGGCCCCCTGCCCCACAAAGAAAATCAATGTACCAACTGCCCAGACTTGACCCAAAGGCAGAGCCAGTACTACCATTAGATGAACTAGACAATCGCCTAGTGCTCTGGCCCTCCATGGGGACCCGCTGCCACCCACTGCCATTGCTGCCATCAGGGGCGGCCCAAGGGGGGTGCGGGGCCATGTGCGGAGACTCGGTGCGGGGCCTCATTTGCATAAGGGGCCTCGTTTGCATAAATATTAGCATAATGTTACCATACACTAACTTTTAGTAAACATGCCTCTTAATGAGTGTATGGATAAAGAAAGACTAAAAGACTTCTACATTACTATAATCCAGTGCCAACTGCCAGACACATTAGGAACTACTACAAACACTGCCCATTTAGAACCCATAGCAAACCCGCCGTATCCTGACAGCACTACCAGGATTCACCAAGCACCATATCCTAACTATCAAAAGGAAACGCTGCAAATATTAAACCAATACATTTCAGAGAACAACAATACATGACCTACTGGGGAAAGAGAACAAGTGGCAATGTCAAATAGGAATTACATAAACAGAATAACTCAGCTCAGTTACACATGCAGAACATAGACCGTCACCAAACAAGGAATCACAATTTAGAAACAGGAAGACAATAATTAAACTGGGAATCCCAAAAGCCAAACTTGGAATGTACAACACTGTAGAAATAAAACTATACATTAATTTGCTCTTGTACTAAACAAAGCGCAGACGTTAATGATGCACATTTCCCAGAGCTGACATATTCCAATTAATAAATTCAAAAAAAAGAGATATTTTTCTACCTTTTGTGCATTTTTTTTCAGCTGCAATTGCTCCAGCCACTTTCTTCTGGTTTCTTCGTGTCTTCCGCTAACTCTTCATCGTCTGCTGTCCATTTGTCTTTTCTTCTCTCTTCTAGTTTTTTTTTTCCATTCTCTTTCTACATCTGCTTTAACATACTAATCTTTCTCCTTTTGCTCTTTCCTCATTCCTATTTCATCCACTCAAATTTTACCCCTCCATCCTCAATCCCCACTTACTCTCCCAATATCCGGACAATTGTAGATTTGTCTTCCCTCCCACACAAAATATTTTTCCCTCTCCATTTCACTCTCCCAGCTCCATCCCATTCTAATCCTCCCCCAACATCAGCTCCATTCTAGTTCCAGTCCCACCCAGCATCCGTTCCCTTCTAGTCCCCGCATCAGCCCATTTCTAGTCCTAGCCCCCCATAAGCCTATTTCCAGTCCTACCCTAGCCCCACCATCAGCCTATTTCCAGTCCTAGCTCCCCCATCTATTTGCAGTCCCATCTGAGTCCCTCCATCAGCTCATTTCCAATCCCAGCCCCCCATGAGCCCATTTCTAGTCCTTTCCTAGCCCCACCATCAGCCCATGTCAAATCCTAGCTCCCCTCCACTCAGCCCATTTCCAATCCAAGCCCCCCATGAGCCTACTTCCAGTTCTAGCCCCTTCATGAGTCCATTTCAATCCAAAGCCCCACCACAGCCCATTTACAATCTTAGCATCCCCCCAACAGCCAATTTCCAGTCCTATTCTAGCCCCTCCATCAGCCCATTTCCTGTCCTAGCCCCCCCCACTCACCCATTTCCAGTCCTAGCTCCCTCCCCCTCACATCCCATTTCCATTCCAAGCCCCCATCTCCATCAGCTATTTGCAGTTCAAGCCCTCCTTCCACTCAGCCCATTTCCAGTCCTAGCCTCCTCATAGCCCATTACTAGTCCTAATCCCCCATCAGCCCATTATGTCAAAACCCCCCATCACCCTATTTCAAGTCCTAGCCCCCCCCATCAGCCTATTTCCAGTCTTAGCCCCCCATAGCCCATTACCAGTCCTAACCCCCCCATCAGCCCATTTCCAGTCTTAGCCCCCCCATCAGCCCCTTTCCAGTCTTAGCCCCCCCATAACCCATTACCAGTCCTAAACCTCCCAATCAGCCCATTTCCAGTCTTAGCCCCCCCATAGCCCATTACCAGTCTTAAACCCCCCCACCACCACCACCACCACCACCAGCCGACTTCCAGACTTTGCACCCCCCATGGCCCATTACTAGTCCTAACCCTCCCCCATCAGCCCACTTCCAGTCTTAGCCTCCCCCCATAGCCCATTACCAGTCCTAAACCCCCTTCCCCCCTATCATCCCAAATAGCCCATAGCCCATTACCAGTCCTAACCCCCCCATCAGCCCATTTCCAGTCTTAGCCCCCCCCCCATGGCCAATTACCAGTCCTAACCCCCATCAGCCCATTTCCAATCTTAGCCCCCTCCCCATAGCCCATTACCAGTCCTAACCCCCCCCCATCAGCCCACTTCCAGTCTTAGCCCCCCCCATGGCCCATTACCAGTCCTAACCCCACCCCCCCCATCAGCCCACTTCCAGTCTTAGCCTCCCCCCCATAGCCCATTACCAGTCCTAAACCCCCTTCCCCCTATCATCCCAAATTAAAAAAACAAAAAACAAACAAACTGGCTGCTTCTGCCACGGCAGCATCAAGAGTTCTGCCGCGGCAGCATTAAGAGTTCTGCCGCGGGGCCCCCCTGCCCGGCAGAACCTCCCTGCATCATCAGCTAGCTTCGAATCCCAAAACGCGGGCTTCTTTCAGAGCCGCGAGAGTTTCCCTTTCTCGCGGCTCTGTTAATCCCGCCGAGGGTGATGGGAAATTCCATCAGCCCCGGCGGGATTAACAGAGCCGCGAGAAAGGAAACTCTCGCGGCTCTGAAAGAAGCCCACGTTTTGGGACTTGAAGGTAGCTGATGATGCAGGGAGGCTCTGCCGGGCAGGGGGTCCCCGCGGCAGAACTCTTGATGCTGCCGCGGCAGAAGCAGCCGGTTTGTTGTTGTTTTTTTAAACTTGGGATGATGAAGAATGTTTTTTGCGCGGGGCCCCCTGAAACGCGGGGCCCTGTGCAAAAAACATTCTTGCTCAATGGACGGGCCGGCCCTGGCTGCCATGCCTTTCCTGGGCCAGCAGCGATTACAATGGTTCAGTAGGTTATCATCACCAGGAATAGATAAAGGCCCTGAAGTTAATTAATCGTGAGGTGAACAAAGTCCCTTAAAGGTAATTTATTTAGTTGTATCAGTACAAGTATTCCTAGCAACTTTAAGTAAACAACTTAAATAGCTAAACAAAACCTTAAAACTAAGATGCAGACAGCAGTCCACCAGCGAGATGGGGCTATCCATTCTTTTGCATTGAATGTCACATGTACAGTATTCTCCCATTTCCCAGTTAGTGAGGTGTTTTACGTGTGCATTAGGTGCAAGGAGCTCTTTGCCCTCAGGAGATGAGTCTGATATCAGGAGACTAGAGTAGAAGTCTTGGAGGACATAAGGAAGATAGAGTGGTACATAGATATGACCTACAGAGACGCAGTACTGAAGGTTCACCTCCACTCTGGCAGCCTCTCAGTTGCCATGGAGGAGAGAGGTCACGTGAAAGGGGAGTATCACCTTGATGTGGCAGGAAGTTATCCTACCAACCTTCACAAACCTAATGCAACACCCATCTACATTAGAGTATTGTACATAGTTCGAGTTAATATTTATTTAGTTTCCCTGGTTTCGCTCCCATGTTCAATTCCCTGTTATTTGTAAACTCAGTGTTGTTTGTATACATTGCAGTATGCTTGTTCGATGTACACCGCGCTGATTTTAATAGCGCGGTATAGAAGAAATGTCATAAATAAATAATAATAAATAAATAAATCCTAAGCTAGTACCTAACTGCCAGGAGATGTAAAACTCTTCGTGAATATTGGGGTGGAACCTAATATCTGGTCAAGATGGACGTGTAAGAGCAGAGCTCCGGAGGGCAAAGTCAAGAATCCTGTTTTTCTGCAATATTAGATCATATAATTCCTACCTACGTGATTGCCACTCGATCCCGGATATGTCAGGTTCCAAGCAAATGCGGTTGGATTTCCACTATCTCAAAATACTAGTGCAAAGAGAAGCAAGACAGAACCTCTCTCACTTCACAAGATGGCAGTCATCCGAGATAGCCTTGAGACCTTGCAGGAGATCTTGGTTGAGATTCGGACAGTCAAAGAAATGGTCAAAGCTAATGGTGAATCGCTAAGTGCAATCCAGGAAGATATCAATGCTTTAAGATCTTTGTTGGAGTTAAATACTGCCCGCTTGGAGAAGGTACAGAAGGTGGTGGCATCGCACGGGGAGAAGCTTGAGGCCGTTGAGAAGCAGGCCAAGTTGATTCGCTCATTGCAAATAGAGGTGGAAGATGGCAATAATCGCTCACGGCAAAACAACATAAGGGTACTGGGAGTGACTGAGAGAGCAGAAGGGCTTGACTTGATATCCTTTCTGCAGGCTATGATCCCAGGTGTGTTAAGTTGCACTTCACTATGCCGTTTGAGATCGAGCGTGCCCATAGGGTGACTATGCAATCTGGAGCCATGAACAAGTGTCCCTGCCCAATTATCCTGAAAGTTTTACGTTTTCAGCAAGTCCTGCAAATAGTCTGAGCAGCCAAAGCACTCACAGCTTTGGAATGTCAGGGGCATAAACTCCTGTTCTTTCTGGACTTTGTGAAGTTGATGTTGGATCGGAGAAAGAGTCTTTTGGCGCTGCGTCCACGCTTGGTACAACTGAAAGCCCGTTTTGGGCTGTTATATCCTGCCCTCATGAAAGTCATGCTGCATAACCAGACCAAGACTTTTGATGATCCTAGTGATTTATGTGCATTTTTGGCAGATAAGGAGTCGGCAGCGATGCATTTTTGGCAGATAAGGAGTCGGCAGTATGGTATCCTCTACTTGCCACAGTTTTATGGTGTTTGTCATTTGGGCGTTCAACTGGTCTGAGATTGTGGGAAGGCGAGTTATCCACGCAGAAGCGACATATAAGTGTGCTATACTGCTATTTTCTACCAGTGTTCCTTCAAGTAAAACACATTGTTAATATTGATAGAACCTTAGCTCGGCTTTCAGAGGGAAATAACTGCCTAGTTTTGCTCGTGGGAAGCTTGGGTTTGTATAGGATAGTGGGGGAGGGAGTTTCCCTGAATATCTGGCCTATATTATGGTTGTGTTAAAACAAGGTTCACGATGGGTGGAGGGGGCTTGTAGGTACATGGTTAATATTTAGATGAAAATAAGTGTTGATCTCATCAAGGAGATGTCAACAATTTGGGATATGTGATGTTGGATTGACCCAACATTCAGATGTACTGGGCTTAAACATAGAATCATACTGGGTGATGTTGAGATTCAGGGCCACTCTCTCCTGATTTGGGGGCGTTTTTCAATCAACAAATTGGCATTGTGTCTCTTAAAAAAATGGGTTGTCAGTTTGAATTAGCTCCATATTTGGGAGCGGCCGTTTCCCATTATTCTTAATTAGAAACATTCTACTGAGTTTGGTAAATACTCATGTTGGCACATTCACGCCTATATTTCTATGTAGTGGAGTTCTGGATCTTTATAGCCCTTGCAGGCCTTGTAGGTCTGCAGAGGTTCTGTGCTTTTTCTTTTCTCTCATTTGGTTCCTGATGATCATAGGATAATAGGAGGGTCAGGGTGGGGTGAGCTGTGTTTTTGTCTTTAAATATCTTGTATCACACAGATAAATTGTGTATTTTAATTTTGTTCTAATCCGGTTATTTTCTGTTTTCTGTTTTGCCCTTATGTTTATATTTTGTTGGAAAATATAAATAAATAAATTTTAAAAAATCAAAACCTCTTCGTGAATATTGATAGCCTAGGTTGGCGATCATGATGTGGGATTGTTCTCCAAGTCTGATAGTTTGATTGCAGACATTTCATCACCAGTTGAGGGAACATCTTCATTGTGGGGTTTCACATATTACAGTAATGTGCTCGAATGCTTGTGTTTGTACTTATATCGGGGTTCGTGGTGACTCAGCTCTTAGGTTTACGGGGATTGATTGGTCGGTTTCCCTGAGGGAACAATGCCCGGGAACAGCAACCGCATCCCAGCAACTCTCAGGGAAACCAACAAATCAATTCCTGTGGACCAAAGAGCTGAGTCACCACCACCAATGCCCAGGAACAGCAACTACACTCCAGCAACCCTCAGGGAAACCAACCAATCAAGCCCTGCTGAACAACGAACTGAGTCATCACTAACAAACCTCAGAAACAGCAACAACACCCCAGGAACCCCCAGGGAAACAAACCAATCAATAAAGCTGAAACTGAATGCTAAAAAATGCAGAGTGATGCATTTAGGATGCAAAAATCCAAAGGAGTTGTACAGAGTAGAGGCTGACCTGGATGTACAGGACCTGGATGTAATTGTGTTTGACGATCTTAAAGTGCCTAAAGTGTGATTCTTTCTGAGGATCTTAAAGCAGCTAAACAGGTAGAAAAGGCAACTGCGAAAGCCCGAAGGATGCTTGGGTGTATAGGGAGAGGAATGGCCAGCAGAAAAAAGGAGGTGATAATGCCTTATATAAGTCTCTTGCAACCTCATTTGGAGTATAGTGTGCAATTCTGGAGACCGCATCTTCAAAAGGATATAAGCAGGTTGGAGTCGGTGCAGAGGGTGGCTACTAATATGGTTAGTGGTCTTCATTATAAAGCATATAAGGACAGACTTAAAGATCTTAATATGTATACTTTAGAGGAAAGGTGGGATAGGGATGATATGACAGAGACATTTAAATACCTCCGTGGCATAAATGCACAGGGTCTCTTTCAATTGAAGGCAAACGGCACTACAAGGGGACATAGGATGAAAGTGAAAGGGTACAGACTCAGGAGTAATATGAGGAAATATTTCTTTATGGAAAGAGAGGTAGATATGTGGAATAGTCTCCCAGTGGAGGTGGTGAACACAGTACTACCTTTTACCTTTCAAAAGGGAGATGATGATAAAATGAGAAAAATAATTAAGAAAACATTAAAAAGAGCACTGCAAAGGTTAAAGATTTATATCAAATATGGGCATTGTTCAAAGGTACTATCTTGGAAGCCTAGATTAGATGTATTCTACGCTTTAAGAAAAGTGGAAAGAAGGCCAAAAAACTGCCAGCATGGTTTAAAGGTGAGGTCAGAGAGGCTGTTGTAGCCAAAAAAGAATCTTTCAAGAAATGGAAAAAGGACCCAAATGAAAATGGGAAACAACATTAGCACTGGAAAGTTAGATACAAGGCATTGATAAGGCAGACAAAGAGAGAATTTGAAAAGAAGCTTGCCATGGAAGCAAAAGCGCATAATAAAAACTTTTTCAATTACATTCATATCAAAAAACCTTTGAGATAGTCGCTTGGACTACTGAAAGATAGAGCAGTAAAAGGTGTGCTAAGGGAGGACAAGACCATAGTGGAGAGACTGAATAAATTCTTTGCTTCAGTCTTTACTGAAGAAGATGTAGGGAAGTTACCCATGCCTGAAATGGCATATAAAGTGTGGAATACATCTGGCATGAGCTTCCAAGATAGTATTTTTAAACAATGCCCATGCTCCATGCAAATTTTAACCTTTAGAGCTGCTCCTTTTAGTTTTTTCTTAACTATTTTCCTTATTTTATCATAGTTTCCCTTTTGAAAGTTAAAAGGTAGAACTGTGGCTATCCTTGCCGTCCTTCCTTCATTATAAAATCAAATACGAACATGCAATGATCACTTTTGCCAAGTGGCCTCAAAACCCTTATCTCTTGTATCAGATTCTGAGTTCCATTAAGGACTACTGTCAGGGCCGGTCCGTCCATTGAGTAAGAATGTTTTTTGCACAGGGTCCCGCGTTTCAGGGGGCCCCGCACAAAAAACATTCTTCATTAGCACAAGTAGATTTAAAAAAAAACACAAAAAACGGCTGCTGCTACCACTGCCGCAGTGACAGCGGCAGAATCAAATGTCCCGAAGTGGGGCCCCACCTGCCCAGCAGAGCCTCCCTGCAGCATCAGCTCCCGAGTCCCTCTCAATGTGCGGGTTTTCAGAGCCGCGAAGGGAGAGCTTCTCTGACCTCTCGCGGCTCTGTTAATCCCGCAGCGGCTGATGGGAAATCCCATTAGCCCCGGCGAGATTAACAGAGCCGCGAGAATAAAGGGAAACTCTCATGGCTCTGAAAGCCCGCGCTTTGGGACTCGGGAGCTGATGCTTCAGGGAGGCTCTGCCGGGCAGGAGGGGCCCTGCGGCGGGACATTTGATTCTGCCGCTGCCACGGTGGCAGCGGCAGCAGCAGCCGGTTTGTTTTTTTAAATCTATTAGGGCTGATGGGGGAAGGGGGTTAGGACTGGTAATGGGCTATGGGGGGGTTAGGACTACTAATAGGCAATGGGGGGGCTAAGACTGGAAGTGGGCTGATGGGGGGGTTAGGACTGGAAATGGGCTATAGGGGGGTTAGGATGTAATGGGCTATGGGGGGGGCTAAGACTGGAAATGGGCTGATGGGGGGTAGGATTGGTAATGGGTTATGGGGGGGCTAGGACTGGAAATGTGCTGATGGGGTTTAGGACTAGTAATGGGCTATGGGGGGCTAGGACTGGAAATGGGCTAATGGGGGCTAGGAATGGAATTGGGCTAATGAGGGGTTAGGACTGGAATGGGCTGTGGGGAGGCTAAGACTGGAAATGGGCTGATGGGGATTAGGACTGGTAATGGGCTATGGGGGGGCTAAGACTGAAAATGGGGTGACGGGGGGCTTAGGACTGGAAGTGGGCTGATTGAAGGCTTAGGACTGGTAATGGGCTATGGGGGGCTTAGGACTGGTAATGGGCTATGGGGGGGCTAGGACTGGTAATGGGCTGGGGGGTGGCTAGGACTGGAAATGGGCTGAGTGGAAGGAGGGCTTGAACTGCAAATAGCTGATGGGGGCGGGGGCTTGGAATGGAAATGGGCTGTGTGAAAGAAGGGCTTGAACTACAAATAGCTGATGGGGAGGGGGACTTGGAATGGAAATGGGCTGTAAGGAGAGGGAGCTAGGACTGGAAATGGGCTGAGCAAGGGGGGGCTAGGACAGGAAATGGGCTAATGGAGGGCTAGGATAGGACTGGAATGGGATGTTGGGGGGGCTTGGATTGAAATGGATTCATGGAGGGGCTAGAACTGGAAGTAGGCTCATGGGGGCTTGGATTGGAAATGGGCTGAGTGGAGGGGAGCTATGATTTGACACGGGCTGATGATGGTGGGGCTAGGAAAGGACCATAAATGGGCTGATGGGGGGCTGGGTTTGGAAATGAGCTGATGGAGGGACTCGGATGGGGAGCTAGGACTTGAAATGGGCTGATGGGGGTTAGGACTGGTAATGGGCTATGGGGGGGCTAAGACTGAAAATGGGGCGATGGGGGGGCTTAGGACTGGAAGTGGGCTGATGGGGGGCTTAGGACTGGTAATGGGTTATGGGGGGCCTAGGACTGGAAATGGGCTGATGGGAGGCTTAGGACTGGTAATGGGTTCGGGGTGTGGCTAGGACTGGAAATGGACTGAGTGGAAGGAGAGCTTGAACTGTAAATAGCTGATTGGGACGGGGGCTTGGAATGGAAATGGGCTGAGTGAAAGGAAGGCTTGAACTACAAATAGCTGATGGGGAGGGGGGCTTGGAATGGAAATGGGCTGTGAGGGGAGGGAGCTAGGACTGGAAATGGGCTGAGTGAGGGGGGGCTAGGACAGGAAATGGGCTGATGGAAGGCTAGGATAGGACTGGAAATGGGCTGTTGGAGGGGGCTTGGATTGAAATGGACTCATGGAGGGACTAGAACTGGAAGTAGGCTCATGGGGGGCTTGGATTGGAAATGGGCTGAGTGGAGGGGAGCTAGGATTTGACATGGGCTGATGGTGGGACTAGGAAAGGACTAGAAATGGGCTGATGGGGGGCTGGGATTGGAAATGAGCTGATGGAGGGACTCGGATGGGGGAGCTAGGACTGGAAATGGGCTGATGGTGGGGCTAGGATAGGACTAGAAATGGGCTTATGGGGGGCTGGGATTGGAAATGAGCTGATGGAGGGACTCGGATGGGGGAGCTAGGACTGGAAATGGGCTGATGCGGGGACTAGAAGGGAGCGGATGCTGGGTGGGGCTGGAACTAGAAGGGAGCTGATGTTGGGGGAGGATTAGAATGGGATAGAGCTGGGAGAGTGAAATGGAGAGGGAAAAATATTTGTGTGGGAGGGAAGACAAATCTACAATTGGCCGGATATTGGGAGAGTAAGTGGGGATTGAGGATGGCGGGGTAAAATTTGAGTGGATGAAATAGGAATGAGGAAAGAGCAAAAGGAGAAAGATTAGTATGTTAAAGCAGATGAAGAGAGAGAATGGAAAAAACTAGAAGAGTGAAGAAAGGACAAATGGACAACAGACGATGGAGAGTTAGCAGAATACACGAAGAAACCAGAAGAAAGTGGCTGGAGCAATTGCAACTGAAAAAAAAATGCACAAAAGGTAGAAAATATCTCTTTATTGAATTTATTAACTGAAATATGCCAGCTCTGGGAAATGTGTATCATTAACTTCTGCGCTTTGTTTAGTACAAGAGGAAATTAATGTATAGTTTTATTTCTACAGTGTTGTTGGGCTTTTGGGGTTCCCAGTTTAATTATTGTCTTCCTGTTTCTACATTGTGATTTCTTGTTTGGTGACGGTCTGTGTTGTGCACGTGTAACTGAGCTGAGGTATTCTGTTTATGTAATTCCTATTTGACATTGCCACTTGTTCTCTTTTCCCAGTAGGTCATGTATTGTTGTTCTCTGAAATGTATTTGCTTAATATTTCTAGTGTTGCCTTTTGATAGGTAGGGTCTTGTGCTTTGTGAGTCCTGGTAGTGCTGTTACGATGCGGCGGGTTTGCTATGGGTTCTAAATGGGCAGTGTTTGTAGTAGTTCCTAAAGTGTCTGGCAGTTGTCACTGGATTATAGTAATGTAGAAATCTTTTAGTCTTTCTTTATCCATACACTCATTAAGAGGCATGTTTACTAAAAGTTAGTGTATGGTAACATTATGCAAATATTTATGCAAATGAGGTCCCTTATGCAAATGAGGCCCCTCACCGAGTCTCCGCACATGGCCCCGCACCCCCCTTGGGCCGCCCCTGACGACTGTAGGTCCAAAATAGCTTCTCCTCTTGTCGGTTCATGAACCAGCTGCTCCAAGATGAAGTAATTTATTTCATCCAGAAACTGTATCTCCCTAGCCTGTCCTGCTGTGACATTGACCCAGTTGATTCCAGGATAATTGAAATCACTCATTATTACTGTGATGTAAATTTGTTAGCTTCCCTGATTTCTTTTAGCATTTCATCCTCTATGGACCCGATTTCATCCTGCACATAGATCCTCTCTGTGCATCCAGTCTGAATTGGACGCACAAAGAGGACCTCGATTCTGATCCCGCAGGTCACATCTAGCCCTGCGGGATCAGAATCGCAAACAGACCTGCACATGCAAGCTGGTACTGCAATTCAGTCCGGCCTACACATGCAGGACTGCCCCTGGCTAACTCATTCAAGGCTCCTCATTGGGGCCACACATGTTGCTGGCCCTGGACATACAGGGCCAATATTAGAATCAGCCCTGTACGTCCAGGGCCAGTGATCTCCCACTGTCTGCCCAGACTCCACCCCTGGGCCACCCATTCTCTGGCCCTGTCTAAGTTACCCGCACAATTGGCGGGGAAGTTAGTCACGGGCACGATCCGGCACAAATAGTGGGGATGGGCATCCCGTTGGGCCATTAATCCCCACTATTCATAGCACAGAAATACGCCCTTTCTGTTCATTCCGGCCAGACGGTCAGTAGTACACTCCCACTGCCATCACCTTCCTCCTTTTACATGGACTTTCTATCCATAGAGATTCTATAGTGTATTTTGTTTACTGCAAAACTAATCCTGGCTAATTCAATGCTCTCTCTAACATAGAGCGCAACTCCTCTGCCAAGTTGATCTATCCTGCCATTGTGATATACTTTTACGTAGGTAACACAGTATCCCATTGTTTGTCCTCCTTCCACCAAGTCTTGGAGATGCCAATCATATCTAACCTTGCATTTAGTGCTATATATTCTAACTCTCCCATCTTACTTTTTAGACTTCTAGCATTTGCATACCTAATGATTACATCACCATTTATAACAGCCATGCTAACTCTTCCCTCATGGGGACTTGTCCCTGGAGAAACCTCCTTGGTGCGAGAGGGTTTTACATCACCTGATGGACAGGTCCTAACTACAGGATCACTTCCTGCCACACCATGGTGATGTTCTCCTGTTATGTGACCTCTCTCCTCCATGTCAACAGAGAGGTTGCCAGCCTGGAGGTAGAACTTCAATACTGCATCCCTGTAGTTTATTTATTTAAAAGCTTTTCTATACCACCCGTTCCAGAGATCAAGGGTGGTTTACAATGAACAGAACAGGTACATTAAACTTTAAAACATGTGTGTATCATAAGAATTGGTCCTAATATATTTACAGATAACATATTTTACATATTTACAGATATTCTCTTTGTCAGCTTATACATTTACTGGGGCGTCTCATGTTCATAATCAGCTGCGGTGTTTTGAAATCTCCCAGAGGCGGCTCTATAATGAGGCGAAGTGAGGCGGCTGCCTCAAGCGGCAAAGTTTTGAGGGCGGCAAATGTTCCCAAAACAGCAGCCTCACTTTGCCTTCAAGTTAAAAAAAAACAACAAAAAAAAAGCTCACAAGTTGCTGCCACTGCCGAGTCCGCTTCTCGGCAGCGGCAAACTCACCGCCTCATTTCCTCTGCAGTTGCGGCTCCCTTAGGGAACTGTGACGGGCGACGGGCTCCGTGCAGCATTGTCCCGCCTCCAAAGGAAGTGGTAAACAACTTCTTTTGGGGGCAGGACAATGCTGCACGGAGTCCGTGGAGAGACAGGAAGGCTCCCCAACAGCTTTACTGGCACAGCCGCGGTTCCCTAAGAGACAAGGGAGCCGCGGCTACAGAAGAAAGAAGCACAGGCAGACATGGGGACAGGGGAGGAGGGGGCAGGGAATCTGCAACGGGGCTGACATGGAGGGAGGGAGGGATGACATGGATGTATGGAGGGAGGGAGGGGGGCTGACATGGATGTATGGATAGATGGAGGGAGGGGGCTGACATGGAGGGAGGGGGTTGATATGGGGTGGGAGGGAGGGAGCTGACATGGAGGGGGGAGGGAGGGGCTGACATGGAGGGAGGGAAGAGCTGACATGGATGGAGGGAGGGGAGGGGGACTGACATGGATGGAGGGAGGGAGGGGGGCTGACATGGAGGGGGAGGGAGGGGCTGACATAGATGGATGGAGGGAGGGAGGGAGGGAAGGAGGGGAGGGGGGCTGACATGGATGGATGGATGGATGGAGGGAGGGAGGGGGCTGGAAGGGAACTGATAAGGGTTCCCTCTCATCCAGCAGGGACAACTGGCATCAAACAAATCAGCTTGAGGCTGCAAGCGATCAGGCTAATTTTTGCAGTGGCGGCACTCCAGTTGATTTAATTTTAGATTTTGCCGCCTCTGCCCTACCTCTACCTTCCCGCCGCTTTTTTTTTTTTGCTGCAAGCATTCTTGAGGAAAAAAAATGCAGCGGGACGGCAGAGGCAGAGCAGAGGTGGCAAAATCTAAAATTAAAACAGCCAGAGTGCCCCCGCCACCGCCGGATGAGAGGCGCAGGTGGAAGGAGTAGGGACAGGATGAGGACAAGGAGAGACAAATGTAAGAGATGGGGGACAAAGGGGGAGACAGGGGACAAGTACTAGACAAAGGGGAGAGATGGGGCAAATGCTGGACAAAGGAGAGAGACGGGGACATACTGGACAAGCAGGGGATAAATGCTGGACAGAGGGGAGAGAAAATGTGGGTTAGGATTATAATGGGATGATGGGGGCTAGCTCTGATAATGGGCAGATCGGGGGGGACTAGGACTGGTAATGGGTTGATTAGGGAAGGCTAGGACTGGGAATGGACTGATCAAGGAGGGGTTGGGACTGGTAATGTGCTGATTAGGGGGCTAGCACTGGTAATGGGCTGAGGGGGTACTAGCTATGGAAATGAGCTGATTAGGGAAGGCTAGGACTGGTAATGGGCTGATGGGGGGGTAGGACTGGCAATGGACTGAAGGGGGGCTATTATAATGCCTCTATATCATTCCATGGTGAGACCGCACCTTGAATATTGTGTGCAATTCTGGTCGCCGTATCTTAAAAAGGATATAGAGTTATTAGAAAATGTTCAGAGAAGAGCTACCAAAATGGTAAAGGGGATGGAAGGATACTCCTATGAAGAAAGGCTAAAAAGGTTAGGTCTCTTTAACCTGGAAAAGAGACGGCTGAGGGGAGATATGATAGAAGACTATAAATTAATGAACGGCATGTAACGGATAAACGTAGATCGATTGTTTACGTTATCAGAATATAGAAAGACTAGGGGACATGCAATGAAGCTACAGGGTAAACTATTTAAGACTACTAAAAGAAAATATTTTTTCACTCAACGTGTAATCAAACTCTGGAATTTGTTACCAGAGGATGTAGTAAAGGCTGTTAGTGTAGCTGGGTTTAAAAAAGGTTTGGACAAGTTCCTGGAGGAAAGGTCCATAAACCATTATTAAGAAGAGACCCAGGATATCAATGCTTGACCCAGTACAAGCATTGCGGAACCTGTGTCTTTTGGGGAAACTGCTAGGTACGTATGACCTAGATTGGCCACTGTTGGAAACAGGATAGTGGGCTTGATAGACCTTGGTCTGACCCAGTATGGCATATCTTATGTTCTTATGTTATCTGATGATATTGCAGATGGGCTGCATGTATATGTTGAACATGAGTGATGATAGAGAGGAACCTTGCGGTACAACTTGTCTTTGATGGAAAGGTTTTGATTCTACAGCTCCGGATTTTACAAGTTGCAATCTTCCAGCCAGATATGATTTACACCATTCGAGTGCAGTGCCGCAGATGCCCTTTTCTTTCAGTCGCCCCAGGAGAAGATCATGACTTACTGAGTCGAATGCTGCAGCGATGTCCTAGAAAATAAGCACAAAACCTTGACGGATGTTGTAGATGCCTGTGATTATATTATTGAATAGGGTGGTAAGGAGGGTTTCTACTCCATGAGACTCTCTGAACCCATGTTGGCACTGGTTTAGAGGGGCCGCGGAGTCTATGTGATCTTGGATTTGCCTTTGTACCTCTTTCTCAATTATCTTAGCTAGGAGAGGTATACTAGTTATGGGTCTGTATGAGTCGACCCTCTGGGGGCCTAGTTTGGAGTTTTTTAAGAGAGGTCTAATGGATGTATGTTTGAGTGCTGTGGGGAAAGATCTGGTTGTGACTGATAGGTTCATAAGTCTTGTAATGAAAGGACTGAGCTCACTGCGTAGCTCCTTTATCCAGAAGGCTGGGCAAGGATCAGTTTGAGCCGTGGTGGTATTGAGACATGTGATTGTGTCCTCAATGTATTTTGCGGATGGTGTGGAGAACATAGATAGGGACATTAGGCAGGTTGGCTCTTGTACGGTGGCTGCTGAGACCTTATCTGTCTGTAGTAGTTTAGACTGCAGGTAGTCGGCAAATTTTTGCGGGTGAATCTCATCATGCTGCTCAGGAGATGATTCCTTCGATAGGGTTTTGACTAAATTAAACAGATCACGTGGTTTGTTCAGTGATCTTTTGAGGGTGTCAGTGTGAAATTGCTTCATTTTGGCCGTGATTGTCTCTCGATGAAGAGTTTGTAAGCTGTCTGATCCTCTATGGAGGATGATCGGCGCCATCAAGTCTTCGCAAATGTGTAAGAGAAGACAGCAGCTCAGGGGAGTACCATGGAGCAGAGTTTCTTTTCCTTGGGGTGTTATTAGGGTGCGGTTGTTGTGCAATGGCGCTAAGGTTGCTGTTCCAGGAGGAGATCAAATCTTCGAGGATGAGAGTTGTGTCATTGAGGAGTGGGTGGGTCTCAGACAGGATGACTGTTCTCTGTTGAACGGTCGAAAACTTCTTGTTGACGCTCTTGAGTTGCTGTTCAATCTTCTGTTGTCCTGTGGTTACTTGTTGTTAATGGGTATCTGGAAGTTGATTAGCTTGTGGTCTGTCCAAGGTACAGAGGTAACAGACATGACAAGGTTGCGGCTTGGTTCAAGGACAGACTGTGGAGCAAACACCATGTCGAGAATATTTCCCTTTCTATGCATGGATTTTTTTATTATTTGCTTGTATCCCAGATCTTCAATAGCATCCAGGAGGGCAGAAGCCTGATTTTGATGCAAAGATGGGATATTGAAATCTCCCATTATCCAGTTTGGTGTATTGGGATTGTGGATGTTGGCAGCTAGGTCTAAAATAGTAGGGAGGTCGTCCGGGGAGGATGAGGGGGCTCTGTATAGCAGGTTGATAGAGCACTGTTCGTTTGCAATGGATATTATATCCAAGTTGTTTGTGCTAGTGGAGTCAGTCATATGGAAATGAAGGTCTGTCTTGGTAAGTATATCCTTTTTAAGATACGCGACCGGAATTGCACACAATATTCAAGGTGTGGTCTCACCATGGAATGATATAGAGGCATTATAATATCTTTTGTTTTATTTTCCATTCCTTTCCTTATGATACCTAGCATTCTATTTGCTCTCTTGGATGCCGCTGCACACTGGGCCGAGGGTTTTAACATGTTATCTACAATGATGCCTAAATCTTTATCCTGGGTGGTGGTTCCTAATGTGGAACCTTGCATCGTGTAACCATAGTTTGGGTTGTTCTTCCCTAGGTGCATAACTTTGCACTTATTCACATTCAATTTCATCTGCCATTTTGATGACCAGTCTTCCGATTTATCAAGATCTTCTTGCAATTTTCCACAATCCTCTTGGGTTTTAACAACTTTAAATAGTTTTGTGTCATCTGCAAATTTGATAACCTCACTCGTTATTCCCTTTTCCAGGTCATTTATGAATATGTCAAAAAGCAGTGGACCCAGCACAGATCCCTGGGGTACACCACTATTCACATTTCTCCATTGGGAAAATTGGCCATTTAGCCTTACCCTCTGCTTTCTATCTTTTAACCAGTTCCTGATCCACAATAGTACACTGCCTCCTATCCCATGACTCTTTAATTTTGCCAAATGTCTCTGATGAGGGACCTTGTCAAAAGCTTTCTGAAAGTCCAGATACACTATATCAATGGACTCACCTTTGTCTACCTGTTTATTCACACCTTCAAAAAAACATAACAGATTAGTAAGACAAGATCTTCCTTGTCTAAAGCCATGTTGGCTGTCTTCCATTAAGCCATGACTCTCTGCATGCAGAGTAATTTTGTTCTTTATGATGGTTTCTACCATTTTTCACCGATACTGACGTCAGGCTCATCAGTCTGTAGTTTCCAGGATCACCCCTGTAATCATTTTTAAAAATTGGTGTTTCATCTGCGATCCTCCAATCTTCAGGTATTACAGACGATTTAATGATAGTTCACAGATTACTAATAGCAGATCTGCAATCTCATATTGCAGTTCTTTCAACATCCTTGGATGTATACCATCCAGTCCAGGTGATTTGCTACTCTTCAGTTTATCAAATAGTTGTAATACATCTTCCTGGTGTAGCAATATTTCTTCCAATTCTTCCGCATTATCACCTTTAAATACTACTTCAGTCATGGGTAACATCCCTACATCTTCCTCAGTAAAGACCAAAGCAAAGAATTCATTCAGTCTCTCTGCTATAGCCTTGTCCCCTCTTACTGTGCCTTTTACCACTCTATCATCTAATGGTCCAAATGACTCTCTCACAGTTTTTTTTGCTACAAATGTACTTGAACAAACTGAAATTGGTACCGACATGTACCAAGACAGCAGAGAGGGGATTTGTATGTAACTCCAATGCAAATGGATTTCTCTTTCTAGTTTAATCCACAATGCCTCCTCTCTTCCTTTTAAGAACTAAAATTCTATAGCTTCAATATTATTTTTTACATATTGTGCCACTCCACCTCCATTTCTTTCTACCCTGTCCTTCCTAAATAAAGTATAGCCCGGTATAATTGCATCCCAGTCGTGGTTGTCATCGTAACTGCCACTAAATCCAAGTTAGCTGACATTTATACACACCTCTTTTCAGATGTTGCCCCTATTACCCATTTCTACAGAGGTATTTAATGTTTCACTTACCTGGGAGCTTTCATCACCCATCCTCAATGAATCTAGTTTAAAGCCCTCTTCGGTAGGTTAGCCAGTCTGATGCTGAAGACACTTTGACCCTTTTTGGACAGATAGACACCATCACTGCTCTGCAGCCCTCTGACATCATCCCATGGTCTAGGAAACCAAAACGCTCTCTAGGATACTATCAATGCAGCCATGCATTCATCTCCAGGATGTGAGCTTCTCTGCCTCATATTTTCTCCTCAACAGGGAGGATTGAAGGGAACACCACCTGGGAACCTATCTGCTTCACCATCTATCCCAGAGCCATGAAGTCATGTTTGATATGCTCAGAGGGATTCTTAGCAGTATCATTTGTGCTGACATAGATGAGCAACATCCAATAATAGTCAGTAGACTTGATGAGTCTCAGCAAACTCTCCATAACATCTTGGATTTTGACACCTGGCAGACAGCATACCACTCTGTACATCAAATCTGGTTGGCAGATAAATGCCTCAATACCCCTCAGAAGACAGTCACCAATCACTACTATCCTTTGCTTCCTGATGGTGACTGATTCTGCAACTTTGGGTTCCTGAGCTGTGGTTCTGCCCTTTCCTCGGATGCTTCCACCTCCTCCACTTCCAGGGCTGAATACTGGTTCATCAATTCAAGAGCTGGAGGAGTTGGAGTGTTGATACTGCAGGCTCTGGTGACTTGTGTCCAACCATCTTCTTTCTGTAGCCTCCCTTCTTCACTTCTGTTGGAGAGCTTGGATGTTTCAAGAAGCATCTCATCAATGTAGCTCTAACTGTCTTGAATGGTTCAGAGCCTCGCCATCTTTTCCCTGAACACCTCCTCTTCTTTCCTGAAAGTCTCAGCATGCAGGCATCCTGCACATGGGACCGGTCCTTCAAATGACATTGGGATCTCTGTCGAAGGTCGAAGCTGAAATGGGGCAACAGCATTAGTAATATGATTTTTTCCAGCCATTTTTTAGTAGATGGAGCTTTAGTATCTGTTGAAGTAAAAGAGAGAGCCCTACCAAAGTCCCTACCGGTTCCTCAGCTGTCCTTTAAGAGAAAAAGCAGTTAACCGCCTTTAAGTGTGTTACCACATTACTGACTGAAAGTGAAGATGATCTGAAACATTTGCTTCTCATGATCAAAGAACATAGTCTCAAAATGGGCTTGCACATTCATGGAAAGAAGACAAAGATCATGACAAATGGCAAAATCAACAAGTTCATCGTTGAAGGAGAAGAAATTGAAATCATGGACAACTTTAACCTACTTGGATCAATATCTATCAATAAAGAAGCAACAAGCAGTCAAGAAATCCGATGACACATTGCTTTTGGCAGAATGGCTATGAAAGACCTAGACAAGATTCTCAAGGGCAGAGATGTCTCTCTCCATACAAAGATTCAACTTGTTCAAGCCATGGTATTTTCAATAACATCATATGGATGTGAAAGCTGGACAATGAAAAAGATATACAGGAAGAAAATTGATGCCTTTGAATTATGGTGCTGGTGGCAAATGCTGCGTATTCTATGGACTGCCCAAAGAACAAACCAGTCAGTACTAGAGGAGATCAAACCTAAGCTTTCTTTAGAAGCTCAGATGACAAAACTTTGACTTTCATACTTTGGACACATCATGCGAAGAGAGAGATCATTAGAGAAGGAGATCATGCTTGGCAAGAAAGAAGGTCAACGCAAAAGAGGAAACCAGCAATGAGATGGATCGATACAATAACAGCAGCTATGGGTATTAGTCTGTCTGCAATGAGCCGCCTGACTGAAGACCGAACTCAATTTAGGACAACTATCCAGAGGGTCGCAATGACTCGACGCAGACTCAACGGCACTTAACAACAACAACAGTGCTGTTCTATGCCCCTGTTTATAGCTAATTGGAGATCTGCCCTATAAAGCAAGAAGGCTCACATGGGGTGGGTGGATGTCAGGGTTGGTAGGGAGGGACCTAACACCCAATGAGATCAGTGGCTTCAAAGAGTTAGTTGTGATTAAGGTTGCCAACTTTTTCACCGAAAAAAACCAGACACCTGTGGCTCACTATGCTCCGCCCATTCCACACCCCCAGCTCCACCCCTTTCCCACCCCCAGTCCCACCCAAGCCCCACCCTAGCCCCACCCACAAAATTACCGAGGGCCAGTGTAAGCAGCTGTAGGGGAGAAATTCTAAAGGTGAAAGGATGAGATTATATAGATCTGTTATTAGAACTGTGAATACTGTGTTTGAGTGTCTTCTTGGGAAATACTGTGAATGCTGAAGCTCAATCATATTTCAGTAAAGTTGCAGTTTAGTATACCTCACTGCGTGCTGTGGATTTATTTATGAACTTCCTGACCCCCAAGGTGGACCAAATGGAATAATATTGCCCAAATAGGAGAGTTATTTAAACTAAATTATCCTATATATTGAAGGAATCAACATAAGAACCTACTCCAATCCTTCACCACTAATACACTCAGTGCACTGCAGGATGAAGACTGCCATTGGAGTAATGCATTGCAGTCTAAAACTTGGATTTTATTCATTGAGCTAACTCCTGAGGTGGTAACTATGAAACCTAAAGTGGTGGGCTGCTGTTACATGGTGTGAGTAACCTGCCAGTCAGTCCCAGGACCCACGGCGATGCAGGGACGAGAAGAACCATGTTTTAAAGACTGAGATGCTGACAAGGAGTTACAAAAAAAACCTGATAAGTGTGTGCCTGATTTGCATTCAATAAAATATATAATGCTGAGAGTTTGAGTGACATTACATTGATTGACTGTAAGCATATATATTGATATGAACTGTTCTTGGCAGCAGTGTGCATCTGAATAGTTGGAAATTAAAAATAAGTGACAACATGGACATTTATTTAAGTGAATCAAGGACCAGAGTTCAGGCAGTGCAGCACAGCACAACAGCACCATAACCATCCCCATATAAAAAAATCTTTTTTAAGACCCTGGGAAGTCCAGTATCACTGTTCAGACCCACTCACCGTCATTTGGCTGGCTCTGGCTCTGGCTCTGGCTGAGGCTCTGACTGGCTGGCTCTTTCCACTAGTGGATGAAAAACCTCATGCTGGAAGCTCCCTCCACTACTCCCTAGTCCATCCCTCTGTTTTCTCATTGGCTCCTTCGGCTGACTTACTCAGCTTCCACTACTTCCTAGTCCCTCCCTCTGTTGTCTCATTGTCTCCTTCAGCTGACTTACTCAGCTTCCACTAATTCCTGGTCCCTCCCTCTGTTTTCTCATTGGCTCCTTCGGCTGACTTACTGAACTTCCACTACTCTGTAGTCCCTCCCTCTGTTGTCTCATTGGCTCCTTTGGCTGACTTTTACTCAGCTCCCACTACTCTCTAGTCACTCCCTCTGCTGACTCATTGGCTCATTCGGTTGACTAGTCTCAGCCTGGCAGAATAGCAGAACAGAAACCCATCTATGATGGCAGATCTGCCTATCCGCCACAAAAAAAATGGCTTTTCAACTGCTGGTTTTAACAGTCTGCCAGCAGCCGGCCTGGCCATATAAAAACCACCCAGGCCACCTGAAAACCATCCAGTAGGCAACCCTAGCTGAGAATGGGTAACTAGAACAAAGACAATGAACTCCAACTGACAACCTTGCCCTATACTACAAACATAAAATAAATTCCCCCTTTGCAGTATAGAAAAAAGAATTAGGGCTTGATTCCATTCTATACGTCCGGGCCCTCTGTGCATCTGGCCTGAACCAGACACACAGAGGAAGTCGTAATTCTGATCCCTTAGGGCACGTTTAGCCCCACTGTATCACAATCGCGAACAGGCCTGTTCGTGCAGGCTGGGACCCTGATTCCATCTGGCCTGCATGTACAAGCCTTCCCTGGCTAACCCAGTCAGTGCTCATCAAAGGAGCCACAGTGCCATGGTATCCAGCTGCCATGGCACTGTGACTGCACTGAAGAGCTGCGATCCCCGGTCGCTGGCTTTAAAAGTGAATTCCCCGCAGTCTGACCCCCAATCTGGCCTCCTAATGCCAGAGTCAGGCTGCGGGGAATATCCTCTGCCCCCCCCTGCCCTCCTGCCCCATCCGCGCCCTGGGCCTACCATCCCCCGAAGACTAGGGGAACTTATTCTGCCTCCGAGGTGGAATACGTTCCCCGTGTAAGTCACCGACCCCGGACGTACAGGGCCGACATTGAAATTGCCCTATATTCAGGGCCGGCGAAAGCCACTGTCCACTCCAGTGCCACCCCCGATCTGCCCCTTTCCCGCCCCCATCTACCTTCCCCGTACAACATGCAGGGAAGATAGTTAGGCCCAGGAAAAAGCATTAATAGAGGAATAATCCCCTTAGCTTTTAAAAATGAACACCAAAACCTCTTTAAGATTTAGCTTTTAAAAATGAACACAAAGGCCCCTTTGAGAGCTTTCAGGCAGAATATTACCTTGCTTTGTAATGGAGTCAGGAATGCCTCAGTAATTAAGTGGGAAGCAGAGATATTGCATGCTGCCCGGTTAGCTCCTGTACCTAAAAGATAGGCAAGGGTATTGTTTTTTTGCCTATCTTTTAGGCACAGGTCAGTTACTGGGCATCTTGCAATATTGCTGCTACCCAGTTAGCGACCGTCTCCATCTCTGCTCCACCCCAGAATGTCCACCAGCACACCCTGATGCTAACTGAATAGCTGTGGGGCGTGTCGCAGGGTTAGAAGGGGATATTCAATGTCATTAACTATTGGGAAAAAGTTTGAAAAATCTAGAAATGAACCCAAATATTTTACCTATGCAGATCCCTACTACTCATATATTTTTACCCACAGTATCAGGAGGCAATTACATTAAAAATGATTTCTGTGTCTAAAGCATTGTTATGCAGACAGACATTCTTTTAAAAATGACCTCCCTGTTTTCTCAACTGCTTTGCTAACTGATGAGTTATTTTGAAGTCATCTGAAAAAAATGACCCAGAAATCACCATTTTGTTTGGTAACTACTAATTCTATACACATGAAAAGGTATCTGGTAAGTGCATCATTCTGCGTTGCTTTTTTGTTTTTTAAGATTAATGAAGAGTTGACAGACCTGTGACCATTTTCCCAACTATTTCATCATATGTTCAGCTTTTTCCAAGTTTTCATATTACCTGGAAGTAGGAACACTTTCCTTTATAATCCCTCCACACAATCCTTTATAAAAATATTGAAGAGTTCCTGAAACATGTGGAAACCAATTTCTCTACACTGTAGTGGAGTCTCTTGATCACTACTTTCTAAGCCCTATTACTCGTGGAACTTTTTACCCAGTGAATAATTTATTTCAACTCCCAGAATGACTAATTCCATCAGAAATGTTCTAAGTGAAATAGCGGAAGAGGCTTTACTGAATTCTAAATATAAAAGGCCAATATTCTAATGCCACGCTGTCATGTGCAGTGTTAAATATCGGCGAGGTATTTAGCGACAGAATCCGGCAAAGAGCTGCCATTGAATATACAGCTTTAACGCCACTATCTGGAGGGAGGTCCCTTGCCACACAGCTTGGAGCAGGTTTTACGGGAAGAGATTTCATTGGCCTAGGGTGTGGGGTACAGTTGGGAAATGAGGGGCATGAGCAGGGGTGTTTTATTGTGTGGGCCCCTCCTTCCTTTCCTTTGGCAACGCATCAGTCCTGGCAGTGGTATGGCAGTTTGATGCTCAGTAAACGTTCCAATTGTTGTAAAAACAAAAATCCTATAATTACTTAAATTTTGACTTCTCCTTGCTTGCCACTAGTCTTACTTGGCTGCTGCTCTGCTTGTGATGCCGCCCAAGTGTAGAGTTCAGTCAGCGGAACCAGACGCTTCACCAGTAGTGGAGCCTATGGAGCCCTCAGTGAGCCTAGTGGGGGAGGGCTTGTGTCAGGCTTCAGCCATGCATGCAGGTGGGTCCACAGCTGCATAGAGTCAAGCCTGTGGATCTTACCCTAATGGCTGCTTTGGTGGTTGCGAGGGAAGTTTGGGCAGTGGGGAGGAAACCATCAGCCTTGTGACTCTTCCCTTTTCAGCAGCATCTGCGGCTGTGGCTCCAGCTTGACCCTTATGGGATCGAGGCTGGAAGTCGGCAAGACCATTGTGTGGGCATAGAAAAGGTGGGTCTCGCAGCCTTCACAGTGATTCGGAGTTGCAAGGCCCAGGAAGAACTGCAGAGCCTCAGGTTAGATCTAGGCCATTGAGCCCAGCTGTGTGGGGCTCCTGAGGGAGAGCAAGAGGGAGGAGTTCCAGGCAGACTCTTTCTCTGCCCATAGTTGCACCACTGCCAGGTGTGAGGGGTGGCACAGATATAGGAAGTGTGGATGGGGGCACATGCACTGCCCTCCCTGGCTATCTTGCAGTTCCAGGTCCTGGAGTGGCAGGTGATGGACTTGAGATGGATAATTGCTGGTGGGCGGCATGCATGGCAGTTTTGGGATGTTGGGCAATCCCAACTGGGGTGATACAGTTGACAGAAGTGGGGTGGGTGAGTCCCAGTACTATTCAGCTCCAGGTCATTTCGGACCTGTGCATACCTTTCTTGTGCAGAACGCAGAGTTTTTTGGGGTCAGTGGTATGGCCACTGAGGTATGGTCACACTAGCTTTGACTGGTTGGTGGGCGGCAGGGTTATGGGCTGCAGAATGGCAGGGTATTCTAGTGCATGATTGGGTTGGCTGGTTTAGCCTTCAGATTCCTGGCCAGCCCCTGTAACCTCTGGCTCTGCTTAACATAAGAACATAAGATATGCCATACTGGGTCAGACCAAGGTCCATCAAGCCCAGTATCCTGTTTCCAACAGTGGCCAGTCTAGGTCATACATACCTAGCAGTTTCCCCCAAAAGACACAGGTTCCACAATGCTTGTACTGGGTCAAGCATTGATATCCTGGGTCCCTTCTTAATAATGGTTTATGGACCTTTCCTCCAGGAACTTGTCCAAACCTTTTTTAAACCCAGCTACACTAACAGCCGGTAACAAATTCCAGAGTTTGATTACACGTTGAGTGAAAAAATATTTTCTTTTATTAGACTTAAATAGTTTACCCTGCAACTTCATTGCATGTCCCCTAGTCTTTCTATATTCTGATAACATAAACAATCGATCTACGTTTACCCGTTCCACTCCGTTCATTAATTTATAGACTTCTATCATATCTCCCCTCAGCCATCTCTTTTCCAGGTTAAAGAGCCCTAACCTTTCTTCATAGGAGTATCCTTCCATCCCTTTTACCATTTTGGTGGCTCTTCTCTGAACCTTTTCTGCTTTTTCCTTTTTCTCTTCACAAGTTGTTGGAAATGTCAAGGAATGTCCCTCTGCAGCTATTGGTGATCGATACGGAGTGTCCGGTTGCTGTGGTCTGGGATGGCCTGAGATGGGAGAGAGCCGGGAGGAGCAACGGTTAGTTGAGGATGCGTATCCTTATCTTGGGATATCGAGGAGTTCCATGGCCCTGGTTGAGACTGTTCATGCAGGTGAGTCAGAGGATGGGGCAGTAGAGAGCAGCAGGGATGGCTGGGCAGAAAATCTTTCCATTGGAGTGTCAGGGAAGTTGGTCAAAAAACAGGTGCTACAGAGCATCAGCAAATTAGGTTGGGGCAGGGGGAGGTGGGGCTCCTGCATTAGTGGCCTTTACAGAATTATGGAAAGGATTTCATGCATACTGCGGCATAAGATTTGGAAGCGTCAGTACATAGACATTTTTGGTGTTTTGGAGGGCAGGAAGCGGTCATTTGATAGTAATAAAAAGCATAAGAAAGATTCTTTTTATTTTATTTATTTATTTATCAAGTTTGATACATCACCTTTTCCTTCAGTCCAAGTGGTTATATATTATGGTAGGTACAAGGTAGACATTTTAGGGGTGGGGATAAGAAAACAATACAAAAAGAATGCTACAGTATGGTTGGTGGAGCCATAGTGCTCGGCAAACAGTAGTGTCTTAAGCATCTTCCTGATATCCTTAATGTCCTTTGTTGAGTTCAGGGAGGGCATTCCAAAGTGTAAGCAAAATGAGGGATGGGGCTCTTTTGGTAGTAGATTGGTTGGCACGTTGGACACCGGTTGAAGTGATGATTTTGTTTGCCATGTTGCTTCGTCTGGGTTTTGTGCTGGAGTCCCTGGTTAGAATGCTATGTAACGCGAAGGTTGATAGGTTATGAAAGATTTTGCAGATGTTTAACATTGCTTTATATCTTATCTGTGAGTGGATGGGCAACCAATGCAGCTGCTGAAGTATTTGGGTGATGGTGCTTGCTTCTTGCAGTGTTTGTAATGATCTGGGCTGCCATGTTTTGTACCAGCTGTAGGGAGTGGAGGTATTGTATAGGCAATCCTTGGTAGAGCAAGTTGGCATTATCAAGTATAGGTGTGATTATAGCTTGGCATATCGTGTGGAAGTGATTATTGTCCAGGATGGGTTTGAGTCTTCTGATGAGTTTGAGTCGGTGATGCGCTTTGCTGGCAGTTTTGTTGATGTGTGACTGGAGGGTCAATTTGTTATCTAGGGTGACACCCAGGTACTGTACTTCATCCTTCACTGCAATGTGTTTACCTAGGATGCTAATCATATGTGGTTGTATGAAGGTGGAGTTTCTGGAGATGAACATAGTTTCTGTCTTGTTGCAGTGGTCAGAGAGACAGTTGCTAGTAAACCATGCAATTATATCCTTGGCGATGCGTGCGAGGTCAGGTTTGTATATGTTATTGGGGGTATAGACCATAATGTCATCTGCATATTTGTGGGAGAGCATTTTATGATGCCTGATGATGTTGCATATTGGCTGTATATATAAGTTGAATAGAATTGAGGACAGCACCGAACCTTGAGGGATGCCTTGCGGTACATTGAATTTAGATTTGATTTTGCCATATCTAACCTGTTGGGATCAGTTGCTTAGATATGTGAATCATTTTGGGTATTGCAATGCAATCCGATTTCCTAAAGCCATTGTAGCATAATGGTGTGGGATATAGACTCAAAGGCCGCTGAAATGTCCATGAAGATTAGAAGGAATCCTTTTCTTGTGTTATCAATGCCAGTTATGAGGTTATCAAATAATGATGTGAGGAGCATTTCAACGTTGTGCTGTGGCCTGAATCCATGTTGTTGCGTGTCTAGAGGGGTGTACATATCAATGTGTTCTTGCAGTTGTCTTTGGACGGCTTTTTCAAGGACTTTGGCCATGAACGGGAGGCTAGAGATCAGACGGTAAGATTTTGTGTTGGATGTGCCCAGGGTACTCTTCTTCAGGACTGGTCATATAGTGGCCTGTTTTAGGGAAGTAGGCATATAGCCCTGCTGTAGGGATAGCTTTATGATTTATTGAAGTCTCTTGCTGATTTTGTCCTTAGTGACTTTGATCCATGCTACTGGGCATGGGTCAGTGGAGGAGATTGTGGTGTTTACTGATTCTATGATTTGTTCGATCTGTGATGGTGTCAGGATCGCAAAGTGTTTCCAGGTCTCCTTATGAGCAGAAGTTGTTGGGTTAGCAGGGATGAATGGTTGGCTTAGTGTGTAGTTGTTGTTCTTACTGATAAGGAAGTCTGTGAATTGTTGGGGGTTGATGGAGCGGATGTCTGACTGCGAGTTGTCCTTGGTGAGATTCCGGACAATGTTGAAGAGTTCCCTGTATCTGTTTGCTGATTTCATAATGGTGTTGGTATAGTATTGTTGCTTCAACTCATTTATTAGGTTGTATTCTTGTTGTTTGGTTCTGTATCGTTGCAGATTGTCCTGGGTTTAGTTGCCTCTCCATTTTCTTTCTAGTCTTCTGAAAACCCTTTTTGCTTCTCTGATGATGTCTGAGTACCATGGTGTGTTGGGTCTTTTGTGGGTGCGTGGGAGTCTTGTTTCCAAAATCGTGGCAGCAGTTGAGATAGTGTAGTGCCCGTTTTTGATGATTTCATCCAAATCGTTGCTTTCCTGAAGAAGCTTTTGTGTTATTTCCTGTAGGAAAGCATCCTTGTTAACGGCTTTGAACTTTCTGCATGGGAAGCATGGTTCTTGTGGTCCGTACGAGCTTTGGATAAGAATTGAGAATCTATTGTATAGTGATCAGACCAGGGCATATGCCCCATAAGTTGATTAGGGATGAAGATCAAGTCTGGAGTTGTTCCATGTTGATGGGTGGGAGCATTCACTATTTGGGTGTAGTTGAGGGCTGACATTGCTTTATGGAAAGCGTTGGTTTCTTTGCTAGGTAGAGAACAGAGGTTGTAGTCTCCTAGGGCAATGAGGGGTTTCTACAGTGATCCACTTGAACTGACGGACTCCAGTATGGTTGAGAGGTACTTGTTTTTGGTATTCAGTGGCCTATAGGTGAGGCATAGGCTCAGGTATTTGTTTGAGATGATAATAGTGTTGTTTTCATCTGAGTCAACTGACGAAGTGGCTTGAACCTGAATTGGCTTCTTGTGAATATCAGCACATCTCTGCCATGCTTGTATGTCCTGGGGCAGTTGAAAGCGACCCTTCCATACTAGAGTCCCAGCCAACCGGTGTCCCATTTCTGACCTTCCTTTCCTCTCTAAACCTTTGGAGAAACTGGTCTTCACCCAGCTCACCTCTCATCTAGATTCTGCCCTCATTCTCCATCCCCTTCAATCTTGTTTTCGCTCAAGACATAGCACCAAAACTATTCTCTCTTCTCAATGAACTTCATTTTTCTCACGATCAGGGGCTCTATTCTATTGCAGTCTCCCTTGACCTGTCCTCTGCCTTTGACCTCATGGATCATCGTACACTTCTCGCCCGCCTTTCTGAAGCCGGACTCTGTGGTTCTGTACTTCACTGGTTTTGCTCCTTTCTGTCCTCCAGGTCCTTCTCCATCCTCTCTGGCACCTATTCTTCGCCCGTCACCCCCCTACCCTGTAGTATCCCCCAGGGTTCCATTCTTGTCCCTCTCCTCTATAATATATTTCTGGCTCCTCTTACCTTTCTGATTCAACAACACTGTATCTCTGTGTATTACTATGCAGATGACATCATTCTCCTCCACCATACTGACTCCACTTCTCCTGACATTATCCCCTATCAAAAACTGCCTCTCTTGTTTCAGTGCTTGGTTAACCTCAAATTTCCTCCATCTCAATTTAGAAAAAAAACAAGCTATCTGGTTTACATTCGGTAACCCCATCCCTTCCCTAGCATCCTCACTTTCCTCCTCCCCTCTTCCCCTTGTCCCTGCTCTATGTTACCTTGGTTTTTCCCTGGTTTCTTCCTTCTCTTTTCATGATTATTTGTCTTCCATAATCCATCGCTCCTTCTGCTCCCTTTGCCAGATTTGTGCTGTTCGTCCCTTCCTTGTCACCTCCTCCCTGGTTACTCTCCTCCTCTCCCTAATTAAGAGCAGGATCGACTATTGTAATATTGCCCTCACTGGCCTCCCTCAATATCAGTTACACAGACTTCAATTAATTATTACAGAACACTGCAGCCCGTATTGTCACTCATGCCTCCCGCACTGACCATGTAACACCTCTCCTTATCGACTTCCATTGGCTCCCCATTGCTTACCGGATCCAGTTCAAGGTTTTAATCCTCATTCACAAAGCTATTCACACCGGCTCTCCTCAATACCTCTCTAACCTAGTAAGTCTCCACACTCCCCAATGTATGCTCATGTTAACTGTATGTCTCTTCCCCACCCTCCCTCGCACATCTGGAATCCACCCAAAACTCTGCCTTCTTCTTCTGAGGCCCCAAAATCTGGAATTCCCTCTCCCCAGACCTTCAGCTGGAACTCTCCTTTAACAGGTTTATATCTCTATTAAAGACCCACCTCTTTTGCTCCACTTTTGACCTCCTTGTCCCCCCTGCCCCCAGCTGAGATATTTCTTCCCCAATTTTTCTTTCTTGTGTTCTGTCTCCTCTCTGCTAATCTCTTCTTCTGTCTTCTTTGGTTTCCTCTTTCCTGTCATGATTATGGTGTTCTTTTCCTTTTCTGGCAATTTGTTTTTAATTATTGTAAACTACTCTGGTGTTTTTACGTAGGGCGGTATATCAAGAATCTAAATAAACATAAATAAACATAAACATGTAGTCAGGTGGAGTGATTTGGTTCAGGATGACTTGATCTGTGTCCCTTAGCCAGGTTTCCGTGATGCAAATAATATCAATATTGTGGGTCAGTATGTAGTCATGGATAATATTTGACTTGTTTCTGATTGATCTGGCATTAATTAGTGTGCATTTGACAGGGGATGCCACAACAGGGTTGAAGTGTGCAATTTGAGGGAGATATGTGCATTGTAGATGCGATATGTTAGGTGGTTTGCATGCAGAGGGTCTCTGATCCTGGAAAATCGTCATGGTGTGAAATGTGAAAGCCAGGTGATTCAAGAAGGTGTCCTGGAATGTATTCATCTGGACTAGGACCCTCTTCCATTAACGAGACTTTGAGGGCATCACCTGCCAGGGCAGTACGCTCTACTCATAGCTTATGCAAATTCTATTCTTGAGGTTTTTCAGACTCATAAAGGTTGGGCTTGGCTCAATTATGATGAGAAATTCTGAGATAAGATGGAGGAGAACAAGCATATGTTGTGGGGGATGCAATATATCAATTTTTGGCTGACGCAGATATCGGTAAGGAAGAGTATGGTGGGAGGTACGATTGTAAAAGGAGGCACTGTGGTGGCATCAGGAGGGAGCTGCTCCTTTTGGTCAGGGGTGGGGGCACCCTGCAAGCTAAGAGTGAGTGGGGGAGGTGGGAGTGACATTTGTTGGAGATTCAATAATCCCGCCTCCAAGTGCAACTGGAATGGAGTCCCTGGGGCCCCTCCCTCTGGCAAGTAAGCTAGCGCCTTTACAGAGGGCTTTCACTCCAGTACAGTGGAGGCTATGCACCCTTAGTTGGCCCAATACTCGAGACGCAAAGACAGGATTACTTTGGAGAGGAGATTTGAGTGAGAGTTTTTGATTCCTTTGCAAGAGTTGGTGGTTAACATGGTGGCATGAAATGTGCCTTTGGTACAGTGCTTCTCAGAGGTTGTGCATGCGAAACGCCTGCATAGTACAAGATGGGTCAGATTGCAGGTCCTTTTAGCGACCACCTGTTCCTGGTTTTTGTGGTCTCCCCTTTGGGAATCATTCTCGAGAAGGAGCCAGGGAAATTTTGCCTGATCCACAACTTGTCCTTTCCTCCTGGTAGCTCTGTAAATGATCATATTCTGAGGGAATTGTGTTCAGTCTGCTATGCTTTATTCGACTGTGCAGTGAGGACCTACAAGTGTGGGACTCTTTTTTAGCTGGTTTTGATGGGGCATCAGTGCTTGCTCTGGAGGAGGTCTCTAATGTGGATTTGCAGCTCTTTACTGATGCGGCGGGGGTGTTAGTTTTCGACATCTATTTTCAAGGTGCGTGGTGCACTGAGCAATGGCTGAGCAATTGGCATGAGTCCAGGATGACGCAAAATATTACCTTCCTCAAGCTCTTCCCTATTGTAGTGTGTGATGAGGAGAGTATGGCTGAATCCATGGAATTGGAAGAAAATCAGACATTTACCTTTAAGGAAAGAGACAGACTAGGAATCAGTAGCTCTCAAACTGCAGGCAGAAAAAAAAAACACGCAGCTACCGAGGACAGGACACACCCAAACTCTGCTAATCTAAGGGCAGGCTTGGAAGCTAATGAGAGACACATGGGGGAAGGGCAGTGCACGGTAGTTCACGGACACTCTTATAAACCCAGGGAAACAGAAGGAAGTCAGATTCAGGTTCAGACTCAGATTCAGCTGGAGAAGGGCAGCACCACGGGAAGAAAGTCTCAATCTCAGACTCAGCTTGAGAGGGGCAGCACTACGAGAGGGCAGCACACCAAGCGACACCCTGGAAAGGGAGAGACAGGGAAGCAGCATGCTGGAGAATTCAGTGGTGAGAGAATAACCAGAGAAAGGCCCAGAGAGTTCACCGTAGAGGAGAACTGTGGAGACTTCCGGGGGATTCTCAGAGGTGAAAGCCCTAGTCAGAAAGAAAGCCAGGATTGCAAGGAAACGGCAATTGGTTTTAAAACTAGGAGAGCTGTGCCAGAGAAAAGTGCTGATAAGGTTCAGGCTGCAGTGACAACTGTTCCTGAACTAGCTAAAGAGCTGCAACATCCAAAAAGGTGCGTGAATAAAAGTGTAGCCAAAGATGACTTCCGGTTTGGGCAATGAGCTGACCGGTCGGTTCACGATCAGCTCCGGGCGTTCGCCCTTCAAAAAACGGCTATAAATTCTTTTAAATAATCCCCCTCCACCACCGGCATTGTTTCCCCCTTGCCGGGGCTCCAATACTCGGCGCGGAGGCGATCCGCGGCCATCCCTACCGGCCCGGAGATGAGAGATTAGCGAATCGGGGAAGGTGAAGAGGCCATTTGGGTGCTTCCCCCACCGTCATCGTTAGTGCTCCTTGTGTGGGATCCGGTGTTCGGGGACACGAAAAGACCTGCAAATGCACCTACCAGAACGGAGCAGCTCCTGGGGCTAACTCTCAAATCGATCGGAAGTACGATCGGGCGTCCTTGCCGCTGCCAGCCTCCGTCCCAAACACCACGTGGCGGCCTGGCTCCGGCGGAAATAGACCGGCGACATCTTCCAGTGACCTGGGCAGGCGACCTACTCTTTTGAAAGGTGGGACGTGGTGAGCCCGGACAGCTCCCTGCAGCTCCCTGCCACTTACGGAGAGTGGAACACCCAGGTGAGGTGCGACCAGTGTTTGTGCGGCTTGGAGGGGAAGTGGGGAAGGACATCGGGACACACTTGAGCGCCCCAACCATCTTTCCCGCTCCCGCGGCTGGCTACTCTATCGGGGCCCTGTCTTTCCAGTGAAGCGGAGGTCCGGGATTGCTTTTGCCTGCCTAGGGGAGAGTAGCTATTGCCGCCAGCTGAGGAGATAAGATACCACGCTCGGCGGCCTCGGAGACCGTCGAACCCTTGCCTGACAACAGCGAGCACTGGGGCCTGGGAGAAAACGTGCTAAACGGTGGTGGGACTTTCTTTTACTGCCCTATTTACTAGAGTCCTCCTGGGGTGCTGAGCCTGCAGCCCCGCGGCCGTCTCTGCCTGGTTTGGACAGACAGCTCCCTCGCGGCGCCTACACCTCCACACAGCGGGGGATTGCAAATACACAGCCCTACCTCTGCTAATCTACGGGAGCAGTGCCCAGTGTGGGACGTGGTGCGTATCGCATAGCTGACCTGATGGCGTCTAAGGCTCCGCGAAAGGAGAGACCCCGCCTTATAGAGGGAAAAACGGCAGAAGGCTCGCCACCTAGCCCGAAACCGGGCACCCCGCCAGACCTGGTGGCCGAGGTTAGTGCCGCGGTGGTGCAGGCGCTCAGTACACGATTTCAGGACTTGGGGGAGCAAATTCAATCACTTGGCCAACGCTTCACGATGGTGGAGGAGCGGCTGGAGCAGGTGGAGACGAGGGTGTCCGCTGTAGAAGACACGCAACACTCGATGGTGGCCAAAGTGGCTGCTCTAGAGACTTTGGTGAAGCAGCAAGGGGAGAAACTCGATGAATTGGAGAATCGAGGTAGGAGAAAAAACCTGCGATTCATCGGAATCCCTGAAAGTGTAACTGATAGTGCCCTACTTGATTATCTACAATCATGGATTGGGAGTCTCCTGCCAAGTCTGGGAGGAGAATCGCTCAAAATTGAGCGGGTACACCGGCTTGGCCAGAGAAGAGAGCAGCACAGGAAACCACGAGCAGTGATTGCCCGCTTTCTTGATTACAGACAGAAAGAGGAGGTGCTAAAGGCGGCAAGGGGCCGACGGCGGAACCCACAAGACACTGAGCCGATCTTAGTATTTCAGGACTACTCTATCCTCGTTAGTCAACAACGCAGGGCTTTTTCGGGGATTTGTACCCAGCTGTTTAACCGCGGCCTTCGCTTCTCACTCCTCTACCCTGCACGGCTGCGGGTCGAGCACCAAGGCCACACCCGCATTCTAGCGACCCCGGAAGAGGCGACTACCTTCCTGGACTCTCTGCCAGCTCAAACCGATACGTGACTGTCTAGAGGTGGGGGATCGCCCCCCCATATGTTATGAGAGAACTATTGGTTTTGCCTTTATGTAGTATACTAGACTGGGATGCAGTGATTCATTATCTGGTAACAGTTCCTGTGCCAGGGGAGACACTGTATCCTTGTTATTTGGTTGCAATGGTTACTTTGTTACACTTTGTTATACTTGCTACTGCCTTGTTGGCTCCCTGGTTACTTCCATTTTTGCAATGTCTTGCCCCTGTATTCCTGCCTGACCCCCCCCCTCCCTTCCCTTCTTTATCTCTCTTCAGGGGGGCGGTGGGTTGAGGGGGGGGGGTGGTCGGGGGAGTAGAGGGGACTGGCTTAGATAGAGCATAGATACAGGTAACCGATGGGGGGGGAGGGTGGGGGAGATGGGGGGTCATCCGGGGGGGAGATGTGCAGGGGCCGTGGGGGAGTGGGCGAGTGGAGGGTGATAGCGCCGGGTGGGGGAGCCCCGATACAGGGGTTCGCAGTGGAGACTTTATGTCTCTTTTTCTGTTTTGATATTCTTGGTGGGGAGGGTGTAGTATTGGAGGGGCGAGCCCGTATGCCACAGGAAGTAGTCCAGGCTATAGCTGGACGGGAGACCTTGGAGGAGAGGGGGGATGGGGGGTGGGGAGGGATGGGAGGGGGGAGGAGGAGGGGGGCAGGGGGAGGGGAGGGGGTACACTCCAGTGAATGCTATTAGAAGGGATAACGGCTTACCTATAGATGGGGAGGGGTACCAGGCTGGGGGTATTCCTCTGCAGTGTTTGGTAGTGATTCTGTGGTGGCGCCTTGACACTGCCCCGGCGCTTTGAAAATAATTACGTGGAATGTCTGTGGGCTGGGAAACCCTATTAAGAGGCATAAGGTCTTGCAAGCACTTGCACGGCATAAATGTGACATTGCGTTCCTTCAAGAGACCCACCAGACGGCCATTGAACATAGCAAACTTTGTCGGAGTTGGGTGGGCCAAGTATGGGGGTCCCCTGCCCAGGGGCATAAGGGGGGCGTAGCGATTTTAATTCATAAACGCGTGCGATTCATAGAGGAGACGGTCATTGCTGATAATACTGGCAGATCCCTGTTGATTTATGGTCATTTAGACGGTAAACCGGTGATTCTGGGGAATCTCTATGGTCCCAATGTGGCTGATCCGGGTTTTTACAATGGTCTGGCATCCAGAGTGGAGCAGCTTCCGGAGTGTCCGGTGATTTTGGGCGGGGACTTTAACGGAGTTCTGGATGTAGATCAGGATACCTCTGAGAGAGGGGGCGGGCGGGAGAGGATAGTATCCTCCCAGATGTTGTTGCGGTTCTGTCGGCGATTGGGTTTACTTGATCCTTGGCGAGTCCTGCACCCCTCCGAGAGGGACTACACCCATCAATCTCGAGCGCATGGTTCTAGTGCCCGTATTGACTATGTAATGATTTCAGGGATTTTGTTCACACACACCGAGGATGCCCAGATTGGTCCTTCCGAAATATCAGACCACGCGATGGTGTGGCTTGCCTTACACTGGGGGCGGGACACACACCGGTCACGTTTGTGGAGATTCCCCCTAGAACTTTATTTGGATGGGCCATTTCGCCACTTCCTCCGCCAGAGATGGGTGGAATTTCTTGCCCATCACCAGGTTCACGCAGATGACCCCGAGTTAGTCTGGGAAACGGCAAAGGTGGTTCTTCGCGGAGACATCATCGGATACGCCGCGAGAAGGCGCCGGTTGATGGCAGAACGTATAGTACTACTTGAGCGCCGAGTCACTACGTTACGGCGGCGATGTGCCCGCACGCCAGCGTTGTCCAATAAGAAGTTGTTATGGGAAGTCCAGACCGAGCTTAATGAGCTCTTACATCAACGAGCAAAGAAATCGGCTTTGTTTTATCGGTTTCGTTTGCACTGCTATGGTGACAAACCTGGCAAGTTGCTAGCACGCTGTCTGCGAGCCCGACGGAGTCTTGCCCACGTAGCGGCATTGAAAGACGGCCAGGGACGTGTGCATAAAGAGAATAAAGAAATTGCAGAGATTTTTCGCACTTTCTTTCAAAGGTTATACACGTCTGAGGCCGGATCCCCGGAGGGGCTGCAGGACTATTTTGAGGGCTTGGAGTTGCCTCAACTCACTTCAGCCCAGAGGGAGGTTTTAGATTCACCTATTACTGTGCAGGAGATACAATCCGCAATATCGGCGGCCCAGTGCTATAAATCGCCAGGGCCAGATGGATTCGGGGCAGAAGTCTATAAGATCCTCGGGGACGAGGTCAGCCCACTCCTGCGAGAGGTCTTTGTCACCAGGGCAGAGCACGGGGCGTTCAGCTGGGGGCGTAATCACGCGTATATCACTTTGATCCTGAAGCCGGGTAAAGACCTAACGCAGGCAGCGTCATATCGACCCATCTCCCTATTAAACTTCGATCTTAAACTGTTGGCGAAGATTCTAGCTGATCGCCTGGCGGGGGTATTAGGCTACTTAATTCATGATGCACAAGTGGGCTTTGTGAAAGGCCGACATGCCGTGCGAAACCTTCGGAAGATTTTGGCCTCCTTGGAGTGGGTTCATGCTCATAATATTTCGTCGTTGTTGATTAGCTTCGATGCAGAGAAGGCCTTTGACAGAGTGGACTGGCGCTATCTATGGAGACTGCTACCGCGCTATGGCATTGGGGAGGATTTTTGTAATATGGTGCAAAGTCTATACAGTTCCCCGACCGCGGGCATACTGTGCAATGGCTTCCTCTCGGACGATATTATGTTGGGTAGAGGTACAAGACAGGGCTGTCCTCTATCGCCATTGCTATTCGCTCTTTCCTTGGACCCGTTGATTCGCACCGTCGTAACCTCGGAGGGGATACAGGGAGTGGGAATTCGGTCGCAAACCTTCCTTATCTCGGCCTTCGCCGATGACTTGTTAGTTCATTTGACGTCTCCGGCCACTTCTTTATCTTCGCTTTTAGATGAATTCCAGCGCTTTGGAGCAATTGCAGGCTTGCGCATTAACAAAGATAAATCTGAAGTAGTGGATGTCTCGGGGCATTTTCGCAATTCTTGGAGGGGACCCTTCCCTTTGCGGTGGGCTGACAAAGAATTTATCTATCTGGGCATAACATTGACCGGTAATCCCCGGGATCTCTACCGACGTAATTTAGATCGGATAATGCGGCAGCTGGCGGTGCAGTTAAATGCATGGGGACCTCTCCCGTTGTCTCTCGCAGGGAGGATAGCGGCAGTCCAAATGATAGTTCTACCCAGAATTTTGTACTGGCTGCAGACCCTGCCGGTCTGGTTGCTCCGACGGGACTTGTGTAAAATGGAGACTTTGCTTAAGCGTTTTCTTTGGAGGGGGCAACGGGCGCGGGTCGCATGGAATCGTCTCCTTGGCAAATGGCGAGAGGGTGGTATGGGCCTTCCCGACTTGAAGACTTATGCATTGGCTTGTCAAGCCAGACATTTGGGGGATTGGCTTGGGGGGACGGAAGTCTACACGCCTAGGTCTTTAGAGGAGTGTTTGGTGGCCCCTGTGACTCTCCTGGCGTTTTTGCACGGCACGTCTACGGACTTCACGGCTACTAGTCGGCAGAGTCCGTTAATGGACTCGGCCCGACGCACATGGCAATTACTTAACCAATATTGGCAGGAAACGTGGAAGGTGTCTTGTTGGTTGCCGCTGCAGGGTAATGCCCAATTCACTCCAGGATCCACGACTGCAGTGTTTCGGGACTGGCGGATACGGGGTATCCGGTTGATAGGACACTTGGTGGACCAAGCGGGAAACTGTAAGTCATTCCGAATGCTCAGTCGGGAATACGATCTCCCCGACTCGCATTGTTTTGCCTACATACAAATTTCCCACTATGTGGCCGCACTGCCGCGCGAAGCGCTGCAGGTTGAACGATCGGCCCATATTTTGGAATTCTTCCAGTTGGGAGAGGAACACCCGCCGTCGATTTCTAATTTGAAACGCAGTCTGGAGCGGTATCGCTCCCTCCCTGATTATAGTGGAGTCGAGAGAGCTTGGGCGACTGAATTGGGTGTAGACATACAGCCGGGATTGGTACTGACGGCATTGAAACGGATTAGCCAACTAGTTCAAGGAGCACGCTGGCGGGAGATCCAATTTAAGTGCGTGACGAGGGCTCATTTTTCACCAAGGCGGGCGCTGCGCAGTCGGTTGGACACGGATGGCTCCTGCCCACGCTGTTCGGAGCCCTTGGCTACTCTCTTACACATGTGGTGGGGCTGTCGGGGAGTACGGGCATATTGGGTTCGGATATGCAAATTCCTTTGCATGCTGCTTCAGCGAAGGCTTCATTGGACGGGACTATTTGTTGCACTGGATCAGTTGCCGACCCCTGGACCTGTGAAAGCCGGTGAGAGTTTGCTTGTGCGGAAGGCCTGTCTGGTGGGTAAAGGGCCGATTCTTCGTTTATGGCGGGAACGCCAACTGCCCACTTTTAGTGAATGGCGGAATAATTTTCATCAATTAATGCTAACGGAGCGTTGGATGGCGCGGGGCAGTGCCAGGCGTTGGACAGTCTTTATGTCGACATGGGAGCCATATATCCAGCAGCTAGGACCCCACAGCCGTAATGCCACCCTCCAGGGGGGAGTTGAATGACTGCGGACCTAGGAAGTGGGTAGGCGGTAGTTGCTTTACAGTTCTTGATGACAATTGGTTTCTGCAGTGGGTAATGGAGTGAGGGTGGGTTGGTGGGTGAGGGGTGGGGGGTGGGAGGAGGGGGGTTGGGAGATACTGTAAAATGCCTGCCCTTTGTACTATCTTTTTGTTGGCTCCCGGGGGGGTGAAGAGTAAACCCTCCCCGGGGTGTCGTCTGTTGTTATATGTCTGGACTTTATGGTGGACTTAAATAAAGTATTAAAAAAAATAAAAATAAAAATAAAAAAAAAGTGTAGCCAAAAGTGCAGCCAAAAGTGCTGTGAGCCAGTTAGAGGCATTGTGTCGTTTGATGCAAGAGAAGAATCTCCACGTTCCTGGTGGAAACCCTGTGCATGGGGAAAAGCCTCCGTGGAGAAAGGTTCTGGAACTTTTAGAGAATATTAAGCCTGAAGTTTTTCATGCTGGTTTAGAGCCAGATTTACCAGGCACAGGTCCTGAAGAAATGCAGATAGACTATTATGAATCTGATGAAAGCTCTGAAGATTCAGTAATGGATTGTTCTTTATGTGAGAAGGCAGAATAAAAGTTCTTGGATAAGAGAGAAAGGTATAACCTGACTGTCCTAGAAGGCAGTGTGAAAACAGGGAGAATTGTGTTTAGCCAGGAATGCTAAGAATCCTGTTTGCTGAAGAGAGGATATTTCTTATGGGTTTGATGAAAGGAGAAAACCATGTTTGATTGCTGAATCGTTTCAAAAACAGCAACCTAAGTTAAAAGGCTACTAAAAGCAGCTGCGTTGTTTTGTTTGGTATAAATGCCTATGGATTATTGTTTGGAGAGAAAATCCTGTTTGTTTGCGTTGAGCCTTAATGCTCTTTTGGAAAAGAAATAAAATTCCTGTGTTTTGCTTTGTAAATCCTCGGTCTCCACACTACTTGTTTTTTCTAAACAACACAACTCAAATCCCAGCAGCCCTGGCGCTGGATGAGGAAGAAAACTCTTTAATTAAAGGACTAACAAGTGCAGCCCTAGGCTTATAGGCTGTTGCCTGGGCCAGGGGCCCCCACAAGTGGCATTGGTGCTTTGGCCAGATGACTGTGTCATCATAGGGTCCTCTTTTGGTGTGATAATGCCTTAGTGGTTGAGGTCATTAACCGCAGTAGTTTCTTGATCTAGCACCGGCCTTTCAATATTATTTAGCAAACTATCAAACTCCTTCACAAAGAAATCTATCTCTGGGGAGTATAACTGAGAGTAAAATTGGCAAAAGGTCTCTCCAAAACACCAGAGCTGCGTGGCAAGGCAGCCCTCGTCGAGTCAGTTTATGACCTAGAAAACCCAGCCTAATGAATAAGGGCCATCCCACTCTTCCAAGCCCCAAGACTCTCTCCACCACCATAGACATTACAGACAACATAAAATTTAAAAGAAGAAAGAGAGAGAGAAAAGGAAAAGCATCTTGACCAGGATAGTACCCTGGAGTTCCTTCAAAAGAGACAAAATGAATGTCCCAGTATATAGCAATATTGCATGATTAAATGTTGCTTCTGCATGGATAAGTCGCCTTTACACGACCTCAGACCAGTCAAATGCCCATGAAAGCAAGTGCCATAGAACTATATCAAATAAAGCTGCAAAGTAAATTTCACTGCATCACCGCCGCCTCCTTATCTTCCAGAAATGCATATAACTCCCCTGGATCATCAAATGTCTTGGTCTGGTTATGCAGAGTGACTCTCATGCAGGCAGGACTGAGCAGCCCAAAATGGGCCTCCAGCTGTAACAAGCGTGGACGCAGTGCCAGAAAACTCTTTCTCCGATCCACTGGCGCCTTCATGAAGTCCGGGAAAAACAGGAGTTTATATCCCTGATATTCCAAAGTTGAAAGTGCTCTGGCTATTCCCATTATTTGCGATACTTGCTGAAAACGTAAAACTCTCAAGATGATTGGACATGGACTCTTGCCCATGACCACGGACTGAGTAGGCACTCGATGGGCACGCTCGATCTCAAATGAAATGGCAAACTGCAACTTTAACACACCTGGAATCATGGCCTGCAAAAAGGACACCATATCAGGGTCCTCTGCTCCCTCAGGAAATCCTAGTATTCTTATGTTGTTCCTCTGAGAGTGATTATTGCCGTCTTCCACCTCTCTTTGTAATGAACGTATCAGCTTGGCCTGCTTTTCAACAGTCTTGAGCCTTTCCCCATGTGATGCCACCACATTCTCTACCTTCTTCAAACGAGCTGTAATTGACTCCAAAGAAGTTCTCAAAGCATTGATATCTTCCTGCATTGCACATAGTGATTCTCCATTAGATTTGACCAAGTCTTTGACTGCCCGAATCTCAGCCAGGAGCTCCTGCAAGATCTCAGGACAATCATGGATGACCGCCATCTTGTGAGGAGAGAGAGGTTCTGTTTTCACTCTCTTTGCGCTGGCATTTTGAGATACTTGGTAATCCAGCCATGTCAGGTTGGAGCCTGACATATCCGGGCTCGAATGATATCAAAGTAGATAGGAACTATTTGATTAAAGACTGCAGAAGTCAGGATTCTTGCCTACTGCCCTCCAGAGCACAGCTCTTACACGTCCATCTTGACCAGAAACCAGGCTCTGCCCCCCCTCCCCTCGCAGTATCATCTTTAAATACCACTTCAGTCATGGGTAACATCCCTGCATCTTCCTCAGTAAAGACCGAAGCAAAGAATTCATTCAGTCTCTCCATTATAGCCTTGTCCCCTCTTAGTACCCCTTTTACCCCTCTATCATCTAATGGTCCAAATTACTCTTTCACGGGTTTTTTGCTTTGTTTTGAATTTAAACTGAAAGTTCTTTGCTGCTACTATGCCCTGACTGATTTAACAAATACCCTGGGTTCACAGATTAATCAGCTTTAATCTAAAGAATTCCTTTTTCCGCAAGATTTAGAAAAATTCCCAGAAGTAAATACTTACAATTACAGATCTCTCTCCAGAAGCAGCAGTCCCCTTTTGTAGTCCTTCCAACATGTCTGTTTCTGGCGCAGGTTTCTGGATGATATATTCTTTTTGTGAACATCTTCTTTTGATGAATTGCAAGAATTTTTATCATGACTTAACACCATAAAACCTAATACACGGATCCACTACTCTTTCCGTAAAGAAATATTTCCGCATATCACTCCTGAATCTATCTCCCTTCACCCTCATCCCATGTCCCCTCGTAGCAGAACTTGCTTTCAATTAAACATCTCAATCATATCACCTCTATCCCGCCTTTCCTCTAAGGTGTACATATTAAGATCCTTAAGTCTGTCCTCATATGTCCTCATAAGTAAGGAGATCCTGGATTCTCTACAGGGAGAACTATTCAGGCAATTGGTAACAGACCCCACACGTGAAGGGGCCATACTGGACTTGGTGCTTACCAATGGTGAGTGTGTTTCTGATGTTGTAGTGGGAGATCATTTTGCATCCAGTGACCACCAGATGGTGTGGTTCAGTATTAGGACTAGGGCTGTTAGAATCCATTCCAAGGTGAAGATTTTAGACTTTAGGAAGACTAACTTTGCGAAGATGGGCCAATACCTCAGGGAGTCGTTAGTGGGATGGGAACAGCTGGGGGATGTAGAAAAACAGTGGGCAAAACTGAAAGGGGGTATTTTAAAGGCAACCAACCTTTTTGTTAAAATGGTAAATAAAGGCAAAAGGAACAGGAGACCGCTATGGTTTTCGAAGGAAGTAGCTGAAAAAGTGAAGAAAAAGAGGGAGGCCTTCATGAAATACAAGAGATCACAGAGAGAGGAAGACAGGCATCTGTATTTGGAAAAACTTAGAGAAGCTAGCAAAGTAGTCAAGAAGGCAAAGATTCAAAAGGAGGAGGAAATAGCCAATGCAATAAAATGGGGGGATAAGACATTTTTCATATATATTAGTGAGAAGAGGAAGGGCAAAAGTGGTATTGTCAGACTCAAGGGTACAGGGGGGGAATATGTAGAAGCTGATAAGGATAAAGCAGAATTGCTTAACAAATATTTTTGTTCTGTGTTCACAAATGAAGAACCAGGAGCAGGACCTCAGAAAACACCCACAAATAAGAACAGAAGCGAGGGACATCTTGAACAATTTTCAGAAGACTGTGTTCGTGAGAAACTAGCTCAACTTAAAGTAGACAAAGCGATGGGACCGGATGGGATACACCCTAGAATACTGAGGGAACTTGGGGACGTTCTAGCAGCTCCACTGACTGACCTTTTCAATGCCTCGTTGGAGTCGGGAGTGGTGCCAAAGGACTGGAGAGAGGCTCATGTGGTGCCTTTACACAAAAACGGAAGTAAGGATGTGGTTGAAAACTACAGGCCGGTTAGTTTAACTTCAGTGGTGAGTAAATTATTGGAAACGCTGCTGAAAGAGAAAATAGTGAGGTTTCTGGAGTCCGGCGGATTACAGGATCCGAGGCAGCATGGATTCACCAGAGGCAGGTCTTGTCAGACAAATCTGATCGATTTCTTTGACTGGGTGACCAGGGAGTTGCACCGAGGGAGAGCTCTAGATGTGGTGTATTTAGATTTCAGTAAAGCCTTTGACACTGTTCCTCACAGGCGACTTATAAACAAACTGAGCACCCTAGGGATGGACCCTAAAGTTACTGCTTGGGTTAGAAATTGGTTGGGTGGGAGGCGACAAAGAGTACAAGTAAATGGAGCTCACTCTGAGGAGAAGGATGTTACCAGTGGTGTGCCCCAGGGATCTGTCCTTGGTCCGATTCTTTTTAACATCTTTGTTAGTGATATAGCGGAAGGGCTGTCGGGTAAGGTTTGCCTCTTTGCGGATGATACCAAAATCTGTAATAGAGTAGACACCCAGGAAGGTGTAGATAACATGAGGAGGGATCTAGCTAAGCTTGAAGAATGGTCTAGAATTTGGCAGCTGGGATTTAATGTTAAAAAATGTAAGGTCATGCATTTGGGCTGCAGCAATCCAAGGGAGCAATACAGTATAGGAGGTGAAGTACTTTAGTCCACTAAAGAAGAGCGCGACCTAGGCGTGGTTGTGTCTGATGATCTTAAAGTAGCTAAACAGGTAGAAAAGGCGACGGCAAAAGCTAGAAGGATGCTTGGGTGCATACGGAGAGGAATGGCTAGCAGAAAAAAGGAGGTGATAATACCTCTGTATAAGTCTTTGGTGCGACCTCATTTGGAGTATGGTGTGCAATTCTGGAGACCGCACCTTCAAAAGGATGTGAACAGGATGGAGTCGGTGCAGAGGGTTGCTACTAAAATGATTAATGGGCATCATTATAAAGCATATGAGGACAGACTTAAGGATCTTAATATGTACACCTTAGAGGAAAGGCGGGATAGAGGTGATATGATTGAGATGTTTAAATACCTCCGTGGCATAAATATTCAGGGAGAGAGCCTCTTTCAATTGAAAGCAAGTTCTGCTGCTATGAGGGGACATGGGATGAGGGTGAAGGGAGATAGATTCAGGAGTGATATGCGGAAATATTTCTTTACAGAAAGAGTAGTGGATCCGTGGAATAGTCTCCCAGTGGAGGTGGTAGAGATGAGGACAGTAACTGAATTCAAGAAAGCATGGGACCAACACAGAGGATCTCTAAAGGCAAAAAGTGGGCTGTTGTAGTTGTTATGGAAGGACAGACTAGATAGGCCATGTGGTCTTTTTCTGTCGTCATATTTCTATGTTTCTATGTTTCTAGATGATACTGCAGCAGGAATGTGCCAATCAACATCTGGCATATTGAAATCTCCTAGCAGTAGCACTTCCCCTTTCCTAAATCATCATTATCTATTGACCATTTATTTCGATCACAAGATGAAGGGTCAGGCTACACAGCATGTGGCCAATGCCATTTTTGTTCTATGACTCTATCTGTCAATATTTGGGGAGACCCAAATACAAGACGAATGTACCGATTTTGATGGCAAACTACCTGTACATCTAATTTTGTAGTATACCTTTTACATTGTCCTTGTAACTTATTATATATCGGTTGCACAACCCTTGCAATGAAGATTAGATTGTTGGAACATGCTTCTCGCTTATGTTCTAATATTTATTTAACATCTTTTATATACCGCACTATTTATAATCAGCGCGGTTTACATAGAACAATAAAACATCAGATAAGATACATATTATGTTTTTTTTTTTACACAGAACAGGAACAAAAACTTGGGTAACCGGGGTAATTATTTACAATGAATAATAGTCATTGACTATTTAAATATGAATATACCATCAGCCCTGATGTTGGAACAGTTTGTTGCTTAATCATAAGTTTGAAGATCTTAAATGGAGGATTATAGATCATACCCAAGTTGATCCTCATGGTGGTGACAAGGTTTCCTGTCTTCAATGGCTCAAACAATGCTGGATTTATTGTTTGAACACAATATACCCCCAATTTGATGAGTTTATTTTGAGATTGTCCAATGAGAGGAGGGCTTCTCCGATGATGTGGGGTAATCCTCTTCCTCATTGGTGGTGTTCGTGAATGATGATGTTGTGGACCAGCCAATGAACAAATGAGCAGATTCTCAAAAACAAGCCCTTTCTGTTTGGCGTTTGCTGGTTTATGGAGGAACTTGTTGTGCCCGCTGCACCTGAAGCAAGGTCGATAGCAGACTTGAAACATGCACATCATAATCGGGAGAGTTCCTCTCTTGGTTTTCTAAGCTGATGCTATGCAATATAAAGATTGATAAAATAAGTGACTTGGATTTTGTTAACGACTTTAGAACCAATAATGATTAAAAAGGACAAGACCAGCATTCAAGAGTGAGTATGGCTCTTCTCCTGTTGGCATGTCTGACAAATAAATAGGTTCGGTATTTGGTGATTCTTAATATTTATGATTTGACAATTTATCATCATTTGATGGGGTTTATTTCAGATTCCTGGACAGGTAAACAGCTGATTAGAGCAGCAAGAGAGACTTTGAAATTCTATATGCGTTATTTCCCGGTGTTCTATTCTGCTTGATGGAAATCATTCTGAGGCCTACTGGCATGAAGCAAAAAAGATGGTCACAGGGTTTGATAATGATAAACTGCCAGATCAGATGGAGCATATTGGAAAAAGTAGGTTATCATGGGAGGAGGCGGACTGAGCCGGCCTTTACGATTCAGATGGAGTTCACCTGTCTCCAGTAGGGCAGGACTTACTCTTGAATGATTGGCAGGAGGTCTTGGAGTCCACGTTGTAAGGTGTCCATCTCTGGTGGCAGTTTTAGAGGGCTGGGTGGGGGTGGCACAAGGATAAACCTCACCTGCCCTGTGCTGATGGTGGGTACCCAAGCCATTTGGGTTAGCCAAAGTCTTTTTGGCTGTAGGCCATGGGCTGGGATCAGGTGATGTCAGCTCGGAAATGCAGGGAGAGTAGGTGAATCCCTGGGATCAGGGTACTCATCCAGAAGGTGCTAGGTGTTGCTAGTAATATGGCGAGGCCGGTGACAGGGCATTTGACTGCTGCTGGTGAGCACAGCGGCAGGGAGTGGATATGCATGTGATTCTACCTTGCTATTAATATGGTAATTGGGAAACTGTATCCAGAACGGAAAGGAAATTTTGACACTATTGCTTTATTACTTTGGCTTTGACTTGAAATGTTTGTGACTTTCTATGAGTTTAAGGAATAAAGCTGTGACCAGTTTGTCTGTTCCAAATATTGTGTGATGTTGAATTTATGATATAGAGAAAAGGGGGGAAGGGGTAAGTGTGGGGTGAGGGGCCACCGAGTCCGGGTTATTTCAGTTATTGTTCCAGGCTGCGGGGCCGAAGGTCTACTTAACTGCAAGTAACTTGGTATCTGGCCCGGGGGGGGGGGGGGGGGATTAATTGCCATGCAGCTTGGAGCAGGGCTTAAGGTGTAGGGCGGAAAATGAGGCTGGCAGTTTGGAAGGTAGTGAGGAGTAATTTAATGGGTAGGGATTTCATTAGCCCAGGGTGTGGGGTATGGGCGGGGAAGGAGAGGCGTGAGCAGGAGTATTGTACCTCTTTGTACAGTCCCCTTCTTCCTTTCCTGTGGTGGCACGGTGGTCTTGGCAGCAGCATGGCAGTTTACCCACCCATCCAACCCACACTTGAGGTGACGGCGGGGGGCTAGTAATTGCAGCTTGTTGGGGGAGAGGGGAGGGTACCTGAGCCATTCAGATTACCTGGAGGTTTTTGGCTGTAGGCTGTGGGCCAGGATCAGGTGATCTCAGCTAGGAAATATGGGGGAAGAGGGGGAGGTGAATCCCTGGGCTTGGAATCCTCGCCTGGAAGGTGTTAGCCTTTGCTGATAATATGGCAAGGCTGACAACAGGGCATTTGATTACTGATGGAGAGCAGAGCGACGGGGGGTGGGTGTGTGGGTGTGGATGAGATTCTACTTTGCTTGTAATATGGGGGTGGGAAACTATCTGGAAAGGAAAGGGGGTTTTGACGCTATTGTATTACTTTGGCTTTGACTTGAAATGTTTGTGATTTGTTATGATTTGTTATTTGTTATCTTAAACTATTCCTTCACCACTGGCTCTTTCCCATCTACGCTCAAGCAGACCTCTGTAAGACCGCTGCTAAAGAACACCAAACTTGATCCTCAAAAAGTAGAATCTTATAGGCCCATATCTAGCATACCTATGCTAGCAAAAATCATCGAGAAAATAGTGCACAGGCAATTACAGGATCATATAGACACATCAGCCCCACTGGATCCAGCTCAACATGGTTTCAGAGAGTCACATGGAGTAGAAACACTACTCACAACACTCCTCAACAACATAACCTCAGGTGTGGATAACATACGCCAGGGCTTCGCTCTTGTCTTCCTAGATATAGCAGCGGCTTTTGACTCGGTATGCCACGAAATTCTCATCTGCCGGCTAAGGGAAAAAGGCATCTGTGGAACAGCACTCGAATGGTGCAAATCTTACCTGTCCGACAGATGGCAGCATGTCAGAGTCGACGGGGATACATCTGAACCTTTCCAACAAAGTCAAGGTGTACCCCAAGGATCCTCTTTATCTGCATTGATGTTTAATATATACATCCAACCCATCTGTGACATCATCAGATCCTTTAATGTCAGTTACATGATATATGCAGACGATGTGCTACTATATATGCCAATATCATTGGACTGCCTAGACCTTACCCCGCTGACTAACTGCTTTGACACCATATCAGAGTGGCTCCTATCACAAAACCTGAGAATACAACACAAAAAGACGGAAGTCCTGTTCGTCTCGAGGAACACCAACTTCACCCCTCCTAGTTGTATTAACGTAAAGGATGCCCTACTCCAAGTTAAACCGGCAATACGCTACCTGGGAGTAACGCTGGACCAAAACCTTGATATGAAGAACCACATAGCCAACACAGTCAAGGCAATCTACTTTAAAATCAGATCCCTCAGACACCTACGCATGCTACTTGAACCGGATGATTTCCGTACCATTTATCAAGCCCTTATACTCCCCCATTTCGACTTCTCAAACTCCATACTACAAGGACTCCCCCGGTCCACCCTGAACCCCCTGCAATTAGCCATGAATAGTGCAGCGAGGGTACTCCTCGGGGCATCCAGGAGAGATCACGTAACACCCCTTCTAAAACAGCTACACTGGCTCCCCATTCAGGCAAGGATCAGTTTCAAGACCTTACTGCTAACATTCAAAGCGGCTAAGGGGCTCACCTCTTCCTCTCTCTCCAACCTCATACAACCACTTGCACCAAACAGGCCACGAAGAACAGCAGAATTAAACACACTAGTTATCCCAAATGACACCACAAGATGCACTAGATCAACAGCCAACAGAGCCTTCCAATTCTGCGCCCCATCTCTATGGAACACCTTACCAGCACAAATCAGAGCAATACCTAATCTAAGTCAGTTCAGAAAGGCTTTAAAGCATTTCCTCTTCCTTAAATATCTCAATGACAGCTCCGAACATAACCCCCAGGTGAATAGCAGAAGTGGTCAAACAGATAGACCCCGCAACAGACCAACTTCACAATGTAAATAGCAAGTTGTTCCATATACTATTGTACCACTGTTGTATATAGTTAACCAGGATATCCTTTATCAGATAACCCTGCATTGTATTTAGTTTCCCCTATTTCGCCAAGTTATACTTCCTGTTAAATGTAACGACCAGACATGTGTAAACTGTCGGATGTTTTCTGTTCAATGTAAACCGCGCTGATGTCTAATAGTGCGGTATATAAGAATTGTTAATAAATAAATAAAATAAAAATGAGTTTAAAGAATAAAGCTGTGTCCAGTTTGTCTGTTACAAATGTAGAGTGATGTTGAATTTGTGATAGAGGGAAAAAGGGGGAGATGGGGGGTGAGTGTGGGGCGAGGGGCCCCCGGGTCCAGGTTACCTCAGTTACAGTTAGAAAGGTTTCAAGTAAACTTACATTCTGGAATTATTTCTCCAGTAATAGTAAGAACTAAAGGGTTTTTAAACTTGCATATTTCCAGATTAACCCAGATTAACCCCATTTTATAGTAAGTCTGACAAAAAAAATTGTTTATAGTACAGGGGCATTTGTGAATATTTGTTAATGCCATACCCTGCAGATTGGTATATTTGTATTATTTAATCCAGATGAAGCCAGCACTTATCTGAATAGTGACACCACCACTCTTGCTCTGCCCACAGGTCGCCCCTTCTCTAACTGGATAGTACCAAGACTGTCTGTGGAAATATTCAATGGCACTATTTTTATTGTGCTGCTGAATATCTCGCTCAGCGCCCTTGGCTGTCTGGATAAGGGTTTTGAATATCAGCTTAACTATGTCTACTCTACACCTTTGAGATAAAATTCTGGTTTATTCATCCATGATAAAAAATCAAATTTGCTTGGCAAGATGATTTCAAAGAGGAAACATTTTATCCTTGAACTAGTAACCCACGGGCTTCAGAGTACCGCACCGTTCTGTCCTTCGGGCATGCTTCCATCACTACTTTCTCCTTTTCCCACCGTTGTGCTACAGCTGCTCTTATCCAATGTTGTGGAATCTCCCCCGTTTCATGTGATAGTTCCACAGAGTCAAGAGTCGTCCTTGGTGCCTTCTTTAGTGCAATGCTGAGGGTGGGGGTCCTCCATGTCATGTGACTGCTTCTGCCCCCATGCTACACACTCTGCTTCTGCCCCCATGCTACACACTCTGCCAGCAAGAAATGTGTCCTGTAATTAGTACTTAGTACTTATGTAATTAGTAATTATGTAATTATTACTGTTCAAGGTGAGCTCGTGAAGGTGGGGGAAGAAACAGACGGTTAGCATGCAATGACCGGAGCTGACGATAAGGAGTATGAAGAGAGACTAGATTTGCTAAGTACTGCGGGTTGGAAGTGTGGATGACTCTATGTAACAATATAAGAACCTTGTATTTAAACCGAAAGTGCAGCGGAAGCCAGTGGAGACGACACAGAAGAGGGGTTACATGATCTGATTTCCGGGCAAAAGTGACAAGACGGGCGGCTGTATTCTGCAAGAGTTGAAGGCGTTTAAGTTGGTAGGTGGGGAGATTGGCATAAACCACGTTACAATAGTCCAGTTTGGACATAACTAAAGCTAGTACCAAAGTGGTAAGGGAATCAGGGGACAGAATTGAACGGACTGAGCGTATTTGGCGTAATGTGAAAAAGGAACGACGGGATAAGTTAGAAGAAGTGAGAGGAATAGGAACGGAGTTTATTTGAGGTGCAATGACCGGGCAAGAAGAGCTCAGAGACACCCATATGGCTGAGGATTTGGAAGGATTCAAATGTAGGAAATTAGCTGAAAGCCAGGTGGCAATATGAGAGAGGCAGTCATTGAGGGGAGTGATATCAATCATGGCTGGAGAAGTGTGGAAGAGAAAGACAATATCATCGGCGTAAATGTAGGTGGAAACTGGAAATTGTTGGGCCAAAAGGGGAAGTGGGGCAAGAAAAATATTGAAGAGCAGAGGGGATAAAACTGATCCCTGGGGGACTCCGCATAACAACAGAATAGACGGCGAGGTTTGATGATTGGCATGGACAACATAAGAACGAGCAGTGAGAAAGGAACGGAACCAACATAACACCACACCCCATAAACCAATGTCAGAAAGACGTGACAGGAGAGTCCGGTGATCAATCAAATCGAATGCAGCAGATAAATCCAGTGAAACCAAAAGAGTAATGTCACCACGTTCATGGGCTACGTGAATCTCATTTAGCAGGGCGAGGAGAATAGTTTCTGTGCTATGTCCTGGTCTAAAACCAGCCTGACGGGGGTGAAGAACGTTGGTGGCCTCAACATGGGAAGAAAGTTGTAGAAAGACTAGACGCTCCAACATTTTTGAAAGGAAAGGGAGATTAGACACCGGGCGCCAGTGGGATAATACAGAGGGATCGAGGGAAGACTGTTTCAGCAGGGGATGGACTATGGCGGATCTCCAAGCCAAAGGAAAATGACCGGATGATAAACTAGAATTAAACAAAGTAGTGATGAAAGGTATGAACTGGAGGGAAGGTTCAACCAACTGGAGGGAAGGGATTGGATCCAAAGAGCAGGTGGTCTTCCTAGACTGAGATAGAGTAAGTAGTACCTCCGCTGTAGTGAGAGGATGAAAAGTGGACCATATGTGAGATAAAGCTCTATTAGGAGAGCTAGCCATGCAGGGAACGATAGAAACAGAGGATTCAGTAATGTTTAACTCCTCAGAGACGAGGGACGAAGGGGAGGCCAAAGAGGAGCAGGGAGGAGACAGAGGTGGAGGGGGTGCGATATGGAAGGAAGAACGTAAGTTCTGAACTTTATCGGAGTAAAAAGATGCTAGGGATGCGGGGGCTGGAACAGCAACTTGAGAAGCAGAGGGGGATACAGTCGAGGAAAGCTGCCGCAAAATAGAGTGCAGTTGTCTAGAAGAGTTGGCAGCTTGTGAGATTCCTAAGGTGTAAAAGGAGCGCTTAGCAGATTGGACTGCAGAGCGATATTCCAAGTATAATAGTTTAAAGCGTGCCATAGTAGCTGAAGACAGATGAGAGCGCCAGTGTCATTGTGCTTGGCGCAGTTGAGTGCGTTGCAACCGTAAGCCTTGATGAAACCAGGGCGAATGAGTTCGGGATGGAGCACCAGAGGGGCGAAGTGGAGCTAAATTATCCAAAGTGTCCTAAAGAACTGAATTCCAGAGAGAGGCCTGGGCATCAGGATCTAACACCGAGAAATCTGCTGGAAATAGTGAGTGAGCTGGAGGAAAAGCAGCGAGAGTAGAAGGAGTGAGGTGACGCTGGAGATGTATTGGAGACTGAGAGGCAGAGGAATCACTGGTATCGGAGACTGGTAGGGAAACAGAAAAAGAAATACAATAGTGATCCGACCATGGAATATTAAGAGACATGGGCACCGATAACACAGAACAAATGCTAGGAGAGGAGGTAAGGACCAGGTCTAGGGTATGGCCCAGAGAATGAGTAGGTCCTGACAAATGTTGTTGAAGTGATAAATCATGGAGGAGATTCATGAAAACCCGGTCTTTAGGTCTAGAAGGAGCGTCTGCATGGATGTTAAAATCACCCAAAATCATAATATTGGGATACTGCAGAACCGTCTCCGAGAGGGTTAGCAGAAATGCCTCCCATTGGTCAGTGGAGACAGAAGGGGGATGATAAAGTAAAAGAAAATAAAACGGGGGAGAGGAGTGGAAGCGCAGGAGCAAAGACTCTGAGAGATGAACCGTAGTAGCTGTAATTTCATTGATAGGGAGCGTAGAACGATACAGAAGGGCTACACCCCCCTCCCCTGCCCAGCCTGGGCGTCGAGAAGGCTGAATAGCCGGGGGGAAGTGCGCTAGCAAGGAGAGGACTATTTCCTTCTTTGAGCCAGGTCTCGGTGAGAAAGCACAGATCGAAAGAGTGCTGTTGGATAAGATCCTGAACCAACAAGGACTTGGAGCGGAGAGACCTACAGTTAAGTAGAGCTAGGCCCAAAGTCAGGCTAGCGGCCATAGAAAGTGCAGCTGGCAGAGCTGTACGACGGGAGGGAGAAGGTGAGGAGCGGTTACAAATTATCAAGTTGGAGGGGTAGCGACTGAGTAAAGACCTAGTAGACCTAGGATTAAAATGGGGACGCCTACCCCAAAAAACAGGAATAGAGGACATGAGAGCCATTAGCAAGGTACCAAGCAGAGGGATAAGAAGGAGTAGACCGAGCCAAAGCTTACCTGGTGGAGAGAGGAGGGCAAGGACGGAAGGTATGGAATCTGTTATATAAATCAACTGCGATATTGTTTTAGGCAAGACTACCCGAAGAGCTAGAAGACACAGAGACAGAGATGCCCAGAGCTCGCCCCAAGGAGCTCGTCCAAGGAGCAGCGGGCCGCCGTCGAGTACTTCTTTAAATAGATGGTGGATACCTGGAGGGGTTGCGGCCGCGATCGCGTCACTTCCTGGAGGCGGGAGAAGTGTTCAGCAGGCTAGGTCAGGGCACACAGAGGGAAACCAGAGAACCCTTCTAAAACAAAGCACATAACAGCACAGAGTAAATTTAGGCAGCAGATGAGCAGGAGAAACACAGCACTGGTAACGCCGTCGAGTACTTCTTTAAATAGATGGTGGATACCTGAAGGGGTCGCGGCCGCGGGAGCGCGATCGCATCACTTCCTGGAGGCGGGAGAAGTGTTCAGCAGGCTAGGTCAGGGCGCACAGAGGGAAACCAGAGAGGAGGGGTAATTACAGTACTTAGCAAATCTAGTCTCTCTTCATACTCCTTATCGTCAGCTCCGGTCATTGCATGCTAACCGTCTGTTTCTTCCCCCACCTTCACGATCTCACCTTGAACAGACACGCCATGCCGCTTTCTTTTTCTTGGGTCCCTCACTCTGGAATTCTCTACCCTCCTCTCTTCGTTTAGAATCTTCCTACCAACACTTCAAAAGCCTACTAAAAACTCATTTGTTCCAGCAGGCATATGATCTCCCCTCCCAGTAGTCCTGTCTAATTGTTTTGTTTGTCTTTGCTTATTTATGGTTTGGTTTGGTTTGTCTATTGTTTGTTTTGTGACCTCTTTGGTCCATCTTTTCTTTATTTTAATGGATTTCTTTTCGATGCTTTTATTTATATTATTTTATTGTAAACCGCTCTCACGTTCCGACAAGGGCGGTATATTAAATGTAAATAAAGATAAAGATAAAGATATGTAAAGCCGCTTCTCAAGCAATGAAATGTATATATGTAAGATTCCTCTCAAACAATCAAATGTAAATTTGTAACCGTTTGATGTGCTTATTACCCATCCCTGCAATCATACTGTATGTTCTAATTCTGGCCTGTACAGCCTCTCCCTTATGTATAGAAAACCGCTGCTGGGGGGCGGAGCCTGATGTCCAGCGGGATGGTCGCATAACGCTGAGGCTCCCGAGAGGCCTACTCAGAATCCTGAATTAACACCTCACATATATGGAATTTCTACTCTGATTTTGCCGGGGCACCTTGGTGAGATGGCGGGGACCAAACCAACGCGCCTGGAATTTGGGTCTCCAGCGGCTTCTCACGGCAAACGTTCCAAAACTGAACCTCCGTCCCCGCAGAAGGGGCCGGCCTCGTGCGAGGGCCCCGAAATGCAGCAGGAAATCCTCGTAGAGATTAGAGGGGTCAAAACCCTTGTGCAGGCAAACGGTGAAGCACTCCGAGCGCTGCGGGACGATTTTGGTGTGTTGCAAAGCAAGCTAGAAGGGCTTTCTTCGCGTCAGGACAAAATGGAGAGCATATTGGACTCCCATGCGGCACGGTTGTCCAAACTCGACAAAGTTGAACGACAGGTGCGGGCCTTGCAGAAAGAGGTGGAAGATGGCAATAATAGAGCGCGCCGCAATAACTTACGACTCGTGGGCATACCGGAGGGAGCAGAATCGGGAGACATGAAAGAGTTTTTATGCAAGGTCCTCCCTTCCTTGCTCCAAATCACCTTTACCAAAGATTTGGAGATTGATCGCGCTCATCGTGTACCCACAAGCATAACGCTCAACAGGAAGACCCCGCGGCCTATCATTTTTCGACTATTGAGATATCAACACGTGGAGCAAATTCTAAGTGCCTCTCGGGCAAAGGGCCATCTGGAGTTTGAGAGCCACAAGATCTCCTTCTATCCCGACTTGTCTAAACCCACAGTCGACCGCCGAAAGCGCTTTCTGGAATTCCGGCCGAGGCTTCAGCAACTACAAGCACGCTACGGCCTGATGTACCCGGCCAAGCTCCGAGTCACGCTTCACAATCAGACAAGAACATTCGAGGACCCTGATCTACTAGCGGAGTTTTTGGACTCCAAAGAAGCCGACTTGATGCGCTGACTTCCAGAATATTCCTGCAAGCCTTCTTATACCCGCTGTACCTGCCATATTGGATCCGCCGCAGCCTTGCAAAGAGTCTGGCGTGGGTAGTCTGTTGCCTTACTCTTGATGGTATCTGTGACCCGACTCCATCTACCCACAGCAGCCTCGATGAGTATCAGAGACAGTGTTATTATGGACTCTGGTGTTTCTTTTCTTTTTCATACATGTCTTCTATTTCCTCTCTAGGGCCTCCTCCCGCAGACATCTGGTCGCCATATTCTTTGGGGGTTTTGCTTCTTCTCTAAGATACGTTGGTACATACTTTTCAATATGGGGTGTATTAGCTAGAATACTCGGTGATCACGACATTGTTTTACCGCTTCTGCTTATGTTCTATGTTATCAAGCGCCCTTACCTAAAATGTCTTCTACCGACTGATGGCACCATGTAAGATTTTTTCATTGAACGTAAAAGGCATCAATAATCCGATAAAACGGAAGAAAATCCTAAGCTACCTCAGTTAGGAAGCAGCGGATCTGCTGTTTCTCCAATAAACGCATTTAAATTCGAAGGAAATTCTTGAACTTAATATTAAACCTTACATGGTGGCCGCTTATTCCCTTGTAGTTTCTAAGAAATGTGGGGTTGCCATACTGGTTGGGAAATCTTTGCATGCTACTGTTGTTGCGACTAGCTCAGATACAGAAGGTAGATGGTCTAGAGTTCTCCTCAAGATAGGTTGTCTAGAAGTTACATGTATATGCCTTTCCGCTCCTAATGTTGATGACCCTGCCTTTTTTTTTTTTTTTTGCTACCATTGCTCAGGTTGCGCAAGCTTCTGCTAATACTTCACTGATCATTGGGGGGGATTTCAATCTAGTCCTTGATCCCCTGATAGACAAATAGCCGCCTAGGACGAGTGGTCCCCCCAAGAGTCATGCTACGCTTCCCTCCCTGATCAAGGATCTTGCTTCAGTTTATTTATTTATTTATTTATTACAAGCTCTTATATACCGCTCTATTCAGCATCAGCGCGGTTCACAATATAACAACAGACCAGAACAACAAACTGTTTGGTTTTACAGAGAACAAGGTCAGAGAACTTGGATAAAACATGGGACGGCATTTCTGCAACTATTTACATGAGTATTTACAAGTATACACAACAGAAGTTGTTATTAGTTATAGGGTAAGGATCGAGATTGGTTAGCTGGTCAAGTAATATTGGGGGAAAAGGTGGGATTTGAGAGCCTTTCTAAAAAGGGATAGATCAGTGATAGCACGAATCTCTGGGGGTAGGGCATTCCAGCACTTGGGGGCATAGAATCTGAAGGCCCTGTTAGATGTCGTTGATAGGCATTTTGTCGCTGCTTTAGGGATAACTAGTGCATTTGTTGATATCGTTCTCCTGGATCTATTGGGTGGAACAGTCTGAACGAGGTCTACTAGGGAGGAAGAGGTGATGATTTTAGTGGCCTTGAAAGTTAGTAGTTGATCTATGGAGATTACTACACCTCAATCAGCTTGACTTCACCTTCTTCTCCTCCCCTCCTAAACCTCAGTCTCGCATAGACTTCTTTCTAATCTCAAAACTGTTAGTTCCTCAGGTGGACACTGCAAAGATTCACTCCCCACATATTTTAGATCATGCTGTCATTTCCTTTCAAGGGGCTCTGGACACCCCAACAGCTTTTCTCTGTAGCTCGTTGGAAAACCTTTTTGGATTTACAAGAGGAATTTGCGTTACCAGTGAAACACTACTTTCAATTGATGCAGCTTCAACACTGCCTCAAAAGTGCTCGAAGCATGCCGCCCTCTGCCCCTACTGAGGATGGGCTATCAGAGCTGGTTCACTCCCTTAGTGGTACACGTGGGGTAGCCTCTAATTTCTATAAAATACTTTGTCAGGGTACAGATGCGGACACTTTTAGAGCTCAACAAGCCTGGGAGCGCGAACTGCAAACCACTATAACCCCTGTGCACTGGAGCGTTTTGGAGTAAAGTGGTGCGGATTTCCCGGTCTGCCTCTGTTACCCAGACTCTCTTCTTCTCTGCACACAGATGCTTTTATGCCCCAGAAAAATAGTCAAATGGAACCCAAATGCTAGGGACCTGTGTTGGTCTTGCCATACTGCTGTGGGATCCTTCGTTCATGTTCTTTATGAATGTCCTCAACTGCAGGTCTATTGGGGGCGGGTCTGGGGTCATATTCAATTTATCTTACACTTTCCTGCACCTTTTCTTGGAAGGTCGTGGGACTCCGCTCCGTGGCGGAGGTCCCCTCTCTTCCTAAGAATGGTCGCTTTCTCCTTGATTTCATGCTAGGTATAGCCATATGCTTAATCACGAGGAACTGGAAGGATAGCTCTCGACTTACTGTCCATGAATGGTGGAACCTCGTCTGCTTATATAGTAAATATGAGCAGATACCTCGGAGAGCTATTCCCCATGTCCAAACTTACTCCTGCTTGTCTAAATGGCAGATCCTTAATGATTATGTACAATGTGCTCATTGCGCCAACATGCCTGTATAATGTGCACTCATTATGTTTTAGGTCACCGTTAGGTTTTGTAATGCAATCATGTACGTACACGCCCGCTTCGGGAATGCTTAGTTTTCTAGAGAAGAAGCAGGGGGGAGGGGGGTGGTAGGGGTTTACTTTGGTGTATGTATTACATGTTATGTATTTGTCTTTTGCTGTATGTCTTCCTTTCCTCTGTTGTTATAAAATGTAAATAAAGAATTTTAAAAAAAAGAAAACCGCTGCTGATCGCTGGAAGTAGCGGGATACAAGTGTACACTAAATAAAATAAATAAATGGCTTCCTTTAGTGGTGACAGTAGATACAAAATATTAGAGTCCCTCAGACCAAAATGAGGGCTACCTATAGCTCAGCAAGATAACAAATGATTCAGTGGATGAGGCATTTTTAACGCTAGAACTAAATTCCTCCAATTTTATAATCCAATCCAGTTCACATTCTCTAAATTCAAAAACTATCACATACTGTACAAATCATAAAAATGCTGCTCTGTCACATAAATGTGATGTTTAGTAATTAAAGAATGAAAACATACTTTCCTACCTGCCATGGATGAAGATTTTGTATGAGACTTGTTTTATCAGTAAACTCATCCTTCTGAGCCGTGTCTGAGTACATGTTATTCAAAGCATGAGCCACTGCGTATACAGCAATGTAAACACTGTAAGACAATCTAAAGTTATCCACTTCAAAAGACGAAGCGTCAAGGAATCTCAGTTCATCTTTATCTGTACAGTTATCATAGATGAGAGGCCGGGTTTTAAAAGGAACGTTTTCAGGTACACAGCGGAATTCATAAAGCCAAAACATTGAAAGCAAGTTTATGTTCGACATTTTGGAATGGGTGGTGCTATAGATGAAGTCTTTTAATCCAGGAATCTCCCCTTTGTGGAAAGAAATCATCAAGGAGCCATTGAATGGGTATAAATCATCTCTAAACCAGTTATCCGTCAGAAGTGTTAAAGTAGCTGAAGCAATCCAGACTTTCTTGGGCAACTGGGCCTTTTGCACCTCTTTCAATAAATGTAAAAAATAGACAAACCTGCTGTATACAAAGATGGCATTTGCTGTTGTATTTTTGAGAAATTCTATGGCAGTGTTAAAACCTCTAGGATCTGGCCAAATGAGAACTACTAGAAAGGCGACACAGTGACCGCTCCTGATAATTTCATTGCTAAGCTCCTCACTGGCTCTCACATTGCTGTCATCCTCGGATGCCACTATTCCAACCCAGGTCCAGCCAAAGTGCTTCAGTAATTGAATAATGACTTGATACTGAGATCTGTCATCGGGAACAGTCCGATAAAAGGAAGGGAACTGAACCCTGTCATTAAAGATGGTATCCATGGTTCCATAACTGATCTACAGAGAAGATAATAGTGGGCCATTACAGACATTAAGGTCAATTAGATTTCAGTTATAATGAATAAAATATTTTGTAAAGACAGTATTGAATATAAAGCTCGCAATATAAAGCTGACCAAGGGGGTCATTCCGAAACACAAATAGGCCACCTGGACATGTGGGATAGAAGTTTTATTCTCAAAAACGTCTAGAACCGTAATCTGAAACCATATGGCCTTGCACGTACACGTCACTAAAATGAGGATCTCAGAATGTGGGTGGGAGGGGGTGGGAGGGAGCATGGCAAGCTGTGGAGACATATAAAGCATATTCAGGAAAGGCCCATGTATGTTGTGAGTGTATCCCCCGGACGTCTATGTTATACCAACGGCAATGTGGAATAAGGCCAGCACTTAGGTTTTCTGCTCTGATCCTTGACGCATCCCATAGAGATGAATGGCAGTGACAAGTTTGCATTGAACTGGTGCATCTGCTGTCTGGGAGGGTACAAGATGCAGTGGTAAAGAATGGAAGGCACAGGTGAGGGACATCTGTAAGTTTAAGTAACAATATAAACCATCCCCACAGAAATATAAAGCACTGCAATAGTCTTTATTCTGTCTATGCTGGCATTTGTTGTTTGTGCTAAAGGGGCTATTCTAGGCTTCCCTAACAAATCCTGTATTTGGAGAAATGAGAATGTAGATGTAGGGATGGTCTGTGAGTTAGTATGGAGCAGAAGTGTGTTTGGGTGAGGAGTGTGGTCTTGAGACGCCCTGCTATTATGTATTACCAGCAGTTATTTATAGGTGCAGGGCATGGTCTTGGCAGGGGTGTGTTATTTGTGACCACAGGCAAGAGTGTGTGTGTGCGAGTGTGTGTGTGAGAGAGAGATATATGAGGGCTGCAGGGGAGGCCCTGATGTGCTGATCCGCAGCTCTGGAGGGACATGTATACCTGGCCAGTACCTGCACCTAGGGCTGACCGTAGCATTACCAAGTGCCAGTGTGGGAATGGGCAGTAACTTCTGTACAGCTGCTCTGCAGCAACATAGCAGGGCGTGTCCCTGTCAGTGGTGGGGGCCCCTCAGATTGGGGGCATGCGGTAGTGAAAACAGAACTAATACATATCCAAATGCACCATCAGAGGTCTCTAACACTGTGCACATTTGTCAGGACAGATGACGATGCTTTCGGGCATGTGTTTCTGATGTTGGCACTGTTGCATGTTCTCATCCTGATGCTTTCCTATGAATAACAGGGATACATTTTGATATGTAGCTGTACAGACTCATTTCGGGTTTTTACGGCCCATTCTTAGCATTGCAAATACTGTTTTCAGGGATGCCCACTGAAAGAATAACTAAGATATTTTCAAATCCCATGTATGTTTTGCTGCAGGTTCTGTCAGGACAAACATCTCACTTTCCACATGCTTTTACAATAACTTTGGTGCACTTCGATAACCTCATAGTGTTATGTGCATGCAACAGAAGTAGTATATATAGCCTGTGTTGCATGATATTATTTGTTTCATCAGTATTAATGTGTTGTTTGCATGAACACAACACTGTCAGTGTGAGCATCAGCTTAGGAGTTGTACATTTTGCCAGCTGAGGCGTGGCCGAACGGAGATGAGAAGCATCGCAAACGCCTATCTTTTCAGAATACGGGGATGTAAAGGCTATTTGCTGCATTTAACTGTGTCCCATTATAGAAGCAAGGGCCCATGTTTTCCCAGACATATTATTCATGCCAGACCGGAAACGTATACCTCCCTGATTCTGGACCCAAGGGCGCGTCTATTTCCACAGGTTCAGAATCGGGTATATTATGTTTCTGCCAGCAGGACGTGGATGTTATAGAATCAGGCTCTGAGTAAATAGTTGCAGTTACCACATACTAGTTGCAAAACTATACATGTGGTAACTGAAAAACCTAGTCTGGGCATGCTCAGCATCTGCCCATGCAGTTACCACACAGTAAATGTATTGCCAAGAGCACCAGTGCATTTACCATCTCCTGGTGAGGCAGTGGTAATGCATCTGCACTATCAGGGATGCCGTGCCCTTACCATGGCCCAACAGCCCCCAACATTCAATTGTCAGTCTCTCCACCTGACACCCGCTGACATCCAAAAGCAAGTCCTCCCACCTCCTGATCAACATCTACCAATTCCTTTCACCCCTTGGACAGCATCCCTACCCATCCCCCCAGCATCCCTACCCATCCCCCCAACCCTTGGCACTTACATGGATGTCCCTGCTGGATGAACGTGGCAGGAGTGATTCCCAAATGCTCCTCCCACATCTGCACCTGAGTACAAAATGTCAGCTCTGACCCTTAGCAGCAGTCTCCTAGTACTATTGCTAGGATTCAAGCACCGCTCAGTTTGGCAGTTTGACTCCTAATGGTAGCACCCCAAGACCGCCACTAGGGGTCACAGACACTAATTTGTACCTGGGTGCAGATGGAGCAGGATTATCTGGAATTGCTCTTGCCTACCCACTAACCCACCAGGACACCACTGATTAAGAACCAAGGTGGATCGGGGTGAGGAGATAGGTAGGGATGCTGATAAGAGGTAAGGGATTTCTGGATGTTGACTGGTGAGGGTGAGAGGAGTACTGATTGGGGGTGGGGTCTTGATAGATGCTAATTGGGGCTTGAGGATTGGATGGATAAGTATGCTGATCAGGCATGGAAACTGGTAGATCCTGATCAGGGGATAGTCCTATTGTGTGGATGCAGTTGTTGCCTTCTCTTCAGTAGGAGGTAAGTGTGTCTGTGCTATCAGAAACCATGAGAATGCATGGTAACACAGTAGCATAATGGCCATATAAAGACAAACATGGTCCATCCAGTCTTCCCTATAGAGTTGCTAGAGCAGGCCCTGTTGTGCCATGAAGTTTGCTATTCCCATGCCATTTTGTGTGTGTGCATGTGTTTTTTTTTGAAGGGGGGAGGGGACCTAAGTGCAATACAGGCTATTTTCCCCACCGCTGCAATTTAGGGTCTGGGCACAAAGGTCTTTGTTCTAATATGGGATACTTTCATGTATACCCCACTGGGCTTGGGGAAGGCATGAGAGTCTGCTTGGAATGAGGTCCTGAAGGATATAAATAAAGATCATAGGATTTGCTGTAGTGTAAAATGCCTCAAAAGCAGTAGAAGTGGGTAGCAGGGGCAACGGTACCGGCTGTAAGAGCCCAGGAGACTGGATGAAGGGCTGATGCTACAGCAAGTCCAGCTGGAAGACCCTAAACTGAAAGCCTAATACTAGTGGCAGGAGACCGAGAGTCAATGGCACAGCAATGGAACTATGAAAAGAACTTGAGCAGGAGTTGAGGCTCATTGATGGTGTTAGGCCAGTAGTGTCCCCTGCCACAGTGGCTTTAGTTTTGACAGGGGCCTAGGTCTTAGCAACTATGGACTCTTCTGGACAAAGAGAACCTGTGCAGAGGACATATGGCAAACCATGAATATGTTTTAATTAGTAGAACTTTCCAGACCTGGGCCCCCTCCTTCCTGTCCTTCAGTTGAACTCTGGTGAAATATGTCTACTTTAAGGTTAACCCTCTTTTGTAAGCATATGTAAGAAATGAACAGTTTACCCGCAGCATTCAGCCCGCCCAATTAACTGATAAACAAGCTAGAATAGATAATTAGTAACATCCAAACCTGCAATTTCTTTAGCCTTATATCTAGTTTCTAAAACTCCTCTCTGCTTTTATTAATATGGCGACTGCGGCAGGACTTCTTTTAATTAATTAATTAATTTCTTTAAATTAATTTGAACTGACCTTTAGGAATGCATGCTAGTGTTGTCCAAACACTAGCATGCATTCCTAAAGGTCAGTTCAAATTAATTTACTGGGGAGAGTTTTTCTCTAAATTTCTAGGCATTGGAGGAAAGGGGCAGTGAGTGAAGTGTCCAAATTAAAATTTATAATCAGAAATTATCTGTATTGCAAATTTTGTGTCTAGGAAAAGGTTACTAATTTATTTACTCTCTCCCCATTATGTAAAAGTATAGAGGACCTGTCTACCGGGAAATACTAGGGACCTGACAGTATGGAATTAGGGAAAGGATGGGAAATAGTTAGTCACGGGATCCCACCCCCTTAACATGTGCTTTAAACAAATGGGGCCATTTGGGAGATGCAGCTGGTCTCTCCAAAGACACTCTAACTAAATTATGCCAGGTTTCAGTTACACAGCATCTGAGCCACTTAAGGGGAGGTGGCCACCAGAGGGATCCTTAGAGCCCCAGGTTTTGTCAACCATAAGAAACATCTTAACAGAGTTAAAAATTCACCAACTCGAGTACTATTACTTTTTGAAAATGCATTAGATCTTTGTTTAAAGCCCAAAAACCAGGGTGTTCTCACATGCTCCAAATCAGCAGGGAGGCATAGGAATGAACCCAAATCTCAGACCAAATCCCAGCCTAGTGTCCTACCTCCTTATGAGGATCCCTCTGATCCCCTTGACTCCATCTGCACAGCTTCCTATCCAGGACATGCCAGTCAATGACCCAGGTCCAGGGCCGGCCCATCCATTGAGCGAGAATGTTTTTTGCATAGGGCCCCGCGTTTCAGGGGGCCCCGCGCAAAAAACATTCTGATCTAAAAGTAAAATAAAAAAAAAAAAAAAAAAAGCTGCCGCTGCCGGGGTCGCCGCGGCAGAATCGAGTGTGCCGCGGGGCCCCCTCTGCCCAGCAGAGCCTGCCCTCCCTTGTATCACCTCTCTCTTTGCAGCTGAAGTCACACGCGCCGGCTTTCAGAGCGCGAGGGGAGAGTTTCTCCCTCGCTGCTCTGTTAAGCCCGCGGGGGCCCATCAGCCCCCATGGGCTTAACAGAGCCGCGAAAGGGAAACTAGTTCCTTCGCGCTCTGAAAGCCAGCATGTGTGACTGCAGCTGCAAAGAGAGAGGTGATACAAGGGAGGGCATGCTCTGCTGGGCAGGGGGGGCCCCGCGGCACACTCGATTCTGCTGCGGCAGCCCCGGCAGCGGCAGCAGATAGCTTTTTAAAAAAAAAAATGTCCTTAGGCTAGGCTGGGCTGGGCTGGGCTGGGGGGGGGGGGTAGGAGGGGTGAGGTGATGGGCGGGGGGGGGTGAGGAGTGGTGATGGGCTATGGGGGGGCTGGGGGGTTAGGAGTGGTGATTGGCTATGGGGGAGCTAAATATGTATATGGGATGGTGGGATTAGGACTGGAAGTGGGTTGATGGGGGGGTTAGGACTGGTAATCGGCTATGGGGGGCTTAAACTTAAAATTGGGTGATGGGGGACTAGGACTGGAAATGGGCTGGTGGGATTAGGACTGGGAGTGGGCTATGGGGAGGTTAGGACTGGTAATGGGTAGGGGGGGTTGCTAGGACTGGAAATGGGCTGGGGGATTAAGACTGGAGGTGGGCTGATGGGGTTAGGACTGGTAATGGGCTGTGGGCTGTTGGGGGGGGGTTAGGACTGGTAATGGGCTATGGGGGGGCTAGGACTGGTAATGGGCTATGGGGGGGCTAAGACTGGAAATGGGCTGATGGGGGTAAACACTGGAGGTGGGCTGATGGGGTTAGGACTGGTAATGGGCTGTGGGCTGATGGGGGTTTGGACTGGTAATGGGCTATGGGGGGGTTAAGACTGGTAATGGGCTATGGGGGGCTAGGACTGGTAATGGGCTATGGGGGGGCTAAGACTGGAAATGGGCTGATGGGGGGTAAACCCTGGAGGTGGGCTGATGGGGTTAGAACTGGTAATGGGCTGTGGGCTGATGGGATTTGGACTGGTAATGGGCTATGGGGGGGGGTTAAGACTGGTAATGGGCTATGGGGGGGGCTAGGACAGGAAATGGGCTGATGGGGAGGGGTTAGGACTTGAGGTGGGCTGATGGGGTTAGGACTGGTAATGGGCTGTGGGCTGTTGGGGGGTGTTAGAACTGGTAATGGGCTATGGGGGGGTTAAGACTGGTAATGGGCTGTTGGCTGATGGGGGCTGTCTAGTAATGGGCTATGGGGGGGTTAGGACTGATAATGGGCTATGGGGGGGCTAGGACAGGAAATGGGCTGATGGGGAGGGGTTAGGACTTGAGGTGAACCCAGCATATCCACTGCTTGCCCAATACAAGCATTGTGGAACCTGTGTCTTTTGGGGAAAGTGCTAGGTACTTGTGACCTAGATTGGCCACTGTTGGAAACAGGATACTGGGCTTGATGGACTTTGGTCTGACCAAGTATCTTATATTCTTATATTGAGGTATTGTCCTTTTTATGTCCTCTTTGGAGTATTTTTAGTATGCTTTTAGCTATCCCTACATTTTGAATTTCTTATGTTCCTTTGTGATTGTTTTGAATGTCTGCCTTATTTTGTTTGATCTTAAGATTTTCATTTTGTTACAATATTTGTTTTTATGTATCACTTTAGAAGTTTTAACGTTGCATTTATATTTTATGTTCTTTGTTTGTTGGAAGTTTGACCCCCTGAAGAAGGCGTTCTTGCTGAAGGACGGTCTGTGTAAGGGTTGTTTTAACAAGGTTGTATCTTCATCAACTAAGGGTTGAGTCCTCTCTTTCACCTCGCTCCTATTTGCTGTGCTAGGTTCCAAAAAAGATATACAGGTACGACAATGCTTGTCCCGAGATAAACAGTAAATTTCCTCAGTCCTCTTTTGGTTTATGGAATTTTCCTCCAGGTACTCGTCCAAATCTTTTTTAAACCCAGAAGGACTAGGGGACATGCAATGAAGCTAAAGGGTAAACTATTTAAGACAAATAAGAGAAAATATTTTTTCACTCAACGTGTAATCAAACTCTGGAATTTGTTACCGGAGGATGTAGTAAAGGCTGTTAGTGTAGCTGGGTTTAAAAAAGGTTTGGACAAGTTCCCAGAGGAAAGGTTCATTAATTTATACACCTCTATCATATTTCCACTCAGCTGTCTCTTTTCCAAGTTGAAGAGCCCTAACCTTTTAATGCTTAAACATTTGGGGGCTCTTTGTACCTTTTTTATTTCTGCTATATCCTTTTTAAGATATGGTGACCAGAATTGTTCACAATATTCAAGGTTCAGTCCTTGGTTTTATTGGTTTTATTATCTATTCCTTTCCTTACAATACCTAACATTCTATTTGTTTTCTTGGCCGCCACTGCACAGTAGTCATATGGTTTCAACATGTTATCCACGATGATTCCTAAATCTTTTTCCTGGATGATGATTCCTAATGTAGAATCTTGCATTGTATAACCATAGTATGGGTTTTTCTTTGCACTTGTCCACATTAAATTCCATCTGCCATTTGGTTGTCCAGTCTTCCAATTTATCAAATCCTCTTGCATTTTTCACAACCCTCTTGTGTTTTAACAACTTTGAATAATTGTGTGTCATGTTTAGTGCCGCTGAATATCCCCTGAATATCTGACTGGCCAGAATGAACAAATGGATGATTAAATGCTCAAAGAAAGAGCAGGAAAGCTAACAAAAGTTACAACACATTAATGATAATGGGTGATTTCAATTACACATGTATCGACTGGGTCAGTGTCTTGGCAGGACATGCTAGGGAGATAAAGTTTCTAGATGAAATAAATGACTGCTTCATGGAGCAGCTGGTACCTGACCTGAAAAGAGGGGAAGCCATTTTAGACCTAGTCCTTAGTGGAACATAAGATCTGGTGCAAGAGATAAGGGTGTAGGGGACATTTGGTAATAGTGATCATAGCATGATTGTGTTTATATATTTATTTATTTGTGTGCTTTTCTATACCGCCCCTTCCAGAGATCAGGGGCGGTTTACAGAGAACAAAGAAAACAACAATGACATAGAACAGTTTGAGAACATGTTAACTATTTACAATGACCAGGCCAAACTTATATTTCAATGAATACATAATAACTATTTATACCAAACAGGAATATATCAGTTTTATACAGGTTTACATATTACAGCATGTACATATAGGTTTGATGTCGAGTGAATTGTGTGAAAAAATGGTATGGCCTATGGGAGTGAGTAGGCTGGAGCAAGGGGAAAATGATACATGTATTAGGTAGGGTCAACTTGTGTTTGATGATCAGCATGCTCTTGTGATATCTGATCAGTGGTGTGTTTGATTTAATAAATGGAGGAGGGACGGTAAGGAAATCCACAGTACTACGTTTTAACTTTCAAAAAGGAGACTATGATAAAATGAGGAAAATAGTTAAGAAAAAACTAAAAGGAGCAGTTGCAAAGGTTAAAAATTGTTTAAAAATACTATCTTGGAAGCCAAGACCATCTGTATTCCACGCTTTAAGAAGAGTGGAAAGAAGTCCAAAAAACTGCCAGCATGGTTTGGTAAGGTCAGAGAGGCTGTTGCTGCCAAAAAAGCATCTTTTAAATGATGAAAATTGGGGAGGGGAGGAGTCTAACTTTGGGCAAGATGGACGTGTGAGAGCTATGCTCTGGAGGGTTAGGTCAAGAATCCTGACTTCTGCTGTTTTTATTAGAGCGTATTCTACCTATTTTGGAAGCAATCAACTCTGGATATATCTGGCCCCAAACCAACGCGTCTGGATTATCAAGGAACACAAAGCACCAGTGCAAAGCGAACTGAAACAGAGCCTCTCTCACGTCACAAAATGGCGGTCATCCGAGATTGCCCTGAAGCCTTGCAGGAACTTCTCTCTGAGATTCGTGCTGTTAAAGACATGGTTAAATCAAGTGGAGACTTGCTGACCACAATGCCAGAAGATATCAATGCCTTAAAAAACAGTTTGGAGTCAATCACGGTGAGACTGGAGAAGGTGGAGAACATGGTGGCAACACACAGGGAGCAGTTCATGGCCCTTGAGAAGCAAGCAAAGCTGATCCGGTCATTGCAGAGAGACCTGGAAGATGGTAACAGTCATGCTCGGAGAAACAACATTAGGATCCTGGGAGTTCCCGAAGGAGCTGAAGGCCCAAATATGATAGCTTTCTTGCAGTCAATGATCCCGGGTGTGCTAAAAGTAAAGTTTGCTATGCCATTTGAGATCGAACGTGCCCATCATGTGCCTACTCAGTCTGCGGTTTTGGGCAAGCATCCACACCCAATCATGCTAAAAGTTCTGTGATTTCAACAAATCACGCAAATTATGGAAGCAGCCATATTGCACTCTCCATTGGAATATCAAGGGCATAAACTAGACCTTGTCTTCCTACCAAACTCCCTTCATAACCTTTTCAATTCTGACTCAATTAAATCCATACCTGTACCATGGTCAGACCACCACCTCCTAAAATTCTGTATCACATACATAGATAACAATCAAACAAAAAGACCACAACTTTCTCCAACTAATAGATTCAAGAAATTCAATGAAGATAATTTCCTAGACCAAATAGTTCCACACTTGCAACTCACACCAACAAATCTTGAAGAATCAATTAACACCTGGAACAAAACAATCACCCAAGCTGCAGAACGAAAATTAACCCCAACACACTCTAACAATAAAGATAATAAGACCAAAACCAAGGATGCCCCATGGTTTAATACCACACTCAAACAATTGAAAATAAAGTTAAGAAAAACAGAACAAAAATGGTGATGGACAAAATCACTAACAAACCATGAGAAATTCATAAACACTCTCAAAATATACAAGGAGACAACAGATAGGGCTAAAAGAAATCACTATTCCAGCTTATTATCTAAGTCTATCAATTGGCCTAGGGAACTGTTTAGTATTGTACAAAACTTAACAAACAAAAAATACAACACAAACAAAATGAACATAGATATATCCCCACAAGTACTAGCACATTACTACATGAACAAAATAAAACCCCAAGTGACACCCTCAACAACATGCAATAAAATAAAATACAACCCAACCGATACCTGGTCGGAATTCAATCTGATATCAAAGGACACACTCAAATCCATAATATCTAACATAAACACAACAACCTCCTCTCTAGACCCATGTCCAGTAGACTGGATAAAAAAGACACTACCAATACTATTGCCTTTCATTCTGCCAATGATCAATCTATCTCTAGAAAAAGGTTACCTACCATCATCCCTAAAACATGTACAAATACGACCAATCCCCAAAAATAGCACCCTAGACAAATCATCTCCAAACTCATATAGACCCATATCAAGCATTCCCTCCATGGCTAAACTAATTGAAAAAGTAATCCAAACCCAACTTCAAGATTTCGTTGACACATCGGCCCCTCTCGATGACCACCAATGTGGTTTTCGACTATATCATGGGGTAGAGACGCTTTTAACAGTTCTATTTGACACGTTAACAAGAGGGATAGATGACTTCAGATATCTCAGCAGCATTTGACAGCGTCAACCACACAACAATGTTAAGCAGACTCCAACAAATAGGACTAACCTCTACAGTATATAGTATATAAATGGTTCAACTCATACCTAAACAATAGGACCCTAACAATGAGAATTAACAACCAAACATCTGACACTTTCAAGCAAGAACAAGGCCTTCCACAAGGATCTGCACTCTCACCACTCCTGTTTAATATTTACCTACAACCAGTCTGCAACATTTTTAAACGACTTGGCGTCCACTACCATATATATGCGGACGATATAATGTTTTACCTCCCATTCAAGATCCCAAACCTACCGATGCAATTAATAACAGAATGCTTTAATGAACTCACAATATGGCTCAATGATCATAACCTACACATTAACTTCACAAAAACAGACGTTCTATATGTCACAAGAAATCAAAATTATACACCCCAAACTCCATTGTCCTAAATAACCATGAGATTAAAACAAAAAACGAAGTAAAGTATCTAGGAGTGATACTTGACAAAAAACTTAGTATGGAGTCACACATTAAAAACCTAACAAAAAATATACACTTTAAACTCAAAACACTGAAACAAATATGTCGGTTGATTCACCTGCAAGACTTCATAGCCATAATACAAGCAATCATAACACCCCACTTTGACTTTGCAAACTCAGTCCTTCAAGGCATCACGAAACAAAATCTTAAAAAGATCCAACTAGCACAAAACGTAGCAGCCAGGATTATACTGAAGGTACAATCAATAGAACATATTACACCCATCTTAGCTAAGCTCCATTGGCTCCCAATTCACTGCCGAATAAAATACAAAATACTAGTAACTACCTTCAAATTAGTAAATAATCTTGCACCATCCGCCCTTAATACCTTAATCACCTGAATGCACACAAAGGAGTAGAAACTTAAATAAAATAGCAATACCAAAAGAATATACAAAATCTAAAAAACTTACCAATAATAGGGCTTTCTCACATTCAGCCCCTATCCTCTGGAATGAACTACCAGATGACATACGGCAGCTGACCGACATTAAGGAATTCCATAAAAAATTAAAAACACATCTATTCACCACACACTATACTGCCCAGGTTAATCCAGATATATAAAGAGACATAGGCTAACACATTATGTTGCTCAGGATTTTTTTTTAAATTATCTATTTATGAATTTTTACAATAAATCAAGCACACACTTGTACAGAAAAGAAATAAAACTTGTAAAATGTACAAAGGAAACCATTACAGCAGAAAAAACAATGCAAGAGTTATCATTAGCCCACTTTAGGGGGAGTAAACTTACAGCAAAAATGGAGAAATAATCCCCATCACATAATCTTATAAAGAAAAGGAAGAAAGGAAACAAGATAAAGGCAATGTTCGAAGAATCACTAAATACATGAATGGGTATACAAAACCTACTCAGGGAGAAGAAGAAATAAGTAACTGCGCACTAATAAAAGATGAAAGTCCTCAGGAGAGAAAAATACATATTTCTGTGCTTTAGTGAAAATCATTTTTATTATTATTATTAAACACATCACGACAGTTACAACACATAGCAGAAAAAGCTACACAACATAGGGCATGAATAACCAACGTAACCAAACTGGAGTATGGCTTAGGAATAGCAATAGGGAATAACAATAGTCAAACCTAGCCACTCAGTAATCTGCACCCAAGCCCTCAATATCAGAAATAAAGCCTGAAATGAAAAGGCTGTCAGCCCTCTCCACCAAAAGCAGCTAGGTATAGAGATATGTAAAGAGAACAGCAAGGTAATGTACAATCCACCCCGCAGACCCCTCCCACCCAGTACCTCTTCCCCAACCCTCCTCCACTCCACCCCTACCTCCCACCTCCCTCCCTTCCTACCCACCCACCCTCCCCTCCCCACCCCCACAGGCCATGGCTACCTCAAGTCCCCATAGGGAGAAAAGAAGAATGACAACACACTCATCTCCAACTCCAACAATCCGCTATATATCCCAGCAACCCCCACTGCAAGGCCCCCCACATCCCACTACAATTACTAAGAACTATCAGTGGCCAGCAGCGGGGCCAAGAGCGCCGTGAATTGATCCATCCTCCTCTGGCCTGTCTGCTGTGCTGTACAGCGTTCCATGCTTAACAAGACTTGCATCCTCCCCTCCCACTCTTGTACACTTGGCGTCGTGGGCGCTACCCAGTGACGCAAAATGGTCTGCTTGGCTACCAGAAAGCCCCTTTCACAAAACTGTCGGTGGTACATACTAAAAGGTGCACTATCCTCCAGAAAGTCAAACAGACACCAAGCAGGTTCAAGGTTCACCACCTGACCAATCCAGCCATGCAGCCGCACCCCCACACCCTCCCAAAATGATTGTATAGCAGAACAGAACCAAAATTTGTGGGCAAAGGTGCCTCTTTCCACCCTACAGCGAGAACATTGCTCCGTGTCTGAAATACCCATCCGATAAGCCCACACATCGGGCACGTAGGCGCGCCACAAAAATTTATACTGAACCTCCTGCATCTGCACCGATTCGGAAAGACGAGGTATATTTTGAAAAGCTAGAGAGAGGCACTCCACTGTTCCCTCCCCAACCCCATCCATCTGCCAGCTCCTGGCAAGACGCGTGATCCCGGACATATCCTCTCCCCTCAAGAGGTCCTCCCGCAATCGTCGCACCGTGATTTTACCCTCCAAGGCGCGGAAGAAACCCAGCATCCCGCTATCGCCCTGCCACAAATCTATCCCCTCACCTTTGTCTAAGGCGCGTAGAAAGTGCCTCACCTGCAAGTAAAAGTAAAAGTCATGCATTGGCAGCTGGTAACGTCTACGTAAGGAATCATAAGAATCCATCTGCGCCTCCTGCTCCATCCGCAAGTGGCCCACATATTCCACGCCGCATTGCACCCATCGTTTCGCTACCCCGCCCTGGCATCCAGGAGGGAAATCACCATTCCCAGCTAAGGGAAGACAGTCCGAGCACTGCCACGTATGCCCACGAAGTCGACAAAGATGCCTCCAGGCCTGGCGCAGTGCACCCAGGTATGGGGACTGTCGCCAATAAAGGGGCAGTCCTTTATTCGAACGGTGCAGCCAGTAAACTCTATGATATGGCACCGAAATAGCATCCACCAACCCCGGAGGTAGAATCTCTACCGTCCCCATTATCAGATCGCGAAGTGGCCGTAATAAACTGACCAAATTATACTCTCGTATCGAGCAGAAGCCAGCACCACCTACACTGATGGGTTTCAGTAACGTCGCAAAGGCAATGGGTGCTCTCTTCCCCCTCCACAAGAAATGAGATAAATGCCTCTCCAGCTCCTTCAGGTCCCTCCGCAGAAGCCACAGCAGAGCATTCCGCAGGAGGTAAATCCACCTAGGTAACTCAACCATCTTAAAGAGCGCCATACGCCCCTTCAGGGACAGCGGGAGCTCACGCCACTGCCGCAGTCGTTGGATCGTTTTACCCAATAAAGGCCGCACATTCACTTCATAAAGCCGACTAGGGTCACAAGGAAGCTGTATCCCCAGGTATCGAATAGAATCCACTGCCCAGACCAACGGGAAGGCCCCCTGCCAGCGGCCACGAACTCTCCGACCAATGTCGAGTCCCATCGACTTAGACCTATTGATCCGCATACCTGAGAAAGCACCAAACCGTTCAATGATAGCTAGAGCCTCTTCCAACGAACGCTGCAGGTCTGTCAGACACAATAGCAAATCATCGGCGAATGCACTCAGCTTGACACCACCCCCCGGCCATACAATCCCTCGAATCTCCGTCCTCTGTTCCAGTGTACGCAACAAAGGCTCCATCTGCAGAATAAATAACAGAGGAGAGAGCGGGCAGCGTCCCCCGCCGCAATTCAAATGGTGCCGAATGAAGGCCACCCACCACTACAAAGGCCAAGGGCGCCGTATATAACGCTTGCAGCCAAGTCAAAAAGGTTCCATCAAAGCCGAATCGCTTTAAAATTTCAAACATATAATCCCATGATACCCTGTCAAAGGCCTTCTCTGCGTCCAGACTTACCAACAACAATGGATCCCCGCATGCTGCACTCCAATCCGCCCCCAGTAATACTTTACTGATATTAGAGAAGGCTTCCCTGCCTTGGACAAAGCCAGTCTGACACTGGCTGATAAGCCGGGGCAGAATCCCTTGCAGTCTCTGCGCTAAGACGCTAGCTAAAACTTTCATGTCATAGTTAATAAGCGAGATCGGCCGATACGAGGCCGGGTCTTCCACCTCCTTACCAGGCTTATGTATCACCGTGATCGCCGCCGTACGCATGTCTCGGGGGAACCCCCTCCCCTCCAAGACATCATTGTAAACTGCAGCCAAGGTTGGGACAACCTGCAACTCCAACATTTTGTAAAATTCAGAGCTGTAACCGTCTGGTCCCGGAGCCTTATGCAGTTTCCCCTGCCGAATCACTTTCTGAATTTCAACCCCCTCAATTGGCCTATTGAGCGCCACTCGCTCTACCTCTGAGAGCTGTGGTAAGGGTGTCGCATCTAAGAATGCCTGTGCCGCTCCCTTATCTGCCGGCTCTGCCGTGTAGAGCCGCTCAGAAAACTGGCGGAACACCTCCACAACACTGCGGGGGTCAGATAGTCGAACCCCCGTGCTATCCTTAATCGCGGCCACAACCTTAGATCCCCCCCCATCCCTCATTAAACGCGCCAGAAGCGTACCAGCCTTATTGCCGAAACGGAACAGCTGATGACGGTAATAATGCATGGTGTAAACTGCCCGCTCGTTCAGGATATCATTGAGCTGCCGTTGAGTATCTAAATACAACGGTATGTGCTCAGATCTCCTGCTCCTTGCCACCAACGTCTGGAGCCGTCGCAGCTCCCTGGTTAACGTCAGCACCTTCCCATTGATGCGGCGCTTCTCCTGCGCCACATACGCGATGATGTGTCCGCGCAAAACGGCCTTCCCAGCCTCCCAGCATATACCGGCCGAACTGGCACTGGATTCATTAAAATGCAAATATTCTTCCCATTTCTGCACCAGGTACTTTTTAAAAGTAGGGTTCTGCCACATCTGTCTAGGGAAGGCCCAACGGGAGTCGCCACTCTCGCGTCCCTGCCAGTCCATCCGCACCATAGCATGGTCAGAGACCACCATCGGTTCGATCTCGGCACTGAGGACTCTGCCAAATTCTCGCTCAGCAACCAGAATATAGTCAAGTAGGGACCAGGTGTGGTGCACCCTAGACAGATGCGTGAAGCCTCTTTCCCCCCCATGCAACGCCCGCCAGGTGTCTACCAAACCGCCGATAAGACACAGATATCCAACTCCCTTTCTGCTCCAATCCCCCTGCCTTTGTCCCCCCGACTTATCCACCAGAGGATCATGGGGACAATTGAAATCCCCCGTGACAATCAACGGGATCCTCGGGGCTGCAGTTACCTTCCTACACATTCTTTGAAAAAAAGAATGGTCATATGTGTTAGGGGCGTATATATTACCCAGAAAGAATTCCTCGCCATTTAATTTGCCGTGTACAAACAAGTATCTGCCAGTTATGTCACCATCCTCACTCAACAGCTCTACCTTCAGGTCTTTACCAAACAAGATAGCGACTCCCCGTTTTCTCCCTACCGAGGAGGCCGCCACGACCTGGCCCACCCAACCTCTTTTCAATTTAGCATGCTCCTTCTCGGAGAGGTGCGTTTCTTGCAAAAATGCAATCTGCGCCTTGGCCTTCCGCAAGGCCTGGATTACCTTGGTCCTCTTAACAGGAGATTTAATCCCTCCCACGTTCCAGGATAGAAATCTCAATTGATTCCTCATTACCCTACATCTCCCACAGGCCACAGGAAACCATTCTGCTCCAGTATCGCCCAGGGTTGCCCAGCCTCAACCCTCGGTCCATCCATTTTGTAGAGAGGAAGGAAAACCTCTACCACAATCCCCCAGTACTCCCTCCGCCCAGAAAAACTCCCCTTAGCCTGTTCCCTTACCCGCCCCCTCCCATTGCCCTTGTTCGCTACTCCCCCCCACTCCACCCCAACCCCAACCCCAATCCTCCCCTCCCCCCCTGCCCTCCCTCCCCCCTCCCCCTCTCCCCCCGCTTCTCTCCTTCCCCCACTCCCCCCTTCTCCCAACCCCCAACACTCCCCAGATAAAAAATATACTATCCCACCCTCAGCCAACATGGCTGATCTAGGAGTCCCTGCCGTGCGCGGCGGGGCCGCCCCAAGTTCCCCATGAAGGGTAATATTACACATAGCTGCCCCATTTCAGCATTGGGCTTCAGGACAGCCGCCCTAATCTCTGCCAACAAGCACACACATACCACCCAACATACCAGAGAAACCACCCCCTCCCAGACCTCCCCAATCAGTCCCCCTTCTCACAAGCTACGCAGGCCACAATGGCACATACAATATTATGTGAATCTAATGCAAAGCACATTACAAAAATGGCTAAATTAACAGTAGGAAGACACCCTCGTTGAGGCATGAGAGATACCACGAAAAGGGTACCATAAGAAAATATAGAGAGAAAATCAAAAACGAAAAGTAGAGGATATAAGGGAGGAACCGAAAAAAGAAAAGTAATAAGAAGTAAGAGTAAAGAAACTAAAAAGAAGCATAACAAACGGTCAGGAGGGAAATAAGAAGGGACTACAGAAAATAAGAGCAAAAATGGAAATAAAACAATAGGAGATAAATGCAAAGGGGAGAAAAAAAACCCACAAAAGCGACAAAGTAACAAAAGTAACAAGAGTAAGGGAGATATTAATAGGCTAAAGTCAATATACAAACAACGATGCGGCTGCCACCGTGCTGACTGCAGGCCTACAGTCAGTGTACCGCGAATCCTGAAGCGGGCCACAGCCGGCTCAGAGCGCCATGCTCCATGCTGCAAGAACAGTTAATGGAGCTCCAGCGCGCCAAAACAACAGTCACTGTCCCTGCCCCGGAATCAGGGCCAAGGAGCTCGCGGTCACAAGCAGAAAGTCAACCATGTATGGAGGCGTTCCCTCTCACCGGCCTGAGGCCGGGCTCTGCTCCTGTTCCCCCTCCTGCGGCGGTCTATTCTTTTCCATCTCCTTCAGGAAGACCTGGGCTGCTTTCACCGTCTCAAAAGTCTGGGTCTTGCCCATGTTATAGACCCGCAGAACAGCAGGAAATGCCAATGCAAACCGCACATTTCTCTGGAACAAGGCAGCACATATCGGAGTAAACTCCCGCCTTTTCGCGGTAACCAGGGCGGAGTAATCTTGAAACAAGAGGAGCTGGCTATTATCTAAGGTAAGCTGTCGGTGCTGGCGAAAAGCCTGAAGCAGACGCTCTTTGTGGGCAAAATTAAGGATTCGAGCAATCACCACTCTGGGCCTAGGTCGAGTCGCCATTTTTCCTCCAACTCGGTGTGCCCTTTCCACTTTGATATCGCCCACTAACGCATCTAGTCCCAAAGCCTTGGGGAGCCACTGCTCAATCAAAGGCACCAGCTGTTGGTCAGTAGTAGCCTCCGGAATTCCTACCAATCTGATGTTATTTCAACGTGATCGGTTCTCGAGGTCGTCAATTTTGGCTTGTAAGCTTTCTAACTGAGACCTCGTGCTCTCAAGCCCCCGAGAATGCCAGCCCTCATCCTCCTCCACAGCTGCCATGCGACTCTCCAGCTCCTCAATCCTCTGGTTCATTTCAGTCAGCGACGTGCCCATAATTTCTAATTTCGACAAAATCTGGTCGAATTTTGGATCCAGCTGTCTCACCACCTCTCTCGCCAGATCTTCAGTAGCCGACTCTATGCTGTCTTTACTCGGCGAGGAGGGCTGCGGGGCAGACATGGCCTGCATGCTAGGCTTAGGCCCCTTCTCTTTTTCTCTCTCTTTATGAGCCGGGGGTGGCATCGTGTTAGTTTGGACAGCCGCCCGCGGGAAACAGATGTTCCCCTTCTAGCAGTGCAGTTTACTGGGGCAAATTGTAAGTATTTCAAGCAAGTTTCTTAAGGCGGCCCCGGAGCGAGCAAAGAGACGTCTTCACCCGCTCATGCGTCACGTGGACTCCTCCATATTTCTGTGCTTTATACGTAATCAAACATTTACAGGGAAATCTTAACATGAATGAAGCACCTATACGAACCACCCCTGGCCTCAGTAAAAGAAACACCCTCCGCCGCTTCTGTGTCTCCTTGGCGACATCTGGGAAGAGAAGGATTTTTTTTCCCATAGAACAAATTAGCTCTCTTTTTATAAAACAGCTTCAGCAACCATTCTCTATCTGACGACAGAGCTAAGGTAACAATGGTGGATAAATGAGAAATTGTGTCCCAAATGCTATCCAGGGTCACAGATGCAGGGCGGACCAAATCCAAAGAAGAAGGGGAAAATTCGAACTTCGAATGCCCCGATCCACCTTCCACCACCGAAAAAGAAGCCACAGCCTGAGAAGCACCTTCGCTGCGTGATAGCAAATTTTTGCCGAAATATCAGCCTGAAGATCCCCTGGGTAACCTCTGGCGGTCTCTGACGACGAGTCCCGCTCCGACGCTGCAGCAAACACCACTTCAGATGATTGCACCTCATCCCTCGTTGACAGGCCTGCCGCTAGACCAGGAGGAGCGGGGGGAACATGCCCATTCGGGGAGAGTGAGATGTCCAGGGTGGATAGCGCCAACCCAACCTCCGCTGGCGTATCCAAGACTACTCGAATCCCCTGAACCTGATCCTTCGATAGCCGAACAAAACGATCCATGGGACCCTCACTGTTAGGCAACGGCTCCGCGGGAGCAGCCTTAGATTTGCCTTTCCTCTTAGGCATTGTCGGCTAGAACTTCACCGCCGCCATCTTGACAAGAAGCCACTCCCCCACCATGTTACTCAGGATTAACCTAGAAATACTAAGAGACATGGGGGTATGTTTACTAAACCGCGTTAGTGCAATTCGCGTTAGGAGCCGCGGTAGTAACAGAAACCCCAAATAAGGACATGGGTGGTACATCGCCACCACTAACGCGCGTTCACAAAATTAACGAGCGTTACCGGGCGCGGTGGCGCGTTACTGCGCGTTAATCATAAGAAGACGTACAGACACAAAGCACTAAAACAGAGCTGTAGCACAATGGTTACGGTACTGACCGCTGTTACAGGCAGTGTGTCTAACGCAGAAGGCTGTCCCAGGCATCAGCCTGTACATTACAGAGGGAATGAAGAGGCTTGTTTTTCGGGACGTTGAGTATGGGTGGCTAGCCACGTACGTTGGTGCGTGCGAGGCTGCGTGCGTTGGTACGTGCGTAGCCCTGTGCGTAGCTGCGCGTGTAGAATCGTGCATGGGTACGTGTGTTCTTACGTGCGTGGGTACATGTGTTTTTACCAGTGTGGGCATTGTACATTACAGACTCTGTAGGGTGTCTTGCACCTATGCATTATGCTACCAGATGTACGTGTGATGGGCCATGGTTTATCAGAGCCTGTGAGCAGGTGCTGCGGTTTCACAGGGTTGGAATGTGCCAGTCACCCCCATGATGCACTGCACATGCAAATCAGCTGTCCACAGATACACACCATGGGGAATGCACCCCCACAGCAACTCGGCCTGGTAGGGGGAACTGACCATGTGCACCCCCACAGCACCTCGGCCTGATAGGGGGTACTGACCGTGTGTTGTACTGGCACAGAGTAGCTACACACCGTCACATTGTGCAGGTACTGTGCTCACCCTGAGGGTGCAGTGAGGCATCCAGCACTAGGTCCACAGCACCGTCCATGGCTGAAAGAGGCCATGGCGCAGGTCCAAAGCAGTGTTACTGTGTGAGATAGGTAGTTTCTGCAGGACCACCGTGGACATCTCCATCTGTTTCAGGCAGGTGTAGCCCCATACACCACCACCCCCCCAGGGCCAAGGGTGGCAAACAGGGTCACCTATCAAATGATCCACATTCTACCTCCCTGCAAAGGTGGCAGTAGAGGGGAACATTAACCCTAGTCCTGCTGAGGAACAGACACCCCACAGGGCAGTCAATGCAGCTCTGTACACAGCCATAACACAATAGCAAACAGACATTAGGCCTGGATATGGTATGCTGCTCCCCACCACTATCTGATATTCCCCTGGTGCAAGCCACTGCACCCTACAAGCCACTCCATCACAACACCTACCAGCTGCAAACAGTCTGCTAGTGCCCAGTGGATATGCCTGCACCCAGAACTGGGATGCCAGCATACACAGCAAGCATATACATCAGTGACTGGGCCCCAAAAGGAAACCCATATTTATCACATGAGAGAAATACTAGATAGCACCATGGGAGTGCCTAGCCATGCTGCGGTCACTGCACAGTCAGTGTGAGAGTGATCTCTCAGCAGGATATACTGAGGTCACCCTGTCTGGGTAGGTGGTGGCCGGGCACTACAATGTGCCTGTCACTGCCCTATGCCCTGTGCAGATGCACCCTGGCCAGGCCACCCTGTCCGGCCTATACCCATGGTACCTTGCTCCTCATTATGCACATAGGCAGCCCAATACTGGCAACGTTGCTGGCAGTGTGGACTGTGGAAGGTGTTTGCAGCCACCACACACTGGATAGACAGACAGCCACCCCCACACCTATTCCAGCATTGTGCTACTATAGAGGTGGTCAGCAGCCATAGCCACCACACCAGTCATGGGCATAGTACAGGCATGGATATGGTACACAGGGCTGTTGGGGGGTCACTCCCCAGGGTGGTGAACACTGTCAGAGACCAGACCTGCAGCAAACACCGCAGACATCGGAATGATTGTTATGGTGGAGCTCAATGAGCGAACTGTGCTTAACGTAGGAATTGATATCTGCCAGTTCTCATAGGGAACATTTGATAGCTCTGTACCATATACCCAGGTGTAGGGTGGCATTGCTATGGTATGCAACTGCTAGTATTGGGGGATACAGGCAGGGCCCAATGTCTTGCCTCTCCAGGAGGCATTGGCCAATGGGGCCTGTGGGTGGATGTGTGGCCCTGTTGGCTGCTGCTTTACAGCAGAGTTCCACGACTCCAGTCCTGCTGTTCCAAACACTGTTCGGGTTTTCATGCTGTCCCTCATAAATATGCATGAGCTACATCTGCATACCATGGGGGCGGTGCATAGATATGCAGCACAGGCATCTTTGTTAGGGGCAGCATGAGGCCGGTATGGTGTGGGTCCCTCCAGGACTGCATTTGCGGGACTCAGCTTTAGGTAATGTGCCTGTTTCTGGTGTCTGTGTTTGGTGTGGTAAAATATAGGCCATGCGTATGTTCTCTGCAATAAAGGGGTGTCTTTACTATCACTGTTTAGTGGTGGGTAAAACTATGGGGACTGGGCTGGCAGAAGCCCCAGCTGGGATTTGAACCTGTGACCCTCTGGTCTTATAGGTACTGGCTGTGTCTGTTGCACCACACGGTGGCCACAGAGACAGTGACGTCCCTTGAGTTAGTTACACCGGCCTGACGAGTCCGACACCCTGCTCTGCAACAGGTTTACAGTGGCCTCATTTATCTTGTATGCAGACAAAGGTGCACATAAACCTCTGAAGAGACCTCATAAAAGGGGCACACACCCATACCCAAGCTGGGCAACAATGATATCATTGGGCAACATTACACAACACTCCCAGGGCAGCTCCATTACAATGAGATGGTCTTTGAGAGGGTCTGCGGAGCGTAGACACTTCAACACATCATTTCGTTTTTATTTGGTGCTTCCCATGGACTGTTGTTCCTTTTTGCCCATTGCTATCACTGTTGCACAGCTGCATTATGCTTTTTAACATGTTTCTTGTGGTCATTTTTAACGTTTTATGTGATATTCTGTTCTGTGCAGATGTATCACACTGCTCACGTTTTGTGGGTTTCCCCGGTTTTTCTGTACATTGCTGACGGAAATGGTTTCTCCTCCCTTTAAATGGCTTTAACGACAGGTTTTCATTCGCGTTGAAATTCAGTTCTGGAAATCAGTGCGTTGGCCTCTCCCCGCCCACTCTCCGCCCATTGACCCCTTCTCTCCGCCCACTCTCCACCTTCTGCGCTGTTTTAACGCGCCACGGGGCTTTACGATCGTTAACCACGGTTAACGCGCGTAGTATGACGTTAACGGTCGTTCGCGCGTGCTTACGCGCGGTATACTGCACTTACAACCATTAACGTCATACAACGCGCGTTATTCACGATTAACGCACTTTAGTAAACATACACCATAGTCTAACGAACAATACTTATATGCCAAAACTAAACTAATACTGTTGCAAATAAATATTCCACCCTGTACTTAGTTGTCTCCCTACCCTTTTAAAAAATGTAAAAATGTAAAAAGTTAGATTACATTCCAAATATACCCTCTGGAATGAAACCTGTGTTGTAAGTATTTAGTTACAATGTTATCTGTAAAAAGTTTACATTTGTTGCATGTATATGACTAGGTATGCTCTTTAGCATACCTTGTAAACCATTGTTCTTTGTAAACTGCACTTGATCCATGGGAAAGAGCGGTATAGAAATGCTTGTTAAATAAATAAATAAACGCCTCTTTTTTCCGGAATTTGCAAAAGCGACGGTAGACCGGAGGAAACGTTTTTTGGTGCTGCATCCACGGTTGCTGCAGTTGCAAGCCCATTTCGGGCTGCTTTATCCTGCCCGTCTGAGCGTCACGCTGCATAAACAAACTAGGACATTCGACAATTCAGGGGAGTTGCACGCTTGCTTAGAAGACAAAAAACTGGTGTTGATGCGGTAAAAACCTTGCTTTACACTCAGCGGTGGACATAAGCTTGCAGAGTACCTTTTTTTTTTTTTTTTTTTTTAACTTTTATTTTCATTTTACAACAAGCAAAAAGAAACAACACACCAAAGGATACAAATACAAACATACAATAAGGAAAAGCAACCCCAATTACCCCCCACCCCTATGCTTCTTCTCTAAGCTGATAAGTATCATTATATGAGCGCTTACAAACAACAGTAATTGTACATCAAAACAAACAGAAATAGTATCTGCGATACAGAATGATCATGTGACAGAGATTTACACAGATTTAAACAGTCAGATGAGAGCATTGAGCAGTTTGAACATAGTCGTTGAGCATCTTCCATTTAGACAAGTGGTGGGGGGTCTGAGCGGAAAAAGCTAACATACGAGGTATTTGCTCATATTTACTGTAGAGACAGACATGATTCCACCATTCATTGGGGCTCAGATGGGAGCTATTTTTCCAGTATTTCGTAATTAGAGAAATAGCTATGCCCAGCATAAAGTCTAAAAGGAAGTAAGCCGATTTGGGAAGAGAGGGGATCCCCGCAGCTGAGCGGAGTCCCACTATCTTCCAAGAGAGGGGCTCTTGAAAGTGCAAAATAGATTGAATACGACCCCAGACCCGACTCCAGTAATACTGTAATGCAGGGCATTCATACATAACATGAGTGAGTGAACCAATGGCCGCATGGCATGTCCAGCATCTATTGCTCTGGGTGGCGTTCCATTTGGCTAACCTGTCAGGAGTATAGAAACATCGGTGGGCTAGAAAGAAAAGTGTCTGAGTAAGTGAGGCGGATCGAGAGACCCGTGTCACCTTGCTCCAGACTAGGCTCCATTGCTCCGGGGTCAAAGTTACATGCATTTCCCGCTCCCAGGATTTCTGTGCTATAGGAGTGCCCCTATTTACAGTATTACATAAAGTTTTGTAAAAGTTAGAGGCTACACCTGATAAGCTCCCGATAGATCGGATAATCTCCGATAATCCTTGGGTATGGGGTTCCGATGGCGGGAGCACCTTAGCACTCCGAAGACAATGCTGAAGTTGCATCAACTGAAAGTAGTGTTTCGCTGGGAGACCAAATTCAATTTGTAATTCACTAAAAGTCTTCCAGCGACCATCAGAGAACAGCTGGTTAGGGATCCAAATGCCCCTAGTGTACCAGGGGCTCCACGCCATCGGTTTATTTTGTATTTGAAATCGAGCATTGTGCCAAAGCGGGAGTCTATCTAGCGGACAAAGTCGGGAGTCTAGAGACTGCTCAAGGGTATTAAAGTCACCTAAAGTGTCTAAGAGCATTGGTGGATAGTGGGAGTCTGATGGGAGAGTCATACCAGGGAGATAAGTAAGAGGGATTGGTTTGCAAAGGTCCTCCTCTATATCCAGCCACACTGGTCTATTCGGTGTTAGGTCTTCCAGCCAACGAGCGCCTTGTTTGAGAAGAAAAGAGTGGTGGTATTTCAGGAAATCAGGGAAACGGACACCACCATGTGCTTTATCTGCTTGTAACTTATGTTTCGCTATCCTAGGTGTCTTGTTTTGCCATAAGTATCTAGTCAGAAGACCCTCTAAGTCTTTATAAGTACGTCGAGGTAGGAGACATGGCAACATTTCTAAAATGTAGTTCACTTTGGGAACAATCATCATTTTAATGGTTTCTAGGCGGCCCCACCAAGTAAGTGTTAAAGGAGTCCAGCGTTGAGTAAGCGCCCGGACCTTAGAGGTTAAGTCTTTAGCATTAAAGGTGATAGTGTCTTCTAAAGGAGAGCAGTAGTGCACCCCAAGGTATTTGACCATGCGAGGTTGCCATAAAAAGGGAAAGGATTGCATATCTGCCTGATGGATCAAAGGATTTAGTGGAAAGGCAACCGATTTGGTCCAATTTATCTTATAGCCCGAGAGTTGTGAATATTTACCAATTTGCTCTAGGACAGCCGGCACTGAGTCTAGGGAGACAAAGAGCATCAGGTCATCAGCATACGCTGAAAGTTTGATTTCCCTATGAGAGAAAGGGACTCCATGAATATCCTTGGATTTCCGGATTAGTAAAGCTAAGGGTTCGAGTGCGAGATCGAAAAGAAGTGGAGATAGTGGGCATCCCTGGCGAGTACCACGTTGCAGGGGAAATGGCTGAGACTTTAAAGCATTAGCACAGATACTAGCTGTAGGCTGTGCATACATGGTTTGGAGACCCAAAAAGGAGGAAACAATTTCTTTTGTATAAGTCAGGTGTAATCCAGCTGGGGGGCTCCTTCTTCCTTAGGTTTCCATGTCGATGTTTGGTTATTATAAAGAATGTAAAATATGTTTTTTCTGATCCAAATGATCTTAATGTTTTCATTAATGCCAGACTATCCGCAATAGTGTCGTCAGAATAATGGTAACATCTATATATGTTTCTCTTAAGGAGTTGATACTCTCGGGTCCTCCGTGGCTTTTTGATTTTTCTTATTGTGGGTTACCTCTTATTTCTTTCAAGTGCCTCTGCTTGGAAGTATCTCTTTCGCTTTTTCCCCCCATTTATGTGGACTACTTGGAATAATGTTTGGATTATTATCTTTATTTTTGTCTTATTGCATTATTGACATGTATTCTATTTTCTTGCAAGGGATTGTACATTTCTTGTTGTTTTTTGGAAAATTGCATAAATAAATAAATAAAAAAAAAAAGTGAGAGGCCAACCAAGGGTCGATCAAGATTAACTGCGGCAGTCAGTACATGACATAGGGTCCTAGCATTATCAGCAGTTGATCTACCGGGAATGAAACCGCACTGATCTGGGTGTATTAAAGTAGACATCTTGTCAGAGAGCTGGGTGGAGAGAATGGTGGCAAATATTTTATAGTCTGCGTTTAGTAGGGAAATTGGACGATAATTAGCTGTTAGTTGCGGATCTCTCCCCTCTTTCTCAAAAACTACTACATTAGCCATTGAGAAGGATCCAGAGGGAGATCCCTCCTCGGCCAGAGCAGAAAAATAAAGTTTCAAAAACGGAGCTAAGTCAGCGTTAAAAGTTTTGTAGAATTCAGCTGGGAGACCGTCCGGGCCTGCGGCTCGACCTGTGGCACATCTCTTGAGTGCCGATTGAATTTCTGATAAAGTGAATGGTTTGTCCATGGCCTCTCTATCTTCGTCAGATAGGGTCGGTCGCTGTACCCCTGATAGTAATCGTTCAAATACTTCTGGCTCGAAATCACATTCAGATTGATAAAGCCGAGTATAAAAATCACGAAAGAGTTCTAATATTTCTGTATCTTTAGTGACCAAGCTCCCCCCCGACGGATTGCGGAGAGCGGTAACACGCTTGGCTTCTTTTTGACCTTTCAGGGCATTGGCTAGCAATTTGCCAGCACGGTTACTTTCCCGATAGTACATCCCTTGTTGTGATTCAATATTTTTAGCAGCAGCGGTATATAAAAGCTGATTGTATTGGAAACGAAGACGTTGTAAGCGAAGTAAAATACATGGGTCAGTACGGGACGTGAGGAGACGCTCTCCAGCTTGTATCTGTTGTTCTAGAATCAGTAAATGTTGCTTTCGTTGTTTCCCCTGTCGGATTTGATAGCTAGTTATAGTTGCACGGATAGACGCCTTGAAACCCTCCCACCAAGCCCAGCTCGCAGTGTCATGGGGTGAATTAAAATGAAAGTAGTCTTGGATAGCGGCCTTTATGTCAACCTGAAAATCTTTTTGGTCTAGTAGGGATCTATCAAAAAACCAAGCACGGGGATGTTCACCTTGCGTAGTGACATGTAATGAGAAAGATATGGCAGCATGATCTGAAATATGGAGAGGATGAATCCTAGCCGTGTCCACTTGGGGTATCAGTGCTTTGGAGATAAGAAAAAAATCTATTCTAGATTGTGAGTGATGGGGGGCTGAGAAAAAGGTGAACTCTAAGTCGGAGGGGTGAAGCAGCCTCCATATATCTACTAACGCAAGATCTTTCATCAGAGCTGTAAGGGTATCAAGACTCTTGGGTGGACCACTCGTTCTAGGCGGCTGTCTATCTATCAAAGGATCAAGTACTTGGTTGAAATCGCCGCCAAGTATTAATGGAGTATTGGCAGAGGCCTGTGCCAACTGCGCAATACTTGCATAGTAAGCAGGGTTATCCACATTCGGAGCATAAATACAAATACACGTGATTTCACTATCTCCAACCTTAAGGTGTGCTCGGGCCCATCTACCCTCCTTATCAGAGCTAGTATCCAGTACAGTAGCTTGCAAAGACTTCTTAACCAAGATGGCTACCCCACACCGTTTGGAAACGGCGGGAGAGTAGGCAGCCACCATGTAAGGCTTAGCATTGAGTTTCAGTGTTTCAGCGGAGTTTAAATGCGTTTCCTGAAGAAACACTAAATCAGCATGCTCATGATTAAGATAGCTAAGGATTTTCTTTCTTTTGATTGGACTATTGATGCCTTTTACATTCAGTGATAAGAGTTTACATAAGGCCATTCAGAAAAGTTAAAAATTCTGAAAGAGAACATGATAACGCACATAATTTCACAATGTCCCTCATATTAACTGTATATGGCTGTACACATGACATGATAGAAAATAAGTTAATGAAAAACAATGAAGCGCCCCATATAAAAAAGAATCACCGAAGTGCATTAGAGAAGAAGCAGAACCCCAGAAATTACTGGCGACCATGTGTCTGCGGGGAGAAACCCCAGAGAAGGCCTTATTGAAACATATAACCTGTATAGCTGTGCGTGTTCCGAATCCAACCGAGGTGCACATCATGGAAGGATGGAAGACCAAGAAAGTTATAGATAAACAGAAAGAAAAGTCCAGGCAGTCTCTGTTCTAGGCGGTGATCACCGCGTCGGGCCATTCAAAATGGCGGGCAGATCCGGCGGGTTACAGATCCAAGTTGTTGAATTAGCGCATCTGGTCTGCTTCTTTGGAATCTAAAAATGTTGCTAGTAGATCAGGATCCTCGAATGTTCTGGTTTGGTTATGGAGAGTCACTCTGAGCTTCGCTGGATACAATAGGCCAAAGCGAGCCTGTAGCTGTTGAAGTCTAGGGCGAAAAGCAAGGAGTCTCTTCCGACGGTCAACTGTGGGCTTTGCCAAGTCAGGGAAGAAGGAGACTTTATGACTTTCAAACTCCAGATGATGATTCGCCCGGGCAGCATTTAGAATCTGCTCAACTTGTTGATATCTCAGTAATCGAAAGATGATAGGCCGGGGGGTCGTCCGATTGAGGGCCATGTTGGTAGGAACACGATGTGCTCGGTCAATTTCCAGATCTCTGTGAAAAGTGATCTTCAGCAAGGAGGGAAGAGTTTTGACCAGGAATTCTCTTATATCTCCTGCTTCGGCCCCCTCCGGTACTCCAATGAGCCTTACATTGTTGCGACGGGCTCGATTATTGCTATCCTCTAACTCTTTTTGAAGATTCTGTATCTGACGCTCAGCCTTGTCCAGTTTCACCAAGCGTACCGCGTGCGAGTCGAGGACCCCCGCCATGTTGTCCTGCCGTAGTGAGAGACCTTCAAGCCGGTCTTGAAGCACACCGAAGTCTTCCCGCATGGCTCGGAGCGCCTCTCCGTTGGACTGTACCAGTTCCTTCACACCGCGTATTTCCTCCAAGATCTCCTGTTGCATTTCGGGGTTTTCCCGAAGTGGAACTGTCTTTTGTGGGGAAGACAACTCTGTTTTGGAGCGTTTTCCGTGTGAAGAAGAGGGAGACCCGAAGTCTAAGCGCGCTGGTTTGTGGGCCGCCATCCCCCCCGAGGTACCCCGGTAAGTTCGGAGCAAAATATTAAGTTTAGGTAGGTATTAAGTCAGGATTCTGAGTAGGCCTCTCGGGAGCTTCAGCGCGAAGCGTCTAACCCGCTGGACATCAGGCTCCGCCCCCCGCTTGCAGAGTACCTTAATCTTTCTTACATGGGTAGCTTGACAGGATTTAAGGTCGTGAAGTTATGATCTAAATCATATAGAGTTGATATTCACTATGGCTCTCTCAGCATAGCTCCAGGGTATTGCTCTAGTCATACTGTTCTCTTCTTTTGTTCTTTCCTTTCTTTCTTTTATTTTTCTCATCATCTGTGGCGTTTGGTTTAGATCAGAAGGTGTCAAGGCATTGAAAGATAGGACGGCCCTCACATATTTACATTTATCCTTTTGTGATCATGCAATGCATTGGGAGGGGCCATAAGAACATAAGATATGCCATACTGGGTCACACCAAGGTCCATCAAGCCCAGTATCCTGTTTCCAACAGTGGCCAATCTAGGTCATACCTACCTAGCAGTTTCCCCAAAAGATACAGGTTCCACAATACTTGTATTGGGTCAAGCATTGATATCCTGGGTCCCTTCTTAATAATGGTTTATGGACCTTTCCTCCAGGAACTTGTCCAAACCTTTTTTTAAACCCAGCTACACTAACAGTCTTTACTACATCCTCCGGTAACAAATTCCAGAGTTTGATTACACGTTGATGTGAAAAAATATTTTCTTTTATTAGTCATAAATAGTTTACCCTGTAGCTTCATTGCATGTCCCCTAGTCTTTCTATATTCTGATAACGTAAACAATCAATCTACATTTACCCATTCCACTCCATTCATTAATTTATAGACTTCTATCATATCTCCCCTCACCAATCTCTTTTTTCAGGTTAAAGAGCCCTAACCTTTTTAGCCTTTCTTCATAGGGGTATCCTTCCATCACCTTTACCATTTTGGTGGCTCTTGTCTGAACCCCCTCTAATAACGCTATATCCTTTTTAAGATACGGCGACCAGAATTGCACACAATATTCAAGGTGCGGTCTCACCATGGAACGATATAGAGGCATTATAATATCTTTTGTTTTATTCTCCATTTCTTTCCTTATGATACCTAGCATTCCATTTGCTCTCTTGGCCGCCGTTGCACACTGGGCCGAGGGTTCTAACATGTTATCCACAATTACGCCTAAATCTTTTTACTGGGTGGTGGTTCCTAATGTGGAACCTTGCATCGTGTAACCATAGTTTGGGTTGTTCTTCCCTAAGTGTATAACTTTGCACTTGTCCACATTAAATTTCATCTGCCATTTTGATGCCCAATCTTCCAATTTATCAAGATCCTCTTGCAATTTTCCACAATCCTTTTGTGGGTATTTTTTTATTATTTATTTTTATAATTTCAAAATATTACATCCAAAGAATACAATGATGAAAAGAAAAAAAAACGGGCAATCCAATAAAGCATAGCATTCAAGAAACAAAGGAAATATAACCCCATTACATTCAGTCCCCAAATAAAGAAAATTGGGGGGAACTATTAAGAAATAACTAAATTAAGCAGGAACAAGTCCTACACTATCAAACACACATCAAATTAGACAGGCGGAGACCTATATGTCAGCCGTATGAGGGGGATCAGCAACTTTAACAATTACAATCTCTCTCGCTTCCAGAAACTGCAGAAGTTGCCTAGGTTCAAAAAACATATACACTTTCTGCTAAAAAGAAACACAACATTTAACAGGAAATTTCAACTGAAAAGTAGCCCCTAGAGCCAAAACTCTGGGGCTTAGGACTAAAAAATCCTTCCTTCTCATTTGTGTATCTCGAGATACATCAGGGAATACTCTAACTTTAGAACCCAGAAAAACTTCATTCATACTCCTGAAATACAATCTAAGGATATAAAATTTGACCAATTCTAATGCCATAGCCACAAGGAGAGTAGATTTTCCTGTTACAACCTCCAGGGAGCTTTCCAAAAACCCTGTGAGGTCTTCTATCCCTGAAGGAGCAGGTGGGGAGCCGGATTCCTGGTCCCTTGAACTCAAGGGTAGATACTGAGCCCTAACCATAGGAGGAAGTTGTTCCGGGGGAATCTTCAAAACTTCCCAAAAATATTTCCTCACCATCTCCATAGCTGGTAAAACTGGAGATTTAGGAAAATTCAGGAACCGCAAATTACATCTGCGGGCCTGATTCTCCAGATATTCAATTTTCCTAAGAGTCACAGATCTATCTTTAACTTGAGCAGTGGCCAAGTCTCGCAACCACTCCACTTCCTCCTCCAATCTGATGATTTTTCCTCCTTGCACCTCTTGGATACCAGGAATGGAAACAAAAGACAAACTCACAGGCCTCGACTCAGCTGCGGAATTTTGATCCGGCCAAAAGTGGTGGGGGGGGGGGGGGTTCTTGGACTTCCTGATCCTGAGTTGTACTACCGATGCTACTGTCTGAGGATTATCCCAATGTGGACGATGGCAAAGGAGGTTGAATGGGTGAGACTTGAAGGGGCATGGGTTGCCCCGATTCCATTAGCGACAGAACCTTTTACACATTGTCCTGCTGATGTGCGAAACATCTTAATGCATCCCTTTCTGATGTACATGGAAGCACATGTATACTATACTAGGTGTGTCCTCACAGATGTAACTCTTTTCTCTGATCTTTTCATATCCATTTGTCAGAGATTTTGGGAGAAAGACCTTCAATTGCTTGATGACCTCACATATCTCGGCTCTCATTGATAACTCTAAGCTGCTTATGAAAACGCAAGAGAAGTGGGAGACCCCAATATTGAGCTTGCAATACTTACAAATTTTGCACTATTTTGATACATCAGATATCAGAAGGGCAGTAGCCCAATCACCACGCTGTTGGAAGAGGATTCTTTTTGACTCACAGCATCCTCAGTCGCTCTTGGCATGACTGTACCGAACAATGGCCTCAGATCTCACATGTACTCCGAGGTCTTGTACCCAACAGGAGCGATGGGTGTCACTTATAGTGAGGAACTCTGATGAGTTTTGGTCCGAGATTTACATGTTCCATTTCATTCACTCTAGTGAATTCACAATTTCTGATCTTAGCTTGCATGTCGGTCTCTCCTGTAGACCTTTTCCAGTACCATAGAGCAGACGATCCATTGTGCTGGAGACTTTGTGGGCAGAAAGGGGATTTTGAACACCTGTGGTGGGCTTGCTCACATTTGCAGCGATTTTGGTCCTTAGTTTATACATTCACTACCAAAACCACAGGGGTACATTTCAACTACAATATTGAATCTTGTGTGCTGGGCTTTATGCCCGCAGATGTGTCTTACAGTTGTGTGTCTTGGATAGTGGCATCCCTGCTGTTAGCAGCATGTTCAGTAATAGTTAGATTCTGGAAAAGATCCAGAGTACCCAACTTCGATGAATGGTGGCCCAAGGTATGGGAGATATATCATTTGTAAAAATTAACAACAGTAGTTTGGGGCCATCCATTTGTCAGGGAAGAGATATGGATTGGAGTTCTTCTGAGTGCAAGGGGCTGAGATTCTCTGGGTAAAGGCAGAGGAGGCAGTAGGTACCTGGCAGTTATGGCTGGCTGGACTTTGATCATATGCATTTCCTTGCTATTCCACCTATTGTATTACCAGGCACGTCTCTCTTGGTGTCAGATATTAGTTTATACTTATGTGCACCCTTGTCATGTATCACATCATTTATATTACTGTTTGGGAAATAGTTACCACTGAAGTTGATGGGGAGGAGGGGTTGGGGAAGAAGGTGGATAAGGGAAGGAGGAGGAGTTAGGTGAGGGGGGATTGATAATTGTGGGTTTGGTTTGAAAATGATGGGATGTGAGCTAAATAAAAACTCTTTAATGCAAGAATCTTTGGGGGCAAAAGCACTAAGTAGGAAGGAGGAGGGGTAGGAAGATATGTTTTGCATATGCCTTTTAGAATTTTTGGTATTACACAACTGTGCTATGGTACATTGCTTAGGGAGTAATAGTGTTACTAGTACAATGAGTATTGCTTATCATTATTACTGTTATTATTTTTGCTGTTATGATCATTCTGCCCAATTAATTAGTTCTTTTATTATTTATTTATTTATAGACTTTATATACAGACACTTCTAGAGATCAGTGGCAGTTTACAATGAACAAAACAAATAGGTTTACATTATAACTTCAGTAGAACTTATTTACAGTGAAATGCAAAAGTAAGAGATAACTTTGCAATGCAATGTGTGCCTTTGAGTCCATCCTGACTCCTGGTGACCCAGAGGCTCCTGGGTTTTCTTGGCAGTGTCACCGGAAGTAGATTGCCAGGCCTTTCTTCTGAGGCAATGGAGGGTTAAGTGACTTGCCCAAGGCCACAAGGAGTGCTAGTGGGAATCAAACCCTAGTTGCTTGGTTACCAAGCCAGTGTTCTAACCACTAGGCTACTCCTCCACTCCACAGATAATGTTACATAGTAACAATGTAGAACTTGTTTACACTACAATTGCTAATGTTACCGATGTAGAGGATACCATTGATGTTAATGATCTAATATGTGCACTATCATCTGTTTATGCTCATGTCCTGCTTTACTTGCTGTTCAATAAAGTTTTTAACATAAAAAAGGGGCACTAATAGGGGACAAGGCCATAGCAGAGGTGATGCCACAGAAGAATTGAAAGGAATATCTATAAACCGGGAAGATGTACTACAACTATTTGATAAACCGAAGAGTAGCAAATCACCTGGATCGGATGGTGTCGAAAAAAACCTGAAATATGAGATTGCAGACTTACTATTAATAATCTGTGAACTATCAATCATCTGTAATACCTGAAGATTGGAGAATGGCCAATCTTTAAAAAGGGTTCCAGGGTTGATCAGGAAAACTGCAGACCAGTGAGCCTGATGTCAGTACCAGGAAAAATAGTAGAAACTATTATAAAGAACAAAATTGCTTAGCATGTATATTGTCATGACTTAATGGGAGACAGCCAATGTAGCTTTAGCCAAGGAAGGTCTTGTCTTACTAATCTGTTATGTTTTTTTGAAGGTGTAAATATACAAGTGGAGTGAAAGAGTAGCCTAGTGGTTAGAGCAACTGCCTGATATCCAGACAATCAAGGGTTCAATTCCCACTGGCACTCCCTGTGATCTTGGGCAAGTCACTTTAACCTCCATTACCTCAGAAGAAAAGGTTGGCAATCTACTTTCAGTGATATATTGACAAGAAAACCCACAGGTAGCTGGGTCACCATGAGACAACACTGACTTGATGGCACATAAAAAATATATAAATATATAGAAGTAGACAAAGATGAGTCAGTTGATATAGTGTATCTGGATTTTCAGAAAGCCTTTGACAAAGTACCTTATGAAAGACTCTTGGCAAAACTAAAAATTCATAGATTAGGAGGAAGTGTGCTACTGTGGATCAGGAATTGGTTAAAAGATAGAAAGCAGATGGTAGGGCTAAATGCACAATTTTCACAATGGAGAAAGGTGAATAGTAGAGTACCCTAGGAACCTGTGCTGGGTCTATTGCTTTTTAACATATTGGTAAATGACCTGCAAATGGGAATAATGAGTGAGGTGATCAAATTTGCAGATAAAGAATAATTAGACCTTACCTGCTAATTAGCATTCCTGAAGGAACTCCAGTCCAGTCCCTCTCCACTGGGTTGTGCCCCCCTTCCAGCAGCATGTAGACTGAGCACATCATCTTTTTGATGACAATGGGGTATAAGTAGCCCTGACACCTCCCACCAGCTCCAGTAACCTATTGGCAAAGTAGACTTAATGGAGAGACAAGTAAATACAGATAATACTGAACCATAACTAAACTATAAACAACTGGTGCCGCCCTACCCCGGGAGAACTTCTCACCATCCCCAGAAAAGGAGAGGCTTACCTGAACCGACAAACACGTGTCGAGGCATCTGACCCGTCCCACTCGCCACACCATTGAGAAGCTCAGCGGACAGTCCTCCGACCCTTATGTTTTGCTTAGCTCTTCAGGCCGGCAAGGCCTGTAAAAGAATAAACCATACCTGGGCGGGATCAGGGACTGGACTTCAGTTCCTTCAGGAATGCTAATTAGCAGGTAAGGTCTAATTATTCTTTCCTTAGCATCTCTCTAGTCCAGTCCCTCTCCACTTGGATGTACCAGAGCAGTTCAAACTTGGGCGGGCCCGGCAAGCCCGGACTGAAGAACCGCTCCTCCAAATCTCGCTTCTTCCGCAGCCTGGAAGTCCAACCAAGAATGCTTGGCAAAGGTATGTAGGGACAACCAGGCAGTCACTCTGCAGATGTCCAGCAGCGGAGCTAAACTAAATTCTGCCCATGAGGCCGCCTAGGCTCTAGTAGAATGAGCCCAAAGTCCAACCGGAACCTGCCTACCCTTCAAAATATAAGCCGAAGCAATGGCCTCTCTGATCCATCTGGAAATCAACGCCTTTGCTGCCGCCTCACCTTTACGCGGACCCCCGAACAGAAGAAACAATCTCTCTGACTTATGAAAAGGCTCCGTGCGATCCAAGTAATGCTTGAGGGCTCTGCTTATGTCTAAAAAACGCAAGCGTCCATCGTCCCCCCTTCAAGAAGACCGGGAAAAGGAAGGAAGGGAAATTGACTGATTCACCGAGATTACCTTGGGCAAGATAGATGGGACCATCCGGAGAACCACCCTTTCTTTGGAAAAGGCAAGAAATGGAGGGCGGCAGGACAAAACCTGCAACTCCGAGATACGCCTGGCCGAACAGATAGCCACCAGAAAAATTGTCTTAAGAGTAAGGTCTTTGAGAGATACCTGCTGCATTGGCTCAAAAGGCTCGGCGCTCAGGGAATCCAACACGAGTTTGAGGTCCCAAGGAGGGACCAGCGATCTCTGCTGAGGCCGAAGCCGCTGCACCGCCTTCATAAACTGTCCTTGCCACCTCTGCTGATGAAGGCAAAACACCTTATTTATTTTATTTATTTATTTATTTAGCTGTATTTATATACTGCTTTTCACCGGATCAAAGCGGTGTTACATGGGGGTGGGGGAATTAAGTACAAGGGTGGGGCCATCACCAGGGAGGCAGCATTGATGATTTTGACATAGGAAAGACTTTGGACATAGGACAAACGTTGGACATAGACAGGTTAGAGTAGCTTTGAGTTAGAGGTTCATTGTGGGTGAGATCGGGGGTTTATGGGTTTTTCGGTGGGGTTCGAGTTGAAGTATTCCTGAAAAAGGATGGTTTTTAGCTGTTTTCTGAATGATAGTAGGTCGGCATTGCTTCTGAGATAGCTCGGTAGAGAGTTCCATAAGGACGGAGCATAAAGTTCGAAGGCTCGATTGCAGGTCTGTTGTGAGCATTTGGTTCTTTTGTGAGGGACGGTGAGGAAAATGCTGGAGGTTTGTCTAGTAGATCTGCCGTGGGCTTGGCGAGCCAGTAGGGTGCGAAGCTGGGTGTCTTGTGTTTGATGGAGAGCTTTGTGGGTGAGGAGGATGACTCTGTATTTTGTCCGTGCTTCGAGGGGGAGAATGTGTAGTTCTTTCAGAATTGGGGTGACATGGTCGGTTTTCTTTGCCCTCTGAATGATTCTCGCGGTGGTGTTTAATGCAGTTCGGAGAGGGTTGGTGTGGGCGGCTGGAAGGCTATGCTAGATTATGTTGCAGTAGTCCAGATGTGGGAGTGTCATGGCTTGCATCACTGTTCGGAAGTCTTGATGTTCCAGGAGGGGTCTGAGACGTTGCACTGTTCGTGCCTTGTGAAATATAGTTCCGGAGGTTTTAGTGATCTGTTACTTTAAGGTGAGGGCTTGGTCAATAATAATGCCCAGGTATCTTATCTGTGGTTGTATTCGGATGCTTGTAGTTCCAATGATGAGGTATGTGGGTGGTGTGAAATCAGGGTCCTTTGTCACTATGAGGGCTTCAGTTTTCTTTATGTTGATGGATAGGTTGTTTGTTTGTAACCAGTCAGAGACTGCGGTGAAGCATGCTGATAGGTGGTTGTTTGTAGGGTTTGTGGTTGTAATGGGGGCGTAGAGCATGATATCGTCAGCGTAGATGTGGAAGCTGATGTTGTGAGTGCGTATGACGGTGCAGAGTGGCTGGAGGTAAATATTGAAGAGCATGGCTGATAGTGTGGATCCTTGGGGTACTCCCTGGTGTTGCTGGAATGGGGGGGAAGTTGAGGTGCTGGTGCGGATGAGTTGTTGTCTGTTTGTCAGGTAGGATTGGAACCACTTCAGCACGGTGTCCTTGATCCCAATAGTCTGTAGTCAGTGTATGAGGATGTTGTGGGAGATGGTGTCAAAGGCTGCAGATATATCAAGGAAGATCATGGCGTATCCGGATTGTCTCCCTTGAGTTCCTGTGAGGAGGGTGTTCATCAGCGTGGTCATGAGGGTCTCGACTCCATGTAGCGGGCGGAAGCCATGTTGTTGAGGGTCCAGTATGTTGTTAACATCCAGGGGTTCCTGAAGCTGCTGCTGGATGATCTTCTCGATTATTTTGGCTGTGAAAGGTAGACTTGCTATGGGTCTGTAGGATGTAGGGTCAAGAGGATCCAGGTTTTGCTTTTTCAAGGAAGGTTGGATGATCATGGTTTTAAGTGCGTCTGGCATGTGTCCTCTGGAGAAGGATTCTTTGACGATGCGGGTTAGTGGTGTGCTCAGTTCGTTTTTCGATTTCTTTATCCAGTCCAGCGGTGAGGTGGTGGTGTGGAGGCAGGAGATAGTGGCTGAAATTTCTTCTGTTGATGTTTCTTTGAAGGTAGTCCAGTCACTGTGCAGGTTGGGGTGGAGGTTCTCCGTAGTTGACTGTGCGGTTAGGTGCGGGTTTTGTGGTTGTTGTAGCTGTTTATATTGACGGGCCAGTAGTTCTGGTGGGATCTGCGGTAATTGGTCAGAGCTGTGTGGTGTTTTTGTCAGCTTTTTGATTATCTGAAAGAGCTCTTGAGGTTTGTTTATGGAGGTATTGATGATTTTCATGTGGTAGATTTTCTTCGCTTTGTCAGTCTCATAGCGATACGCGTTGAGTTCATAAAGGTATTTTATTTTGTCATTTTCGTTGTTGGTTTTCCTCCATTTTCTCTGACCCTTCTGTTCTTTCTCACTGGCGTCCTGTCTCAAACCTTCCTTTCTTAGCTAAGCTCCTGGAACGCCTTGTCTTTGATCAACTTAATTCTCACACTGAATCTACTAATACTCTTCACCCTCGTCAGGCTGGTTTTCGTCACAGACACAGCACGGAAACAGTCCTTCTAACACTTCTTAATGACTTGCATGTTGCACATGATCGCGGTGATATTTCCCTTTTGGTGTCTCTCGACTTATCTGCGGCTTTTGATCTGATTGACCACTGTACTTTGCTCTCTCGTCTATCGGATGTGGGATTACAAGGCACGGTTTGGCAGTGGTTCTGTTCTTTTCTTACAGCCCGCTCTTTTTCGGTTCACTCTGGTAATTAGTCCTCTGCTGCTTTTCCTCTCGCTTGCGGGGTTCCACAAGGTTCTGTTCTCTCTCCTCTTTTGTTTAATATCTTTCTGGCTCCTTTATCTTTGGAAATTCAACAGTTCCCTGTATCATTCTATATGTATGCTGATGACATTATTCTACTGTTTCATGCCTCTCCCCTGACGTTAGACATTACCCAGCTAAATCTCTGTCTTTCCCGGATCTCTTCTTGGTTGTCTCAAAACTTCTTGCACCTGAATCCATCAAAATCCACAGCCATGTGGGTTTCATTGACCGGTTCTTGCCCTTCCTTGGCCCCCTTGATTGACTCTACTCCCCTCCCTCTTGTGTCATCCTTCCGCTATCTTGGTATAATTCTCGACCCTACACTGTCTTTTCACCAATATCTTACTTCCCTCATACGTCGATCCTTTGCCACCCTGCGACAGATTAGGGCTGTCCGTTCCCTTCTCCCCCTTCCCTCCCTAGTCACCCTTGTCTTGGCCTTAGTTGTTAGTCGCTTGGATTACTGTAATGTCTTTCTCGCTAACCTCCCAAAGTATCAACTCCTACGCCTTCAGCGCATTCAAAATGCCGCTGCCCGTCTCGTCACATTCTCACACCGTTTCGACCTATCCTTCTTCGCTTGCACTGGTTACCTCTTTGTTTCCGTTTTCATTATAAGTTTCTTATTCTAATTCACCGTGCTCTTCGTACAAATACTCCCCTATATCTTGCAGATCGAATCTCTCTTCACACCCCCTACCGTCAGCTTCGCTCCCTCCATGCAAACCGTTTGTCTCTTCCTTCCCCATCACAGGCACGCCTTGAACAGACCCGTCACGCCGCTTTTTTCTTTTTAGGTCCAGTACTTTGGAATGCTTTACCACCATTTCTCCGTTTGGAACCCTCATATCCCCAATTTAAAACACTACTCAAAACCCATCTGTTTCAGCAAGCTTTTCATCTCTCTCCCGATGGTCCTCCCTGATGTTCTCTCAGTTGCTTGTCCTTATGTCTGTCCTGCCCATGTATCTGTTTAGTTGTGCATTTTGTCTACCCATGGTCTGGTTTTGTCTTCCCCTTTTTGGGGCCTTTTTATCATGTTTGTTTTTAAAAAAAACCCTGTTAATCTATGTTTTAATTATTGGCCCTCTAGTTTTGTTCTGTGCTGTTTTTGGTTTTTTGTTTTTCTATTTGTTTATGCCTTTATCCTTTTATACTTACTTTTCTGTTTTACTTTGGCGTTCCTTTCCTTGTCCTTGCATTGCCAACCTTTTATTGTACACCGCTTTATGTTTCGACGAAAAGCGGTTTATCAAATTTTAAATAAAGATAAAGATAAAGTTTTCCTGAGTTTTGTTTTTAGCTTTCGGAGACTGGGAGTATACCATCTCGCCCTTTTGGAAGGGGGTCTGGTGCTGGTTAAGTTTGTTGAAGCTTCAGACGCTGTGGAGATCGTAGTATTCCAGTTGTCTATGAGGTCATTGATGTCGTTGGAGTTCGTTTGTAGTTTGGGTAGAATTTGTTCTAAAAAGTCCTTTTTGTTGAATGGTTTAAATCGTCTTATGTGGGTCTATCATCCTTATTGGGTTCTCCCTGTAGTTCGTGTTGCTGCCTTATGTAGCAGCAACACGAACTACGGGGAGAACTCCACCTCTGCCTCACCTTCCATTCCATGCCCAGAGTTAGAGGGCCCAGGCTGACGCGGTAGCTGGGTGGACTGCTCCAAAAACACATTTTGGGGAGACTCGGACCAGAATAATTCCTCCAAGGGAGCTTCCGAATCCACAGTTGTGGAAGGTGGCGGATCCAGTACTGCCCCTGCCTGGATCCCCAGTTCCACCGAGGCTGCCTCTGCGCCTGCAGACGCCTGTCTCAGAAACTGCCCCCCGGCGGGTCCCACAGAGCAGACACTGGGGCTTAGCTGGCATTCCTTCTTCTCTCCCTTGAGGTAGAAAGATATGAGAGGACCCCAGGAGTGCAGGCCTACTCTAAAGACACCAAGCCTCCCGCCTCTCTTCCGTTCCTTGTTTTAAAATATCTATATATATTTCTTTTTTTTAACTATATATATATATTTTTTCAACTATATTAACTGTCCTGTGTGAAAAAATGACCCCCTGACCCTACAGCCTTATGGGGCTTAGCCGAGCCTGCCCCACGCGGCTAAAAAGCGCACAAAATGGAAAGACTCACCTCCTGACTATCTTGCAGGTCTCGGAGCAGCACGCTGTCAGCGACCGTGTGGTGAATTGTCTCCCACGCAAGACACCTCCCTGCCCGGCTCCCTCCTTTGTCCTTCGGTGTCCTGTGCCGTGCTGAAAATGCCGGACCGGCTCCTCGTCCTCCCGCCCACACGCTCAGCCACCTCGAGGGCTTCGGCAGCGAGGTAGGAAGGACGGAACTTCTTACCCCTGGCTCTGCCCAACGGAATGAAGCTGCGGCCTCTTGTCTTCACCGGCTTCTCCTCTTCTAAACTGCCGGCGGTAAGTCCTCCTTCCCACAATCCCCCTGAACCACAGGGGGAGGGGGGAGGGGGGGAGGGGAAAGTCTCCAACGTCAAAAACTGATTAAATAAATCAAGGAAATAAATTTAATAAATGAAGAAGAACAGGAACCCCAAAGCCCTGCACTACTCTAGTCTCTCCAGTAAGCCAGATCCCTGGTTTGCTGCACCCATTCCAGCTACTAGAAGACTGAGCACAAAACTAGAGCTGGTTGGAGGTGCCAGGTCTACTTATACTCCAGGGTCATCAAAAAGATGACGTGCTCAGTCTATCTGCTGCTGGAAGGGGGGCACAATGCAGTGGAGAGGGACTGGACTGGAGAGATGCTAAGGAACACAAAATTATTCAAAGTTGTTAAAATCCAAGAGGGTTGTGAAAAATGGCAAGAGGATCTTGATAAATTGGAAAACTAGCTGAAATTTAATGTAGACAAATGCAAAGTTATGCAGTTATGAAAGAACAACCCAAACTATGGTTACACAATGCAAGAGTCCACATTAGGAACCACCACCCAGGAAAAAGATTTAGGTGTCATCATGGATAACATGTTGAAATCCTCCGCCCAGTGTGCAGTGGCGGCCAATAAAGCAAATAGAATGCTAGAAATCATAAGGAATGGAATGGAGAATAAAACAAAGGATATAATAATGCTTCTGTATTGTTCCATGGTGCTTGAATATCGTGTGCAAAGCTGGCCGCCATATCTTAAAAAAGATATAATGGAATTAGAAAAGGTACAGAGAAGATCCACCAAAGCAAAGAGGATGGAAGAATACCCCTATGAGGAGAGGCTAAAAAGGTTAGGGCTCTTCGACCTGGAAAAGAGACAGCTGAGGGGAGATATGATAGAGGGTCTATAAATTAATGAATGGAGTGGAACAGGTAAACATAGATCAATTGTTTATGCCATCAAAATACAGAAAGGCCATGCAATGAAGTTATAATGTAATCAAACTCTGGAATTTGTTCCCAGAGGATATAGTAAAAGCTGTTAATGTAGCTGGATTTAAAAAAGGTTTGGACAAGTTCCTGGAGGAAAGGTCCATAAACCATTACTAAAGGGAACCTGAGAAATCCACTGCTTGTCCCAATACAAGCATTGTGGAATCTGTATGTCTTTTGGGAAACTGCTAGGTACTTCTGACCTAGATTGGCCACTGTTAGAAAAAGGATACTGGGCTTGATGGACCTTGGTCTGACCTAATATGGCATATCTTATGATTTTATGTTCTTATCCCTTTCAAGGCCTCCTTTAAATTTTTAATCCACATTCTGCAGCCGGGTTAATTCTTGCATATTTCAGGAAAAGTTTGCCCGTCTTATTCAATATGTTCTAATAGTGATCTTCCTTCTGCTATGGTCATGTATTATATACCATTTGATAGGAATATTTAGTCAGAATTTTGGATCCCAAGAGTTTCGGGCTCGGCCTGGAAAGGGTTATGTTCAGGAGCTGTTGCTACACACCCCGATACTAGCTGGGTGGAGTGGATGTGGCACTCGACAATTACCAGGCAGTGACAATATTGAGACATTGTCCAGTTATCATTAAGTGGCAAAAGTTAGGCACCTGGAAAGATAACTGGGCAGCAGCCGAACATCACCATTTCCTGGTTAGCTTCCTGCTTCTTCAGATAACCTGGATATCACTGCCAGGTGCCAGATATTGCCCCAGCATTGAATATCTTGGTGTAAGTTTCAGCGGCGAAAGCCAGCCACTGTAATCACACTATTCGCTGTCACTGAATATTTCCCTCCCCACCCCCAAGTCCTAGACTTATAAAAACAGCAAAGATCTATTCTAGTCCAGCTCTGGGTAAGAGTTCAGAAAGAAAAGATTCTGCATTTCCTGACAACCCTGTAACTTCGAGGTTCCCTTGGAAAAAGGTTGAGCCTTGCAACTGCCAAAGACCAAACTGGACTGCCATCCAGACAGTGAGTTGTTGTTGTTGTTAAGTGCCGTCGAGTCAGAGTCGACTCATGGCGACCCTCTGGATAGCTATCCTAAATTGTGTTCGGTCTTCAGTCAGGCGGCTCATTGTTGACAGACTGGTACCCGTAGCTGCTGTTATTGTATCGATCCATCTCATTGCTGGCCTTCCTCTTTTGCGTTGACCTTCTATCTTGCCAAGCATAATGTCTTTCTCTAATGATCTCTCTCTTCGCATGATGTGTCCAAAGTATGAAAGTCGAAGTCTTGTCATCTGAGCTTCTAAAGAAAGCTTAGGTTTGATCTCCTCTAGTACCGACTGGTTTGTTCTTCGGGCAGTCCATGGTATACACAGTATTCGCCGCCAGCACCATAATTCAAAGGCATCAATTTTCTTCCTATCTATCTTTTTCACTGTCCAGCTTTCACATCCATATGATGTTATTGAAAATACCATGGCTTGAACAAGTCGAATCTTTGTATGGAGAGAGACATCTCTGCTCTTGAGAATCTTATCTAGGTCTTTCATAGCCATTCTGCCAAGAGCAATGCGTCGTCTGATTTCTTGACTGCTTGTTGCTTCTTTATTGATAGTTGATCCAAGTAGGTTAAAGTTGTTCACAATTTCAATTTCTTATCCTTCAACGATGAACCTGTTGATTATGCCAGTTGTCATGATCTTTGTCTTCTTTACATTAAGGTGCAGGCCCATTTTGAGACTATGTTCTTTGATTGTGAGAAGCAAATGTTTCAGATCATCTTCACTTTCAGCCAGTAATGTGGTATCATTAGCATAGCGAAGGTTGTTGATGAGTCTTCCACCAATCTTCACACCTCTGTTGTCTTCATACAATCCTGCTTCTCTGATGATTTGTTCTGCATATAAATTAAACAGGTAGGGGGAAAGTATGCAGCCTTGTCTTACACCTTTGCTTATTTTAAACCATTCTGTTTCTCCTTGTTCCGTTCGAACTGTTGCTTCTTGATCAATGTACAGATTGCGCAAAAGAACGATCAGATGTTCTGGTATACCCATGCTTCTTAATGTGGCCCAGAGTTTCTCATGGTTTACACAGTCAAAAGCCTTGCTATAGTCGATAAAGCACAAATAAATATCCTTTTGGTATTCTTTAGTCTTTTCAAGGATCCATCTCACATCCGCAATGATGTCTCTCGTTCCTCGCCCTTTCCTGAACCCTGCAGATCTAACCATAAATAACCGAAAGAAAGCCAGATTCTGTCCAAGCAGGAAAAGGCATCAAGGATTTGAATGATATAGGGTTTGCATCCAGATCCAAATATAATTTATAGTACTTGTGCAATATTCTCAAAAATCATTGAATTTAAATTACCAAATTGACTACTTTAGCTGATAAAAAACTGCCTTGATTTCTGTTGTCAGCCAGCAGTACAAACATTTAGTTTACATATTCTGTCAGTTGCTGAATTAGAAGATATTGCTATTTAATCATTCTATTTCTGTCTTTGGTTGGCCCTGGTAAATATCTGTATTATTTTTTCTAAAACTAAAGAGTCATGGGATAGGAGGCAGTGTACTATTGTGGATCAGGAACTGGTTAAAAGATAGAAAGCAGAGGGTAGGGCTAAATGGCCAATTTTCCCAATGGAGAAAGGTGAATAGTGGTGTACCCCAGGGATCTGTGCTTTTTGACATATTCATAAATGACCTGGAAAGTGGAATAACAAGTGAGGTTATCAAATTTGCAGATGACACAAAATTATTTAAAGTTGTTAAAACCCAAGAGGATTGTGAAAAATTGCAAGAGGATCTTGATAAATTGGAAGACTGGGCATCAAAATGGCAGATTAAATTTAATGTGGATAAGTGCAAGGTTATGCACCTAGGGAAGAACAACCCAAACTATGGTTACACGATGCAAGGTTCCACATTGGGAACCACCACCCAGGAAAAAGATTTAGGCGTCATTGTGGATACCATGTTAAAACCCTCGGCCCAGTGTGCAGCGGCGGCCAAGAGAGCAAATAGAATGCTAGGTATGATAAGGAAAGGAATGGAAAATAAAACAAAAGATATTATAATGCCTCTATATCGTTCCATGGTGAGTCCGCATCTTGAATATTGTGTGCAATTCTGGTCGCCGGATCTTAAAAAGGATATAGCGATTTTAGAAAAGGTTCAGAGAAGAGCCACCAAAATGGTAAAGGGGATGGAAGGATACTCCTATGAAGAAAGGCTAAAAAGGTTAGGGCTCTTTAACCTGGAAAAGAGACGGCTGAGGGGAGATATAATAGAAGTCTATAAATTAATGAACAGAGTGGAACAGGTAAACGTAGATCAATTGTTTACCTTATCAGAATATAGAAAGACTAGGGGACATGCAATGAAGCTACAGGGTAAACAAGACAGGGTAAAATATTTTTTCACTCAACGTGTAATCAAACTCTGGAATTTGTTACCGGAGGATGTAATAAAGGCTGTTAGTGTAGCTGGGTTTAAAAAAGGTTTGGACAAGTTCCTGGAGGAAAGGTTAATAAACCATTATTAAGAAGGGACTCAGGATATCAATGCTTGACCCAGTACAAGCACTGTGGAACCTGTGTCTCTTGGGGAAACTACTAGGTACATATGACCTAGATTGGCCACTGTTGGAAACAGAATACTGGGCTTGATGGACTTTGGTCTGACCCAGTATGGCATATCTTATGTTCTTATGTTTTCTCCAAATGGGCTAGTTTTGTGCCTACCATGACAGTCATAAACCTTACTTCTAAGCCAGGATATATGGAAAATGATCTCAGTCTCTCTAATTTACTGCTAAACTTAGCATAGTACTTGCATGGTAAGATGTAACTTGTATGGGTCATTTATCAAGGTGCCTCGAAATTCTTCTTAATCATGCCACGTTATCTTGATTTCTTACTGAATTTCTTGGTACTTGAAGATTTTCTTTCTCTCAAGTAGTTGCTTGGGAATGACATCTCTATAGAAACACGTCAGCAGAAAAAGATCATATAGTCTATCTGGTCAAATATTATTGTCTCTTTTTTTCCTTTAGAGATCTTCTGTGTTTGTCCCATGCTTTCTTGAATTCATATGCTGTTCTCTTCCTTATTACCTCCACTGGGAGACTATTCCACGCATCTACCACTCTTTCTGTAAAGAAATATTTCCACATATTACTTTTGAGTTTATCCCATTCACCCTCATCCTGTGCCCTCTCGTTGTAGCGCTTACTTTCAATTAAAAGAGGCTCTCCTCTTGTGCATTTATGCCACTAAGGTATTTAAATGACTCTATTATGACTTCTCTATTCTGCTTTCCCTCTAACATACACATATAAAGATCTTTAAGTCTGTCCTCATATGGTTTATAATGAAGCTGTGGTCTCCAGAATTGCAGTAACACTTTAAATGAGATCACACCAGAGACTTATACAGAGGCATATCACCTCCTTTTTTCTGCTGGCCATTCTTTCCCTATGCACCCAACCATCTTTCTTGCTTTTGCTGTCACTTTTTCTACCTGTTTAGCCACCTTAAGTTCATCAGAAACAATCACGCCCAGGTCCTGCTCTTCTCTTATGGACAGAAGTACTTCACCCTGTACACCATACTGCTCCCTTGGATTTTTATAGCCCAAATTCATGTTTTTAGCATGAAATCTCAGTTGCCAAATTCCTGGCCATTCTTCAAGCTTAGCTAGATGTCTCTGCATGTTTATTTGTTTACATTCTCTTATATACCATGCTATTCTGCATCAGTGCAGTTTACATTGAACAAACTGAAATTACATTGAACAGGGCATTATAACTTGGAGATAACTATTTTGCAGGGAACATAGAGGGTTAAGTGGCTTGCCCAAGACCACAAGGAGCACCTGTGGGACTAGAAACCCCAGTCCTTCCAGCCCAAGGTTGCTGTCCTCTAGTGGGATTTGAACCCACGACCTTCCGGCCTGAAGTATTTTGCCCCAACCACTAGGCCACTCCTATGTTATCTACTTCCACCTGAGTGTCTATTCTATTGCAGATTTTGGTATCATCTGCAAAGAGACAAACCTTATCCGACAGCTCTTCTGAAATATCATTAATAAAGATGTTAAAAAGAATCGGGCCGTGGAAAGATCCCTGCAGCACACCACTGAGAATATCCTTCTTCTCAGAGTGAGCTCCATTTACCTGTATGCTTTGTTGTCTTCCACTCAACCAATTTTTAAACCCAGTGTAAACGGGGGTGCTTGTTGTGAAAGTTCCACCATCTTGGCAAAGCTATGAATTTACTTGACATGCAAAGGATTGTGGGTGTTGTAGTTCATTCACAGAATAAAGAATTGTAGTTGCTCGAGTGTAAAACAGAAAACAGATTTTATTTATGGGGTGTTATTCCCTTGCACAGATATGCTTGGTAACATCAACAGGATAATTTCTCCAGGAGCTTTATTCAGGAAACAAAACAAATAAGGCAACTGAATTACTTATGCAACAACTTAGTAAAGACCTTGATGGACCAGAAAAGGTCTTTCTTCTAGCCCCTGCTAATAAACTTTCTTAGCAGTGCTGGAATGAAAAATAAACCCAAAAGGAAAATTCTCTTTATCAAAAAAACCAGCTTTCTTCCTTTCACACAGAAAATAATTTTTATTCAAAGTCCCACGTGCACATGTGCCTTGCTCTAATCACAGGTGCTTAACCAGCTGCAAACCATTGCTGGCCCACTCTCCACGTGGCTCCACTTTCCCCACAGCTTTCTCTCAAAGAAACTTTTCTGGGAAGCTAAAAATCAGTACAGTTCCTTTTGGTGTTTGATCCTTAACTGAGGATTATTTTAGAACAGCAGCTTAGAGAGAGAACAATCCATGCATTCAACTTCCTCATTTGATATTTCCCCTTGCTCTTGAAATATCATAGGATCACTTTCATACACTGGCTCAGAGGATTTCTCTAACTGATCTCTACCAGGATAGAAATTGTTTCCCTGCTGTCTTCCTTGTGCAAAGCTAGGGAACAGATCAGAGTTCATACCTTTCCTCTGAACCTCAAACAATGGAATTTCCATCCAAGAAATAGAAGGCTATTTTTTATGTATATAATCAGGTGTCTAGCCTCAGAAAAAGGCCTGCCTGTGATCTTGTAAAATGTATATATGTATATATTTACCCCACCATTCTCTGCTACAAATCCTACTATACTACCCCATTGATCAAATGTATATCATTGTACCATATTATGTTGATGTGTGCTACTTCCGGAAATCAGATTGTATACTTAAATTGTATTGTTCAGACACCCTTGCTACGCAAGTAAACCGCTGCTGATCGCTGGAAGTAGCGGTATACAAATCTAGGACAAATAAATAAATAAATACCTGAGATCACGTTGTCATTAGGTTTCCTCTCTGGGTATTTTGGCCAGTAGGTAGCAAAACCTCTGTGCCCAGCTCTCCAGTCAGAATCTCTGGACTTCAGGTCTCTTTTCCCATACCTCTTTAAATAGGTATTAGAGCTCCTTCTTGCTGTAGATGCAGCCGTCTCCTTTATAGGTGCTGACTGGGGGTTCCTGGCTGTATATCTCCAAGCCTCTGGTTTCTTCCACTTCAATGAAGAATATTTGCCCCAAGAATCTCTCCCAGCATACGTACTACCTTGGGCTCCTCTACCAGACCTTCTGGACGTCTTGCTGTTCTTCCTTCTGTTCACGCTCCGTCTCTCCTTCTCTTGCCATTGCTGTTGCTTTCCTTCCTCCCCTTGCTGTCTGTCTGATGAATTTCTTCTAGCTTTAAAGTGCCTAGATGGACACTCCACCTTAGCACAGTCCAGGTGTTCTGAATCAAGCCCTGCCCTAGGAGATGTGTGATTAGGGATTACATCATTGCTTCTCTGATTAGGCACACGTTTCCCTACTTCAGCTCTCCTAGAGGCTTTCTGTAAAGTAGTGCATTCTGGGTTTGGTAGTCTTTTAGATAAACACTCTGTTTTAGTGCTTTTACCAGCCAGCACAGGTTGCTTATTCAGAGCCAATTCACCTCTTGTATTATTTCTTCCTGAACTATGATAAGCTTCCTTATCACACCCAGTCAGTCACTTTAGGGTCCATTCCTAAGGTGCTTAATTTATTTATAAGTCACCTGAGTGTAACGGTGTCAAAGGCTTTACTGAAATCCAAGTACACCACATCTAGGGCTCTCCCTTGGTCCAACTCTTTAGTTACTCAATCAAAGAAACCAATCAGATTTATCTGACAAGGCCTTCTTTAGATCGCCTCCAATTCTGCAATCCATTGGACTTCAGAAACCTCAATATCCTCTGTTTTATTAGCATTTATATTAATTTTCTCACCATAGAGGTAACGTTTTCAAGATCTTTAAGAGGCCAGTCTACAATCCAAAGCTATATGAGAGTACCAGAATTTCCAGCTGATTGAGGCTTGTATCTTATTCTATGATGTTAAGCCATTTTTCAATAATGATTTTAATCTCCTCTAGTACTAATCTTTTCTCTCAGTAATTTCTGCTTGAGTGTGATTCCTTCCTGTACTCCTGGATATTTATATACCCTTTTCTATTCAAGTTCCTTGATGTTGCACCCCTCAGACAGAGAGATGATTTCTATTTTGCTCAATTTTCCTCTAAAAAAAGTTGCCCTAGAATATTTGTCAAGGTCAAATCATTCTGATGTCATTAGAAAAGCTTTTCACTACTGGGAGTTGCTCTGATAATTATTGGTTACTGGAACTGGAGAGCTTCAGGATATATATAAATTACAAATAGGATGTTAAATAAATAAATAAATAAATAATATAATATATAAATATATAAATAAATATTCAAATTACAAATAGAATGTTACTTCTCTAGGATTCAGTCTAAATCCGTATCCCAAATTGCTGATGAGTAGGATTAAGCACCATACAAAACAGAAGTGATGACAGGGAATCTCCCTGAAATATTCCTTGCTGGATCTTGATATTAGGAATGATATACTGACCATCTTCATACTTTGGAAATTGTATGGTTTGCCACATTGTCATTGTGAACTTAATGTAGTTTATCAAACCAGGATTTATTTTATACATTTCAAGGCAATTTATTATCCAAGAGTGTAGGATGCTGTCAAAAACTTTCTTATAATCAATCCATGCTATACTGAATTTTCTGCATTTCTTAGCACTGGCCATAATGGTCTTGTTCAATATTAACTGGTCTTTGGTTCCCATATGGCATAGAGGAGTAGCCTTGTGGTTAGGGCAACAATCTAGTACCAGAAAATCCAGGGTTCAAATGCCACCGGCTCTCCTTGTGGCCTTAACTCTCCCTTGCCCTAGGTGCAACCTTAGATTGTAAGCCCTCCAGAGACAGGGAAATATCTCAGTACTAGTGTGTGTCTTTGAGTCATTGCAGACTCCTGTTGACTCAGCAGCTCCTGGGTTTTCTTGGCAGTGTGACCAGAAGTAGATTGCCAGGCCTTTGTTCCAAGGCAATGGAGGGTTAAGTGACTTGCTCAAGGCCACAAGGAGTGCTAGTGAGAATCAAACCCTAGTCTTTTGGTTACTAAGCCAGTAGTTCTATTAGGCTGATCCTCCACTCCTAAATACCTATAGTACCTGAATGCAACGTGCCTTGATCTAGTACTGGAAAGACGTCAGCTAGATATTAATAAATGCATTTCAATATATATTTCATCTGATTTATTGTCTTCTCCTTTCTATAACAATTGAATGTTTGACTTTTTTCCTTTTTAGCAGTAGTTTTTGCCAGGAGTTACCACCCTTCTTTGGGGATGGCAAAGAGTGATTGTGAGATGGGCTGTTGTCTTGGAGATGAGGATTTTATGATTGGGTTTTCAGTTTTGAGGTTTCTTCAGAGTTTCTGATTCACATGTCAAGGTGGAATTTTGCTCCTCTGAGGACAGGTAGGATAACAGGTCATCACAATATGGGTGATGTCAACGTCAAAGCCCAATGCAGGAACTTTGCTCACACTCAGATTATTATTGTCTTTTTGTTGCATTGTGCATGTATACAAGCCGATGCAGAAAACCAGCATGGCCTTAATGTGCAGAAAGCAAATCATTGGTGTCCCAGTGGCTCTGATCCACCTGCCCAACTAAAAATAACCCTGGTGGCCCAGCGGTCCTGAACCCTGCCCCTCCTCCTGGTACCCTTGCAAAGGATTCCTGCTGCTGTGCTGCCATCTTGAAAAATGGCGGTGCTTGGCCCCACTTGGGACCAAGCACTGCTGTGGTGGTAGAAAATGCATTATATGGCAGTATGGCCCCACCCAGTGCATCCTAGAATGCACCACACGGGACCAGGTGCTGCCATTTTTCAAGATGTTTAAGCCACCTCAGACCAGGCATAGAGGTATTTGCGCTTCAGCTGGTTGCATAATCCTTTATGCATTTCTCTGCATTGGACGCAGGCAATATTAGTATACCATATTAATATGTGTAGCTCATTTTCCTATAATTTAAATATGCTTGGTATTACTGTGTGCGCTTGCTTGTCCTTTGCTGTTTACACGCGCATCAATCTCTTTTTTGGTTTTCAGCCCTGGTTTTCTGCATCAACAGTATTTTGATGACATCAGGAGCTTTTCCCTATGCCTAGATCATCTGAGCAGAAGTTTGACACTTAACCTTAGATGTTCCAGTAATCAGGGAAAGCCCCTGAAGTCATCAAAATATGTCGGGGCACATATGCTCTAGGAGAGCATGCCAAACTTGCACCAACTTCTGTGCCGATGGGTTTGGCTTACTCTCCCAGTTTACCACTGCCATTTGCACCAGTTTAACACATGGCTAATTTGCATATGTGCCCCTTTCTGCATGCTGGTCTGAAGCCATGTGCTATTGGTGTGCCGCTAAGAGGCATACAGAGATATTTATTTAACTAGGTTTATATGCCGCTTTTCTACCAGTCAAAGCAATGTATATATATTTTCCCTTGTCCCTGAAGGGCTAACAATCTATGTTTTTGTACCTGAGGAAATGAAGGGTTAAGTGGCTTGTCCAAGGCCACAAGGAGCACCTATGGGACTAGAAACCCCAGTCCTAGGTTGCTGTTCTCTAGCAGGATTCAAATCTCTGGCTGTCTTGCCCGAGTAAATTTGCTCCAACAACTAGGCCATTCCTGAGCAACTTCTATGCTGGCTTTCTGCATCGGCCCGCTAGTGGTTTAGGGTCTCTTATAAAGGTTCATTAGCTGGTTAACAAGCATTTCAAGGTGCATCTACAGGCAGTTGGGAATACGCGCGATAGTATCTGCCTTTGCATACTAAAAAGCACGTCAATCAGTGAATGCAGGATGGGGCTGAGACTGGGCAAAGAGTGAGCATGGAAAGAGTATTACTGCTAGAGTCAGGGAAATTGCTAAGTACTTAGCGCAACACGGTTCTTAACAAATGCTCGAAGCTTAGCCAACAAAGTTCCGGACCTGGAAGCCCTAATGGTGGAAATGGATTTGGACATTGTAGCCATTACAGAAACATAGCTTAATGAATTGCATGATTGGGAAGAGACAGAGAAAATGGAAGAGGAGGAGGAGTAGCCTTGTATGTCAAAAGCAATATTAAAGCTACTGAAATGCAAGAGGCATAGGGGAAAAAAGAAGCGCTCTGGATTGTGTTGGGAAGAGGAGATGGCACTGTCATCCATACTGCTGTAGTCTACAGACCTCCGACACAAATTGAAGAGATAGATAACGAATTGATTATAGATATAGCCAAGATAGCCACAAAGGGGGAAGTGATAATATTGGGTGACTTTAATCTACCGGATATGGATTGGATTACTCCTTCTGCAAATCTGGAAAGAAGCAAAAAAGTTGTGGAAGCTCTCCAAGATGCGTTACTTAGAGAAATGATGATGGAACCAAGCAGGGAAAACTCAACACTGGATTTAGTACTCACCAAGGGGTGATAGCTTGTCAAATGTCTGCATGAGTGCCCCTGTGAGCAGCAGCGATCATCACATGGTGTGGTTTGAGATAAAAGCCATGGTACAGGCCAATCATAGCAAGCTCAGTCCTAAACTTCAAAAACATCAACTTCAATAAAATGGCCGAGTACCAAAGGAGGAGTTGACAGCGTGGAAGGAGATAAGGGAAGTGGAATTGCAATGGGCTAAACTAAAGGTGGCAATAAAAGGGGCAACAGATAAATATGTAAGAAAAGTAAACAAAACAAGAGGAGAAGAAAACATGTTTGGTTTTCCAAAGAAGTGGCTGCTCAAATAAAGGCAAAAAACACAGCTTTCACAAAATTCAAAAGCTCACAAACAGAGGAAAACAGAAATGAATACAGGATCAAACTCAAAGAGATAAAAAGAGAAATAAGGATATCAAAATCAAAGGCAGAGGAAAAGATGGCTAAAGATGTTAAGTGTGGTGACAAAACTTTCTTCAGGTATATTCGGGAAAGGAAGAAGATCAGAGGTGGAATTGCAGGACTCAAAGTGCTGCGAACGGACTCGTGAAAAGTGACATTGAAAAAGCGAAATTGCTAAACGAATACTTCTGCTCTGTTTTTACTAAAGAAAGTCCTGGAGAAGGACCTCCTGTGACTCCCAAATATAAAAATGGGAATGAAGTAGATACCACACCATTCACAGAAGATGAAGTGTTAGAACAACTTGCAAAACTGAAAGTGGACAAGGCTATGGTACTAGATGGGATACATCCCAGGATACTGAAAGAGCTCAGAGAGGTTCTTGCAGGGCCGTTAAAGGACATTTTTAACAGATCCTTAGAAACAGGAGAGGTTCCTCAGGATTGGAGAATGGCTGATGTCGTACCCCCTACACAAAAGTGGTGACAGGGAAGAAGTGTCAAACTACAGGCCTGTGAGCCTTACCTTGGTGGCGGGAAAAGTAATGGAGGCGCTCCTGAAAGAGCGAATGGTGAACTTTCTCAAAACCAACAGGATGCAAGACCCAAGGCAACATGGTTTTACCGAAGGACGATCCTGCCAAACAAATCTGATTGAGTTCTTCGACTGGACAACCAGGGAACTGGATCATGGGCATGCAATGGATGTCATATACCTGGATTTCAGCAAAGCCTTTGTTCCTCATAGGAGGCTTATCAATAAACTCAGTAGCTTGGGGACAGATCCCAAGATGGTAAATTGGATCAGAAATTGGTTGACTGATAGATGACAGAAGGTGATGGTAAATGGAGCTCACTCAGATGAAGGGAAGGTGATAAGCGGGGTGCCCCAAGGTTCGGTCCTGGGCCTGGCACTGTTCAATGTATTTCTGAGCGATATTGCTGAAGGACTGAACGGAAGTCTGTCTTTTTGCAGATGACACAAAAATTTGCAACAGAGTGGACTCCCCCGAGGGAGTGGTTAACATGAGGAAAGATCTACAAAAGCTGGAAGAATGATCTAATACTTGGCAATTACGATTTAATGCAAAGAAGTGCAGAGTCATGCACTTGGGTAGCAGAAATCCAAGGGAAATGTACGCGATAGGGGGCGAGAGGTTGGTGTGCACAGATCAGGAGAAAAACCTTGGTGTGATTATTTCTGAAGATCTCAAGGTGGCAAAACAGTGCGACAAGGCAGTGGCAAAAGCCAGGAGGATGTTGGGCTGCATACAAAGAGGAATTACCAGCAGAAAGGAAGAGGTACTTATGCCACTGTAAAAGCCACTGGTGAGGCCTCACTTGGAATACTGTATTCAGTTTTGGAGACCATATCTTGCAAAGGATATAAAAAGACTAGGTAACTGTTCAGAGGAAGGCAATCAAAATGATTTGGAGCCTGCGTCAGAAGCATAAGAACATAAGATATGCCATACTGGGTCAGACCAAAGTCCATCAAGTGGCCAATCTAGGTCATACATACCTAGCAGTTTCCCCAAAAGACACAGGTTCCACAATGCTTGTACTGGGTCAAGCATTGATATCCTGGGTCCCTTTTAATAATGGTTTATGGACCTTTCCTCCAGGTGATATGCTACTCTTCAGTTTATCTAATAGTTGTAATACATTTTCCTGATGTATCAATATTTCCTTCAATTCTTCTGCACCTTTAAATACCACTTCAGTCATGGGTAACATCCCTACATCTTCCTCGGTAAAGATCGAAGCAAAGAATTCATTCAGTCTCTCCGCTATCGCCTTGTCGCCTCTTAGTGCCCCTTTAACTCATCAGTCATCTAATGGACCAACTGATACTCTCACAGGTTTTTTGCCACAAATGTACTTGTAAAAATCTTTATTTCACGTTTTTGCTTTCGCAGCAAGCTTCTTCTCATATTCTCCCTTGGCCTGCTTTATCAATGCCTTGCATTTGACTTGCCAGTGCTTGTGCTGTTCCCAGGTTTCATCGTTTGGCTCTTTTTTCCATTTCCTGAAAGATGCTTTTTTGGCAACAACAGCCTCTCTGATCTCACCTTTAAACCATGCTGGCAGTTTTTTGGACTTCCTTCCACTTTTCTTAAAGCGTGGAATAAAGCTGGCTTGGGCTTCCAAGATAGTATTTTTCAGCAACACCCAAGCTTGATGTAAGTCTTTAACCTTTGCAACTGCTCATTTTAGTTTTTTCTTAACTGTTTTCCTCAGTTTATCATAGTCTCCCTTTCGAAAGTTAAAAGTTAGTACAGTGGATTTCCTTACTATCCCTTCTCCACTAATTAAATCAAAGGTGATCATGCTATGATCACTATTGCCAAGTGGCCACAACACCCTTATCTCTTGCACTACATCTGGTGTTCCACTAAGGACTAGGTCTAATATTGCTTCCCCTCTGGTCGGTTCATGAAGCAGCTGCTCCATGAAGCAGTCATTTATTTCATATAGAAACTGTATCTCCCTAACATGACATTTCGTGACACTGAACCAGTCAATACCATGGTAATTGAAATCACCCATTATTATTACTGTTCTGTAACTTTTGTTAGCTTCCATGATTTTTTTGAGCATTTCTCAATTCATTTGTTCATTCAGGCCAGCCGGTCGATAGTACAACCCCATTGTTTCCTGCAAAACTTTAATCCTTTGTGACTCAATGCCCTCTCTGACATAGAGCGCAACCCCTCCACCAATTTGATCAGCTCTATCATTATGATATAGTTTATACCCAGGTATCAAAATAGTTATCCTCCTTCCACCATGTCTCTGAGATACCAATCATATCTAACTTCTCATTTAGTGCTATATATTCTAACTCTCCCGTCTAATTTTTTAGACTTCTAGTATTTGCATACAAGCATTTTAGAGACTCCATTTTATTCATATTTATCTGGTTATCGGTAAGCAGAGGCAATTTGGAATTTTTAAGTTCTGTCTACTCTGTACTGAAGGGCATTTGGGCTACCTTTGTCTTTATTGGAACCTCTCTACTGATGTGCCCTAACTTCATTTTTTTGGTAGTATCCTTCAAGCATACATTGTTCCAAACCTTGCGTTCTAGGGCGACTGTTGGCTCTCCCCTATTATCTAGTTTAAAAGCTGTTCTATCTTCTTTTTAAAGGTTAATGCCAGAAGCCTAGTTCCATCCTGGTTAAGGCGAAACCCATCCCTTTGGAAGAGCCCCTCCTTTCCCCAGAATGTTCTGCAGTTCCTAACAAATCCAAAACCCTCATCCTTGCACCATTGTCTCATCCACACATTGAGACTCAAGAGCTCTGCCTTATGTTGTTGGAAAGGAACAAATTAAAAAAACATTTCATTATAGGAAAATGGGCGAGTTTTGTGAGGTAAAGTAGCAGAAAACAGGAAGGAGAAGAAAAGAAGTTTAGAGGGTAAGTTGGGGAAAATTTGGGTGAGAAAATTTGAGCATGTGGATAAATGTTGGGGTGTCAGGGGATTGGTAAAATTCAAACTGAAAATATCTGTTAAGGAATGTAATCTGGGAAAGGGAGAAAATATTGTTAGAAAAGGAAAGAACTGCACCCCCCCCCCAAAATGCAATGCCATTGATGTTTATACTACTCTGTGATATTACAATTTGAATTTTATCTCCCTACCTGCGGGTATCGGTAAATCATTGTGATTTCTGCTGATGAACGGGATGGAGATGACATCAGTTGCCCAATGAATGCCATCAATCTGCCCTTCTGAAAACAGCTGTAGTTGGGTACTGGGACTTGATGACCAGATAATATTCGTAAAGCGTTTAGCACTGAAATCTCATTACTATAGCAAGAATCAGACATAAGGAATCCCAGAGTAACATTAGGCAAAAGATCCTTCCTATTGTTGATCTCCTCAATGGCAAAAGCAAAGGTCAGCAGGTGTTGGAAATAATATGGAGACATTCTGTAAAGATAGTAATATTTTTGTTCAATTCACAGGAAAGACTTAATATATTAGTAGGTTAATTTTCCAAGTTGCCCACCTTTATTGCAGCTGCAAATTTTGCGTGGCATCTTTATTTATTTATTTGAAAGCATTTGGAGGGTAATTTTATAAGAGGGTGTTGACTTTAAGCATGAAAATAATCTCCTTCTTAGGCACAATCTTGGCAACACAATTGATGCCTTTATAAGATAGTTGTTTAAGTGGCATAGATAACTCCAGTGCAGGTGCGGACAGTTACACATGACCTGGAGAAGGGGGAAATGCCAGCTTCTAGAATTCTATCGTACACAAAGAGATTAACATATTTATAATCTATGCACATAATTCTGAGCTCCACCAATACTCCACCCAAACTCACCCATGTACACACCTTGCAGCAAAGCACATACCATTATGTCAAAGTGTGGACTTTTTTGCTGGTCAGTATTTTATAACTGGCCTTTTACATATGTTATGTGGCCACATGCGCAGAATTACTTTATAATTACCTCCTTGCCATCCACCTATTGATAATGGAGCCAGATTTTCATTAGGAAATCTGGAACACAGATTGAAATGTCAGTTTATGATAATAATGAACAGTGCTAAATGTTAGAAATCCAATGACGCATTGCTCTTGGCAGAATGGTTATGAAGGACCTAGACAAGATTCTCAAGAGCAGAAATGTCTCTCTCCATACAAATATTCGACTCATTCAAGCCATGGTATTTTCAATAACATCATATGGATGTGAAAGTTGGACAGTGAAAAAGATAGACAGGAAGAAAATTGATGCCTTTGAATTATGGTGCTGGTGGTGAATACTGCATATACCACGGACTGCCCGAAGAACAAACCAGTCAGTACTAGACATCAAACCTAAGTTTTCTTTGTCTTTCATACTTTGGTCACATCATGAAAAGAGAGAGATTATTAGAGAAAAATATCATACTTGACAAGATAGAAGGTCAATGCAAAAGAGGAAGGCGAGCAATGAGATGGATCGATATAATAACAGCAGCTACGGGTGCCAGTCTGTCAACAATGAGCCGCCTGACTGAAAAGTGAACACAATTTAGGACAACTATTGTGATACCGCAAGCCCTCTGATGCAAGAAAGGAAACTTTTAAATCTTGAAAAAAACAGGATTTGCCTGCAATTACGAGAAGGGACACATAGAGGGAGCAGGAGAACAAACCTGAAAGTGGAAGAACCACACCTCTATGGGCAGGACTCAGAAGCAGCTGCTCTGGATTTAAGTAGGAACAGAGCACTGCAAGAGGGAGAGCCAAGAGAGAGAGAGCCGAGAGAGCCAAGAGAGGCAAAGGTGCCAGGAAGGCAGTCAAGAGAGCCAGAAAGGCAACAGAGAAACCCCGAAGGGAAGAACCCAGAGGAGAAGCACAGGAGGAGGCAAGGAGCTTGGCAGAGACCTTCATGTGGAGAACAGGAGGCAGTGCCAAGGGAAGCTCCAGAGGCCAGACTCAGAGACCGAGGTGAGGTCACTGACAAACCCAGCAGAGCTAAAGGAAAGGAAGCTACTGGGAGAGCAGGCCTAGAGAAAGGCCATACACAACTTCAAGGGGCAGTATCACGGACTGCAGCCAAGGAAGGAAGTGCTTATCCCTCCGGTTGGAGAAGAAACCTTCAAGAGAAAAAGGTACTTTTAAAAGCTTTTACAAAAGTAACTTGAAAGATAAAGGAAAAGTTCATAGCCTTGAGAGAAAGGATATACCTGGAGCACAAAACTCTCAGACTAGGCCTCAAGCCTTTTTCAAGAAGCCTAGAGAGGAACAAAGGGCTAGTTTTTATCTGGACAATAAGGACTGTTTTAAACCAGATATAACTGATAAGTTTTACAGGAAAAAGTTTAATGTTGCCAGAGAATGGAAGGAGCAAACTTTTAGTCCTGAAACAACAGCAAGCCCAGGGAGATATACTAGACCTAAAAGCCGACGCCCCAAACTCCCAAGCCAGCACTGGGATACAGTATGGCATGCTTTTAGGAAACCAGGTTTTAATATCCAAGAGATCTCAGAGACCTCAGTTTCAGATCCCATAGACATGGAATGGCTGCCAGGGGAATCTGAGAGCACTGAAGATATAGAACCAATGGAATGTGACTTTTGCACAAGAAGATATCTTTAAGTAAAAGGCAAACAAATCTAATGTGTGCAAACTGTACTGGAAAGTTTATGCTTTAAGTTGGTGAAGGAACCATGTTATTTTGAGTGTTTTGCTGACTCACGTTTTGATGCAACTGAATTTATGTTCTGTTACTCATTACCTCATATTTTGAATTTCTTCATGCGAAAAGGGGAAATAAAAGCCTTTTTGTACCCTACACTTGGCAAGAGTTACTTTTTTAGGTTGTTGACCCTGAGGCTGACAATGTGACCTGCTATCCCATTGACCCTCACAACAGATCAACCCTGAACCTTTTAATTCTTATGCGCTCCCCAGCCCCTGTGGAACCACTACGCCGCCACTAGAGGGGGCTGCGGGGGACACTATCCAGAGGGTCGCCATAAGTCGACACCGACTCAATGGCACTTAACAACAACAACAAATGTTTGCTTAACACCACTGAATGTAGGCACCCAGGTGTGCACAAATGTCGGCACCTAATCTAAATATCTGTGTAACAAAAATAGAAGCCTATGGGGCTTGTTTACTAAAGACTACTATCCAAGTAGGGCACGATAAGGGCACATTCTCGGTGCTGCAATAAATAAATCTATGCTGCCCAGTTAGTGCATGCGTGGGAGGAGACTGGGAGTGGCAAAGGTATTCCAACTGCAGCAATGGTTTTAACCCTGCTAGCTACACTAAATTCAGGGGGATGACTGTTTCCCCACCCCTGTATCTAGCCTGGTGTCTCATGCTTGTAATGCAGTCCAACTTCTTGTTTCTAGCTAGCATTGGGCTTAGTAAACAAACCTCCATATGTCTAGGCGTTGCAGGTTAGACCTGCTTTTGCAGCACTTAAACCAAAGGTTAACATATGCTAATGAAATTCATGTGTGTTAAGCTCATCAAAATAAAGAGACGTGTGTACTTAAGATGATAATTTCATTAATGCAAGTTAAAATCTTTAGCAAGCTTACCTCATAGTCTAGTATCTAGGAGCCGAAAATCAGCATCTAGATGTCTAAACTGGGCATTTCAGCTGCCCTCCCCTGATGCCCCAACCACCCTTCCTACCAAATGCACAATATTATATGGAGAGCAGGATGTTTAAATCCTGCTCTATGTATAAAGCCAATGAAAATGGCAAAGAAAATGTACCTAAACACTGGAAACAACTCCGAACATCTAGGTGCGTTTAAAGATTGACACAGATATTTCTAGGCAGACAACAGAAGAATATCAGACAACAACAAATAAATACACAAATTATACTGCTAGGTATCCCTCTGAGCATATCAAGAGCAACTTCTTGGCTCTGGGAGAGACGATGAAGCAGGTAGGGGTGCAGGTGGTGTTCTCCTCAATTCTTCCTGTTGAGAGTAAAGGCTGAGAAAGAGAACCTCACATACCGAAGATGAATGCATGGCTGCGTGGATGGTTTCATTATGAGCATTTTACTTTCCTGGACCATGGGATGATTTTCTAAGGGCTGCTGAACAGAGATGATGTGCACCTATCCATGAAGGGTCAAAGTGTCTTTCATAGCAGACTGGCTAACCTACTGCAGAGAGCTTTAAACTACATTCATTGGGGATAGGTGAAGAAAGCCCCCAGGTAAGTGAAAGCATTTAGGTAAGTAAGGGCCCAATATTGCATGAGGTGCCAAAGGAGCCTCTAGCCAGTTAAATATACCCATGTAGGAAAAGGGAAAATTGTGAGATAGGCAGTGTCTACACTGGCAAGAATGGAAAATGGAGAGATAAGGGGCCCGTGGCTATCTGCAGGTAAATAGACCTAACCGGGCAGCTACCTGAGGGTGATATTCCATATAACCGTGTAACATCGCCAAACTGAAAATCCACTGCAAACCCATGCAAAGCACAGAAAGAGGAGATCAACCAGATGGGAAACACGGCAAACCCAGCTGCACACGTATAGAGCAGAAGAGGGGTACCAGGGACCATAATGTTGCACTGGGATGTCCCACGTGGAATACTCAGGATACATAACTCCATACACAGTTATGCAGAATCACTGTATTGCCAGTGCAGGAGCTCCCTCTATTTGGGCTGATACATGACATCCAGGAGAACCATCAATTTCAGTCCCAACAAAGCAGAGGCCCTGGCCAAAACTGCTCATCAAATACGAGGGTGTCCTATACCCCAGGGACAACAGGAAAGCCAGTCTGAAGCTCTCCATGGCCATATGGAGGGGCATTCAGCTCCAGCTGCCGAAGTGAGTAGCCAATGAGAATGGTAGGGACAAGGATTACAGCAAGGGGAGGAAGTCAGCTGTGTAGGCCCCAGCAAACACACTGACACGAACCTAGCTTTGGGATAATACATGTTAAGCTGTATAAAACAAGTGTTACTCCAATATCAACTTCAGAACTCTAATCCGATAGTTGTTCCCATCATTTATACATATGACTTAAATAAAAGCAACAGGTCTCAGACTTTAAAGAGCTATGGTCTTCATTTGGTATCGACCCTTTGCTCTACTTTGCATCAATGACCTATATGTTGCATATAGGCCTGGCGGTGTCAAGTGGTGGCAGGGATGTTGCAGGTGCAGAGGGAATAGGGGGCACACAGGACAAAGACAGGGACCGGAGTAAGCAGCTGAAGGGACAAGGAGACAGGAAGACTGTATTGTTAGCTGGAGGACTGGCCTAAGCCATGCACAACAAGGGTATGCCTGTGCCAGTGACTAGCCACTGTCTGAACCTCCCACATGCACAATGATAAATGATGGGAAACAAATAGCTGAAACAGAAGGGCTGTGAGGGGAAAATGTTGCTCCCGCCAGCACTTAATCTAGAAGCATCATGTCTCACTTGAATACAACAGCACATCAACACAGGGGTGTGTGTCAACCCTGCCAGTGGACACCCAATGATGTAATGTATGACAGATATTGTGGATTGTTCCCCTCCCCCCCCCACACACACAAAGTGAAGGTCCACTGGCTTGTTGCTAGGGTGGCCAGTTTTTCAGTAATGATCTCTGTATGTGAATGAACAATAGGGTATAGGAGCACACAGAAGGGGACTACTGTGAGCTATTACCTTACTTTCACAGTGAATTTGGATTTTGGCATACACTAGAGGCTCTCAAATGTCATTTTAGGACCATGTGGAGACAGAGACCCTTGACTATACAGCGCCTCAGAGAAGAGGTGACAGCAGAAGCAGGTAAGTGATGCACTGCACAGAATCCAGTTTCCGCATCAAAAATCAACTGTTGCAGACAGCAGGGCTTACATGTGTACATTGCAGCAAGGTAGTAACATGCACAGCACCAGCATGGCCCAGATGACCCCATGGCACCACCCTAGCTGCTACCATCCATAACTTGGTAGCAGAGAACTACACAGTCAGCTGTGCGAGTACATGGCATAGATTCATGCTGACAGGGAGGCTCACTCAAGGTGTCTTGCCACTGCAACGGTGTGCTGGCCACACGGCTCATACACAGACAGCAATGTCAGCTGCATCAAATCCATATTTTCACTTTTGTTGCCAGGACCAGTGTCAATGTAAGTTAGCAGGGAAGGAATGGCAGAAACCCACACAAACACTGAGTTGAGTAGTATGGCAGGCACTCCCAAATGTGACAAGCTATGAGATAACTCTGCAATCTAGGATAACACTCACTGGAGCCCACATTTGTTTGGAGCAGGACATGGACAGAGCATACAGGAGCACAGGTCACAAATACTATGCCACCAGATACAGGGTAGGACTGCACACCCAGCTAACCATGGGGGATCAGTTAGCATAATGTGGGGCCCGCCCACCAAACAGCTGAATGTCTGGGTGACATATGTGCTGCTAATGAGGCAGCAGATGGTTCAGTAACGCTAGTACACAGCCAGTAAGTAGGCTCAGGTGAGGCAGTTTGTGCGTGTTTATGTGTGCATGCCTCCACGTGTATGCACTATCCTATCTTCAGAAGGTATGAGGTGTTACCCATGTAATTGGCAACACTCGCTTTCACAACAGCCCATGATGCTGAACATCCAGAAGCTCTTCTGAGAGTGAGGAGGAGACAACAACAGAAGAGGAGATGAAGGAGGAGGAAGTGGAGGGGGAGGTGGAGGAGGTGGCAGAGTAGGAAATGATGGAGGAGGGGCTAGAGGAGAGGGAAGAGGAGAGGTTGGAGGAGGGAGAAGAGGGGGAGGTGGATGAGGTAGCAGAGGGGGATGCAGAGGAGGGTGTAGAGAAGGCGGAGGTGAGGAGGTTGTAGGGAGGTAGAGTAGGAAGAAGAGAAGGAGGAGGTGTATGATGTTGCGGAGGTGAAGGAGGGGGAGGTGGGGGATGGTGTAGGAAGATGGGGGGTGGTAGGGGAGGGGTAGAGGAGGGGGTGGGATGGAGGTATGCAAAGAGGAAGAGGAGGTGGATGAGGAGGAAGAAGAGGTGTGGGAGATTGTGGGGTGAAGGGCGAGAAGGAGGTGGATGAGGATGAGGATGCAGGGGGGGGGGGAAGGATGGGGAGGAAACCAGCTTAGAATTGGAGTCTAATTCTGAGAAGTAAGGGGAGGTGGAGGAAGGAGAGGAGAGGAGGAAGAGGAAACCAGCTCAGAATCGGAGTCTGATTCAGAGGAGGAGGAGGAGGAGAGAATGATGGAACCACGGTCCCTGTGTAACTATGGATGAGGAGGCAGTCATCTGCAGGTGGAGCCTATGGAGGGGCCCCATGTGTCTTCAGGGCCTCCTACCCCCCAGTGTCACTTACACACCCTACTCTGCCACGTTGGCTGCAGGTGATGGAAGAGCTGCAGTGGGAGGCACTGCAGTCACCAAGGTCTCCCCAGCAGTGACATCAAGAAGAAGTGGCGGGTGGTGCAACAGGCAGCCAAGGAAAAGAAGGCTGCAAACAAGCTCCCAAGGGATTTCCAGTGCAAGGTCATCCCACTTGAGGAACAGGTCCTACAGTTTATGGATGATGTCACCATCATTGGGGTTGCTGACTATGATAGCTCTGCCCCAGTCACACAGGAGGGTGACAGATGAGTAACCTGGTTGGTGATGTGTGTGTCCACCTGCTGATTCTGTGGTCAGTTACACTGCCATCACTGCATTCCTCCTGCCTCAACTGGGAGAACACACTGCCATCCTGTGACCTCTCCCATGTCTCTCCCACTCACTCATCCCCCTGTACATGTACACTGTCATATGTGTGGGCTACTAAGCCAATGTTCTTTATGGGTGTGGCACAGCATTATGGGGTCAGGTCTGTATTATGTAGATTTTGCACTGTGTTGCAGCATAGTGGCACATTCTAACACCAACATGGTAAGTGTGTGGGACCACAGTCTGTGCACTGCCAATGTGTTCATGTCTGTTGTATAGGAGCATTTGGGATGTGATATGCTATACATTGTTGGAAGAGCAAAACAGGGCCCCATTACAGAGGTATTGCTCATGATCCTGGAGCTGTGTAGCATGCGTCTCTTGGGGTAGATCCAACTGTATCTCATCTGTCCACTGCTGCTGGCCATTGACCCTTGCTGATGTCCACTGGCTATGTTTTAAACCCCATTCCGAGAAGATGGGAAGTGTTATGAGAGGGGGCGTGACCCCCATAACATGGATACGGATGTACAGTTGGCAGTGACGACAGATCCATCTATGTTGACAAAGCATTGAGGCCATGGTGCCTGTCATGTACACTGAGGCAAATAGGCAGTATAGGGCCTCACTGCTCCACTATGCCCAGCTCTGGGGAGCCCCAGGCTGGTGCTCTGTCTGGGGGGTAGGTGGGAGCGGACAGGGGCTCTGTCTCTGGCAGTGCACATCCATCCTTTGATAGGTACGAATGACCTAGATTGGTTACTGTTGGAAACAGGATACTGGGCTCGATGGACCTTGGTCTGACTGTGGGGCCCCACATGACCCAGTATGGCATATCTTATGTTCTTTGTAGGGTTTAGCAGGCCACATAACACACATTGTTGGTGACTGCACTTTGATTGTCATGTATGTGTTGCCTCTACACTATTTGTAGAATGCTGTGATTGTTTGTATGACAGCTATGTGGTATTGAGAGACAGTTATAGTGACCACTGGCCTCAGTGAGTCAACCAATCCATCCACTTTCAGAGCCTGTGAACCCAGTGCTGGCCCCCTCTATAACAAGGTGCAACTGTTGGGCCCTGACCTGTGTCTCTTCTGCCCTCCTACAGACCAACCAGTGACTGCACCTTCCGAGCCTGTGGCTTCCTAGGGTGATGGTGAGGATCCCCCATCAATGGTGATGAACAGGAAAAACCTGGTTGTAACACAGATCAGGAGAGAACCGTGGCAGCCAGGGAAGCTAAGCAGGCAGCAGACAAACAGCCAGCGGCAGAACTTCATTTCCCTATCATGGACGTGGCATCCTAAAGTGGTCCTGAGAAAGTGGAAAAGGAATTTCTTTGAGAGGTGTCATATATGCTGGCCCACACTGAGGGGATACTATCTGAGCTCTGCAGCATTTGACAGGAACTGTAAGGCACACACCAAGAGATGTGCATTAGGTGATGTGTAAATACCATGTGAGGATGCAGTACCACCAAGAGGTACAACTGTAGCATCTGCATGAGATGGCAGCCTACCAGGCCTCCATAACTGAACATAAGAACATAAGATATGCCATACTGGGTCAGACCAAGGTCCATCAAGCCCAGTATCCTGTTTCCAACAGTGGACAATCTAGGTCATACGTACCTAACAGTTTCCCCAAAAGACACAGGTTCCATAATGCTTGTACTGGGTCAAGCATTGATATCCTGGGTCCCTTCTTAATAATTGTTTATGGACCTTTCCTCGAGGAACTTGTCCAAACCTTTTTTAAACCCAGCTACACAAACAGCCTTTACAAAATCCTCCGGTAACAAATTCCAGAGTTTGATTACACGTTGAGTGAAAAAATATTTTCTTTTATTAGTCTTAAATAGTTTACCCTGTAGCTTCATTGTATGTCCCCCTAGTCTTTCTATATTCTGATAATGTAAACAATCGATCTATGTTTACCCGTTCCACACCGTTCATTAATTTATAGACTTCTATCATATACCCCCTCAGCCGTCTCTTTTCCAGGTTAAAGAGCCCTAACCTTTTTAGCCTTTATTCATAGGCATATCCTTCCATCCCCTTTACCATTTTGGTGGCTCTTCTCTGAACCTTTTCTAATAATTCTATATCCTTTTTAAGATACGGCGACCAGAATTGCACACAATATTCAAGGTGCGGTCTCACCATGGAACGATATAGAGGCATTAGAATATCTTTTGTTTTATTTTCCATTCCTTTCCTTATCATACCTAGCATTCTATTTGCTCTCTTGGCTGCCGCTGCACACTGGGCCGAGGGTTTTAACATGTTATCCACAATGACGCCTAAATCTTTTTCCTGGGTGGTGGTTCCTAAAGTGGAACCTTGCATCGTGTAACCATAGTTTGGGTGGTTCTTCCCTAGGTGCATAACTTTGCACTTGTCCACATTAAATTTCATCTGCCATTTTGATGCCCAGTCTTCCAATTTATCAAGATAATCTTGCAATTTTCCACAATCCTCTTGGGTTTTAACAACTTTAAATAGTTTTGTGTCATCTGCAAATTTGATAACCGCACTCGTTATTCCACTTTCCAGGTCATTTATGAATATGTCAAAAAGCAGCGGACCCAGCACAGATCCCTGGGGTACACCACTATTCACCTTTCTCCATTGGGAAAATTGGCCATTTAGCCCAACCCTCTGCTTTCTATCTTCTAACCAGTTCCTGATCCACAGTAGTACACTGCCTCCTATCCCATGACTCTTTAGTTTTGCCAAAAGTCTCTGATGAGGGACCTTGTCAAAGGCTTTCTGAATGTCCAGATACACTATATCAACCGACTCACCTTTGTACGCCTGTTTATTCACACATTCAAAAAACATAACAGATTAGTAAGACAAGATCTTCCTTGTCTAAAGCCATGTTGGCTGTCTCCCATTAGGCCATGACTATCTACATGCTGAGTAATTTTATTCTTTATGATAGTGTATACCATTTTACCCGGTACTGATGTCAGGCTCACAGGTCTGTAGTTTCCCGATAACCCCTGGAACCCTTTTTAAAAATTGGTTTTATATTGGTGATCCTCCAATCTTCAGGTATTAGAGATGATTTTAATAATAGTTCACAGATTACTAATAGCAGGTCTACAATCTCATATTTCAGTTCTTTCAACACCCTTGGATGTATACCATCCGGTCCAGATGATTTGCTACTCTTCAGTTTATCTATGTTTATGTTTATTACATTTGACATACCGCTCAGGCCGAAGCATCAGAGCGGTTTACAATATTACATAAATGATACTGAAAATATGAAAGGAATGCCATTGATAAGATAGGACAGAGTAAGAGATACAGTGATAGTCAGAGATAGAAGAGACAAGAGGAAAGGCTCATTATAACATCCAGAGAGATAGAATATCGTACCACCACAGCTCAGTCCTTCCAGACAGACTTAACCATAATAGCTGCTTAAAAAAACGCTAATCTAACAGTTGTAATACATCTTCCTGATGTATCGATATTTCCTTCAATTCTTCTGCACCTTTAAATACCACTTCAGTCATGGGTAACATCCCTACATCTTCCTCAGTAAAGACCGAAGCAAAGAATTCATTCAGTCTCTCCGCTATCGCCTTGTCGTCTCTTAGTGCCCTTTTAACTCCTCTATCATCTAATGGACCAACTGACTCTCTCATGGGTTTTTTGCTACAAATGTACTTGAAAAAATCTTTATTTCGCGTTTTTGCTTCCGCAGCAAGCTTCTTCTCAGATTCTCCCATTGCCTGCTTTACCAATACCTTACTACTATTAAAGCTTTGGAATTACAGAGCTTAAAAGGGAGAGAGGAGGCATTGTGGGTTAAACTAGAAAGAGGGAAAGAGAAATCTATTTGCATTGGTGTGCTATACAGACCTCCCTCACAAGAGGAAGAGGTGGCCAGAGAGTTAATTGAAGACATACGCAGCATTGCTAGGAAAGGGGAAGTGCTACTGCTAGGAGATTTCAATATGCCAGATGTTGATTGGCACATTCCTGCTGCAGTATCATCTAGGAGTAAGGAGATCCTGGATTCTCTACAGGGAGAACTATTCAGGCAATTGGTAACAGACCCCACACGTGAAGGGGCCATACTGCACTTGGTGCTTAACAATGGTGAAAGTGTTTCTGATGTTGTAGTGGGAGATCATTTTGCATCCAGTGATCACCAGATGGTGTGGTTCAGTATTAGGACTAGGGCTGTTAGAATCCATTCCAAGGTGAAGATCTTAGACTTTAGGAAGACTAACTTTGCAAAGATGGGCCAATACCTCAGGGAGTCGTTAGTGGGATGGGAACAGCTGAGGGATGTAGAAAAACAGTGGGCAAAACTGAAAGGGGGTATTTTAAAGGCAACCAACCTTTTTGTTAAAATGGTAAATAAAGGCAAAAGGAACAGGAGACCGCTATGGTTTTCGAAGGAAGTAGCTGAAAAAGTGAAGAAAAAGAGGGAGGCCTTAATGAAATACAAGAGATCACAGAGAGAGGAAGACAGGCATCTGTATTTGGAAAAACTTAGAGAAGCTAGCAAAGTAGTCAAGAAGGCAAAGATTCAAAAGGAGGAGGAAATAGCCAATGCAATAAAATGGGGGGATAAGACATTTTTCAGATATATTAGTGAGAAGAGGAAGGGCAAAAGTGGTATTGTCAGACTCAAGGGTGCAGGGGGAGAATATGTAGAAGCTGATAAGGATAAAGCGGAATTGCTTAACAAATATTTTTGTTCTGTGTTCACAGATGAAGAACCAGGAGCAGGACCTCAGAAAACACCCACAAATAAGAACAGAAGCGAGGGACATCTTGAACAATTTTCAGAAGACTGTGTTCATGAGAAACTAGCTCAACTTAAAGTAGACAAAGCGATGGGACCGGATGGGATACACCCTAGAATACTGAGGAAACTTGGGGACGTTCTAGCAACTCCACTGACTGACCTTTTCAATGCCTCGTTGGAGTCGGGAGTGGTGCCAAAGGACTGGAGAGAGGCTCATGTGGTGCCTTTACACAAAAGCGGAAGTAAGGATGTGGTTGAAAACTACAGGCCGGTTAGTTTAACTTCAGTGGTGAGTAAATTAATGGAAACGCTGTTGAAAGAGAAAATAGTGAGGTTTCTGGAGTCCAGCGGATTACAGGATCTGAGGCAGCATGGATTCACCAGAGGCAGGTCTTGTCAGACAAATCTGATTGATTTCTTTGACTGGGTGACCAGGGAGTTGGACCGAGGGAGAGCTCTAGATGTGGTGTATTTAGATTTCAGTAAAGCCTTTGACACTGTTCCTCACAGGCGACTTATAAACAAACTGGGCACCCTAGGGATAGACCCTAAAGTTACTGCTTGGGTTAGAAATTGGTTGGGTGGGAGGCGATGAAGAGTACAAGTAAATGGAGCTCACTCTGAGGAGAAGGATGTTACCAGTGGTGTGCCCCAGAGATCTGTCCTTGGTCCGATTCTTTTTAACATCTTTGTTAGTGATATAGCGGAAGGGCTGTCGGGTAAGGTTTGCCTCTTTGCGGATGATACCAAAATCTGCAATAGAGTAGACACCCAGGAAGGTGTAGATAACATGAGGAGGGATCTAGCTAAGCTTGAAGAATGGTCTAGAATTTGGCAACTGGGATTTAATGTTAAAAAATGTAAGGTCATGCATTTGGGCTGCAGCAATCCAAGGGAGCAATACAGTATAGGAGGTGAAGTACTTTTGTCCACTAAAGAAGAGCGGGACCTAGGCGTAGTTGTGTCCGATGATCTTAAAGTAGCTAAACAGGTAGAAAAGGCGATGGAAAAAGCTAGAAGGATGCTTGGGTGCATACGGAGAGGAATGGCTAGCAGAAAAAAGGAGGTGATAATGCCTCTGTATAAGTCTTTGGTGCGACCTCATTTGGAGTATGGCGTGCAATTCTGGAGACCGCACCTTCAAAAGCATGTGAACAGGATGGAGTCGGTGCAGAGGGTTGCTACTAAGATGATTAGTGGTCTTCATTATAAAGCATATGAGGACAGACTTAAGGATCTTAATATGTACACCTTAGAGGAAAGGCGGGATAGAGGTGATATGATTGAGATGTTTAAATACCTCCGTGGCATAAATGTTCAGGGAGAGAGCATCTTTCAATTGAAAGCAAGTTCTGCGATGAGGGGACATGGGATGAGGGTGAAGGGAGTTAGATTCAGGAGTGACATGCGGAAATATTTCTTTACGGAAAGAGTAGTGGATCCATGGAATAGTCTCCCAGTGGAGGTGATAGAGATGAGGACAGTAACTGAATTCAAAAAAGCATGGGACCAACACAGAGGATCTCTAAAGGTAAAAAGTGGACTGTTGTAGTTGTTGTTATGGAAGGACAGACTAGATGGGCCTTGTGGTCTTTTTCTGTCATCATGTTTCTATGTTTCTATGTTTACCTTGCATTTGACTTGCCAGTGCTTGTGCTGTTTCCAGGTTTCGTCATTTGGCTCTTTTTTCCATTTCCTGAAAGATGCTTTTTTGGCAACAACAGCCTCTCTGACCTCACCTTTAAACCATGCTGGCAGTTTTTTTGACTTCCTTCCACTTTTCTTAAAGCGTGGAAGAAAGCTGGCTTGGGCTTCCAAGATAGTATTTTTCAACAACACCCAAGCTTGATATAAGTCTTTAACCTTTGCAACTGCTCCTTTTAGTTTTTTCTTAACTGTTTTCTTCATTTTATCATAGTCTCCCTTTCGAAAGTTAAAAGGTAGTACTGTGGATTTCCTTACTATCCCTCCTCCACTAATTAAATCAAACGCGATCACTATTGCCAAGTGGCCCCAACACCCTTATCTCTTGCACTACATCTGGTGTTCCACTAAGGACTAGGTCTAATATTGCTTCCCCTCTGGTCGGTTCATGAACCAGCTGCTCCAAGAAGCAGTCATTTATTTCATCTAGGAACTTTATATCCCTAGCATGTCCTGCCGTGACACTGATCCAGTCGATACCGGGGTAATAGAAATCACCTATTATTATTACTACGCTGTAACTTTTGGTAGCCTCCTTGATTTCTTTGAGAATTTCATCATCCATTTGTTCATTGTGGCCAAGCGGTTGATAGTACACCCCCACTGCCATCGTCTTCCCCTTTTTACATGGAATTTCAATCCATAGAGATTCTAGAGCAAATTTTGTTTTCTGTAAAACTTTAATCCTTTCTGACTCAATGCCCTCTCTAACATAGAGCACAGCCCCTCCACCAATTTGATCAGCTCTATCATTACGATATAGTTTGTACCCAGTATCACAGTGTCCCACTGGTTGTCCTCCTTCCACCATGTCTCTGATATTCCAATCATATCTAACCTCTCGTTTAGTGCTATATATTCTAACTCTCCCATCTTATTTTTTAGACTTCTAGCATTTGCATGCAAGCATTTTAGAGACTGTATTTTATTCATATTAATTTGGCTATTGGTAGACATGGGTAATTTGGGATCTTTAAGCTGTGTCTGCTCCATACTCGAGGGCATTTGGGTTACTTTACTCTTTATTGGAACTTCTCTGCTTTTGGTAGTATCCTTCAAGGATACATTCTTCCGAACCATGCGCTCTTGGGCAACTGTCGGCTTTCCCCTATTATCTAGTTTAAAAGCTGCTCTATCTCCTTTTTAAAGGTTAATGCCAGCAGCCTTTTTCCATCCCGGTTAAGGTGAAGCCCATCCCTTCGGAAGAGCCCCAGAATGTTCCCCAGTTCCTAACAAATCCAAAACCCTCATCTCTGCACCATTGTCTCATCCACGCATTGAGACTTCGGAGCTCTGCCTGCCTTTTGAGTCCTGCGTATGGAATGGGAAGCATTTCGGAGAACACTACCCTGGAAGTTCTGGATTTCAACTTCCTACCTAAAAGCCTAAATTTAGCCTCCAGAATCTCCCTACCACATTTTCTGATATCACTGGTACCGACATGTACAAAGACAGCAGACTCCTCCCCAGCACTATCTAAGACCTTATCTATGTGGCGTGTGAGGTCCGCTACTTTCGCACCAGGCAGACATGTTACCAGGCAATCCTCATGTCCACCAGCCACCCAGCTATCTACATGCCTAATGATCGAATCACCAACTATAATGGCTGTCCTAACCCTTCCCTCATGGGCACATGGCCCTGGAGAAACTTCCTCGGTGCGAGAGGGTTTTACATCACCTGGAGGACAGGTCCTAGTTACAGGATCACTTCCTTCCACACCAGGGAGATGCTCTCCTGTCACGTGACCTCTCTCCTCCATGGCAACAGGGATGCTGCCAGACTGGAGACTTCAGGACTAAATCCCTGTAGGTCGCATCTATGTACCTCTCTGTCTGTCTTATGTTTTCCAAGTCTGCTACTCTAGCCTCTAGAGAACGGACTCGTTCCCTGAGAGCAAAGAGCTCCTTGCACCTAGTGCACACGTAAGTCCTCTCACCAACTGGGAGAAAATCATACATGTGATACTCAATGCAAAAGACTGGAAAGCCCCCATCTCGCTGCTGGACTGCTTTCTGCATCATAGTTTTAAGTTTGTGTTTAGATCTTTAAGTTCTTTACTTACTAAGGGTTGCTATGGATATTTATACTAATAAAACTGTTTCTAATATGTTTAATATACCTTGTTCACCTGAAGCTTAATTAATCTCAGGTCCTTAGTGTGTGACTGATTTGGGTAACGGACTTCACCTCAGATTACCTCTTGTCTTTTAAGATGTGTAAGTACCTATAAAGCTACAATTATTCCAGGGGTGGGTGGATGTGGGGAGTTAGGGAGGGAAATAACACTTATTAAAAGAGGGCTGCTACACAGTACCCTGTCCTGTGCTATGAGGTAAGCTATATTCTAATTTGATTTAAATTATAGCTCTTTGCAGCTGCTAGGCTCTAACTTATTATGAAATTTAAATTACAAGCTGTCTGCTGGGTTCTAAATTTAACCAGAAAGCTCTCTTATGTGTTTTAAATTTAAACTAAAAGTACTTTGCTGATGCTAGGCCCTGAGTGACTATTAAATTTAAACTACAAGCTCTCTGCTGGGTTCTAAATTTAACCAGAAAGCTCTCTTCTGTGTTTTAACTTTAAACTAAAAGTACTTTGCTGATGCTAGGCCCTGAGTGACTATTAAATTTAAACTACAAGCTCTCTGCTGGGTTCTAAATTTAACCAGAAAGCTCTCTTCTGTGTTTTAAATTTAAACTAAAATTACTTTGGTGATGCTAGTACTGGCTCACTTTGTCAGTTGATGGCACTCATGCAACTACAGGACACAGGCCTAGGGCAAGGGGCCAATCTGTTAGCACCACTGGATGGCTGTGAGCCATCTCACAGGGGAGGGGGAGGACACAGATATTCCAGTGTTGGACACCATTCCACTTTGGCAGAGTGCGCACAATGCTAAGCACCTGTGAATGGATTTGGAGCTGGGAAGGGGAGAGGTATGAGGACAACATAACTGCTGTCACTGACTGTGGTTCATTAAAGTCACTTGCATGCTTAATATGTCTACTCACATGCATTAAAATATTTCCCTGATGAGTCTGTACTAAGTGGCCAATGTCATGGCCAACTGTTGTTGGACCCCCACCTGCGCATCATCCACTTTGTCACCTTCCACAGCATCAATGTCATCAGCCACCTCAGGATTAGGGATGCCACGCTACCGCACCAGGTTGTGTAAGAGCATAAGAACATAAGATATGCCATATTGGGTCAGACCAAGGTCCATCATGCCCAATATCCTGTTTCGAACAGTGGCCAGTCTAGGTTATATGTACCTAGCGGTTTCCCCAAAAGACACAGGTTCCACGATGCTTGTAGTGGGGCAAGCAATGATATCCTGGATCCCTTTTAATAATGGTTTATGGATCTTTTCTCCAGGAACTTGTCCAAACCTTTTTTAAACCCAGCTACACTAACATCTTTTACAACAAACTTCAGTAACAAATTCCAGAGAGTGATTACATGTTGAGTGAAAAAATATTTTCTCTTATTAGTCTTAAATAGGTTACCCTGTAGCTTCATTGCATGTCCCCTAGTCTTTCTATATTCTAATGATGTAAACAATCGATCCACATTTACCAATTCTGCTCCATTCATCTCATCCATTCATATCTCTCCTCAACCGTCTCTTTTCCAGGTTGAAGAACGCTAATTGTTTTACCACTCTTCATAGGGGTATCCTCCCATCCCCTTTACCATTTTGGTGGCTCTTCTCTGTACCTTTTCTAATAACACTATATCCTTTTTTAAGATATGGCAACCAGAACTGCAAATAATATACAAGGTGCGGTCGCACCATGGAACAATACAGAGACATTATAATATCATTTGTTTTTTTTATTTTCCATTCCTTTCCTTATGATACCTAGCATTCTATTTGCTCTCTTGGTCACTGTTGCACACTGGCCAGAGGGTTTTAACATATTATCTATGATGATGCCTAAATCTTTTTCCTGGGTGGTGGTTCCTAATGTGGAACCTTGAATCGTGTAACTATAGTTTGGGTTGTTTTATCCTAGATGCATAACTTTGCACTTGTCCACATTAAATTTCATGCCATTTGGATGCCCAGTCTCCCAATTTATCAAGATTCTCTTGCAATTTTCCACAATCCTCATGGGTTTTCACAACTTTAAATAGTTTTGTATCATCTGCAAATTTGATAACCTCACTCATCCTGTAAGATGCAGCATGCTGTAAATATTTATTTATTTATTTATTTAACCAGTTTTGTATACCACCTTATCCTTCAATCAAAGTGGTTGACAAGACAACAAAGGACTTCCATGTTGAGGGCATGGGAAGGTCAAATACTTGCAGTAGTGTTTTGAACTAATTGGAGAGGATGGATAGCGTTTTTAGGAAGACCTTGATACAAGACGTTTCCAAAATCAAGTAGGGGTGTTATGACAGCTTGACATACCGTGTGAAAGTGATTTGTATTTAATATTGGTTTTAGTCTTCTTATAATCTTTAAGAGATGGTATGCTTTAGCTGCAGTTTTGTTTATATGAGATTTTAAGTTTAAATATTTATCTAAGGTTATCTTACTTCATCTTTAATTTTTATTTTTTTATTTAATAGGTTAATTTCACTTGGTAGTTTTAAGGACTGACAATTCAATATGGACAATGCTTCCGTTTTGTCAGAATATATTTTAAAATTGTTATTGAGCCAATTATTCATATCATTCAAACAGCTATTAATTTTTGTTGTATCAAAGGTATTTTGATCAATTGAAGTATAAATCATAATGTCATCAGCGTATAATTGATAATCAATTTCATGATGTTTAATAATTTGACATATGGGTTGAATATAGATATTAAAGAAGATAGATGATAAAGCAGAACCTTGCGGAATACCTTGTACAATCGTGAATTGTGAGGATTTTTTGTCCCCATTTTTTACTAGTTGTGAATGATTGATTAAGAAGTGAACCATTTTATTGTATTGTTGGATAAACCAATATTTCATAGACATTGCAGCATTATTGAGTGAGACACAGTATCAAATGCTGCTGAGACATCGATGAAGATTAATAGAAATTATTTGCTTTTGTCAAGACCTGTTATAAGATTATTAAAGAGAGAAATTAGTAGTGTTTCCACATTGTGATTTGGTTTAAAGCCATGCTGATATATATCCAGTGGGGCATGTAAGTCAATGTGATCTTGCAGTTGTTTTTGTACTACTTTTTCTATAACTTTTGATATAAAAGGTAAATATCCTGCAAACCCGCTATGGACTGTAGAGGAGCTCACCTCCATTAGGTCCAGGCATCAGAAATGGCTTTTCAGGATCCCAATGGCCTGTTCCACAACAGCCCTGGTCCTCTGGTGTGCTGCATTATAGTGCTCTTCCTGGGGGTGTCTGTGGTTGACGCAGCGATGTGAGCAGCCAGGTCCCGAGAGGATGCCCACAAGGTTGCATTGCCTATATTGTCACCATATAGATTGACATCTGTTTTCCAGTTAGGTTTAACACCCACTTTTTCTTCTTATCCTATAACTGCTTTAAAACTATCTTAATCAACATGTAATATATTCAGTGCAATAGCTGCAGTACCTTTATTTTAAGAGAGCCTAAGAACTTGTCCTAAATATCTCAAGTTATCTGCTATGCATAAAGAATTGATTCTATTAAGGGAAGAATTAGCTGCAATTAAACAAACCTCCTCCAGAGTACAAATTGGAAAAAATCCAGCAGTGCTCTCACAAAGAATGAAATAGCCCAGGTACAAATGGATCACATTGGGCTCTAGTCGGTTGCAACATGTAACATGGAGACACCCTCTCTATCAAGAGAAATCCTTGTGTAATGCCTTCTCTGCCTTGGAAAGCGAGAGTGCCCAAATAGTGGAAACTGAAGTGCCCTTAAATGAGAAGATTAACACTGAATCTACTGATAATGCACAAAACATGAAGAAAAAATCACAAAACGGGAAACTACTACTACTTGGAGATTGTATCATCAGAGGCACCAACATGGGAACACAGTTCAGAGAGAAGATGGTCAAATGCCTCCCAGGCTCTTCAGCCAGCAGGAATACGAACCACATTGTTGGCATAGTTAGTGCAGAAAGTGAGCACTCTAAATTAGATGCTATCATCTACTTGGGTACAAATGACCTGGCTAGAAACTGTGCCTCTACAGTTCAAAGGGACTTACAGACTCTGGGAGAGAAACTCAGGCTCACTGTTAACACTATAGCATTCTCCTGTTCTTGGCAAGGGGGCAGAAAGGCTACATCACATAATCAACTTTAATACATGGCTCCAAACCTAGTGCAAACAAAAAGGATTTAGATATATAGGCGACTGCGGAAATAGATGAAACAACACAAGGCTATACTTTGTGGTTAGACTACATCTCTCTGTCACAGGCAAAAGGATCCTAAGTGAAAAATTCAGACATTATGTAGACAGACATTTAAACTAGGGAAAGGGAGTGGCAGATGGAGAACAACAAGTTCAAGACATCACGCCCAGCAAAAACATAACATTGGAAACAGCTACATTATTAATCCACACACAAATGGCAAATGGGAAGAGGCATGCAGAACAAAATCCATGCAAAATGCAGGCAAGCCAGTCAACAAATGCAGGAAAGCAGTGAGCACAAATGCTTGCAGCTTAGCCAACAAAGTTCCTGACCTGGAAGCCCTAATGGTGGAAATGGACTTGGACATTCTGGCCTTTAAGAAACATGGCTGGCTATGATTTATTTAGAAGAAAAAGAGAAGGCAGAAAAGGAGGAGGAGGAGCTGCCAGCACAGATAGGCAAAAAAATGACTGTTATAGGCATGCAAAACATTTGAGTAGGACAGGCATGAAAGGAATTGAACCCTTGCACACTGCTGAGAATGGCATTGTAGGCTATACATCCGTGGTGTATGGCACAGCAATGGCTGGGTACAGAAGGATTGCAGGTCACCGCACAAGCTGTCTGCTCTGAGTGGCAGGATAGGGTAACCCCACCAGTACCCATGATGCAATGCACATGTTGAATGCACATGTTGTCTACAGCTGATCACCAGATGGGGTCTGCACCTCACCGGTACCTCAGTTTGGAAAGACAAACTGACAGTGTGTGATACTGGCACAGAGTAGCTACAGGCCATGCCCATTGTGCAGGTTCTGTGTTCACCCTGAGGGATAGGATGGGTGCCCAGCACCAGGTCCGCAGTACATGTGGTGCTAGAGATAGGTCCTGCTGTACATTTCCATCACTACCAGTGTGTGACAGGTGTTCCCTGCAGTGCAGCCGAAGGTAATTTGGTGTCCATCTGCATCCTGCAGTCACATGTGGCCCTCTGGGACCAGACACCACCCAGATTAGTGTGTACCTTGTGTTAGGGTCTGGCTGACATGGGCAGCTGTTATCAGGGCAGAGGGGCTTCTAGACTTGCATGAGGTTTGTATAGCAGTGCCTTTATAGGTCACAGTGGTATACACTACATTCCCCCAAAGGGTCCACATCACCCTTTTTGTAGATAAAGACCAGGTGCCCCCTGCCCTGGGGAAGCAACCTCCATCTTGCTGGTATGAGACAGCCCTCCAGGGTTGGTGGGCCAGAGCCATACCTGTGACTGGGGCAGTGGCAGACCAGCAGCAATGCTGGGATTAGGTCTGGAAAACCCCCAACTGCTGCACACCACTGTCTGCCAGTCACAAGCAGACAGCACAGTCAAACTGTACTGCATAGGTGTTCTGACCATGCACAGTCTAACTGCAGACAGTCTACCAGCCAATCCATAGTGCATGCTCATAGAGAAACTAAATGCAGGAAGCAGGCATCTCAGTGATTGAGACCCCAGCACTGGGAACACAAATATATCACTGGAGGCAGATAGTGTAGAGCGCTATGTGGGAACCTAGATCTGCCATGGTCACTGCTCGGTCAGAGTAAGTGGCCTCCCAGCATGCCATGCTGTGGCCACCCTGTCCATGCAGGTGGTGGTCGGGCACTACAGTGTCCCAGCCATTGCCCCACACCCTGTGAAGATGCATCCTGGCCAATCTCCTCTGTCCAGGCCATACCCACAATACCCTGCTTCTCATTATGTACATATTCAGGCTAACGCTGGTAACAGTGGGACAATTTTGGCCTAGTGAAGGGTGGGCAGCCACAGAACAATGGATAGACATACACACTTACGCCTATTGCAGCATTGTGCAAAGATAGGGGTGGTTGGCAACCCTGCCCGCCACACTGGACCTGATCACAGTGCCGACATTACTAAACTGTGCAGGAGGTGGTAGTAGTGCTCCGGTGATAAATGCAGCTCAATGCTGGGGCCAACAGCCTAACTCCTCATGCAACTTTGGATTGTGGAGCCTGTGTGAGTGGGTGTTTGTACCCCTGTTCGCTGATGCTTTGGGTTTTGCACATGTTGCTGTTGTATCTGTATTGTAGGGTAAAATATAGGGACATGCTCTGCAGGAACCACAGCTGGGACTTGAATCTGTGGCCCTCTGCTTCTGGACACACTAGCTGGGTGTACTGCACCGCACTGTTGCCACAGATGTATAGTAGTCCCTGGGGCTACCTGTACGTTTCCTCAGCCAGACCTTTTATGTTGCACTGCACACCACATAGTGATGCAAGGCATGGCCTAGGTCCACTGTATTTTAATTCAGTTACCTTTGGTTAATTGGCAATCAGGGATTAGTTCCCTTTAGTTATTAGGAACAAATTTTCTTATATTTACAGTAATTTTAAATTTGAGCCTGGCTCTTTAAATTAGTAGCAGCTCTCGCCTTCCTTCCTTGTCAGTTATTTTCACTTGCTGCAGGCTTTTGCCGGTGCGGATCTCTCTCCCTTGACGGTACGGGAGAGAGCTCTGGGACCCGTACAGCCACACTGAAGCTTGTGTTATTTTAGTTTATGAATATGACTATGTTACTTCCTCAAATTACCTAATAAAAGTAGGCCTCAGTGAAAAGGAATTAGAATCAACCAGGAAGAAGTTATGTAAGTTCGTGGCCACTGGTTTACCACCTGAAGCTCCAGATTAGTTTTTGAATCTGTCTCATGTCTCTCTCTCTTTTTCCCCCCACTGTATGGAGGATCAGATTTAAAGAATTGAGGAGAATCTGCCCTCACTTGAAGGGGGTTAAAGTATGGACTGGAAGTCATGCTTATTAGTAGGAATTTGAAAAACAGTCAGAGCCAAGGCCCTGGAAATCTTTTGCAGGAATTTTGGATAAGAAAGATATTCTGGTATTTCCTCCAAAGGCCCTGGTTGAGGCAGGGGCTCTGGGAAATCCTTGTCCATCCTGAAGGCAGTAGCCTGAGAGTAAGGAACACTGCCATTCCATTACAGACAGCGATCATGGGTGTCTGCAATGTTTGGGGGTCCGTGGGTGCATCCACTAATGTACTGTGTACAGGGGCCCCGGATTGTCATGGCTAGCATGGACGATGATTGCACTGTCAAACAAACTTGCGGAGTAGAGAAAGGAGGAAGACTGCTTGTGATATTTGCTCTTGGACTTTACGTACTACCATCCCCTTGTCTCCAATCGCTTTCAGGAGCTATGAAGGGGAGAAGGTCAAACCCCCAACCTTGTTCTGCAGGTTCTGAGTTGATTGTGAACAAGCCAGCACCAGGGGGAGTCTGCCTTCAGACGCATAGCTGCCCTAGCTGGTCCTGATTGTGCCTGGTCTGGGCACAGTGGGACAGAGCTTACTGCAGTCTGCTGTGCTGACATAGGTGATTTCCTTCCTCTCAGGATTCTGAATACCTTCAATTGTAGTTGCAACAAGGATGAGGATATGATCTTGGCATGCCTGCAGTCAGTCAGTGCATTTTCCTCACAGTGCTGTAGCAGAAGGGAGGGAGTTGGGCTTTACAGCTACAGCAGTCAGCCGCAATCTTCACTGTTTGAAGAAGGAAGTTAAAAACAAAACCAGAAGTATCGCTGGGATGGCACAGCCAAAGAAAAACAATGTGGTTGAAATTAAAATAATAAGTAAAGTGTGGAGTTTGACAGAGGGGGAGAGCCATGGCATCCCGGTCCATAGTAAAATGAACCTACAAGGCAGGAAGGAATGTGTATGCTTAGAGAAGTTTAAAAGACTTCTCTAAGCTGGGGGAGAGACCAGCACACAGGTGCTGTTGGGGGATAGTGCACACCTATACAGGACTAAAGAGAAAAGACCCTAAGTTAAAGGTAAAGAGGAAACGGGGTCAGCGAAAGGGTGGTCATAGACAGTACAGAAGAGGTGGGTTTTTAAGACAGACTTGAATTTTGGAAATTATTCTTCTTGACAAATTAGGGGAGGAAGGGAATTCCACAGTGATGGGGCTAGAAAAAAGAGGGCGGAATGCTGGGTTTGCTCCAGGGGGGCATGGGTAGGAGAGGGGATGTGAAGGCGGTGAAGGACTGAAAGCTACAAGGTACTGTACGAAAATGTATTGAGCCTGTGAGATACTGAGGGGTGTGCTAATGCAGGGCCCTGTGTGTTAGGATTAGGAGTTTGATGGTAATGCGGTAGGGGAAGGGGAACCAGTGCAGGTGGATCAAGGAGGGAGTGATGTGATGGAAGCGAGGAGTATGAGGAAGGAGACGAGCCGCGGTATTCTGAATTAGCTGTAGACGGTGAAGTTGGTGTTGAGGGATACTGGCAAAAACAACATTACAACAATCGAGACATGAAATTAATAGAGAGAGAAGAAGAGTTGTGAGGGGTGCTGGGGAGCGCACAGGACTGATGGCGCGAATCTGATGAAGAAAAAAGTGGGAGCGGCACACAAGGGAGGAGATGTGAGTGTGGAAGGAGAGGTCAAGATTAACTAGATTGTAAGCTCTGATGAGCAGGGACTGTCTCTTATTTATTTATTTAGTATATATTTGTATACCGCTGCTTCCAGCGATCAGTAGTGGTTTGATTACATGTATGAATTTGTCAATCATGACAGAAATTTTTGCAGTATACACACATTGATTTGAAGGGGGAAGCACAGCACACGGTGAAGGACTTACGGAGAGTAATCAGAATATACATATGCACATATTTACAGAACTGCAACCATGTCTGTACAGCGCTGCGCTATATAAATGATAAATAGTAGTAGTAGTAGTAGTAGGATCCAGGATAAACCCCCAGGTACCGAGAAACTTTGGTCCACATTAAGAAGCATGGGTATACCAGAAAACCTGATCGTTTTCTTGCATTTTAATCAAGAAGCAACAGTTTGAATGGAACAAGGAGACAGAGAATGGTTTAAAATAAGCAAAAGTGTACAGCAGCCTGCATACTTTCCCCCTACCTGTTTAATTTATATGCAGAACAAATCATCAGAGAAGCGGGATTGTATGAAAACAACAGAGGTGTGAAGATTGATGGAAGACTCATCAACAACCTTCGTTATGCTGATGATACCACACTACTACCCAGTAAGCTACCTGTGGATAGCAAAGCAAAAGCTGGCCTAGGTTTTACCTGCAGGAGCTAACCGGGTGGCAGTGCAATATTGCTGCTATCTGGTTAGCTTCTATGGCATCAGAGGCAGTGTGGGGACTCCAGATATTCAATGCCAGGGCCGCATATCACACCAGAATTGAACATCTGTGGTTAAAGGTTGGTGGTGACGGTTATGCACCGTGGCAGCACATAGCCATCCCAATTTAATATCGGGTCCTAAATACCTCTTTAGAAATGGGTAAAAGGAACAACATCTGGAAATCAGTGTGCATTAATGCCCATAGTATGAGAAATAAGATCCCTGTTGCTGAGGCATTAATGGAATTGAATTTAGTGGCAGTTATGGAGACCATAGTTTATAGAGAATCATGACTGGGATGAAATTATACTGGGCTATGATTTATTCAGGAAGGACAGGGGAGGAAGAAGGGGAGGAGGAGTGGCATTATATGTAAAAAAAAACAATATTAAAAGCCCTTATAGTATAGGACTTATGAGGGAAGGATTATAGGGCTTATGAGGGAAGGAGGATTCAATGTGAGTTGAACTGGAAAGACGTAATGGAACATCCATTTGCATTGGTGTGATATACCGACCTCCTTCACAGGCAGAACTGGACAGAGATTTAATTTAAGACATTTGTAGTAATGCTATGAAAGGAGAAGTGCTGCTGATAGGTGATTTTAAAATACTGGATGTTGACTGTTGTGTCATCTAAAAGCAAGGAGATCCTGGATTCTCTACAGGGAGAACTATTCCAGCAACTGGTAACAGAACCCATAGGTGAAGGGGTCATACTGGATCTGGTGCTTACTAATGGGGTGAGTGCTTTAGATGTTCTAGTGGGTGATCATCTCGCATCCAGTAAGCACCGATATTAGGACTAGGGCTGATGAAGTTCATTCAAAGGTGAGGGCCCTAGATTCCAGGAAAGCTAACTTTGACAAGAGGGGACAATACCTCAAAGAGTTGCTAATGGAACAGCTTTGAGATGTAGGAAAGCAGTGGGAGAAACTTAAAAGGGGTATTTTAAAGGCAACAAACATTTTTGTTAGAAAAGTAAATAAATGTAAAAGGAAACAGAAAAGGAGGCCACTATTATTCTCGAAAGAAATAACTGAAATGTCAGAAAAAAGTGGGTGGTCTTCATAACATACAAGAGATCACAGAAAGAGGAAGACAAGCATCAATATTTGAAAAAGCTGAGAGAAGCTAAGAAATTAGTCAGGAAAGCAAAGATACAAATGGAAGAAAAAATATCCAATGCAGTAAAATGGGCAGACAATATATTTTTCAGATATGTTGGTGAGAGAAGGAAGTCCAAAAGTAGTATTGTCAGACTCAAGGATGAAGAAGAGTAATATGTAGAAGCTAATGAGGATAGAGCAGAATTGCTTAACAAATACTTCTGTTCTGTGTTCACAGATGAAAGGACCTGAGAAAATACTGACAAATAAGAACAGAAATGAGATGGATTTTGAACAATTTTCAGAAGACTGTGTGCATGTGGAGCTACATAGCTAAACTAAAAGTAGACAGAGCGATGGGGCCAGATGGGATACATCTGAGAGTATTTAAGGAACTTAGGGAAGTTCAAGCAGCTCCTCTGTCTGACCTTTTCAATGCTTCTTTAGAGTTGTGAGTCATCCCAGAGTAATATGTGGAAATATTTCTTTATGGAAAGAGTGGTAGATGTATGGAATAGTCTCCTAGTGGATGTAGTAGAGACAAGGATAGTATCTGAGTTCAAGAAAGTATGGGACAAACACAAAACTCAAGTATATGCTTTACAACCTATGTAAAACATTATCATTACAGTTCTTCCAACAGCTTACCGTAAATCGATCCAACAGTTTAAGGTAAATAAGATGAGTATCCTAATTTAATGTAAATAGTTCTATGTTAACGGACTAAGTACTTGTTTGTAAACCCTACAGTTTTAATGTAAATAGTTCCAACAGTTATAATGTAAGTGAATTGGCTCTTGTTTGTACAATTCATATTGATGTTCCTTGTAAACTGTATTTGATACTTGGGAAAGCACAGTATATAAATGTATTTTAAATAAATAAATAAAATAAAAAGATTTCTAAAGGAAAAAAATGGACTATAGTAGTGAGTATGGAAGGGCAGACTGGATAGGTCATAAGGTCTTTGTCAGCAGTCCATCAGTGAGATGGGGGTTATCTAGTCTTTTGCAGTGAATATCACATGTAGAATTTTCTCCCATTTGGTGAGAGGTCTTAATTGTGCACTAGGTGCAAGGATCTCTTTGCCCTCAGGGAATGAGTGGGTGATTCAATCATTAGGCATGTAGATAGCTGGGTGCTGGTGGATGTGAAGACAGCCTGGTAACATGCTTGCCTGGTGAGAAGGTAGCGGACCTCACGTGCCACCTCGACAAGGTTTTAGATAATGCTAGGGAGGAGTCTGTTGTCTTAATACATGCTGGTACCAATGACAGGAAAATGTGGAAGGGAGGTTCTGGAGGCCAAATTTAGGCTTTTAGGTAAGAAGTTGAAATCCAGAACTTCCAGAGTAACATTCTTTAAAATGCTTCCCATGCCACATGCAGGACCCAAAAGGAAGCAGAACTCCAGAGTCTCGATGCCTGATGAGATGATGGTGCAAAGAAGGGGGTTTGGGATTTGCTAGGAACTGGGCAACATTCTGAGAATGGAGGGGCTCTTCTGAAGAGATGGGCTCCACCTTAATCACAATGGAGCCAGGCTGCTGGCATTAACATTTAAAAAGGAGATAGAACAGTTTTTAGATTAGATAATAGGGGAAAGTTGACAGTCACCCAAGAGCACATGGTTCTGAAGAATGTATCCTTGAAGGATACTAGCAAAAGAGGGAAGTTAGGACATCTTAACAGAGAGGTTCCAGTAAAGATAAAAATAATCCAGATGCCCTTAAGTACAGAGCTGAAAGATTCCAAATTACTCCTAAGAACTGATAACCAGATTAATATGAATGAAATACAAGCTCTAAAATGCCTGTATGCAAATGATAAAAGTCTGAAAAATAAGATGGGAGAGTAAGAATATATAGCTCTCCCATTTTATTTTTTAGGTTAGATAAGATTGGTATCTCAGAGACCTGGTGGAAGGAGGACAATCAATGAGACACTGATACCTGGTTACAGACTACTGTATATTGCAATGATAGAGTAGATTGAATTGGTAGAGGGGTTGCACTCTATGTTAGAGAAAGCACGCAGGATTAAAGTTTTGTAGGAAACAGAATGCACTGTAGAATCTTTCTGAATAGAAATTCCATGTAAAAAGGGGAAGGCAATGACAGGGGGGTGTACTACCGACTACCTGGCCAGAATGAACAGACAATGATGAAATACTGAATAAATCAAGGAAGCTAATAATGGGTGATGGGAGAAAGCCAATATGGATTTAGAGAAGAAAAGGCATGTCTTACTAATCTTATATATTTTTTGAAGGTGTGAATAAGCAGGTAGACAAAGGTTAACTGGTTTCATAAAAGTGGATCAGGATTTTCAGAAAGCTTTTGATAAGGCTCCTCATTAGAGACTCTTGGCAAAATTAAAAAGTCACGTACTGGTTACAAGATAGAAAGCAGAAAGTAGGGCTAAATGGCCAAATTTCTCAATTAATAAAAGTAAATAGTGGACTATAGCAAGGATTTTTGCTGGATCCGCTGATCTTTAACATGTTCATAAATGACCTGGAAATGGGAATAACAAGTGAGGTGATCAAATTTGTAGATGACACAAAATTATTCAAAGTTGTTAAAACCCAAGAGGATTGTGAAAATTTGCAAGAGAACCTTGATAAATTTGGAAGACTGGGCATCCAAATGGCAGATGAAATTTAATGTGGACAAGTGCAAAGTTACACACCTAGGAAAGAAAAACCCAAACTTTGGTTACATGATACAAGGTACCACCTTAGAAATCACAACCCAGGAAAAATATTTAGGCATTTTCATGGATAATACATTGAACCTGTACCCGAAACTGGAGTCTGTACCCGAAACCGGAAGTGACGCCACCGCGTTCCCATGGTCGCGACCTTTCCAAGTCTCCTGGTGCCTGTACTGAGCCCCTGCATCCCACCGGAGTCTGTACCCGAAACAGGAAGTGACGCAACCGCGTTCCCGCGGTCGCGACCTTTCCAGGTCTCCTGGTGCCTGTACTGAGCCCCTGCATCCCACCGGAGTCTGTACCCGAAACCGGAAGTGACGCAACCGCGTTCCCACGGTCACGACCTTTCCAGGTACTCAGCTGCCTATTTCAACACGCTGCTTGCGGCGGTTCAAGTTGTTGCTCTGCTGTGCTGTGTATGCATTTGTTACCCACTGTTTGTTCCTTCCAGGTCTCCTGGTGCCTGTACTGAGCCCCTGCATCCCACCGGAGTCTGTACCCGAAACCGGAAGTGACGCAACCGCGTTCCCGTGGTCGCGACCTTTCCAGGTACTCAGCTGCCTATTTCAACACGCTGCCTGCGGCAGTTCACGCCGTGGCAGTGCGCGCCATGGGCACGTGCCCAAGGAGCGCACCCAAGGAGCAGGTCCTGCTCCTTGGACGAGCTCCTTGGGGCGAGCGAGGGGCGTGGACTGGACTGACTCCTTCTCTGGCAGCCTCTTGTGATTCAGGGCTGTACTCTCCTTTGAGTCGGTTACTCGGTTTTGTCAGGTCAGTTTCTTTGTTTCAGTCATACACCTTCTGGTTTTGTGCTTGGTTTCTCCTGTCTTTTTGTTTGGCCTTTGCATTCTGTTCTTCTGGGAATATGTCTACTATCCCTGTCTTCTGGGGCCGGCGTCCTGCGCCCTTGTCTCTGGTCACTCCAGGTCCTTTGGCACGTCGCCCCTCCAAACTGATTTCTTGTGGTCATGCTGCTCCTCGGTCCATGCGCCCTCTCTCCCCTAGGCTATCGTCGATAGCCTCTACTGTGACACTTAGCTTAGCCCTGCTAAACTGCCGATCCCTTCGATCAAAATCCCTGTTGATTCAGGATCTCATTTCATCACATTCTCTCGACCTCTGTTTCCTTACAGAAACCTGGCTAAAGGAGGGCGATAGCCCAGTCCTATCTAGTTCTCTTCCCTCTGGGTTCACTGCGATTTCAACTCCCAGGATAGGGAGAGGCGGCGGTGGAGTGGCCTTGCTCCATCTCGCGTCCATTGATATTGAAGAGGTCTCTTCCTCCTCTGTCCTGTACCCTGAATCCCTTCTTCTTCGCCTTCGCTCCTCTTCCCCCCTTTATTTTCTTCTCCTTTATTTCCCTCCTTCTTTGACTGCTGCTCGCTGGGATGCGGCTCTTCAAACTATCTCTGATATCACTGTTCAGTTTTCTAATCTTATTATCTTAGGAGACTTCAATGTCCATATTGATCACCCCAGCAGGCAGAGAGACCGTGCCTTTTTGAATCTATTACATGACATTCCCCTGCACAACATGTACTCGGCCCTACCCATATGGCCGGACACACACTGGATTTGGTTCTCTCTCCTATCCCGCTGTTACCAGTGATCTCTCCTCCTACTATGTTTAGTGTCCCCTGGTCTGATCATTTTTGTATCCTCTTTTCAGTTTCTTACCCTTCCGTGGCACCTACAGATCCGGCTATACCCTCTCCTTCTACTTCTCTCCGCCGTCGTATTACCCCTGATACCCTTAGTGCCTTTCCGCCCGCTTCCTCCCTTTTCCCACCAGATTTTGCTGCACTTTCCTCTGATAAACAGGTTTCCCTCTGGAACTCTCTTCTTACTAACGCTTTGGATGACCTTGCTCCATTTCGTCCTGTGTCTAATCACTCTGGTCCCGCCCATTCTCCATGGTATCATCCTGCTTTATGCCTTCAGTGAACCCAGCTCTGGCAATTACAACGTCAGTGGGCTCGCCATCCTTCCTCTGAACTACGTCTTCGTTTCAAGCAGCTTTTCTCTGATTATCGCTCAGCCGTTCAATCTGCTAAGCGTGCCTACCATGCAACTGAAATCTCTGATGCTGCGAACTCCTCTAGACAACTCTTTTCAATTTTGCGTAAGCTCTCCAATGTTGGTCCTGATCGTCGGCAAGGGTCCTTGGTCCCTGACCCTCAGTCTCTAGCCACTTTCTTTTCTGATAAGATTCTCAATCTACGCTCATCCTTTTCGCATCCTCCCCCCCCCCCCACTGCCCTTGTCCCCACCTTGTTCCACCTTGTCCTCTGTCTCTCCTGTTGCATTGGCCACTGCCCATCAGTTGTCACCACCCCTCACTCCACCAAATCTCGCTTTAGCTCATTCCTGGTCTTCCTTTCGCCTAGTCACTTCTGCTGAAGTGCTACAGATGTTATTCAAATCTAGTAAGACCACCTGCCAGCTTGACCCGATTCCGTCTCACTGGTTGACTGAACCTTCTTTACAGCTCATACCTAACATCACTATTATCATTAATGCCAGCCTCTCAACCGGCCATTTCCCCTCATCCTGGAAATCGGCTGTTGTCCGCCCCCTTCTGAAACAGCCCTCTCTTGATCCTTCTGTTCTATCTCACTGGCGTCCTGTTTCAAATCTTCCTTTTCTGGCCAAACTTCTGGAACGTTTTGTCTTTGATCAACTTAACTCTCACGTGGAATCTACTAACACCCTTCACCCCCGTCAAGCCAGTTTTCATCATGGACATAGTACGGAAACGGTTCTTCTTGCACTCTTGAATGACTTACATGTTGCTCATGATCACGGTGATATTACTCTTCTTGTTTCCCTCGATCTTTCCGCGGCTTTTGATTTGATTGACCATCGAACTCTTCTCTCTCGTTTGTCTGATGTTGGGCTCCATGGTACAGTCTGGCAGTGGTTCCGTTCCTTCCTCACAGCCCGCTCATTCTCTGTTCACTCTAATGGCCAGTCCTCTGCTTCCCTCCCTCTCACCTGTGGTGTACTGCAGGGATCCGTCCTTTCTCCGCTTTTGTTTAACATCTTTCTAGCTCCTCTACCCTTGTTGATCCAACAGTTTCCTGTATCCTTTTACATATATGCCGACGATATTATCCTACTTTTTCATACTTCTCCACTAACCCTGGATATCACACAACTTAATCTTTGTCTCTCCCAGATTTCCTCTTGGCTATCACAGAATTTTCTGCACCTAAATCCATCTAAGTCCACAGCTATTTGGGTCTCACTGAGTGGTTCCTGCCCTTCTCTAGCCCCCTCGATTGGTTCTGTTTCTCTTCCTCTTGTATCATCCTTCCGTTATCTCGGAGTGATTCTTGATCCCACGCTCTCCTTCCACCAACATCTTACTTCCTTTATTCGTTGTTCATTTGCTGCCCTACGACAGATTAGGGCTGTCCTTTCCCTTCTTCCCTCATCTTCCTTAGTCACTCTTGTCCTGGCCTTGGTCATAAACTGCTTAGATTATTGTAATGTTTCTCTCGCCAATCTCCCAAAGTTTCAACTCCAACGTCTCCAAAATGCTGCTGCCCGTCTCGTTACGTTCTCTCATCGCTTTGATCATATCACTCCTATTCTTCTCCGTCTGCATTGGCTACCCCTCTGTTTTCATTTCCACTATAAGTTTCTTATTCTGATTCATCGTGCTATTTACACCAATACCCCTCTATATCTTGCAGATCGGATCTCTCTTCACATCCCCTACTGTCAGCTTCGTTCTATCCATGCTAACCGTCTGTCCCTACCCTCTCTGTCACAAGCTCATCTTGAACAAACCCGCCTTGCAGCTTTTTTCTTTCTGGGTCCAGTACTGTGGAATGCCACTACCACCACCTCGCCGATTGGAATCCTCGTATCCTCAATTTAAAGCATCACTCAAAACCCATCTGTTTCAGCAAGCCTTTAATCTCTCTCCTGATGGTCCTCCCTGATGTTCTCATTTGTGTGTTTTTTGTCTACTCGTAATTTGTCTTGTCTCCCCCTATATGGACCTACCATCTTGTTGTACTCTTATGTTTTATGAAAGTCTTGGCCCATGTGTTTATTTTACTTGTCTATGCTTTTTATACTTTTACTTTCCTATTGCATTATGGCGTTCTTTTCCATGTTTTTGCATTGCTAACCTTTTATTGTACATCGCTTTATGTTTCGACGGAAAGCGGTCTATAAAATTTTAAATAAAGATAAAGATAAAAGATAAAGATAACCTCCATCCAGTGTGCAGCGGCAGCCAGAAAGCAAATAGAATACTATGAATCATAAGGAAAGGAATGGAGAATAAAACCAAGGATATTATAATGCCTCTGTATCGTTCCATGGTGCAACTGCACCTTGAATATTGTGTGCAATTCTGGTAGCCATATCTTACAAAGGATATAGCATAATTAGAAAAAGAACTGAAAAGAGCCACCAAAAGGGGATGGAAGGATACCCCTATGATGAGAGGCTTAAGAGGTTAGGGATCTTCAACCTGGAAAAGAGATGACTGGGGGGAGATATGACAAAGGTCTATAAATAAATTAATGGAGTGGATTGGGTTAACATAGATCAGTTGTGTATGCCATCAAAAAGCAGAAAGGCCAGAAGACACGCAATGAAATTACAATGTAACCCATTTAAGACTAATGAGAGAAGATAATTCTTTTATTCAAGGCATAATCAAACTCTGGAATTCGCTACTGGGGGATGTAGTAAAAGCTATTATTGTAGCTGGATTTAAACAAGTTTTGGACAAGTTCCTGGAGGAAAGGTCCATAAACCATTAAAGAAGACCCAGGCAATCCACTGCTTTCCCCAGGACAAGCATTGTGGTACCTGGGTGCCTTTTTGGAAACCTGCTTGTGAAGTGTATTGGCTACTGTTAGAAACAGGATACTGGGCTTGATGAACCTTGGTCTTACCCAGATTGGCATTTCTTACGTTCTTAAATATGCACAAAATTTGTCAAGGTTCGTACAGACATTAATCATATTTCCCCTCAGCCCTCTCTTCTCCCAGCTGAAGAACTCTAAGCTTTTAAGGCTTTTCTCATGCGGGTATCCTTCCATCCCCTTTATCATTTTGGTTGCTGTTCTCTGTACCTTTTCTAATATTGCTATATCCTTTTTACGATTCGACAAACAGAATTGCACAGAATATTCAAAGTGCAGTCACACCATGGAACGATACAGAGGCATTATAATATCCTTTGTTTTATTCCCCATTCTTTTCCAAATAATGCCTAACATTCTGCTTTCTTGGAAACTGCAACACATTGAACAGAGGGTTTCAATGTCTTATTCACAATACAGCTTAAATTTCCTGGATAATAGCTTGTAACATTGAACCTTGTATCGTGTAGCTATAAGGTGAAATTAGACTTACCTGCTAATTGCTGTTCCTTGAGGAACTCTAGTCCAGTCCCGGAACCATTGAGTTCTGCATCTCCTCCAGCAGCTTTGGAGACTGAAACATGTTATCACTTTGATGTCACCAGTATAAATAGGCAGGGACCGCCCCTCCACACCAGTACCTATTGACAAAGCAGACTAAGCAGAGCAACAAATAAGTAGTTAATTTATTCATCAATAGTCACCTAACCATAACCTTACCCTCTCTTCATCTTTTATTCTCCTTCTTCCCTCTATATGTCTTTTTTTTTTTTCAACCAAACTGTTAACTCCTAACTCTTTCAGTAAACACCTCGAAACTAATTACTGCATAGGCAGGATTTTCTCTCTCTGTTAGAAAGGAAAGAACGTAATGAAAATCTTTATGTTGCAGAAACCAACCCCATCCCGAAGGAAACCGGTCTCCAATCACTATTCTGACATGCCAGGACTTCAGGCTGACAAGAAAACTGGAAACTCCCTGGGTGGGATCTGGGACTGGACTTTTCATCCCTCTAGTCCAGTCCCAGAACCATTGAGGATGTAACAGAGCAGTATCAACGGGAGGACCCTGAGAGAGCAGCCTGAAGTACTGCAGACCCAAAACGCACATCACCTGCTGCCTGTACGTCCAGCCGATAATGCTTGATAAAGGAATTCAAAGACGACCAGGTTGTCGCCCTACAAATCTCCGCCGCCGGCACCAAACTGAATTCTGCCCAGGAGGTCGCTTGCGCCCTGGTCAAATAGCCCGGAGACCCTTCGGAACCACCTTAACTTTCAGAATATATGCCGCTGCAATTGCTTCCTTCAACTACTTGGAAATGGACGCCTTAGTCGCCGCCTCCCCCTTCCGCGGACCTCCAAACAGCACAAACAACCTATCCGACTTACAGAAGGCTGCTGTCTTGCGCAAGTACCGCTTAAGAGACCGACGAACATCCAGAAGACGTAATCTACCTCCCATAGATTCCTTCTCCATACCAGAAAACACTGGTAACGAAACCGCCTGGTTGACGTGAAAAACCGAAACCACCTTGGGCAAAAACGAGGGAACCAGCAGCAGCATCACCTTCTGATCCGAAAAAGACAGAAACGGTTCCCTACAAGACAAGGCCTGCAACTCTCCTGCACTCCGGTGGCCTCAATCTATCACTGGAGTTGAGCCAAATCGGCGGCTTCGGCTCCGGGGCAGAGAGGCACACTCAACAGCGATCTTCTCTGCTGCAATCGCTTCTGGCTTTCGTCGTCCTTCACAGATTCATTGCCGGCTGCGCCTGCCACCTGCTTCTCACCCGTTCACGCGGGATCGGGAACAGGGAGGCTCTTCACGCTGGATATCACCCCCCCAGTGGTCTGCTGCATGCAGGTAGGCAAGGGAGGGGGGGAAGAAAAAAGAAAGGAAAAAAGAAAGAAAAAAGGACAGACGTAGTGACAGAGGAGGCAATCAGACCCCTGCAGCCCTACTCTAATGTCTAACTGCTGTCCTCTAATTAGAGAACAAAAACCCCGATTTAAAACTCAAGTAAAAAAAACAAAAAACCCCTCTGCCTTATTTGTCCACTGACTGAGCCCAGAACCCTAGGCTCAACACCTTATCCAGCTGTTATGGAGACTGAAACAACTAGTGTGGAGGAGCGGTCCCTGCCTATTTATACTGGTGACATCAAAGCGATGACATGTTTCAGTCTCCAAAGCTGCTGGAGGAGATGCAGAACTCAATGGTTCCGGGACTGGACTAGAGGGACGTAAAGGAATTGGATATTTCTTTCTCAATTACATATGTTTGCGCTTGTCTACATTAAGGAATATGTTTATTAAACCGTGGTAGCCTTTTGCAGGTATTAGAGTAGTTACTCACCTGTAACAGGTGTTCTCCAGGAGCATCAGGAATCAGTCCTCATATATGGGTGACGTTGGCGCCGATGGAACCCTCGTGCGGAGCATTTCCCCAGCTTTCAAAGAAAGCTTTTGGGAATGCAGCGTGCATGTGCGGTCCCCTTCCCGCCCAAGGGTGCCATCTTGCTCAGTCTGATAACATAGCTAAAAGACAGCAAAAAATCAAAATGAATGATATGACTGCAACTCCAGGGGAGGAGGGAGGGTTGTGAGGACTGATTCCTGCTGCTCCTGGAGAACACCTGTTACAGGTGAGTAACTACTCGTTCTCCAGGACCAAGCAGGAAGTTAGTCCTCACATATGGGATTCTCCAGCTCTAGGCTACTGGGAACCCTAAGCTGAAAAACTGTCTCCCTCTCAAGAGCCTCAGCATTCGTGATAAGAATATCCTCTGAGAACGCCCCCGTATGGTAGCCCAACACAAGCGACAGAGGCTAGGAGTTGCCTAAACCTCAAAGAGATTACGGAGTACCGCCTGTCCAAAAGCACTGTCCCTACGGGACTCCCTCTCCAGGCAGTAATGGGCTGCAGAAGTCTGACTTGAAGACCAAGTTGCAGCCCGGCAGATGTCTGCCAACGGAACAGAGCGGAGATGAGCTACTGACACGGCTTTCGCCCTGACACGGTGGGCCGTGACTTGACCCTGCAAGGGAAGGTCGGCTGCCTTATATGCCCAGGCAATACAATCCGCTACCCAAGTGGACAACGTACGCTTGGAGACAGGCAACCCAAGCTTACTAGGGTCAAAGGAGATGAAGAGCTGAGTAGCCCTTCGATGTCCCCGCGTACGTTCTAGGTAAAAGGACAATGCCCTCCTATAGTCCAGGGTATGCAAGACTGTTTCAGCCCGGCTGGCATGCGGCCTGGGAAAAAAGGTCAGAAGGACCGCCTCCTGGTTGAGGTGGAAAGAGGAGACCACCTTAGGTAGGAACTTGGGATGGGTCCATAGGATGACCCTGTTCCTATAGAACCGCGTGTACGGTCTATCAGAAACCAGAGCTTGTAGTTCACTCACATGTCTGGCCAAGGTGAGAGCCACCAGAAAGAGCACTTTCCAAGAGAGGAAGCGCAAATGGCAAGTAGCCATCAGCTCAAACGGTGGGCGAGTAAGTTGTTGCAAGGCCACATTCAAATCCCACTCAGTCGCCAGTGGTCGAACTGGAGGCTTGAGTAGAAGCAGACCTCTGAGAAATCGGGACACCTAGGGGTGAACCGACAGAGAATGTCCTTCCACCGGTGAGTGGTGCGCTGATAGAGCACTGAGATGGACCTGAACAGAGTTAGACAAGGCCGAGGTCTGACAGGTGAAGTAGATACTGCAGTACTATTGGCACAAGGAAAGAGAAAGGGTCTTCATTGTGCTGAGCACACCATACCGTAAACCTACACCATTTGAGGGCATAGGACTTCCAGGTGGACTGCCTCCTAGAGGCCAAGACCACCTCCTCAACCTCCTTAGGTAGAAGTAAGGAAGATAGCACTATCCTTTCCGCAGCCAGGCCATCAAATTGAGGGATCTGAGATTGGGGTGCAGAAGGGATCCCTGCTCTTGAGACAGGAGATTGTGTTGCAACCCCAGAGGGAACAGAGTTTCCACTGCCAACTGCAGCAGAAGTGGAAACCAGGGCTGCCTCGGCCATCTGGGGGCTACCAGAATCACCCAGGCCTTGTCCCGGAGAATATTGAACAGAGTTCTGGCCACCAGGGGCGTGGGAGGAAACACATATAGGAGGCCCGTAGACCAAGAGATCAGAAAAGCATCTGCTGCCATCCTGAGGGGATGTGGTTGCCTGGAGCAAAACCTGGGCAGCTGACAGTTTTGTGGACTGGATGGAAGTCCCCAGCGGAGGAAGATCTGCTGGACCACCAATGGATTCAACTGCCATTCGTGAGGCTGGAGAATCCTGCTTAGTTTGTCTGCTAGGAAATTCTCCTGACCAGGTAGATAAACTGCTTTGAGAAACATGCCCTGTTTGACTGCAAAGGAGCAAAGGGCCATTGCCTCCTGACATAGAGGCCTGGACCCTGTGTCCCCTTGCTTGTTCACGTAGAACATTGCCACCTGATTGTCCATCTGAACTAGGACAGACTGGTGAGAGAGGACATGAGAGAAAGTTTGCAGAGCTAAGCGGATTGCTCACACCTACAAAAGATTGATTTTCTGTGTGGTCTCTTGAGGAGTCCAGAGGCCTTGAGTGCACGCGCCCTGGCAATGTGCACCCCAGTCCTTTAAGGAAGCATCAGTCGTCAGCACCCTTGTGTGTGCTGGAGCCTGAAAAGGCACTCCCCTGAGTAGGTTTGGGAGATGTAGCCACCACCATAGGGAGTCCCAAAGTGGTTTGGACACCTTTACTCTGTCACGGAGGTCACCTGTGGCCTGTGTCCACTGATCTCTGAGACACCATTGAGCAGTCCGCATGTGCAGACAGGCATTCAGAGTCACATTTACAGTGGATGCCATGTGGCTCAGAAGCTGCAGGTAGTGTCTGGCGGAGACATGAGAATTGCTTTGGAACTGATTGGCCAAATCCATCAGTCTGTGGGCCCTGTCTTCGGGCAAGTAAGCTGTTGCCTGAAGGGAGTCCAATCTTGCCCCTATAAACTCTAGGTTCTGAGAGAGAAGCAAAGTAGACTTTGCGAAGTTTATGACAAAGCCTAGATGCTGAAGAAGAGAGACAGTACGAAGAGTGGCCTGTCGGGCCTCCTGGAGAGACTGGCCCCTGATGAGCCAGTCATCAAGGTATGGGAAGACAAAAATTCCCTGATTCCTGAGATAAGCCGCTACCACCGCCAGGCATTTGGTGAAAACCCTGGGGGCAGAGGTTAGGCTAAAGGGAAGTACCCTATACTGAAAATGGTTTCCTCCCACTACAAATCTGAGATATTGTCTGTGGTCTGGATGAATGAGGATGTGAGTATAAGCATCCTTTAGGTCTAAGGATCATAGCCAATCTCCCTGCTGGAGGTAGGGCAGTAGTATCCCAAGGGTAAGCATCTTGAACTTTTCCCTCTCCAGAAACTTGTTTAGGTTTCACAAGTCTAGGATAGGCCTGAGGCCTCCTGTCCTTTTCGGTACCAGAAAGTACCTGGAGTAGAAGCCTTGCCCTTCCAGGTGGTGAGGCACTGGTTCCACCGCCTGTTCCTTTAGAAGACTTGCCAACTCCTACAGGGGGTCTTGGATGCTCTCCTGGATAGTAGGAGAGGGGTATCTGGTTGAAGTGGAGCATATAGCCCTTCTGGACTATGCTCAGCACCCAGGTATCCCCTGTGATGGCTGGCCACCTGTCGGCGTACAGGGTCAGCCGACCCCCAGTGCTGAATGGAGCCACCGTCGGAGGAGAGGCTATGGTGTGGGAGTCAAAACCCCGCTCCCTGCTTTGCAGGAGCCGGAACTGGCGACTTGGGGGTCTTCTGCCTACGGGGCCCATGCCCCTGCCCCTTGGCCTACTGGCCCTGCTGGGGAGCTAGAGAGGCCTGATATTGAGGGTAGGTTTTGTAGGCAGCACCCTTCCTCAGGAAAAAGGGCTTCTTCCCCGAGCCCTTCTTTTTTTGAGAAGGGCAGAAGTCTTCCTGGACAGCCTTGTCCTGGTGAGAATCTCAGTCTCGATTTCTGCAGCCTTTTCAGTCATGGGCTTACTGAATAGGTTATCACCTCGGCAGGGGACATCGACCAACTTGTCCGGCACCCATGACGCCAGGTCTGATGACTATAGTCAAGCCTGACGGTGTGCACCGATAACAGCTGCGGCTACCGGGGCCGAAGTCTCGAAGCCATCATAGGCTGCTCAAGAAATAAACTTCAAGCACTCTCAGATCCCTGTTGACAAGGCTTTGAATCTCTGCAAGGGTTCCTTGGAGAGGCCAGCTGAGAACCCGGCAATCTCCTTTGCCAGGTCCCGTAAGTACATGCCCATGTACAGCTGGTAACTCTGGACACGGCAACATAGCATAGAGCCCTGGAAGCACTTTGTACTGGCCTCCTGGCCGGGGGGCACCGAGGAGTGCATCTTCTGACTCTTCAGGTGGTGCATATCTGATTCCATAACCATGGAATTGTGTGGTAGCTGCGCCTTTTGGAACCCAGGGCTCTTACGGACTTGATAAATGGAATCGACCCGTTTGCTTCTTGTGCCTTCCACATACATTCCAGCATTGGAGGAACCGGTACAGTAAAGTCTTCCTTCGGAGGAAAATCATACTGGAGGGCATCAAGCTCCTCGGCTCGAGGCTCCTCCTCGGCATTCGCAGGGAATGCCAAAGCCTTGGCTGTGTCCCTCACAAAGTCCGAGATCCGGGTATCCTCTAGAGGGGACCTTCTCCGAGGCTCGGACTCCAGTGAGTCCGAAGGGACACTCCAGGTCCGGAAGGTGTCAGGAGACTCCTTGTCCTCTGTCTCCCACGCCGACTCCTCTGAGGAGGAGTCCAGTGGCTCCAGCCGTGTGGGCCTCAGTGCCACCCGCCCCAACGCCGAAGGCACCGGCGTCGACGACCTTGGCCCTGCATGGGAGGTCGAGGGGAACCTTGACCGAGGATCGACTCGAGACTTGATTGATTTGAGGATCGACTCGATCTCCAGGGTCGACTTAGATGTCGAGGTCCCGGTGGTCGGGGCAGATGCACCGGTCAGACCGGTGATCCGCATCCGCTGCTGTTCCATGAAGGCAGCTCTCCAAGGCTGTCAGCCTAAGTCCAAGCTCAGGAGACTCAGCAACACCCGACTCGGGCCCTGACGGCATCGGGCCCGACGTCGGTTCTCCCGGAGTAGAGTCTACGAGGACAATAGTACTTACGGGACTCGGGGACTCCGGCTCCATGCAAGGTACTTTGGACGGCCTCTCCGACTCTGAGAAATGCTCCACACGAGGGCTCCGTCGGTGCGGACATCAACCATATGTGAGGACTGACTTCCTGCTTGGTCCTGGAGAAACTGCAGAGGTTTTGCATTTAATGCAGAGACCTGTGATACATGCATCAATGCAGATGTCACAGGCCTACACAGTAAAGCAATGGAGAAGAAAGGTAGCAAATGGGTTCACAGAGCTCTCATGAACTCTGTGCCCTGATCGCTGCTGACCCTCCCAGAAGCACCAATCAAGTCCCCTACCCTAATTTCACTGCCTATGCTCCTGCTCTCCTCAACAGTACAATCTTGTGATGCTGCCCCCTAGTGGGAGGCTAGGTGGCAGCACTTCATGACTGTAACCTTTTTGGCAAGGAGCAGCATTGAGGAAGCAGTGGGGAGGACTGCTTTTGCCCCCCCCCCCCCCACCCTTCACCACTATATCACCAGGGAGTCCAGGTAGAGTCCAAGGGAGTCACATAGGTAGGGGGCCAAGGTTTCTATATTTTGGAGAGGGGTAAACCCTGACTGGCTAGCCGGGATTTGTGAAGGGATCAGGGAGGAGGACGTGTCTCTGTCAGACCCCGACTGGCTATCTGGAATAATTGAATTGGCATGGAGTTCACTGATTCCCCCCCCCCCCCCTCAGGCAGCTCTTGATGGGCATCATGAGCTGTCTGGAGGGGATCATTGCTTAGGGTTGCCAACTGGCTCCAGATGCGCCCGACAAGCTTGATCCAGTCCTGGGTCTACCCCATTGCATGCAGGGACATGTAGTCTTGTTTTTCTTATGGAGTGCAATGGAGAAATCAGAACTACATGTCCCTGCATGCAATGGGGTAAACGCAGGACTGGATCAAGCCTGTCGGGCGCATCTGGAGCCAGTTGGTAACCCTATCATTGCTGAATGGGCAGGCCTGGCACATCTTTGGATTTTGTCAATGCTGCAAATCTTTAGTGGCACTGAATATATTGTTTGAGGGAGGGGCAATCAGAGCATGGGGGGGGGGCTATGTGGCTGCAAGTCACCATGCATCTCTTTCAGATTATGCCTCCATTTGGGGTGACGTTATCTACAGTCATGAGGAGCGATGTCTTGGCAACCATCGTGTAACAAAGTTACTCACAATGGCTGCCGACAATCGGTACACCTACTCCCTGCCACTATCCCACCCCCGGGGTGCACCATGCCAAATGCAGATATCGCAGGAAGATGCTTGTGATATCTGCATTTCTCAGGCATTAGTTCCTACTGCTGCAGGATTATTCAGTGTTATCCCCGCGGTAGCAGCTAACGCCCTTTAATAAACATAACCTAAATTTCATCTGTTATTTGGTTGCTCAGTCTCACAATTTCTCAAGGTCCTATTGCAATGTTTCTCAGTCCTCTTTTTTTTTTTCTTTAATTGGAAAGGACGTAACCTCTGTAATTAATTAATTTATTTAGCTAGGCTTATATAGTGCTTTACAGGGAACAGAACATTTTACAGTAAACATGTCGTACAAGGAACAGAGTAACAGTTAACAATTGAAAAGTTCAACATTTTGCTAACAATCATACTATATATTATAAACTGTAGTTCTAAATGCAAACGCTGAAACTAAATGGTATGTTCAAACAACTATTTACAATTGTGAATCTGTTTTGGTAGTGTTACATTGATGGGGGGTGGGGGGTAGGTGGAGGGACAAAAATGTTTCCCTGGTATCATTCTTATAACCTATTTCTGCTTCTCTTTCTTTCTTATCTTTGCTCAACATAATTCCTTTCTGCCTCTAATATGTCATTAGTATGAATGTTTCAGTATTTGCTTTCAGTATGGATTAGAACCTGAGCAGGCTACACCAGTATGACTTTTGGGTACGAAGGGTGGATAGTGAAAAGTGTTCCAGATAGCAGTTGTCATAAAATCTAGGAGTCAATACTGAGCCGTTATGCTCCTCATCACTATAGTAATGATAATTAGCAGTAGCAGCAGTTAAATGCCAGCGGTGGTGGATAAAACAATCCACATCTTCAGCCCCAGTATGTAGAGAGCAGGTGGTGCTGAAGAGCTCGATAGAGAAATGCCCAGTGCCACTGTCCAGACAGCAGCAATACTGAGCGTCTCTGCCCGAGTAAGTATCCAGATCATTTGGGGGCCTTTTGCTTTCCTTAGTGATGTGTCTAGTTAGCTGGATAGCAGTGCTGAATTTCACCCTTAGCTCCATCTTCTCTCTACCCACAGGCCACCCTGGCACTGTCTGGATAGCACCGAAGTCATCTGTGAACATCCCAGTCAACAGCACGTATGTGCATAGCAGGTACTGCTGTCTAGACAAGTGCTTCAGAATATCAACCCAATAATATTTAGTTAGTCACAATAAAGGAACTGTCTTAATGATATCATCAACAGAGATTCACAGCCTACTAGGGAATCCCTCAGACATGCCTGTAAATGCCTAATCACCCAAAGATATTATCATTTTGTTTCTTCTGCAGTGCCCCGAAACTCATCTTCCCCATCATACTGTCACTTCAGCTCTACTGAAACTCTCCAGACTCTGTAGTTAATGTCTGAAGGATTTTTCGTGTTTTGTTTTGAGGTTTTTTCGGCAAAATTGATATTATTGAATGCTTTCTAAGGCTCACATCTACAGTACATTGCAAAGTAGAAATGATATGAGCCATCATTTTCCTGAGCATTGTGAGAGCCAAAAGGGAAGGAGTTAACAGTCCAAATTGCTGGCATTTGTACTGCATGTGCCATTGTGGTAGGCGACGGCCTATGATCCATGCTAATTGAACTAAGCAGACAGGCCTAAGCAGCTTGACCTGTAACTGAAGCCTGTAGTTAGGCCCAGAGGAATGAAAACCCCCCTGAATGATGACACCATAGAATTGAAACTTAACTCAGCTTAACTGAACATAGCTAAGCAGAAACGAAACACTTAGAAAAGACAGAAAACAGCTCTAATTGGTACTGATAAGAGAGCACAGCTTCTATAGAATTAATTAACTCTGCAAAAAGCAAGGTTACAGTGCCCTGCTTCCCATATGTTTTAACAAGCTAAGCGACCTTGGAGGAGAGATGTAACAAGTTAGAGACACTGACCATTGTAATTGGGACTAGAAGGGGAGCAACCAGGTGCTGAGCCCAGACCAGGGTCCCGATTGGGTAGCCATATCAGTACCAGGACCAATAGATGGGTGAGAGGGGTTACTGGGACCAATGAAAAGTTTGCCTATGTCTAGAATGGAGAAGAACGCTATAAAAGCTGTTGTTTTGCTAGAAACCATTGCTCAGCCATTTTGAAATTGCTTATTGCTTGAGCCATGTGCACATTAAACTGGCTTGGATCCTTGAAAAGACTCCTGGTTTTATTTATTGCATGCTTATCTGCTGCTACATTTCTTGGTGCGTTGGCCGGGAAGTGCGAGTGGTGGATGGTGTTCAAGTGAATAAATCCATGTAATTCGCCTTGAGGTTTGGTCCAGTTGGAACCATGCCAATCCGACGCAGGGGAATTTCCCTGGGCCCACCGATCCTCTTGAATCGGAGGGGGTTCTGCCTGGCCTCGGCAGGCACTGAGTCCAGCTGGCCAACACTTCCGACCCGGGGGAGTCCAGGATCCAACTCAGAAGCTTGGGAACCAGATCTGGTAAGTATAGTTTTGAAAACCTGTCTAGACAGATGAGTTAGAACTGCAGTTTGAAACTTGTGAAACTTGTAACTTGTAATCTCGAGAACTTGGAACTTGGAATTTGGAATTTGGTAATGAGAGCACTGATCCCCTCTCAAGGACGGTCCTATTACCCTTGCATGAGTATGCGCAAGGCGAAGCCATCGTCCTTTTTGTTTGGTAAGACTTAAGTCTTTGTTTGGAAATCCTTGCATGAGTATTCGCGAGGTACAGCTGTTATAGAGAATCATGATTCAGCCTAGTCAGAACAGACAGGAACTTGGAATTTGTAATCTCGAGAAAATTGGAAATTGGTAAGAGAGCATGATCACCTCTCAAAGAAGGGCCGAGTAACCCCGCATGGGTATTCGCAGGGTGAAACCCCCATCTTTTTGTAATTGGGAAATTGGTAAGACTAGTCAGAATAGATAGAAAGGAATGCATTCTGAGATACGTTGCTAGCATGATTGTGTGAATGAAGAGTGAATGAGAGGTCTGGCAGCACGGACCAAGCAGAGTGGACTCTGGACTAGCGCAGTTCCTAGCCGGGTGACTGCGTCTAGGTCGCGAAACGGAGGAAGCGTTTGGTGTATTGTCCGTCCTAACTGTGTATTTGATTTTTGTTATCTGTTGAAACCACGAGTTTCCCTTCTGGTATAAATGTGAGATTATTCTGTTGGGTAATTTGTGACAGTTTACCGATTAAGAAATAGTATTAAGAAAAGGAAACAGACGCAAACATTTGGGCTAGTCATTGTAAAATCAAGAAGCTGATCTCACCCAGTTCGTTTATCCTACTGCACAGTGAAAAAAACTGACAGGGGGCGTGTCTGAAGGAAAGAATGTACAGTGTCGTCTTTCTAATCCTGTGCAGGCTTAAATCTCAATGCTGTTAGTTTGTGCTTATTTCAGGACAATTGTACCTGTGTTATTCAATATGTTTTTAATAGTAATGTTCCTTCTGCTATGGTTAGGTATTATATACCATTCGATAGGAATATTTAGTCAGGATTTTAGTTTTGAAGGTCGAATTAACCTCATCGGAGCTCCGTAAACTGTTTTTAGTTATATTCTCTGCTTTGTCTGTATTTTATTGTCACCTTTCAGAAATGATAAACTAAGCAAACTGTTTTTGGGTTTATTTCCTTTGACTTATAAACCTACAAAGTAATTATTAGATCACGACTTGACACTGATTTAAATGATTCTTGCTAGCATGTCTCTGTGAAACTGTGATTTCGTTTCCAGTGAGCGGAGGGGTGTGGCTCACACAGCTTACTAGGGAATGAGACAGACGTTCCCGATTGAGCAGTCTCTCTTGTTTATTCAAAATAAAGAAAGTATATCTGTTTCAAAAACTAACGGCAGATTGCAACCTGAGAATGAATGGTTTAAATTCTGAGTGAATAAGAAAATTGTGTTAGGATTTTATCTTTGAAATCTGTACTAGTGACTAATGACGACCTTTACAATTCAAGATAAATTCATTTGTTTTAAAATTCCAAGACGTTATTTCCTGATATACTGTGGCAAGCACCTGATAGAAGACATTTAGTGTTAAAAAAAACAAAACAAAAAGAGGGTGTACCTGTTTGGAATAAGTTGCAATAAGCATAATGGATGTATGTGCTCAATCTAAGTGTTTCCTGCCTGCCCTATGTTTACAGAAATAATAAGTGTCTTTTCAAGTATGATCAAGAATTTCAGTAAGGGATTTACTGAAGACTATGAAATGTCTCTGTCCCAATCAGGAATGCTATGTGAAATTCTGCTAGTATTTTGCCCCAGAATCTCTAGATATCCTGTCTTGTCTCTCTCTCTCTCTCTGTAAGTAGCTCTGTTCAGAGTGCTTAAGGGGGGGATGGAGCCCAGTCCACCGATGATGTCACCCCCCGGTAGGCGTGAACTAATGTGCCCACAGCAGAGAAGTAGATCTTAAAAAAAAAAAAATCAACCTCCTGGATAGAGCGTTGCTAGGAGAAACAGAACCCAGGAGAGGGGGGGGAACTCCTCCCTGGAGAGGGGGGGGGACTCCTCCCTGCAGATTCCCTAGTTTGCCAGCCACCTCCGCAGCAGGGGGATGTGCACCCCCTCTGGACCAGAAGTGAAAGTCAGCTGACCAGACTTGTTTAGAACTGAAAAAAAAAATGCATTATACACTGAGAAGTTTTAGGACTTGATTGAACTAATGAATGGAAATTGCAGAGAACTGGATGAATTTGCGGGCATAATGGTTAAATGAAAAGTTGATCAGAAAAGTATGTGGATTGTTGAAGAGGGACAGAGAATGTAAAAATTGTAAGATGGAAAAAGAGAACAGATCTTTTTGCGCTGATATTTTAGTTGAATGATGTGGAGGAAGTTTTCCTAATCAAAGGACCAGAGAACGTGTAAGAGGCCGCAGAAGTAGCAGGCCTCCACTGGGTGCAAATCAGTGCACCCATTATAGAAAAAGAAGGACATTAGAGAAGTGAATGCCCATATCTTGACTCCACCCCAGGAGGGGAGGAGGGAGTACTTGATTGCAGAGTCATAGAATAAAACCAAGCACAGTGTTTCAGCACGAGAGTGAAGCAGCTATAGCGTGAGTGGCAGCTGAAGAGGGCGACAGCATGGATGAAGACTAGGCCAGACCGGACTCTCCAGTTTCCCTGGGTCCCCAGGAGTCAGTCTGAAAAATAGGGGACCAATATATGGACTTTTATGGGGGATACAGGAGCAGAATACTAAAGCCAGTAGCCCCTGTGTTTTTCTAGATGCACCACCATTATCAGAGCTACTGGGGCTAAGGCCACAAAGCCTTTTCTGCAGAACCGCATGTGTGAAATAGAAAAAAAAAAATAATAATAATGTACCAGTTCCTGTATATGCCTGAATGCCCTTTTCCATTTTTGGAGCCGAGACCTGCTTGCAAAGCTTCAAGCACAGATATCCTTTGTTGAAGGGGGAAAAATGAAACTCAAAATCTGCTGGCCTGATGGTGTTAACTGTCCCCCAAGAAGAAGAATGGCGGTTCTATTCACCTGCATCCAAAGCAACAAGCTGTACACTTACCAACCTCATAGCCCCACCTGGAGGATGGGCAGAAGATAATCCACCTGGCCTAGCGAAGAACATAGCCCCTGTCATTGTCACCCTCAAGCCAGTCAAGAAGCCTGGGACAGGTGACTACCGCCCAGTGCAGGATCTAAGAAGAGTGAATGATGCAGCTGAAACTATACAACCAGTGGTACCAAAATCCTTATATTCTCTTGGAACTGATCTCTGCTGAAGCTATACATTTCATCATTCTGGACTTAAAAAGATGCCTTTTTCTGTATACGCTTAGCCCAAGACCCCACTACAAGGAGGTAGGGCCAACTCATCTGGACAAGATTACCTCAAGAATTCAAGAACTCGCCTCACTCAGCAAAAGATTTGACAAGTTATCCAGAAACTCCAGAAAAAAAAAATTCTACTTCAATATGTGGACAACTTGCTTATAGCCACCAACTCAGAAAGTGAATGTCCACAAGCCACCAGTGAACTCTTGCACCTTTTTAATGAGGCTGGATACAAAGTCTCAAGAGCCAAAGCACAATTATGTCAAACAAGTTAAATACCTAGGATTCCAGTTGTCCAGCGGAATTCGACGCCTGGAACCCTTACCAGAACGCAAAGCAGCTGTATGCAGTATTCCTACTCCAACCACCAGGAGGCAAGTGAGAGCCTTCTTGGGTGCCACAGGGTACTGTTGTATATGGATCCCCAATTTTGCGCTGCTAGCAAAACCATTGTATCACATTGTATCAAGCTACCAAAGGAATGAAAAAGTCTCCATTGGAATGGGAACTTGAATAGGAATGCAGTCTTTTGATCTTTGAAAACCGCTCTGATGTTATCACCAGCTCTGGGTCTACCAGATGTCCAGAAAACCTTACAGTCTCTATGTTCATGAGTCACAAGGAAATGTTCTAGGAGTGTTGACTCAATCTCTTGGACCTTATTTGAGAAGCTGTTACAGCTACAGCCTTCCTAGTAAGCAAAAACTAAAAGAAAAATCCCTTTGAGACAGAATCTTCAAGTTACTGTACCACATTCTGTTCTAATCAATATGAAATACAAAGGAAATTACTAGCTAACAAATCTATGAATGTTGAAGTATTAGAGTATGTTGTGTGTGAAAACCCCAGATACAACTGAAGGGTCAGTCAAGCTTTCAATCCTGCTATGTTGTTATCAGTTGGTCTTGATCCCCTGATCATGACTGTTTAGAAATTATGGACACTGTATTCTCAAGCCGCCTGGATTTGACTGATGTCCCTATGGAGAACCCTGAACAGACTTTTTTTGTGGCTGAAGGCAGTTTCATCATCAATGGACATTGTTGTGCTAGATATGCAGTGGTGACCCCTGATTTGATAGTTGAGTCCTCAGCCCTGGCCCCAGAAACTTCACCACAGAAAGCTGAACTGATAGTCCTCACTAGAGCACTAACAATAGGAAAAGAGCCCTGTCTAAATGTGTACCCAGATTCCAAGTATGCCCTTACAACCTTGCATGCATATGGGGCCCTGTACAAAGAATGAGGGTGGATAACCTCAGGAAGCAAGTCCATTAAGTATAGCCCCAAGATAGTGATATTAACAGATACATACTGCCTATAGATCTCAGAATTTAGGAAAAGTAGAATGTATGAATAGAACCCTGAAATCTCAGTTGTCTAAACTTTGCCAAGAGGTTTACCTGAAGTGGCCCCAGGTTCTTCCCATAGCCCTTCTTAGGCTATACTTAGCCCCTGCTAAGTCTTTAGGAGTTTCCCTTTTTTGAGATTCTGTATGGGCAACCCCTGCCCATTGTATAGGAAATAAAAGGAGATATGAGACAGATAGGATCTGAAATTATTAGACATGAACTATTGGTTTTAAGTTCTGTTTTGCAGGAGTCTTCATACCTGAGTACAAAATCGATTACCCATCAATTTGCCTGCACCCCTGCATCCTTTCAAGCCTGGAGTCTCGGTGTGGATCAAAGAGTGGAGAAAGATACTGTTAGCCCTGCATTGGAGGGGACCCTATGTTGTCATCTTGTCAACTCCAACTGCAGTAAAAGTCGCAGAATTTGAACCTTGGATCCATCATAATCAAGTGAAGCCAGCAGCTGCTCTTGAACCTGATCACTGGACTACTGTACAGCATCCTGAGACTCCATTGCACCTCACCCTACGACAACAACCACGGACCTAAGACTTATTGGTCCCTCAGAAACTGCACTATTTCAAGACTGTTTGTTTATCTGAAAGTAAGCTTCGCATCTGGAAAAAAAAAACCTGCAATCATCAGAAAGAGACTGTGTTGTGTTAAGAAATTGAATCTTCTAAGAGACTGTGTTTAAATACTCTGGAAAGACTGTTTTGATCTTCTAAAGAGTGAACTGCTCTAAAGAAGCAATAATAGCCTAAGAGACTATGCTATGATATCTTAAGAAATTGAGACATCCCAGAGGACAGTGATACTTTGGAATCTACAGCCCTACTCCTGCCAAAACGCTGGTAGGTCTACGTACGGCAGAAGCTTGAGGATCTACAATCAACCCTACATCTGTTATCTGTTGTGGAAGTCGACAGTTCCACCAATTTTCCAGAGACTATGCCCATTATGAATTATTATTATTGCTTTATTCTGGCAACAGTTTTGGAGTGCTTTGAAATGACTTTTGCCTTATCTCCCTGGGCAGCCTGTATAAGTACAACATGAACTGGACCAAAGGTCACTCAGACCTTGTTTTATCATTCTTCCTATACTTGCATTGGTATACACTCCAATCCAAAAGTTGTTCTAGATCTTGACTTTCTACAAGGCTATGCAAGCCACCGTTGCAATTCCTCATACCACCACCAGAACTTGTTTCTTGAACTTGCTGGAGCAATAGCATCTAGTCTCCACACTTCTGACTGTTTCTATTGTGGAGGAACTAAGATGGGAGATCAGTGGCCCTGGGAGACGCAAGAACTGAACTATTCTATCCTATACAATCAGACTGATTTACATAATACTACTAGTGAGTGGGTATTGGCCCACCCCATTGTTGACAGTTTGTGTTTTGTTTGGACTGGACCACAATCTACTATGAAGGATGGACAGCTGGTCTGTCTAAATCAGAAGCTTTATGACAGCACAACAAAGATGCAACTGAACCTTCTAATCCTTTAGTTCTTTTTCCCACTCTTGCCAAACTATGGACTTTGACTATCTGCTTGTTGCTCACTTGTTTCTTTCCACTTTGCTTGCGAATGATAACTTCAGTTATTAATAACACTGTAGAGCATAAGGCAGCTACAAAGATATTAGCTATGTGAACTTACTACCCTATACCACAGAGTGATACCTTTACCTAGTATTATGTGATTTGATTCTCACACCTTATTAACATGCGGGTGAGAATAATCAAAGGGGGGAATGTGGTAGGCGACGGCCTATGATCCATGCTAATTGAACTAAGCAGACAGGCCTAAGCAGCTTGACCTGTAACTGAAGCCTGTAGTTAGGCCCAGAGGAATGAAAACCCCCCTGAATGATGACACCATAGAATTGAAACTTAACTCAGCTTAACTGAACATAGCTAAGCAGAAACAAAACACTTAGAAAAGACAGAAAACAGCTCTAATTGGTACTGATAAGAGAGCACAGCTTCTATAGAATTAATTAACTCTGCAAAAAGCAAAGTTACAGTGCCCTGCTTCCCATATGTTTTAACAAGCTAAGCGACCTTGGAGGAGAGATGTAACAAGTTAGAGACACTGACCATTGTAATTGGGACTAGAAGGGGGGCAACCAGGTGCTGAGCCCAGACCAGGGTCCCGATTGGGTAGCCATATCAGTACCAGGACCAATAGATGGGTGAGAGGGGTTACTGGGACCATTGAAAAGTTTGGCTATGTCTAGAATGGAGAAGAACGCTATAAAAGCTGTTGTTTTGCTAGAAACCATTGCTCAGCCATTTTGAAATTGCTTATTGCTTGAGCCATGTGCACATTAGACTGGCTTGGATCCTTGAAAAGACTCCTGGTTTTATTTATTGCATGCTTATCTGCTGCTACACCATTTGTACTGTTGTGAGATGCTAGAGGTATTAGGTGACATCAGATGGAAGAAATGTGAGAAACAACACACTTATCTACAGAGCACAGGAGAGAGAAGGCATCAGTAGCATGGCTATGCCAGTTTGACATGGGGCCTACTGAGGCCTAGTGTGGAAACTGTCAGAATATCAGAGAACTAATAAGATATATATTTTCTATATTTCTTAAAAATAGGGGATGGAAAAACAGACAAGGTAGAAGGTTGAATATGTGGGAAAAAGGTCAGATAATAAGGAATAAATCTGACAAAGGCCTGAGCACATGTTTATACACAAGGCCATAAGGGTCAGAGGTCAGCAGGAATGGGAGTGCAGATATGACAGGACAGAGAAAGGAATGAAAGAGAGAATCCAGATGCCTGGAATCAAAAACAAAGGGACTATTTGGGAAAGAAAACTACATAACAGGACAGAACTTTTAAAGATTGGGAATTTACACCCCATTTTCTGAAGAAGGAGGTTTGTAAATTCCCACTGTATGTCTGCTAATGAGTGAGTGGATATGATTGTCTGTGTGAAAGTCTCCTTAGTTTATCTTTGAATGCAGCTAGGAATCATATATCCTTTTCTCACTGTCATGAATCCTTCTCTTTCACTATGCTAGGATCTGTCGATGGACAGGAAACTCTTAATTACTTTATAGCTGTAAACTTGTAAGTAGAAGGTGAGGGAAATTCTCCAAGTTACTTTGTATTTGGCTAGTTTTGGTTGCACTTCCTGTATGTTTGTTTCTATAATAAGAAAGATATAAAGGATTTTATTTGTAAAAAGAATCTGTGAGAATTTTGTGCCAGGTACGTGCATGAGGTGTGGTTTATTGGGAGGAGATGGTAAGCCCTCCCTGTATGTGTATGTAAGGTTTTTGTTTTCCCTTTTGCATGGAGGAGGAGGGGTGGCAATTCGCCTGGCCGATGGATTGCCCCCGCACCCCCCCCCCCCCCTCTGGTTCTGTACAGTATAAATAAGCTATTTTTCATCAGTATAAATCTACTTTGTGATGCAAATTTTCAATTTTGTAATAGAAAATGATCTAATTTATCGTGAAGGAGAGAGTATCTCAATCAAGCAATGATTCAGTTATGGGCAATTTTTTCATTCCCAGTTCTGAGTAGACTAGATCTAAAATTCCACTGCATATTCGATATTGAGCTAGCCATTGGTGCTGAACATCAATCCCAGACATTCAATGCTGGGGTCATATCTGGGTTCGCTGCATAGGCCGATCACTAACCGGGCAGCAGAGATACAGTAACTGAGCCGCTACCCGGTTAGCGAAACACAACAAAAGTTAGACCAAGGTCTTGCCCCTGGCTTTCACCACATATCACTAACTGAGTAGTGATTCAATATCACCACTGCCCAGTTAGTGATCGGTGCCACCTTCACTCTGCCCTGGAACGCCCCTGACATGCCCTGACACTAAGTGGTTGGCATGGGCTAGTGCTGCTTAATATCCCATTCATCACGACTAACACAGTTGGTAATCGCTTTAATCGCTTTGAATATTGGGTATATTATTTTTAACTTTGATGTCTTTACAACTGACAGTGTTTGCAAGGAAACAGCTGGTGTGTTTTCAGAAAAGGAAAACGATCAATTTTAAATACCTAAATAAGAACATACTACTTACCTCCCACATCCAGTTGTCAAAGGATGTGTTGTAAAATCAGATAATGGGAAGCCAATCTGCATAGATAGTTGTAGATTACCACCCAGTATGAAGTCACCATCTTTAGAGTAATTGTATATGTTAGAATCATAAAGTCCAGATGTCAAAATACAGCCAATCCCGGGTTGTGACTGGTTTTCCAGTACACCAGGCAGAACAAAGAAACTCACAAGTATTAACAGCATCATATACATGCCGCTAGTGCATGTAATCCTAGCTGATAACCACATTTGGTTTTTAACAGCCTTCAAGGACTGCACATGACAAAAGTTCCTTCTAAGATTAGATTTCACACAATTAATAGCAGTCAGATGACGAGATTATAGAACCCACTGTGCTGACAAATGTGACTGCTTGTTCCACTGTCCCACCTCTCCTCTGCTGGTGACAATACATAAATACACGTATGCCTAAGGATGGTAGAGATGCAAAACCTTTTATACTAGAGGTGTTTGGGAAAGTTTCCTCTAGGCATCATGAAAGATTTAGCATATTATGTCCTGGAGAATATATACAACTGTAAATTATGTTATCAGAAAAAAGTCATAATAATATAATTATTATTTTTGATAAATGAAGGAATTGGACTGTTTTGTTTTGTTTTAGAAATCTTAAGGGAGAAGCAAAGGTTATAACATGTTTGTGAATTCTGAAGGTCAGAAGTGAGGTAATACAGGTGTTTCTGTTGCAATTGTTTCTTGGGCATTTAAAATGTATTCCATCTGCATAAGTATGTGAGTGAATCTTGCTATAGATAGATGCAGATATAGATATAGATGCAGATATGATAATAGATACAGTATTTAAAGGGTTTATGCTCCTAAATTTGCCTCTTTATAAAACTTACTAGTGCCGAGTGAGATATTACTATTACAATTACAATTTCACACTAATGTGTGCTAACCATTAGCATGGGGTTTAGCATGCGATAAGTGCATTTGGGCTAATCTGGTAGCAGATAATCAGGCAGGGAGTGGCCGGAATGTGAGCATGAGCATTGTGGGTGCGCGCTGACTGTGAATATAGCTGTTAGCATGGGTGCACATAAGAACATAAGCACAGGGCCGGATTTACCTATACGCCATGTGCGCCATGACATAGGGCCCACAGCTGGCAAGGGCCCACAAAAAGCTGCCGCGGCAGCATGGACGTTCCCGCGGCAGCATGGACGGTCCCACGGGGCCCCCTCTGCCCTGCCGAATCCCCGGCTGAGCCCCTCCATGCCGGCTTTGAGAGGCGCGAAGGGAGAGTGTCTCCCTCGCGTCTCTGTTAAGCCTGCAGGGGCTGATGGGAAATCAGCCCCTGCGGGCTTAACAGAGACGCGAGGGAGACACTCTCCCTTCGCGCCTCTCAAAGCCGTCGCGGAGGGAGGGATTCGGCAGGGCAGAGGGGGCCCCGCGGGACCGTCCATGCTGTCGCGGCCTTGGTAGCAGCCAGCGGTTTTGTTTTTTTAAATTTCATTTTACTTGAGCCGATGGGGGGGGGGGGGGTTAGGACTGGTAATGGGCTATGGGGAGGGTTAAGACTGATAATGGGCTGTGGGCTGATGGGGCTGTCTGGTAATGGGCTATGGGGGGCTAGGACTGGAAATGGGCTGGGGGGGTTAAGACTGGAGGTGGGCTGATGGGGTTAGGACTGGTAATGGGCTGTGGGCTGTTGGGGGGGTTAGAACTAGTAATGGGCTATGGGGGGGGGTTAAGACTGGTAATGGGCTGTGGGCTGATGGGGGGCTGTCTGGTAATGGGCTATGGGGGGAGGCTAGGACTGGAAATGGGCTGGGGGGGTTAATACTGGAGGTGGGCTGATGGGGTTAGGACTGGTAATGGGCTGTGGGCTGTTGGAGGGGGGTAGAACTGGTAATGGGCTATGAGGGGGGTTAAGACTGATAATGGGCTGTGGGCTGATGGGGGCTGTCTGGTAATGGGCTATGGGGGGGCTAGGACTGGAAATGGGCTGGGGGGTTAAGACTGGTAATGGGTTATAGGGGGGGCTTAAACTGAAAATGGGGTGATGGGGGGTTAGGACTGGAAGTGGGTTGATGGGGGGGCTAGGACTGGTATTGGTTTGGGGGGTTGCTAGGACTGGAAATGGGCTGATGGGTGGCTAGGACTGGTGAGCTAATGGGGTTAGGACTGGAAGTGGGCTGATGGGGGGTTAGGACTGGTAATGGGTTATAGGGGGGGGCTTAAACTGGAAATGGGCTGATGGGTGGCTAGGACTGGAAATGGGCTGATGCAGGGACTAGAAGGGAATGGATGCTGGGTGAGGCTGGAACTAGAAGGGAGCTGATGTTGGGGGAGGATTAGAATGGGATGGGGCTGGACGAGTAAAATGGAGAAGGGAAAAATATTTTTGTGTGGGAGGGATAAAAAATCTACAATTGGCCGGGTATTGGGAGAGTAAGTGGGGATTGAGGATGGAGGGGTAAAATTTGAGTGGATGAAATAGGAATGAGGAAAGAGCAAAAGGATAAAGATTAGTATGTTAAAGCAGATGTAGAGAGAGAATGGAAAAAAACTAGAAGAGAGAAGAAAGGACAAATGGACAGCAGACGATGGAGAGTTAGCAGAAGACACGAAGAAACCAGAAGAAAGTGGCTGGAGCAATTGCAGCTGAAAAAAATGCACAAAAGGTAGAAAAATATCTCTTTATTTTGAATTTATTAATTGGAATATGTCAGCTCTGGTAAATGTGCATCATTAACGTCTGCGCTTTGTTTAGTACAAGAGCAAATTAATGTATAGTTTTATTTCTACAGTGTTGTACATTCCAAGTTTGGCTTTTGGGATTCCCAGTTTAATTATTGTCTTCCTGTTTCTAAATTGTGATTACTTGTTTGGTGATGGTCTATGTTCTGCATGTGTAACTGAGCTGAGGTGTTCTGTTTATATAATTCCTATTTGACATTGCCACTTGTTCTCTTTCCCCAGTAGGTCATGTATTGTTGTTCTCTGAAATGTATTGGTTTAATATTTGCAGTGTTGCCTTTTGATTGGTAGAGTATGGTGCTTTGTGAGTCCTGGTAGTGCTGTTAGGATACGGCGGGTTTGCTATGGGTTCTAAATGCAACGTGTCTTAAATGGTCTTCACAGAGTATAGAACTATGTTCAACTCAATGTAAATACTCTATCATAACTAGCGTCAATATATGAATGAAACTCCAGCGATATATCTTATCTTCACCTTTTATATATATTATATTGAATCACTGTTTCGTGAAAAACAAAAATTGATCCTAATGTAGTCTCAGACTCAGATGACACTCTAAACCACAAACTCTGTGGAAAACAAATTGAGCCCCAGTTGCATCAACGACTACTATGGAATTACCTTTCCTCTTTTTTTCTTCTTTTTTCTGAACAGCAAAAATATTGTGCACAAATATCACCAGAATTCCTCTACCTCATGATTCTTAAAATATTAAAAATTAAAGCTTATTTTAGCTCAGTTGTTATTTCTTCTTGCTCCAAACCACAACTTAATTTTCTCTCAACGCCTTCCTTTGGCGCCCATTTTAGCGTTTCTCTCCTTAGGGGAGGTTCATCAGGAGAATCTAAGAATGGAAATGCAGTAACATTATAAACGCTTATGTAGCTTGTACTTAATATTGACTTCATGCCGAAGTTAATTGAAATTTCTCTCCCACAATGTCCCCCAATATGTTTTGAAGTCATGAAACCTCAAAGAACCAGAAGTTACTCACTAGCTGATGCTGCCCACGTCTCTCTTCTTGTTACAATGATACCAAAAAAACGCATGTCCTACTCCTCCTTGTTTCTTTGGCTCGCAACCTTGCTGTTATCTTTGACTCCTCCCTCTCCTTCTCCACATAGCTAAAACCTGCCATTTTTTCTCTATAACATCAGCAAAATTACTTTCTGATCACATTACTAAGACCCTTATTTACTCTTGAGTCACCTTCCATCTAGATTATTACAACCTCCTTCTTGCTGGTCTCCCTCTGAATCATCTCTCTCCTCTTTAATCTGTTCAAAACTCAGCTGCACAGCTAATCTTCCATCATCCTCGATACGCTCATATAACTCCTCTTCTCAAGTTGCTTCATTGGCTCCCTATCCATTGCTGTATCTAGTTCAGACTTCTACTACTGACCTATAAGTGCATTCACTCTGATGCTCCTCACTACCTTTCCTCTCTTATCTCTCCATACACCCCTCCTCTGGAACTCCGCTCTTCTGGCAGATCACTTCTATCTGTGCCGTTCACTTTCACTTCGAACTCCAGACTTCGAACTTTCTGCCTTGCTGCTCCTTATGCTCCATCTCTGGCTCTTTTGAAATCCAGGCTAAAAACTCACCTCTTCGAGGTTTCTTTTGGATCCTGATCCCCTTAGTCTTCTGCTCTTATAAGAACATAAGAACATAAGATATGCCATACTGGGTCAGACCAAGGTCCATCAAGCCCAGTATCCTGTTTCTAGCAGTGGCCAATCTAGGTCATACGTACCTAGCAGTTTCCCCAAAAGACACAGGCTTCACAATGCTTGTATTGGGTCAAGCATTGATATCCTGGGACCCTTCTAAATAATGGCTTATAGACCTTTCCTCCAGGAACTTGTCCAAACCTTTTTTAAACCCAGCTACACTAACAGCCTTTACTACATCCTCCGGTAACAAATTCCAGAGTTTGATTACACGTTGAGTGAAAAAATATTTTATTTATTAGTCTTAAATAGTTTACCCTGTAGCTTCATTGCATGTCTCCTAGTCTTTCTATATTCTGATAACGTAAACAATCGATCTACGTTTACCCGCTCCACTCCGTTCATTAATTTATAGACCTCTATCATATCTCCCCTCAGCCGTCTCTTTTCCAGGTTAAAGAGCCCTAACCTTTTTAGCCTTTCTTCATAGGAGTATCCTTCCATCCCCTTTACCATTTTGGTAGCTCTTCTCTGAACCTTTTCTAATAACGCTATATCCATTTTAAGATACGGCGACCAGAATTGCACACAATATTCAAGGTGCGGTCTCACCATGGAACGATATAGAGGCATTATAATATCTTTTGTTTTATTTTCCATTCCTTTCCTTATCATACCTAGCATTCTATTTGCTCTCTTGGTCGCCGCTGCACACTGGGCCAAGGGTTTTAACATGTTATCCACAATGATGTCTAAATCTTTTTCCTGGGTGGTGGTTCCTAAAGTGGAACCTTGCATCGTGTAACCATAGTTTGGGTTGTTCTTCCCTAGGTGCATAACTTTGCACTTATCCACATTAAATTTCATCTGCCATTTTGATGCCCAGTCTTCCAATTTATCAAGATCCTCTTGCAATTTTCAACAATCCTCTTGGGTTTTAACAACTTTAAATAGTTTTGTGACATCTGCAAATTTGATAACCTCACACGTTATTCCACTTTCCAGGTCATTTATGAATATGTCAAAAAGCTGCGGACCCAGCACAGATCCCTGGGATACACCACTATTCACCTTTCTCCATTGGGAAAATTGGCCATTTAGCCCAACCCTCTGCTTTCTATCTTTTAACCAGTTCCTGATCCACAGTAGTACACTGCCTCCTATGCCATGACTCTTTAGTTTTGCCAAATGTCTCTGATGAGGGACCTTGTCAAAGGCTTTCTGAAAGTCCAGATGCGCTATATCAACTGATTCACCTTTATTTATTTATTTACTTTCTCTTATATACCGTGCTATTCTGCATCAGTGTGGTTTACATTGAACAAATTGAAATTACATTGAACAGGGCATTATAACTTGGAGATAACTATTTTACAGGGAACATGGGCTATGGAGGGTTAAGTGGCTTGCCCAAGACCACAAGGAGCACCTGTGGGACTAGAAACTCCAGTCCTTCCGGCCCAAGGTTGCTGTCCTCTAGTGGGATTTGAACCCGCGACCTTCCAGCCTGAAGTACCTTGCCCCAACCACTAGGCCACTCCTCCACTCCTTTGTGCACCTGTTTATTCACACCTTCAAAAAAAGATAACAGATTAGTAAGACAAGATCTTCCTTGTCTAAAGCAATGTTGGCTGTCTCCCATTAGGCCATGACTATCTACATGATGAGTAATTTTCTTCTTTATGATGGTTTCTACCATTTTTCCCGGTACTGACATCAGGCTCACCGGTCTGTAGTTTCCCGGATCACCCCTACAACCCTTTTTAAAAATTGGTGTTACATTGGCGATCCTCCAATCTTCAGGTATTAGAGATGATTTTAATGATAGTAACTAATAGCAGGTCTGCAATCTCATATTTCAGTTCTTTCAACACCCTTGGATGTATACCATCTGTCCCAGGTGATTTGCTACTCTTCAGTTTATCTAATTGTTGTAATACATCTTCCCGATCTATCGATATTTCCTTCAGTTCTTCCGCACCTTTAAATACCACTTCAGTCATGGGTAACATCCCTACATCTTCCTCAGTAAAGACCGAAGCAAAGAATTCATTCAGTCTCTCCGCTTTCGCCTTGTCGCCTCATAGGGGTATGTTTATTAAGCAGTCTTAACGTGCATCCGGCGCTAGTGTGCAGGCTGCCATAAAAGGAGTGGGTGTTTTGGTCTTAATGTAGCAAAACAGGATTATCGTGCGATAATGTGTGCACATTATCGTGCGAGAATCCGCAAAGCATGTTAACGCGCGGTAATCTTAAGTAGGTGCACAGAGATACACCTTTGAAACAGAGCTGTAGCACAATGATTAATACACTGACTGATGGTATAGAGGTCAAGAGCTCAATCCCCCAGTGTGCTTGCTGAGGCATTACCTTTTATCATTAAGTATTGCTTTTTGAGGCATTTTATTTTTATTTTAATTAGTGCTGCCAACAAACACACCCTCACAGTGGCGTAACCTAAGGTGCTGCATAAGGCACCCTATAAGGCATATTATAAAGTGCACTGTCCGCCAAGGCACCCTATAATGTCCCCTATAGGGCACCTTAAAGGCACCTTATAGGGCACCCTATAAGGTGCCTTATGGTGTGCCCTATGAGGCACCTTAAGGTTACAGTACGCTGAGGGTGTTTTTGCTGGCAGCACTAATGTACATTAACAATAGACAATGCCTCAGACAGCCCTATCAAATAACCCACTGGGGTTCCAAACCCATGACTTCTGGCTCTACAGGCAGTGAAGTAACCAGTGGGCTACAGCTCTACAACTGCTAACAAACCCCTGGCTGGCTACAGAAGGACTGCACGTCACCACACAACCATTCTGCTGTGGTTACCAGGATAGGGTCAACCCATCCATACCCATGATGCACAGCACATACAGATGATGACAAGATGGGATATGCACCCTACAGCACCTCAGCCTGGTAGGGGGAAATGACCGATTGCACCCCCACAGCACCTCAGGCTGGTAGGGGGTGCCAACGGTGTATGTTAGTGGCACAGAGTAGCTACAGACTATCACATTGTGTGGGTATTGTACTCACCTGATGGTGAGGTGGGGCGGCCAGCACCAGCTCCGCAGCAACTTCCATGTCTGAAAGAGACCATGTTGTAGGTGCCAGTGTGTGTGGTAGTTAGTCCTGCAGACCCACCTTGGATACATTAGTGTCCATCTGTAGTTGTCAATCAGGTCTAGCCCTTATGGATTATGATGCACCCAGAATAATGCATATTCTGTGTTGGTGCCATGTTAACATGATATAAGTGAAGGGTGGTGTATGGACCCATAGGCAGATTATGTACCACCACCCAACCCACCCTTTGTGGCTCAGGGTGGGAGACAGGATTCCCCCACCAACAGCTCCACATTCTACCACCCTGCAATGGTGGCAGTAGAGGGGGGCCATCAACCCCAGTTTTGCTGGGGAGCAGACACCCTACAGGGCAGCCAATGCAGAGCTGTACACATCACTAAGGCAATGGCAGAAAGACAGTAGGCCTGGAAATGCTCAGCTGTCCCCCACCACCATCTGACATTCTCCAGCAGCAAGCACAGTGAGTCAGCAGCCACAGCAGCCTGCAAGGTGTTCCAGCCATACACATATAACTGCAGACAGTCTTCTAGCTAGTCCACAGTGCATGATCCTGAAGGTTATTGTGCACCCCCACCAAGCACATAAGTCAGTGATTAGGCCCCAGAGAAGAAAACCTATATATTTCATTTAAAAGAAATACAGCATAGCACTATGGGGGAGCCTAGCTATGCCATGGTCACTGCTCAGTCAGGGTGAGAGTGACCTCCCAGCAGGACATGCTGTGGCCACCCTCTCGGTGCAGGTTGTGGTCAGGCGCTACAATATCTGAGCCATTGCCCTATGCCCTGTGCTGATGCATCCAGGACAGGCCACCCTATCCAGGCTATTCCCATGGTATCTTGCTCCTCATTATGCACATTGGCAGGCCAATACTGGCAACAGTGCTAACGGTGTGGGCTGAGGAGGGTGTTGGCAGTCACTACACACTGGATAGACAGACACACACTCCTCACACCTATGACAGCATTGTGCAACTATAGAGGTGTTTGGCAGCCCTGGCCACCGCACCAGTCCTGGGCACAGTGCAGGCATGGTTATGGTACGCAGTACTGTAGGAGTCACTCCCCAGGGTGGTAAACACTGTCAGACACAAGACCTGTAGCACACTCCACAGACATCAGAAAGGTTGCTATGATGCAGCTCAATCAGAATATTGTGCTTAACTTAGGAAATGCTATCTGCCATTAATCATAGCAACCTTTTGATAGATGTGTACCGTATTCCCAGGTTTAGGGTGGCATTGCTAAGGTATGCAAGTGCTATTATTGGGAGATGCACGCAGGGCCCAAAATCCTGCCTCTCCAGGTGGCTTTGGATAATGGAGCCTGTGGGTGTGGGTGTGTCTGCCCCTGTTGGCCGCTGCTCTAGGGCAGAGGTTCCCAACTCCGGTCCTGGTGGGCCAAACACTGTTCGGGTTTTCATGCTGTCCCTAATGAATATGGATGAGATACATCTGCATACCATGGGAGCGGTGCATAGAAATACATTACAGCCATATTTATTGGAGACAGCATGGAACCTGAATGGTGTTTGGCCCTCCAGGACTGCTTTTGGGAGACTCTGCTCTAGGTAATGTGCATGTTTACGGTGTCTGTGCTCTTTAGGGTAAAATGTAGGTGTTTTGGGCATGTTTACATTATCTGCACTAACGGTTCTGTCTGTATTACCATGTTTTAGTAGTGGGTAAAATATTGGGATTGGGTTTATTTATTTATTTATTTAGACAGTTTTGCATACCGCCTTATCCTTCAATCAAAGCGGTCACAACACAATTGGGGGATACATTTAACACGCGGGGATATGAGACACATACAATAATACTTACAGGGAACATGGGCAGTGGAGGGTTAAGTGGCTTGCCCAAGACCACAAGGAGCATCTGTGGGACTAGAAACCCCAGTCCTTCCGGCCCAAGGTTGCTGTCCTCTAGTGGGATTTGAACCTCCGACCTTCCGGCCTGAAGTACCTTGCCCCAACCACTAGGCTACTCCCTGAGCACACTGGCTGTGTGTACTGCACCACCGTGTTGCTACAGAAATGCTGTATTCCCTGGGGATTCCATGACTGTTCGTCAGACAGGGCCTGTCTGTTGCAGTGCACGACATCCACCTACACAGGGCTAGGCCATGGTCTGCTGTGGACAGCTGCCACTGCCCCCTCCACCACCAGTACCCCTCTGCCACCATGCTGACATGCCCTTCTGCTGGTGGTGCGCCATCTCAGGCCATCCAGTGTGCGGGTAGGCAGCTGCCTATGGTGCGGATTCTGGGGTAGGGGTGCCTGCATAGCTGTCCATGCATCCCCCCAGCACCACCTGCCAATGTTCTGTGCCCTTGGGGGTACCTGCTGGGTACTATCCCCTGTGACATTGTGGGAAGCACACTCGTGCCCATGTTGGGCCCTCATCAGTTGCTGTCTAGCTGCTGTACAGTTTCAGCATTCCTATGGGCCACCTAGGCATCACCCTAGTCCACACTGTGGCCCAGGTGCACCACAGCATGTGCCGCCTGCAACCCTCTGTGTCCCTTTTCCAGCATCTGTCCAGTTGCCCATTCCGACATGCCTGCCCTGCTGTTGTGGAACATGTGCATGCCATAGGAAACCTGTCCAATGGAAAGGGAAAACCCTGATCAGTGCTATTTCACTGTGGGATCATTCACCTTGTATGGGGACAGAGCATAGACCCTTCCAAAATTAGTATTTTTTTTTTTTTTTGGAGCTTTCTCTGGAGTGTTTTTTGATGTTTCCCATTAATATCACTATTGGCCAGCTTGGTTATGGTTTTTTTTACATTTTCTTCTTGTCATTTTCAATGTTTATTTGCCCTTTTGTTCAGTGCACATGTATCACACTTATCACATTTTGTAGGGTTTCCCTGGTTTTGCTGTAGATTGCTGACGGAAATCGTTTCTTTTCCCTTTAAATCTGCTATAACACTTATATTTCCTAATACTCCCCCTTATATTTCCTTTTTATTGAGGTCTAAATGATATCGGTGAGATGCTATGCTTGTGATTTTGTTAAGGTTTTTTTTTTATGTTTCTTATTGGTATCTTAAACCCATTGTTTTCTTTTCATTCAAGTGTTTACCTGGATGTAATAGTTTATAAATTGTTATAAATAAAAAATAAAAAAAAAGTCTGCTATAACGCCAGGGTTTCACTGGCGTTAGTTTTCAGCCCCGGATTTCACAGCGATAGTGTGCGGGGAGCCTCTCCCCTCCCACTCTCTGCCCATTGACCCTCTCTCTCCGCCCCTGGGGAGCCTTCCTCCGCCTTCCAGGAGCCTTTCTCCACCCTCAGCGCTCATTTGCGCTGCTGCTCGTGTTATGTTTTTTTTAAGGTGTGAATAAACAGGTGGACAAAGGTGAGTCGGTTGATATAGTGTATCTGGACTTTCAGAAAGCCTTTGACAAGGTCCCTCATCAGAGACTTTTGGCAAAACTAAAGAGTCATGGGATAGGAGGCAGTGTACTACTGTGGATCAGGAACTGGTTAAAAGATAGGAAGCAGAGGGTAGGGCTAAATGGCCAATTTTCCCAATGGAGAAAGGTGAATAGTGGTGTTCCCCAGGGATCTGTGCTGGGTCCTCTGCTTTTTGACATATTCATAAATGACCTGGAAAGTGGAATAACGAGTGAGGTTATCAAATTTGCAGATGACACAAAACTATTTAAAGTTGTTAAAACCCAAAAGGATTGTGGAAAATTGCAAGAGGATCTTGATAAATTGGAAGACTGGGCATCAAAATGGCAGATGAAATTTAATGTGGACAAGTGCAAAGTTATGCACCTAGGGAAGAACAACCCAAACTATGGTTACACGATGCAAGGTTCCACTTTAGGAACCACCACACAGGAAAAAGATTTAGGTGTCATTTTGGATAACATGTTAAAACCCTCGGCCCAGTGTGCAGCGGTGACCAAGAGAGCAAATAGAATGCTAGGTATCATAGGGAAAGGAATGGAAAATAAAACAAAATATATTATAATGCCTCTATATCGTTCCATGGTGAGACCGCACCTTCAATATTGTGTGCAATTCTGGTCGCCGTATCTTAAAAAGGATATAGAGTTATTAGAAAAGGTTCAGAGAAGAGCCACCAAAATGGTAAAGGGGATGGAAGGATACTCCTATGAAGAAAGGCTAAAAAGGTTAGGGCTCTTTAATCTGGAAAAGAGACGGCTGAGGGGAGATATGATAGAAGTCTATAAATTAATGAACGGAGTGGAACGGGTAAACGTAGATCGATTGTTTACGTTATCAGAATATAGAAAGACTAGGGGACATGCAATGAAGCTACAAGGTAAACTATTTAAGACTAATAGGAGAAAATATTTTTTCACTCAACGTGTAATCAAACTCTGGAATTTGTTACCGGAGGATGTAGTAAAGGCTGTTAGTGTAGCTGGGTTTAAAAAAGGTTTGGACAAGTTCCTGGAGGAAAAGTCCATAAACCATTATTAAGAAGGGACCCAGGATATCAATGCTTGACCCAGTACAAGCATTGTAGAACCTGTGTCTTTTGGGGAAACTGCTAGGTACGTATGACCTAGATTGCTGGAAACAGGATACTCGGCTTGATGGACCTTGGTCTGACCCAGTATGGCATATCTTATGTTCTTATGTTATGTTTGATGTTATCACGCGCTAAGGTACCTTTGCACCCGATAAAGCACCATTATTGCGTCATAAGGTATCTTATCGTGCAATAGCATCGCCTGGTGCACATTAAGACGGTTTAGTAAACATACCCCTTAGTGCCCCTTTAATTCCTCTATCATCTAATGGACCAACTGACTCTCTCACAGGTTTTTTGCTACAAATGTACTTGAAAAAATCTTTATTTCACGTTTTTGCTTCCGCAGCAAGCTTCTTCTCAAATTCTCCCTTTGCCTGCTTTATCAATGCCTTGCATTTGACTTGCCAGTGCTTGTGCTGTTTCCAGGTTTCGTCGTTTGGCTCTTTTTTCCATTTCCTGAAAGATGCTTTTTTGGCAACAACAGCCTCTCTGACCTCACCTTTAAATCATGCTGGCAGGTTTTTGGACTTCCTTCCACTTTTCTTAAAGCTTGGAATAAAGCTGGCTTGGACTTCCAAGATAGTATTTTTCAACAACACCCAAGCTTGAAGTAAGTCTTTAACCTTTGAAACTGCTTCTTTTAGTTTTTTCTTAACTGTTTTCCTCATTTTATTATAGTCTCCCTTTTGAAAGTTAAAAGGTAGTACTGTGGATTTCCTTACTATCCCTCCTCCACTAATTAAATCAAAGGTGATCATGCTATGATCACTATTGCCAAGTGGCCCCAACATCCTTATCTCTTGCACTACATCTGGTGTTCCACTAAGGACTAGGTCTAATATTGCTTCACCTCTGGTCAGTTCATGAACCAGCTGCTCCAAGAAGCAGTCATTTATTTCATCTAGGAACTTTATCTCCCTAGCATGTCCTGCCGTGACACTGACCCAGTCGATACCGGGGTAATTGAAATCACCCATTATTATTACTGTGCTGTAACTTTTGTTAGCTTCCTTGATTTCTTTGAGCATTTCATCATCCATTTGTTCATTCTGGCCAGGCGGTCGATACTACACCCCCACTGTAATTGCCTTCCCCTTTTTACATGGAATTTCAATCCATAGATATTCTACAGCAAATTTTGTTTCCTGCAAAACTTTAATCCTTTCTGACTCAATGCCCTCTCTAACATAGAGCGCAACCCCTCCACCAATTTTATTAGCTCTATCATTACGATGTAGTTTGTACCCAGGTATCACAGTGTCCCACTGGTTGCCCTCCTTCCACCATGTCTCTGATATTCCAATCATATCTAACCTCTCGTTTAGTGCTATATATTCTAACTCTCCCATCTTATTTTTTAGACTTCTAGCATTTGCATACAAGCATTTTAGAGACTGTATTTTATTCATATTAATTTGGCTATTGGTAGACATGGGTAATTTGGGTTCTTTATGCATCTTTAACTATATGTTTCCTTGCCATTCTCCTAGACATATCCTAGTCCCCAGTTGTTGTGTCGTCTGTCTTGACTAGATTGTAAGCTCTGATGAGCAGGGACTGTTTCTTACATATCTCAATTAGATGAACTCAAAAACAAATTAGACATGATGGCACAAACGTTTGCTGAATATAGGCAGTACTTACAGACTGCAGAGCAGCATATTGAACAGCAAGAGGAAATGACCGTGGAAGCAGGCAAGGAACTGCAATGTCTTTTTGATTTGGTGAACCAGCAGGTTGACAAGCTGGAGGATTTAGAAAACCACAGTTGGCGGAACAACTTGCGATTCTATGTGTTCCAGACATAGTGAGAGATGCTGAGCTAAGGGGCCATATGGAGACACTAATACAACTGACCATACCATCTCTGGCTGCCGGAGGCCCCATAGTCCTCAAGAGGGTACAGTGGGTAGGCCCAGCCCAACTACGTGACCACAGACCACGGATTGTCTTTGTCCTTTTTTTGAACTTCCTCCACAAAGAAGAAGTACTGCGTGTAACCCAAGTGAACGGCCAACTGCTCCATGAAGGAGCCAAAATCCGGACCTAACAAGACTATTCACTGGCACTTAGTCAGAAGCATAGGGCGTATGCTGTGATCTGCCAATGTTTGGTAGAGGTCAAGATCAAGTTCGTAGTCCTATACCCAGCCTGCCTTTGAGTTTTAAACATTTTGACATACCAGAATCAGCCAGCCCCTATGTGGACGCTCTGGTCAGAGCATCGTTGGGGGCTCTGAGAGGCTAATGCGGCGCACCAGCTCAGACAGCCTGGTGGAGACAGTGAACGTTGAAGGAATTCCTCTGACTCCACCCTGCACTAAATAGGCATGCCTCTCTTTCTTGGACAGTAGCAGGTCAAGGGCCAGGACATGCCTCCAGTCTTCGATGCCACAGGAAAGAATTGGAGATGAAAGATAGTATAGACCTTGTGAACTGACAGTAGTACCTCAAGGGACTCTAAGATTGGATCAGTGGCATTATAAGATAATAGTTAGTATTTTTCCCTTTTCCTTTGTTACTTGTAATGATGCCAGGTGAGGAATGGTGGAAGACTAGCTGATGTCAAATATTGTACAGGGATTTACTAGGGGAATAAAGTATATATTAAGGGGATCTGTTGGTGAGAATGGGGGTGTAACTGTTGATGGGAAAGGAGGGGAATGGGGGGTAAGAGATTTTGAGTGAGGAAGGGGATAGAACAGTAAAGCGGGAAATGGAGTGGGTCACGAGCTAATCAGAACACTCATCAATTAGCTTTAAGGTGGAACAGGGAGACCCTAGTGCCCTACAAGTGGCCTGCTTATCTGGGCTTGCAGGAAACATAAGCGGAGTGCCTCGACAGGGTTCCCTGGCTGAGGAGCACTTTTAGCCCCCATAGCTGGAGGTCCTAAGCAAGTGGACCTGCAACAGGGAAGTGAGGAGCCTGTTATAAAGTAAACGTACTTGGGCAGGATAGCTAGGCCACTCTGAAGACATGTTATGTGGGTTAAGATGGTGTGGGAGGGGGGGACCATGTTGGCCAGACAACATATATAACATTGTTCGGGGAATATAGGGAGAGAGGAAGGTAAAACGAAATGTCAAGTATGGATTGGGTAGGAAGGGGGATAGAGTAGAACTGGAATAGATGCCGGGAACAGGAGGGAGCCGACTATGTCTGGACGTGACCTGCTAATAGTGGGGAAATACCAAGAGGAGGAGGTAGAATCAAAGGGGTAGAGGTGGGGTGGGAGGGGAAGAGGAAGCACGGAGGATGGGAGGGTACAGAGGGTGAAAATGTAATGAGAAGCAAGGAGTCGGGGTCCATAGAGAACTTGAATGGAGAAGGGATGGTGGAAGAGTATGTAAACAAGGGGTTCTAGGCTGGGAGGACTACTATATTTTTAAGGATAGATCCTGAATATGTTGGGACACTCCTTCTGCAAATCTGGATATGTTGGGATACTCCTTCTGCAAATCTGGAAAGAAGCAAAAAAATTGTGGATGCTCTCCAAGATGCGTTACTTAGACAATTGGTGATGGAACCAACTAGGGAAAGACCAACGGTGATAGTGTGTCGAATGTCTGGGTGGGTGCCCCTGTGAGCAGCAGTGAACATCACATGGTGTGGTGTGAGATAAAAGCCAAGCTGCAGTCCAACCATAGCAAGCTCAAAGTCCTAAACTTCAAAAACACTGACTTCAATAAAATGGCCGAGTACTTAAAGGAGGAGTTGACAGGGTGGAAGGAGATAAGGGAAGTGGAATTGCAATGGGCTAAACTAAAGGTGGCAATAAAAGGGGCAACAGATAAATATGGAAGAAAAGTAAATAAAAACAAAAGGAGAAGAAAACCTATTTGGTTCTCCAAAGAAGTGGCTGCTCAAATAAAGGCAAAAATCATAGTTTTCGCAAAATTCAAAAGCTTGCAAACAGAGGAACACAGAAATGAATACAGAATCAAACTCAAAGAGACAAAAATAGAAATAAGGATAGCAAAATCAAAGGCAGAGGAAAAGATGGCTAAAGATGTTAAGTGTGGCGACAAAACTTTCTTCAGGTATATTCAGGAAAGGAAGAAGATCAGAGGTGGAAATGCAGGGCTCAGAAGTGATGGGAACAGACTCGTGGAAAGTGAAATTGAAAAAAACGGAATTGCTAAACAAATACTTCTGCTCTGTTTTTACTAAAGAAAATCCTGGAGAAGGACCACCTCTGACTCCCAAATATAAAAATGGGAATGAAGTAGATACCACACCATTCACAGAAGATGATGTGTTAGAACAACTTGCAAAACTGAAAGTGGACAAAGCCATGGAACCAGATGGGATACATCCCAGGATACTGAAAGAGCCCAAAGAGTTTCTTGCAGGACCGTTAAAGGATGTTTTCAACAGATCCTTGGAAACAGGAGAAGTTCCTCAGGACTGGAGAAAGGCTGATGTCGTACCTCTACACAAAATTGGTAACAGGGGAGAAGTGTCAAACTACAGGCCCGTGAGCCTTACCTCGATGGCGGGAAAAGTAATGGAGGCACTCCTGAAAGAGCGAATAGTGAACTTTCTCAAAACCTACAGGTTGCAAGATCTGAGGCAACATGATTTTACCGAAGGACGATCTTGCCAAACATATCTTATTGACTTCTTTGACTGGGTGACCAGAAAACTAGAACAGGGGCATGCGATGTATGTCATATATCTGGATTTCAGCAAAGCTTTTGATACTGTCCCTCATAGGAGGCTTATCAAAACACTCAGTAGTTTGGGGATGGGTTTCAAGGTGGTAAACTGGATCAGAAATTGGTTGACTGATAGACAATAGAAGGTGATGGTAAATGGAGCTCACTCGGATGAAAGGAAGGTGATTAGCAGGGTGTTCCAGGGTTCAGTCCTGGGCCCGGCACTGTTCAATGTATTTGTGAGTGATATTGCTGAAAGACTGAATAGAAAGATCTGTCTTTTTGCAGATGACACGAAAATTTGCAACAGAGTGGACTCCCCCGAGGGAGTGCTTAACATGAGGAAAGATCTACAAAAGCTGGAAGAATGGTCTAATTCTTGGCAATTAAGATTTAATGCAAAGAAGTGCAGTGTCATGCACTTGGGTAGCAGAAATCCAAGGGAAATGTATGCGATAGGAGGCGAGAGGATGATGTGCAAGGATCAGGAGAAAAACCTTGGAGTGATTATTTCTGAAGATCTCAAGGTGGCAAAACAGTGCGACAAGGTGGTGGCAAAAGCCAGGAGGATGTTGGGCTGCATACGAAGAGGAATTTCCAGCAGAAAGGAAGAGGTACTAATGCCACTGTAGAAGTCACTGGTGAGGCCTCACTTGGAATACTGTGTTCAGTTTTGGAGACCATATCTTGCAAGGGATGTATAAAGAATGGAAACTGTTCAGAGGAAGGAGACCAAAATGATTTGCAGCCTGTGTCAGAAGCCTTATGAGAAGAGACTTGAAGAGCTAAATATGTACACTCTGGAAGAGAGGAGGTTTAGGGGAGATATGATTCAGACCTTTAAATACTTAAAGAGTAATAATGAACAAACAAACCTCTTCCAAAGACGGGGGAGCTGTAAAACTAGAGGGCATAACATGAAGCTGCAAGGGGGTAAACTGAAAGGCAATGTCAAGAAATACTTTTTTACTGAAAAGGGTGGTGGATGCTTGGAATGCCCTCCCGATGAAGTGGTGGGGGCAAACACAGTGACAGAATTCAAAATGGCATGGGACAGACACAGTGGATCCCTTTACAGCAACAGAAAAAAATCAAAATAAACTGAAGCATCTAACTTCTCAACAAATAGGGGTATCCTACATAGAGTGGTGGGTTCACCCCTAAACAAGGACATGGGGAGGGGTGGCCTGCACAGAGCGACAGGTGCACCTACTCTTGCCATCTTACTGGGCAGACTAGATGGACCATGCTGGTCTTTATCTGCCGTCATTTACTATATTACTAGATCTTGGATATGTTGCGTGGGATGTGCCCTGAGACTGATTTCATGGAATGTATGTGGTCTGGGCATCCTCACTAAATGCTACAAAGTACTTGGGGCTTTGGCATGTCACCAGTCTGATGTGAATTTCATACAAGAAACGCCAAACTGCTGTGGAACACTCAAAATTGTGCTGAGACTGCTGGAGCATGGTATCCTGGCTCAAGAGAAAAAGGGGGAGTGGCCATCCTAAATCATCGTAACATATGCTTCACTTATAGAGTGGAATATCTAGTGTCAATGGCCGCTACCTTATTTTACAAGGGGACCTAGATGGTAAGCTGGTCACCCTGTATAACGTATATGACCCTAACACTACAAACACCTGCAATTACTGCTGTCTGCTGCTATCTGCCTGCTCTCATGCCTGAATATGGATGTGCTCACCACTCTTGTGTTTTCTCTCCTGTCTTTCAGGTACCCATCCACTGCCAGCTGTCTTCCTTGCTTTTTCCTGCCCACTGGATGTGCCACAACCGGGTGAGCGAGGCCACCTTTGGTGTCTTGCCAGCAAACCCCTGAGATGCTTTTCCTCACCTTGGGCCTAGTGGGGCCAACCCTCCAACCCTCTTTCCCTTGTACTCTAACCCCACCCCACCTTTCCTACTGCTGTTCCCGTGTTTACTGCCTTTCCTCTTTCTTTATCTTTTTTATCATTTGAAAATAGCATTTTTTTCCTTAACCTTTATATTTTTGTGTATTGCAAACCGCATAGCTTGCAAGCAGTTTTGTGATAAATAAAATAAAGCAAACATAAAATATTAAGTCAGGGTATAGGTTAACAAACTTTCAGTTAAATTACAGGCATCTAGGACATAGTTTCATAGTCAAACTTTCAGATAAATTAAAGACAGTTAGGTTACAGCTTTAATAGACAAACTCTCAGTTTCTATTCCACATCCTCCCCACTTCTAGCTCTCACACACATCAGCTTTTAGGTTATAGGTGTTTAAATCAGTTAAGAGGAAAGGAGATAAATTTTACACTTTCAGGCTTAACTGGTTTTCTTCATCAGTGAGTTCTTAGGTATTAGGAATATATTAATTTAAGTCCTTGCAGCTCATCTTGAGGGAACATTAAACAATAAGAACATAAGATATGCCATACTGGGTCAGACCAAGGTCCATCAAGTCCAGTATCCTGTTTCCAACAGTAGCCAATCTAGGCTACAAGTACATAGCAGTTTCCCCAAAAGACAGGTTCCACAATGCTTGTACTGGGGCAAGCAGTGGATCCACTTTAATAATGGTTTATGGATCTTTCCTCCAGGAACTTGTCCAAACATGTTTTAAATCTTTTAAACCCAGCTACACTAACAGCTTTTACTACATCCTCTGGTAGCAAATTCTAGAGTTTGATTACATGTTGAGTGAAAAAATATTTGCTCTTATTAGTCTTAAATAGGTTACCCTTTAGCTTCATTGTATGCCCCCTAGTCTTTCTATATTTTGATGGTGTAAACAATTGATCTACATTTAATTTTTCCACCCCATTCATTAATTTATAGACCTCTATCATATCTCCCCTCAGCTGTCTCTTTTCAAGATTGAGGATCCTTAACCTTTTTAGCCTCTCTACATAGGGGTATCCTTCCATCCCCTTTACCATTTTGGTGGCTCTTTTCTGTACCTTTACTAATAATGCTATATCCTTTTTAAGATACGGCAAACAGAATTGCACTCAATATTCAAGGTGCAGTCACACCATGGAATGATACAGAGGCATTATTTTATCCTTTGTCTTATTCTCCAAAACTTTCCTTATGATACCTAGCATTCTATTTGCTCTCTTGGCCGCAACTGCACATCGGGTGGAGGGTTTTAACATGTTAGCCACGATGATGCCTAAATCTTTTTCCTGGATGGCGGTTCCTAATGTGGAACCTTACATCTTGTAACCATAGTTTGGGTTATTATTTCCTAGGTGCATAACTTTGCACTTGTCCACATTAAATTTCATCTGCCATTTAGATGCCCAGTATTCCAATTTATCAAGATCCTCTTGCAATTTTCCAAAATCCTCACCTTCAAAAAAATATAAGAGATTAGTAAGATAAGATCATCCTTGGCAAAGCCATGTTGGCTGTCTCCCAATAAGCCATGACTATCTATATGTTCAGTAATTTTGTTCTTTATGATGGTTTCCACCATTTTTCCCGGTACTGACGTCAAGCTTACCGGTCTGCAGTTTCCCAGAAGATCCCTGGAACCCTTTTTAAAAATTGGCGTTACATTGGCCATCCTTCAATATTCAGGTATTATAGTTGATTTTAATGATAGTTCACAGATTACCAATAGTAGGTCTGCAGTCTCATATTTCAGTTCTTTCAACTCGCTTGGATGTATACCATCCAGATGATTTGCTACTCTTCAATTTATCAAATAGTTGTAATACATCTTCCCAGTGTATCAATATTTCTTTCAGTTCTTCCACAGTATCTCCTTTAAATACCATTTCATTCATTGGTAAAATTCTTACATCATCCTCAGTAAAGACCAAAGCAAAGAATTCATTCAGTCTTGTTCCCTCTTAGTGCCTCTTTTACCCCTCTATCATCTAATGGTCCAACTGACTCTCTCACAGGTTTTTTGCTATGAATGTACTTGAAAAAGTCTGTATTATGCATTTTTGCTTTCACAGCAAGGTTCTTCTCAAATTCTCCCTTTGCCTACCTTATCAATGCCTTGTATTTAACTTGCCAGTGCTTATGTTGTTTCCAGTTTTCATCATTTGGCTCCTTTTTCTATTTCCTGAAAAATGCTTTTTTAGCAACAATAGCCTCTCTGACCTCACTTTTAAAACCATGCTGGCAGTTTTTTGGACTTCCTTCCACATTTCTTAATGCTTGGAATATAGCCGGTCTGGGCTTCCAAAATAGTATTTTTAAACAATACCCAAGCTTGATGTAAAACTTTAACCTTTGCAACTGCTCCCTTTAGTTTTTCCTTAACTATTTACCTTATTTTATCATAGCCTCCCTTTCGAAAGTTAAAAGGTAGTACTGTGGATTTCCTTACTGTCCTTCCTTCATTTATTAAATCAAATGTGATCATGCTATGAACACTATTGCCAAGTGGCCCCAACACCCTTATCTCTTGCAACAGATTTTGTCTTCCACTAAGGACTAGGTGCAAAATGGCTTCCCCTCTGGTCAGTTCATGAACCAGCTGCTCCAACAAGCAGACATTTATTTCATCTAGAAACGTTATCTCCCTAGCATGTCATGCCGTGACACTGACCCAGTCAATACCAGGGTAATTGAAATCACCCTGATTTCTTTGAGCATTTCATCATCTATTTGTTCATTCTGACCAGGCGGTCGATAGAACAAACCCACTGACATCGCCTTCCCCTTTTTACATGGAATTTCAATCCATAGAGATTCTACAGCAAATTGTATTTCCTGCAAATCTTTAATCCTTTGTGACTTAATGCCATGTCTAATATAGAGCGCAACACCTCCATCAATTTGATCAGCTCTATCATTACGATTTAGTTTGTATCCAGGTATCACAGTGTCCCACTGGTTGTCCTCCTTCCACCATGTCTCTGAGATACCAATCATATCTAACTTCTCATTCAGTGCTATATATTCTAACACTCTCATCTTATTTTTTAGACTTCTACCATTTACATACAAGCATTTTAGAGACTGTATTTTATTCATATTAATCTGGTTAACGGTAGGCAGGGATAAATTGAAATCTTTTAGCTCTGTCTGCTCAAGGGCATTTGGGCTACCTTTGACTTTATTGGAAACTCTCTGCTGATGTACCCTAACTTTATATTTTTGGTAGTATCCTTTAAGGATACATTATTCCGAACCATGCGCTCTTGGGCGACTGTCCGCTTTCCCCTATTATCTAGTTTAAAAACTGTTCTATCTCCTTTTTAAAGGTTAATGTCAGCAGCCTGGTTCCATCTCGGTTAAGGTGAAGCCCATCCCTTCGAAAGAGCCCCTCTTTTCCCCAGAATGTTCCCCAGTTCCTAACAAATCCAAAACCCTCATCTTTGCACCATTGTCTCATCCACGCATTGAGACTCTGGTGCTCTGCCTGTCTTTTGGGTCCTGCACATATAATGGGAAGTATTTCGGAGGACGCTACCCTGGAAGTTCTCTGATTTCATCTTCCTACCTAAAAGCCTAAATTTAGCCTCCAGAACTTCCCTACTATACTTTCCTATGTCATTGGTACCGACATGTACCAAGACAGCAGAATCCTCCCCAGTACTATCTAAGACATTGTCTAGGTGGTGAGGTGCACTACCTTTACATAAGAACATAAGATATGCCATACTGGGTCAGACCAAGGTCCATCAAGCCCAGTATTCTGTTTCCAACAGTGGCCAATCTAGGTCATACGTACCTAGCAGTTTCCCCAAGGGACACAGGTTCCACAATGCTTGTATTGGTTCAAGCATTGATATCCTGGGTCCCTTCTTAATAATGGTTTATGGACCTTTCCTCCAGGAACTTGTCCAAACCTTTTTTAAACCCAGCTACACTAACAGCCTTTACTACATCCTCCGGTTACAAATTCCAGTGTTTGATTACACATTGAGTGAAAAAATATTTTCTTTTATTAGTCTTAAATAGTTTACCCTGTAGCTTCATTGCATGTCCCCTAGTCTTTCTATATTCTGATAAGGTACCAGGCAGGCATGTTACCAGGCAATCCTCATGTCCATCAGCCACCCGGCTATCTACATGCCTAATGATCGAATCTCCAACTATAATGGCTGTCCTAATCTTTCCCTCAAGGGCACATGGCACTGGAGAAATGTCCTCATTGCAAGAGGGTTTTACATCACCTGGAGGACAGGTCCTAGCTATAGGATCACGTCCTGCCACACCAGGGTAATGGTCTCCTGTCATGTGACCTCTCTCCTCCATGGCAACAGGGATGCTGCCAGAGTGGACGTGGGACTTCAGGACTATATCCCTATAGGTCTCATCTATGTAACTCTCTGTCTTCCTTATGTCTTCCAAGTCTGCTACTCTTACTTCTAGAGAATGGACTCATTCCCTGAGAGCAGAGAGCTCCTTGTACCTTGTGCACATGTAAGACCCCTCACCAACTGGGAGAAAGTCATACATGTGACACTCAGTGCAAAAGACTGGAAAGCCCCCATCTCGCTGCTGGACTGCTGTCTGCATCTTAGTTTTAAGGTTGTGTTTAGATGTTTAAGTTCTTTACTTACTAAGGGATGCTGGGAATACACAAACTAATAAAACTATACTTAATACGTTTAATGTACTTTGTTCACCTGAAGTTTAATTAAATTCAAGTCCTTAATGTATGCTGATGAGAATAAACAGCAGCACCTGAGAGTGAATATAGCACCTCCTTTCCTTTAAGAGGTTTACACACCTATCCCAGGGGAGCGTAGGTGTCGGGGAGGTAAGGAGGGAAAAAAGACATTAAAAGCTGGCTGCTACAAAGTACCCTGTCCTGTGCTTCTAAAGTAATTTGTGAGCAATCTCCAGGGGGAGTCCCACAGCCCTTGCTTGTATAGAGGGAGTCTTGGGTTCTACATTTAACCAGAAAACTCTATTCTGTGTTTTAAATTTAAACTGAAAAATTTTTGCTGCTACTAGGCCCTGATTGATTTAACAAATACACTTGGTTCACAGATTAATCAGCTTTAATCTAAAGAAATCCTTTTTCTCCAAGATTTAGAAAAATTCCCAGAAGTAAATACTTACAATTGCAGATCTCTCTCCAGAAGTAGCAATCCCCTTTTGTAGTCCTTCAAGACACTGATGAGGATAAAGGAGAATTGCTTAACAATTATTTCTGTTCTGTGTTCACAGATAAAGAACCGGGAATAGGACCTCAGAAAATTCCCACAAACAGGAACAGAAGCTAGGTGCATCTTGAAGAATTTTCAGAAGACTGTGTTTGTGAGAAACTAGCTGAACTTAAAGTAGGTAAAGCGATGGGACCAGATGGGATATACCCTAGAATACTGAGGGAACTTGGGGATGTTCTAGCAGCATCAATGACTGACCTTGCCTCATTGGAGTCAGGAGTGGTGGCAAAGGATTGGAGAGAGTCTCATAAAAGCGGAAGTAAGGATGTGGTTAGATTAACTTCGGTGGTGAGTAAAGTTTTAGAAACGCTGCTGAAAGAGATAATAGTGAGGTTTCTGGAGTCCAGTGGGTTACAGGATCCCAGGCAGAAACGATTCACCAGAGGCAGGTCTTGTCAGACGAATATGATTGATTTCTTTGACTGGGTGACCAGAGAGTTGGACCGAGGGAGCGCACTAGATGTGGTATATTTAGATTTCAGTAAAGCCTTTGACACCGTTCCTCACAAGCAACTTATAAACAAACTGAGTACCCTAGGGATGGACCACAAAGTTACTGCTTGGGTTAGAAATTGGTTGAGTGGGAGGCGACAAAGGTTACAGGTAAATGAAGTTCACTCTGAGGGGAAGGAAGTTACCAGTGGGGTGCCCCAGGGATCTGTCCTTGGTCTGATTCTTTTTAACATCTTTGTTAGTGATATAGCCTGAGGGCTGCTGGGTAAGGTTTGCCTCTTTGCGGATGATACCAAAATCTGAAATACTGTAGAGCTGACACCCAGGAAGGTGTAGATAACATGAGGAGGGATCTAGCTAAGCTTGAAGAATGGTATGGAATTTGGCAGCTGGGATTTAATGTTAAAAAATGCAAGGGCATGCATTTGTGCTGCAGCAATCCAAGGGAGCATTATACAGTAGTATAGGGGGTAAAGTATTTTTGTCCACTAAAGAAGAGCAGGACGTAGGTGTGGTTATGTCTGATGATCTTAAAGTAGCATAACAGGTAGAAAAGGCTACACCAAAAGCTAGAAGGATGCTCGAGTGCTTAGGGAGAGGAATGGCTAGCAGAAAAAAAGGAGATGATATTGCCTCTGTATAAGTCTTTGGTGTGACCTCATTTGTAGTATTGTGTGCAATTCTGAAAACCACACCTTTAAAAGGATGTGAACAGGATGGAGTCAGTGCAGAGGGTGGCTACTAAAATGGTTAGTGGTCTTCATTGTAAAGCATATGAGGACAGACTTAAGGATCTTAATATGTACACCATAGAGGAAAGGCGAGATAGAGGTGATATGATTGAGACGTTTAAATAGGGTGAAAGGGGATACATTCAGGAGTGATATGCAGAAATATTTCTTTACGGAAAGAGTGGTGGATCCATGGAATAGTCTTCCAGTGGAGGTGATAGAGATGAGGACAGTATCTGAATTCAAGAAAGCATGGGACAAGTACAGAGGATCTCTAAAGGAAAAAAGAGGACGGTTGTAATTGTTGATATGGAAGGACGGACTAGATAGGCAATGTGGTCTTTTCTGTCGTCATTTTCCCTTGTTTCTATGTTTCTAATTTATCTAGTTTCCTTTGTAAAATCAGCAAACTGTGAAACTGTTTTATTTAATTAGAATTCATTACAAGTAAGCAAAGATCATATATCATGCAAAGAAACCTCATGAGGCTGTTTACCTGAAGCCTAAACATTAACAATTACATTCAGGGAATCAGAACTACCGGAACCTAAACAATCCGAAGCAGTGGAACCACTGCACCCAGGAGCCCAAGCCCCTGAAGTACCTGATCCTCCCTAAATATACTGGATGATGTCTGCTCTACCATATTGGGAGAGGACGTCACCAACTCCGAGACATCATAGCTAGATAGCGGGCTTGGGTTTTGCACCCCCAATATCTGAGGAAACACTTCAGAAGAGGTGTCCAGACTTGCAGATATGGGAGCCGAACTTCCACCCTGATCTTCCACCGGGGCCACAACATATCTGTCCATTGGGCCCACAGCTTTTACAGTCTTAAAGGGATTCAAAGTACTCATGGTACAAATTTTCTTCTTTTGTTAGCCCATTCCATAAGAATATAACTGCTCAGCCTCCTCAGTGCTCCGAAGGGGCTCCAAAGGGGCCAGAGATGCTCCTTTGGCCATGTCCCTTCAGACACGCCCACAGCTGCATCCCGCAGCACAGGAGCTCGCTATAAATCCCCGATGATGTGAGGGAAGGAGGAAAGATGGTCCAATCATCAGCAGACAGCACTCCAACCAAACTGCCAATCCACTCCTCAGCGCATTGCACTGGAACACCGGTCAGCTCACCCACCAGGTCTCCCCAAGGGTAGCATTTTTTACTTGAATTTTCAGTGGGGGTTTGTAGTCTTTACTTTTGATGATAAATAAAACCTCTGTTTTATTGAAGTTTATTTTGAGATTGTATGACCAGAGGTATTGTGAGGCTTCATTAAAGCATATTATTATTTGCTGGATGTTAGGACTGTCTGTATTGATTGGGAGGTACATCATTATATCATCTGCGTAAAGGTGGTAATGCACATTGTGCTTTTGAAAAACCACATGGTATGTGTAGTACACCGTGTTAATGTGCGGCCAGCGATAATGTGCAGGATGCAATAAAAGAGTGGGTGTTATGGTCTAAACGTAGCAATTGCGTGTTATCGCCGTGAACATCATTGAGGGAGATGTGGCAAGTTAACGCACGTTAGTTTTACATAGGCGTGCTGCCATGCAAGTACAGTAGCAGAGGTGTAGCAGCCACTGCAGAGCTGTACACATCCCTAAGGCAATGGCAGAAAGACAGTAGGCCTGGAAATGTTCAGCGGACCCCCCCCCCCCACCACCATCTGACATTCTCCAGCAGCAAACACAGTAAGTCGCCAGCCACTGCACCCTGCAAGATGTTCCAGCCATACACATCTAACTGCAGACAGTCTGCTAGCTAGTCCACAGTGCATGATCCTGGAGAAGATGTGTGCACCCAAAGCTGGGATGTGAGCACACCCAGCAAGCAGATAAGTCAGTGATTAGGCCCCAGAGAGAAAAACCTATATATTTCACTTAAGAGAAATACAATATAGCACTATGGGGGAGCCTAGCCATGCCGTGGTCACTGCTAAGTAAGGGTGAGAGTGACTCCCAGCAGGACATGCTGTGGCCACCCTGTCGGTGCAGGTTGTGGCCGGGCACTACAATCTCCAAGCCATTGCCCTATGCCCTGTGCTGACACATCCAGGCCAGGCACCCTGTACAGGCTATACCCACAGTACCTTGATCATCATTATGTACATTGGCAGGCCAATACTGGCAACAGTGCTAGCAGTGTGGGCTGAGGAAGGTGTTGGCAGACACCACACACTGGATAGACAGACACACATTCCCCACACCTATGCCAGCATTGTGCAACTATAGAAGTGTTTGGAAGCCCTGCCCACCGCACCAGTCCTGGGCACAGTGCAGGCATGGCTATGGTACGCAATACTGTTGGGGTCACTCCCCAGGGTGGTAAACATTGTCAGACACCAGACCTGAAGCACACTCCACAGACATCAGAAAGGTTGCTATGATGCAGCCCAATCAGCAAATTGTGCTTAACTTAGGAATTGCTATCCGCCAGTGATCATAGCAACCTTTTGATATATGTGTACCGTATTCCCAGGTTTAGGGTGGCATTGCTAAGGTATGCAAGTGCTAGTATTGGGACATGCACGCAGGGCCCAACATCCTGCCTCTCCAGGAGGCTTTGGATAATGGAGCCTGTGGGTGCGGGTGTGTCTGCCCATGTTGGCCGCTGCTCTAGGGCAGAGGTTCCCAACTCTGGTCCTGGTGAGCCAAACACTGTTCGGGTTTTCATGCTGTCCCTAATGAATATGTATGAGATACATCTGCATACCATGGGAGCAGTGCATAGAGATGCAGCGCACATTGCATATTTTTTAGAGGCAGCATGGAACCTAATGAATATACATGAGATACATCTGCATACCATGGGGGCGGTGCATGCAAATGCATCACAGGCATCTTTATTAGAGAAAGCATGGAACCTGAATGGTGTTTGGCCCTCCAGGAATGCATTTGGGAGACTCTGCTCTAGGTAATGCACATGTTTATGGTGTCTGTGCTCTGTAGAGTAAAATGTAGGTGTTTTGGGCATGTTCACGTTATCTGCAATAAAGGTTCTGTCTGTATTACCATGTTTTAGTAATGGATAAAATATGGGAACTGGGTTGGGAGGAACCACAGCTGGGACTTGAACCTGTGACTTTCCCATCTTCAACACACTGGCTGTGTGCACTGCACCACCTTGTTGCCACAGAGACATTGCATTCCCTGGGGATAGCATGACTGTTCATCAGACAGGGCCTGTCTGTTGCAGTGCATGGCACCCACCTACACAGGGCTAGGCCATTGTCTGCTGTGGGCAGCTGCCACTGCCCCCTCAACCACCAGTACCCCTATGCCACCATGCTGACATGCCCTTCTGCTGTTGATGCCGGTGGTGCGCAGTCTCAGGCCATCCAGTGTGCAGGTAGGCGGCTGCCTATGGTGCGGGTTCTGGGGTTGGGGTGTCTGCATAGCTGTCCACGCTTCCCCCCAGCACCGCCTGCCAATGTTCTGTGCCCTTGGGGGTACCTGCTGGGTACTATCCCCTGTGACACTGTGGGAAACACACTCATGCCCATGTTGGGCCCTCATCAGTTGCTGTCTGGCTGCTCTACTGTTTCAACATTCCTTTGGGCCACCTAGGCATCACCCTAGTCTGCACTGTGGCCCAGCTGCACCATAGCATGTGCCGCCTGCAGCCATCTGTGTTCCCTTTTCCAGCATCTGTTCAGTTGCCCATTCCAACATGCCTGCCCTGCTGTTGTGGAACTTGTGCGCACCATAGGAAACCTGTCCAGTGGGGAGGGAAAACCCTGATCAGCGCTATTTCACTGTGGGCTCATTCACCTTGTATGGGAACGGAGCATTGACCCTTCCAAAATTCATATATTTTTTTTGGAGCTTTCTTGGGAGTGTTTTTTAATGTTTCCCATTAATATCACTATTGACCAGCTTGGTTATTTTTTTTTTATATTTTCTTCTGGTCATTTTCAATGTTTATTTGCCCTTTTGTTTGTGCACATGTATCACACTTATCACTTTTTGTAGGTTTCCCTGGTTTTGCTGTACATTGCTGACGGAAATGGTTTCTTTTCCCTTTAAATCTGCTCTAACGCCAGGGTTTCACTGGCATTAGTTTTCAGCCCCGGATTCCACAGCATTAGTGTGCAGGGAGCCTCTCCTCTCCCACTCTCTGCCCATTGATCCTCTCTGCCCGCCCCTGGGGAGCTTTCCTCCGCCCTCCGTGAGCCTATCTCCACCCTCAGCGCTCATTTGAGCCGCTGAGCACGTTATCGCGTGCTAAGGTACCTTTGCACTGGATAAAGCACCATTATTGCGTGATAAGGTATCATCGCTTGATAATGTCGCCAGGCGCACATTAAGACGGTTTAGTAAACATACCCCTTAGTCAATTCAAGTTTCACCCACAAAATTTCAGGACTGCATCAGGACTGGTCCAACAGCTGCATTATGAAACTCAAGTCAAATTTGATTACCTCATTCATTAATTCCATTTCCAGGTCATTTATGAATATGCTCAAAAACAAAGGACCCAGCACAGATACCTGGGGTTTTCCAGTATTCACTTTCTCCACTGAGAAAATTGACCATTTAGCCCTGCCCTCTGTTTTCTATCTTTTAACAAGTTCCTAATGCAGAATAGTACACTGGCTCCTATCCCTTGACTTTTTAATTTCACCAAGAGTCTATCATGAGGGACCATGTCAAAGACTTTCTGAAAATCTAGATGCACCATATCAACTGGCTCACTTAGATTAGTAAGACAAGACTATCCTTGGCTAAGTTCATGTTGACCATCTATATGTTCAATAATTTTGTTCTTTATAATGGTTTCTACAATTTTACACAATACTGATGTTAGGCTCCCTAGTATGTAGTTTCCCGGATCATCCCTTGAACCTTTTATAAAAATTGGCGTTACATTGGCCATCCTCCAATCTTCAGGTATTACAGATGATTTTAATGATAGTTCACAGATTACTAATAGTAGGTCTCAATCTCATATTTCAGTTCTTTCAACACCCTCAGATGTATACCATCTGGTCCAGGTGGTTTGTTACTCTTCAGTTTATCAAATAGCTTTAATACATCGTCCCGGTTTATCGATATTTCTTTTAATTTTTTTGATGCATCACCTTTAAATATCATTACAGGCATGGGTAACTTCCCTGCATCTTCCTCAGCAAAGACCAAAGAGAAGAATTTATTCAGTCTCTCCACTATGGCCTTGGTCCCTCTTAGTGCCCCCTTCCCCCCCTCTATCACTAACTGTCCATCAGACTCCTTGGGTTATGTTTACTAAACTGTGGTAACGTAGCAGCGGCTACGTTAAGGCACGTTATGTAATGTTAAGGCGCCTTAACATTACTTTCTATAACATTAAGGCGCCTTAACGTTACATAATGCACCTTAACATTCCCGGCCATGGTACGTCCAGAAAAGGGTAGAGAGAGGGCGGAGAGAAGGGGTCAATGGGTGGGGAGTGGGCAGGGAGAGGCCCCTTTCACACTAACGTGGAGAAATTAAGGGCTGAATTCTAACACAACTGAAAACCTGGGGGCACGTTTACTAAACTGCGTTAATGTAGCAGCGGCTACGTTAAGGCGACTTAACGGTACATTCTGTACCGTTAAGGCGCCTTAACAGCCCTTAATGCACCTTAACGTAGGCAGCCGCGTTAAGTGCAGAAAAGGGTGGAGAGAGGGCGGGGAGAAGGGGTCAGTGGGCAGGGAGTGGGTGGGGAGAGGCCCCTTTCACACTAACGCGGAGGAATTAAGGGCTGAATCCTAACGCAACTGAATACCAGCACACAATTGCAGGAGAGAGAAACCATCTCAGTCAGCAATGTACAGCAAAGCCAGGGAAACCTACAAAAAGTGATAAGTGTGATACATGTGCACGGAACAAAAGGGCAAATAAACTTTGAAAATGACCCCAAGAAAAGTTAAAACAAACACAACCAAGCTGACTAATAGTGATATCAATGGGAAACAACAAAAAAACACTACTGAGAAAGCTCCAAAAAAAAGCTTTTACGTTTGGAAGGTCTATGCTCTTTCCCCGTACAAGGTGAATGATCCCTAATAGCGCTTATCAGGGTCTTCCCTTTGTATTGGACAGGTTCCCTATGGTGTGCACATTTTCCACAACATAAGGGTGGGCATGTCGGAATGGGCAACAGGACAGATGTTGGAAAATGGGGTACAGAGGGCTGCAGGCGGCACATGCTGGGGTGCAGCTGGGCTACAGTGCAGACTAGGGTGATGCCTAGGTGGCCCATAGGAATGCTGAAACAGTAGAGCAGCCAGACAGCAACTGATGAGGGCCCAACATGGGCATGAGTGTGTTTCCCAGTGTCACAGGGGATAGTACCCAGCAGGTACCCCCAAGGGCACAGAACATTGGCAGGTGGTGCTGGGGGCGGGGGGGGGGGGAGCATAGACGTCTATGCAGGCACCCTTACCCTAGAACCTGCACCATAGGCAGCTGCCTACCAGCACACTGGATGGCCTGAGACGGCGCACCACCAGCACCACCAGCATAAGGGTGTGTCAGCATGGTTGTGGAGGGGTACTGGTGGTGGAGGGGGCAGTGGCAGCTGCCCATAGCAGACCATGGCGTAGCCCTGTGTAGGTGGGTGCCATGCACTGCAACACAGGCACTGTCTGACGAACAGTCAAGCTATCCCCAGGGAATGCACTGTCTCTGTGGCAACAAGGTGGTGCAGTACACACGGCCAGTGTATTCAGGAGTAGAAGGTCACAGGTTCAAGTCCCAGCTGTGGTTCCTGCCAACCCAGTCCCCATATTTTACCCACTATTTAAACGTGGTAATACAGACAGAACCTTTATTGCAGATAACATAAAAATTCCCAAAACGCCTACATTTTACCCTACAGAGCACAGACACCATAAACATGTGCATTACCTAGAGCAGAGTTTCCCAACTGCAGTCCTGGAGGGTCAAACACCATTCAGGTTCCATGCTTTCTCTAATAAAGATGCCTGTGCTGCATTTGTATGCGCCGCCCCCATGGTATGCAGATGTATCTCATGCATATTCATTAGGGACAGCATAAAAACCCGTACAGTGTTTGGCCCACCAGGACTGGAGTTGGGAACCTCTGCTCTAGAGCAGCGGCCAACAGGGGCAGAGACACCCGCACCCACAGGCTCCATTATCCAAAGCTTCCTGGAGAGGCAGGATGTTGGGCCCTGCGTGCATCTCCCAATACTAGCACTTGCATACCTTAGCAATGCCACCCTAAACCTGGGAATACGGTACACATATATCAAGAGGTTGCTATGATTACTGGCAGATAGCAATTCCTAAGTTAAGCACAATCTGCTCATTGAGCTGTATCATACCAACCTCTCTGATGTCTGTGGAGTGTGTTTCAAGTCTGGTGTCTGACAGTGTTCACCACCCAGTGACCCCAGCAGTATTGCGTGCCATAGCCATGCCTGCACTGTGCCCAGGACTGGTGCAGTGGGCAGGGCTGCCAAACACCTCTATAGTTGCACAATGCTGGCATAGGTGTGGGGAATGTGTGTCTGTCTATCCAGTGTGTGGTGTCTGCCAACACCTTCCTCAGTCCACACTGCTTGCACTGTTGCCAGTATTGGCCTGCCATTGTGCATAATGAGGAGCAAGCCTGGACAGGGTGGCCTGGTCTGGATGCATCTGCACAGGGAATAGGGCAATGACTGGGACATTGTAGTGCCCGGCCACCCCCTGCACAGACAGGGTGGCCACAGCATGTCCTTCAGGGAGGTCACTCTCACCCTGACTGAGCAGTGACCACGGCATGGCCAGGTTCCCCCATAGTGCTATATAGCATTTTTCTCAAGTGATATTTATGGGTTCATCTTTTCTGGGGCCCAATCACTGACCTAGCTGCTTGGTGGGTATGCTCACATTCTTTCCAGGAACATGCACTATGGACTAGCTAGCAGATTCTCTGTGGTTAGTTTGTGTATGGCTGGAACACCTTGCAGGGTGCAGCGGCTGGAGACTGTCAGATAGTGGTGGGGGGCAGCTGAGCATTTCCAGGCCTACTGTCTGTCTGCCATTGCCATATGGATGCGTACAGATCTGCATTGCCTGCGCTGTAGAGTATCTGTTCCCCAGCAGTACTGGGGTCGATGGTCTCCTCTACTGCCACCATTGCAGGGATGTTGAATGTGGGTCTCTTGGTGGGGGATCCTGTTCCCCACCTTCACCCACAGGGGTGGGTTGGGGTATGCATACCATCCTTCACTTATTCCTGTAAACATGGCACCCACACAGGATATGCACTGTTCTGGGTGCATCTTAGTCCACAAGGCTTAGACATGACTGCGAAATACAGATGTGTCCACAGGAACTACCTATCACACACTGGTACTGATGGAGACCTGCAGTACAGCCAATCTCAGCCATGTCATGTGCTGTGGACCTGGTGCTGGGCCCCCCACTTCACCCTCAGGGTGAGCACAGGAACCACATGCTGTCACGGTCTGTAGCTACTCTGTGCCAGTAACACACATGGTCAGTTCCCCCTACCAGGCCGGGGTGCTCTAGTGGCACATACCCCATCTTGTGATCAGACGGAGGCTGATGATGTGCAGTGCATCATGGGTATGGGTGGGTCTACTCTATCCTGATAACCAGAGCAGACAGCTTGTGTGGTCATCTGCAGTCTTTCTGTAGCCAGCCAGTGGTGTGTTAAACACTAGTGAGCTGTAGCCCACTGGTTACGTTGATGACTGTGGGGGCAGAAGTTGGGGGTTCACTTCCTTGTTGCTCCCTCCTGTCCAAGGCAGATATTTTGCTTGCCTGTGACAGTCATATCTTTGTAGATCTGTGCTGCCAGCCACACAGTATCCTCACCACAGCTATCAAAACTCCTTAAAAGACGTTACAGGGCTCCTAATTAGACAGAGGACAAAGCACCTTCTAACGCGCCTTATACGGCACGTTATAAGGTGCTTTATAAAGCACGTCAGGCACATAAGGCACATAGGCACGTGCCTTCTACGGTGCCTTATAACGTGCCTTTTAACGCGCCTTATAACGTGCCTTATCTGACACACAGCTTTACTGCTGCCCCGCCCACTCCTTTATATGGGCATCTCTACCTTTACCGCAGAATGACATTACCGCAGTTTAGTAAACATGCCCCCTGGTGTTAGCACACATTTACAAGAGAGAGAAACCATTTCAGTGTCAGCAATGTACAGCATAGGCAGGGAGCCCAAGAAACGTGATAGTAGTGCTCCATTTGCAGCAACAGCATAGTGCCCTGGTATGAAAGGCCACTATGGTGATGGCGAAAATGGGGCATGTGGGCTGCAGGCGGGACCTGCAGTGGGGGCTACTGGAGCACAGGGTGGACTAGGCGGTTGCCGAGGTGGCACATAGGAATGCAGAAAATGGAAACCAGCAAGACAGCAACTCTCACTTGGTTTGCAGCTTGTCGTGCTGTGAGGGCTTGCGTGCATCAGTGATGCTGAGAGCTAAACTTTCGGTAGTTTAACTACTGGCAGGGTCTCCCAAGATGGACAGGTCTCAGCTGAGGTGCCAGACCAAGACAAACCACCCATCTGGGCAGCAGCAGAATGGGACAGTGTTGACGGCGGAGGATCACATTTTTGTGACAACGGCAACAACACCAAACTTAAACTGCGCGGAAGAAAGGCCTGGCAATCTACTTCTGTATCTTGCCATGAAAACCCAATGGATAGTTACAGACCACCAGACCAACAGTCAGAAAACATGGACCCATTAATTGAGTTTCTAAGCTCCTCCGCTGATCAAAACCCAATTCTAATGCTCGGAGACTTTAACCTCCCCTACTTACCAGCCTCATATGCCTCCCTATTCCTAGAATCAACAGTAGATATGGATTTTCACCAAATAATAACTACTAGCACACATGGAAAAGGTAGTATTCTTGACATGGTCTTCTTGCCTAAAGTACTCCACCAACTCTATAACCCCACCTCCCTCAATTGTACACCGATCCCATGGTCCGACCATTACCTCATTAACTTTAATATCACAATAAACAACACATCAGTTAAACGAATACCAACTAATACACCAACCTCAAGATTTAAAAAATACAATGAAGTAGAATTCCTTGACCTCATAATTCCTAACTTATCAACAGCGCCACTAAATCTAGACGCAGCAGTAACTAACTGGCACAAAACTATCCATACCGCAGCAACTAAAAAACAAATAATCAAGAAAAACATGCATTCTAAAGATGGTCAAACCCCCTGGTACAATAAGGATTTAAAACGAATGAAAAAGAATTTAAGGAAAGCTGAATGTAAATGGAGAAAAAATAAGGACACAAACACAAAAGATTTATATCTCACGCTCCTTAACAAGTATAAAGACGCAATAAACAATGCCAAGAAAAACTACCATGCCTCCATCCTAAATAACGCAATAAATAGACCCAGAGAACTTTTCTCAATTGTCCAAAAACTGACAAATAATACTCACAACTCCATCAACGAAATCACAGACATTACCCCACAGACATTGGCAAACTACTACATGAACAAAACAACATCTCATCCCCCACCACCTAAACCAGTAAATACTTCTCAAATAATTAACACAGACGAATGGTCTGTATTCCAACCACTAACCAAGGTTGAACTCAAGAACATTATCACAAACATTAATACAACAAGCTCACTACTTGATCCCTGTCCAGTAACCTGGATAAAGAATTCCCTACCTATACTCTCTCAATTTATCCTCCCAATAATAAATCTTTCCCTAAAAAACAGATACCTTCCCCCTACACTAAAACACGCACAGATCCGCCCAATCCTAAAAAACACTACCCTTGACAAATCATCACCAAAATCCTACAGACCCATATCGAGTATCCGTTTATGGCTAAATTAATTGAAAAAGCCGTACAAATTCAAACACAAGAGTACATTGATAGCGCAGCCCCACTCGATGACCAGCAGTATGGGTTTCGCCCCAGACATGGAGTAGAATCACTCCTAACAGTCTTAATTGATACACTTGTAAGGGGAATAGACAACTCAAAACAAGCATTCTTACTCATATTCATTGATGTCTCCGCAGCCTTTGACAGTGTTCACCATTCAACAATGATCAATAAACTGAGGCAAATAGGTATAAAATCTACTGTTCTAAAATGGTTTACCTCTTATCTAACAGACCGAACTCAAACGGTACAAATCGGTAATATCACCTCAAAAACTTACAACCAAGAACTAGGTCTCCCACAAGGTTCAGCACTGTCAGCGTTACTATTTAACATATACTTAAAACACATCTGTAAAATCTTTAAAAAATTCAATGTCCACTATCACCTATATGCGGACGACATTATGATGTATGTCCCTTTCAAAATACCAAATATCCCTATACAACACATTAATGATTGCCTCAATGAAATAAACTCCTGGCTAAACGAAAATAATCTGTACATCAATCACGCAAAAACAGAAGCACTAATAGTAACCAAAAGCACAACATTCACTCCCCCCTCACACATTATATTACAGAATAACGATATCAAACTAAAATCTGAAATACGTTACTTAGGCGTTATACTTGACAAACACCTCAGCATGGACACACATGTAAGTAATATAGCAAAAAAAGTATACTTTAAACTGAAAATACTAAAGCAACTCCGCCCCCTAATGCACCTACAGGATTTTCAACGAGTCATACAAGCAATTATAACCCCCCACTTCGACTTTGCAAATCAAATCCTACTTGGAGTAACAAAGCAAGCCTTAAAAAAACTTCAATTAGCTCAAAACGCAGCAGCAAGGACCATTACGAAGGCCCCACCTTTTCAACATATAACCCCGATTTTAGAATATTTACACTGGCTCCCGATTCAAAGCAGAATAGAATACAAAACCCTCTTAACCACCTACAAAGCCATAACTAAAACGGCACCCCTGACCATAAATAATCTCATCAAAACAGAATCCACCCATAATCTCCAAAGGAGGGACCAGTTAAATAAACTAACAACACCAAAAGAATTCATTAGGGCCAAAAAATCCACAAACAAGAAAGCCTTCTCCCATGCAGCTCCCATCTTGTGGAACACAATCCCAATAGAATTAAGACAATTACCTGAAATCATGGAGTTTAGGAAAAAACTTAAAACACACTTATTTACAATGCACTACGGATCCGTAACGAACTCACCCCTCACCTCTCAACTAGATAAAGGATAATCATACGCCTGATAATACATTGTTCAACAAAAAAATGAAGTACTGTACCACTAAAACAATGTATTGAAGACAAATAACTCTGTATATAGTTTAATCCTGTTTCATTTGTACATAGTTAACTAATTGTTAATTGTTAAATGTTACCTGTAATACCCAAGTTACAATTTGTTATATGTAAAAACAGCTTGTACTGTTTATTGTTGTTCTATGGGAACCGCTTCTGATCAATGGAAGAAGCGGTATATAAAAAATCTGTTAATTAAATTAAAATTAAATAGTTACAACAAAACAAATTGTGCTATGGTGCTGGAAGATGAGACCCGCAGATCAGAAGGCACTCAACTAGCTACTGGGGAAGAGCTGAAGACTTTTCAGAGTAAAGCCAGCATTTATGATGTGGTTGAATCAAAGCCCTCGGGAAGTCTGACTGCTGATGTAGCTGCGCATGAAATGAGAGTCAGAAGCTAAAAAAATGTCTTACACGTTGGAACATGGAACGTACGAAGCATGAACCAAGGGAAGTTGGAGGTGGTCAAGAATGAAATGGAACGTGTACAACTTGATCTGTTGGGTGTCAGCGAACTGAAATGGACTGGCATCGGGCACTTTGCATCAGATGATCACATGGTCTACTATGCTGGAAATGAAAGACAAAGAAGAAATGGTGTTGCATTTATTTTTTTTAAGACGTTTATTTTCATTTTACAACAAACAAAAGTAACAACACACCAAAAGATACAAATACACACATACAATAAGGAAAACAACCCCAAGTACCCCCCACCCCTATGCTTCTTCTCTAAACTAATAAGAGTCATCACATAAGCGCTTACACACAACAGTTATTGTACAGCAAACAAGCAGAAATGGTATTGATGATACAGGCTGATCCTGTGGCAGAAATGTATACAAAGTAAACAGCCAAATGAGAGCAGTTAGCAGTTAGAACATAATCATGGAACACCTTCCTTTTAAACAAGCAGTGAAGGGCTTGAGTGGAAGAGATTGACATACAAGGTAGTTGCTCATAATTACAGTAAAATGGACATAATTCCACCAATCATTGAGGTTCAGATGGGAGCCAATTTCCAGTATTTCGTAATAAAGGAGATAGAAAATAGCTATGCCCAGTAAATGGGCCTCCTGAGAAAACACTAACTCAGAATAATCATGATTAAGAGAGCTAGAGATTGTCCCTCCTTGGAATGGACTATTGATGCCTTTTACAGTCAGTAGTGATAACGTACATAAAGCAATGCCAAATAGTTAAACAATCTGAAAAAGAAACATAATAGCGCACAGAGGTACACAATGTCGCTCATAGTACCAGTAAATGACTGCAGAAACAACATGATAGGAATTTAAACTAAGGAAAACCATGAAGCGCCCCTTATAACAAAATAAGCACCGGAGTGCCTAGAGAAGAAGCAAAACCCCAGAAATCACTGGCGGCCTGATGTCTGCGGGGAGAAACCCCAGAGAAGGCCTGAATTGATACATAAATCCTACAGTGCTATACAGGCTCCGAAGGCTCCGAAACTAACCAAGGATCTCATCGTGGAAAGAAAGGAGACCAATAAGGTATATATAAAGAGAAAGAAAGTCCAGGCAGTCTCCGTTTCAGGCAGCAATCACCGCATCGGGCCATTCAAAATGGCGGACAGTTCCAGCGGATTCCATCCAAGCTGTTGGGTTAGCGCATCTGGTCTGCTTCTTTAGAAGCTAGAAATGTTGCTAGCAGATCAGGATCTTCGAAGGTACGAGTTTGGTTATGGAGAGTCACTCTAAGCTTCGCTGGATATAAGATGCCGAAGCGAGCCTGTAACTGTTGAAGTCGAGGTCGAAAAGCAAGGAGTCTCTTCCGACGGTCAGCTGTGGGCTTAGCCAGGTCAGGGAAGAAGGAGACTTTATGATTTTCAAACTCCAAATGACGATTCGCCCGGGCAGCATTTAGAATTTGCTCAACTTGCTGATATCTCAGTAGACGAAAAATGATGGGCCGGGGGGTCGTCCGATTGAGCGCCATGCTGGTAGGAACACGGAGTGCTCGGTCAATTTCCAGATCTCTGTGAAAAGTAATCTTCAGCAAGGAGGGAAGAGTTTTGACCAGGAATTCTCTCATATCTCCTGCTTCCGCGCCCTCCGGTACACCAATGAGCCTGACATTGTTGCGACGGGCTCGATTATTGCTATCCTCTAACTCTTTTTGTAGATTCTGTATCTGACGCTCAGCCTCATCCAGTTTCACCAAGCGCACCACGTGCGAGTCGAGGACCCCCGCCATATTGTCCTGCCGTAATGAAAGACCTTCAAAACGATCCCGAAGCACACCAAAATCTTCTCTCATGGCTCGGAGCGCTTCTCCGTTAGACTGCACCAGTTCCTTCACACCACGTATTTCCTCCAAGATCTCCTGTTGCATTTCGGGGTTATCCCGAAATGGCACCATCTTTTGTGGGGAAGGCAGCTCTGTCTTGGAACGTTTTCCGTGTGAAGAAGATGGAGATCCGAAGTCTAAGCGCGCTGGTTTATGGGCCGCCATCTCCCCCGAGGCACCCCGGTAAGTTCGGAGCAAAATATCAAGTTAATGTAGGTATTAAGTCAGGATTCTGAGTAGGCCCCTCGGGAGCTTCAGCGCAAAGCGTCTAACCCGCTGGACATCAGGCTCCGCCCCCAGGTGTTGCATTTATAATAAAGAAGAAACTTGCAAGAACTGTAATGAAATACAATTTAGTCAGTGAACGCTTAATCTCTATTCGTCTACGAGGATTGCCTATCAACACAACTGTAATTCAAATATATGCCCCAACAACAGCTGCAGAAGAGAATGAAATTGAAGAGTTCTATGAACAAGTACAAGCTGAAATTGACAGAACATGCAAACAGGATATCCTGATAGTCATGGGTGACTGGAACGCAAAAGTTGGCAACAAAGCAGAAGGCAAAGTAGTTGGAAAATATGGACTTGGCAACAGAAATGAAGCTGGAGAAAGACTGATAGAATTCTGCAAGACCAATGATCTATTCATCTCAAACACCTTCTTCCAGCAACACAAGCAGCGACTGTACACATGGACTTCACCGAATGGATTACATAAAAATCAAATTGACTACATATGCGGAAGTCAACGATGGAAAAGCTCTGTAAGATCAACAAAGACAAAACCTGGAGCTGACTGTGGTACAGATCATCAACTACTAGTATGCAAACTCAAGCTAAAGTTGAAAAAGAGCAAACCACTCATGAATGCAGCAAAATATGACCTTGAGAATATACCACTGGAATTTAAAGACTGCCTGCAAAATCGATTTGCTGCTTTAGGTACAAATGACAGAGCTCCGGAAGAGTTATGGAATGACATCAAGAAGGTTGTGTTGGAAGAAAGCGAGAAGTCTCTACAAAAGGTGAAAAAGCAAAAACGGCCAAAATGGATGATGGAAGAAACTCTGAAAATTGCCCAGAAACGCAGAGAAGCTAAAGCCAGAGGAGAAAGAAAGACAATCGCAGAACTCAACAGATTTCCAACGTGCAGCAAGACAGGACAAGGAAAAGTACTACAATGACACTTGCAAGGAAATAGAAGCAGAAACTATTGGAGGAAGAACAAGATCGGCTTTCCTAAAGCTATGAGAGTTAAAGAAAAAGTTCCAGCCTCGAATTGGAATGTTACAAGATGCTCAAGGTTCTATGTTGAATGAGGCTGAGAAGATCAAGAAAAAGGTGGAAGGGGGGGCGGAGCCTGATGTCCAGCGGGATGGTCGCTTAACGCTGAGGCTCCCGAGAGGCCTACTCAGAATCCTGAATTAACACCTCACATTTTGGAACTTCTTCTCTGATCTTGCCGGGGCACATTGGTGAGATGGCGGGGACCAAACCAACGCGCCTGGAATTTGGGTCTTCAGCGGCTTCTCACGGCAAACGTTCCAAAACTGAACCTCCGTCCCCGCAGAAGGGGCCGGCCTTGTGCGAGGGCCCCGAAATGCAGCAGGAAATCCTCGCAGAGATTAGAGGGGTCAAAAACCTTGTGCAGGCAAACGGTGAAGCACTCCGAGCGCTGCGGGACGATTTTGGTGTGCTGCAAAGCAAGCTAGAAGGGCTTTCTTCGCGTCAGGACAAAATGGAGGGCATATTGGACTCCCATGCGGCCCGGTTGTCCAAACTCGACAAAGTTGAACGACAGGTGCGGGCATTGCAGAAAGAGGTGGAAGATGGCAATAATAGAGCGCGCCGCAACAACATACGACTCGTGGGCATACCGGAGGGAGCAGAATCGGGAGACATGAAAGAGTTTTTATGCAAAATCCTCCCTTCCTTGCTCCAAATCACCTTTACCAAAGATTTGGAGATTGATCGCGCTCATCGTGTACCCACAAGCATAACGCTCAACAGGAAGACCCTGCGGCCTATCATTTTTCGCCTATTGAGATATCAACACGTTGAGCAAATTCTAAGTGCCTCTCGGGCAAAGGGCCATATGGAGTTTGAGAGCCACAAGATCTCCTTCTATCCTGACTTGTCTAAACCCACAGTCGACCGCCGAAAGCGCTTTCTGGAATTCCGGCCGAGGCTTCAACAACTACAAGCACGCTATGGCCTGATGTACCCGGCCAAGCTCCGAGTCACGCTTCACAATCAGACAAGAACATTCGAGGACCCTGATCTACTAGCGGAGTTTTTGGATTCCAAAGAAGCCGACTTGATGCGCTGACTTCCAGAATATTCTTGCAAGTCTCCTTCTATCCGCTGTACCTGCCATATCGGATCTGCCGCAGCCTAGCAAAGAGTCTGGCGTGTGCAGTCTATTGCCTTACTCTTGATGGTATCTGTGACCCAACTCCATCTACCCACAGTAGCCTCGATGAGTATCAGAGACAGTGTTATTATGGACTCTGGTGTTTCTTTTCTTTTTTTACATGTCTTCTATTTCCTCTCCAGGGCCTCCTCCCGCAGACATATGGTCGCCATATTCTTTGGGGGTTTTGCTTCTTCTCTAGGATACGTTGGTACATACTTTTCAATATGGGGTGTATTAGCCAGAATACTCGGTGATTATGACATTGTTGTACAGATTCTGCTTATGTTCTATGTTATCAAGCGCCCTTACTTAAAATGTTTACTACCGATTGATGGCACCATGTAAGATTTTTTCATTGAACGTAAAAGGCATCAATAATCCGATAAAACGGAAGAAAATCCTAAGCTACCTCAGTCAGGAAGCAGCGGATCTGATTTTTCTCCAAGAAACGCATTTAAATTCGAAGGAAACTCTTAAACTCAATATTAAACCTTACATGGTGGCCGCTTATTCCCCAGCCGTTTCTAAGAAATGTGGGGTTGCCATACTGGTTAGGAAATCTTTGCATGCTACTGTTATTGCGACTAGCTCAGATACAGAAGGTAGATGGTCTAGAGTTCACCTCAAGATAGGTAGCCTAGAAGTTACATGTATATGCCTTTACGCTCCTAATGTTGATGACCCTGCCTTTTTTGCTACCATTGCTCAGGTTGCGCAGGCTTCTGCTAATACTTCATTGATCATAGGGGGGGATTTCAATCTAGTCCTTGATCCCCTGATTGACAAACAGCCGCCTAGGACGAGTGGTCCCCCCAAGAGTCACGCTACGCTTACCTCCCTGATCAAGGATCTTGCTTTAGTTGATCTATGGAGATTACTACACCCCAATGAGCTTGACTTCACCTTCTTCTCCTCCCCTCATAAATCTCAGTCTCGCATAGACTTCTTTCTAATCTCAAAACTGTTAGTTCCTCAGGTGGACACTGCAAAGATTCACTCCCAACATATTTCAGATCATGCTGCCATTTCCTTTCAATTACACACTACCGCACCCCAGGGAAACTCGGCAGCCTGGTTCTTTGATAGAGCCCTGTTAACTCAGCCAGAATTCCAGTCAGAAATTCGAGTAGCCATACAGGATTACTTCCATTTTAATCTACCCCAAGATACTGCGAATTGGGCTTGGTGGGAGGGCTTCAAAGCGGCCATTAGGGCAACGATCACTAGCTATCAAATCCGCTTGCGGAAACAACGTAAACAGCAGCTGCTCATACTAGACCAACAAATAAAAGCAGGCGAACGAGTTCTAACTTCACGTACTGACCCATGTGTATTAATTCGACTACAGCGTCTCCGTTTTCAATACAATTCAATCCTCTCAACTGCAGCTTCTAAGAGTATTGAGCTTCAGCGAGGGACATATTATCGTGAAAATAACCGAGCCGGTCGACTCTTAGCCAATGCCTTGAAAGGTCAAAAAGAAGCCAAACGCGTTGCGGACCTTCGAGCTCCACAGGGAGGGGGCATAGTGACCACAGACTCCGATATTGTAGAGCTCTTTCGGGATTTCTATACCCGTCTATATCAATCTGAATGTGAGTTCTCGTCAGAGACATTCGAGCGATTGCTCTCTGGCATTCAGCGGCCGACCCTCTCTGAAGATGATAGAGATGCGATGGATGAACCCTTCTCTACTTCAGAGATCCAATCTGCCCTAAAACGAACAGCCTCGGGCCGTGCCGCAGGGCCCGATGGTCTCCCGACCGAATTCTACAGAACGTTCAGTGCAGATTTAGTTCCCTACTTAAAACTCTATTTTACTGCCCTTGCGGTAGATACATCCTCTTTGGGATCCTTTTCTGCAGCTAATGTGGTTGTCTTTGAGAAAGAAGGCAGAGACCCGCTACTGACCGCCAACTACCGTCCAATCTCCCTACTTAATGCCGACTATAAGATCTTCGCAACGATCTTGGCCACCCGGCTATCTGACATGATGGCTACCCTAATTCACCCCGACCAATGCGGTTTTATACCCGGCAGATCAACTGCTGACAATGCTCGGACCTTGTGCCATGTGTTATCTTGTGCTGCCAACCTCGACCATCCATGGGTGGGTCTTTCCCTGGATGCCGAAAAAGCCTTTGATCGTCTAGAATGGCCCTTCTTATTTGCAGTTCTCCGATGGTATGGCTTTGGAGAGGGCTTCCTCCGATATCTCCAAGTCATGTACACTCAACCCGTAGCCAGTATTTGTGTAAACGCCATCAAATCTCAGCCATTTAACCTCCAAAGAGGCACGCGTCAAGGTTGCCCCCTATCACCAATGCTTTTTGATCTCGCTCTTGAACCCCTAGCCCTCCTTATCAGACAGTCTGCACGTATTCGAGGTGTCCCCTTTAGTCATAGGGAGATTAAACTCTCTGCATATGCAGATGACCTTATGCTCTTCGTTTCCCTCGATTCGGTTCCAGCTGTCTTGGATCTGATTGACGGATACTCACAATTATCGGGCTATAAAATTAACTGGACCAAATCTGTAGCATTCCCACTGAACCGCTGGGTACATGAGGCTGACATGCAGGCCTTTCCCTTCCTTTGGCAATCCCGCATGGTGAAGTATCTCGGGGTCCATTACTGTTCTCCTTTAGAAGACACTATCAGTTTTAATGCCAAAGAGGTAGTCTCCAAAGTCCGTGAACTCACAAATCGTTGGTCTCCCTTATCTCTCACATGGTGGGGCCGCTTAGACACTGTGAAGATGATGATAGTCCCCAAAGTGAACTACATTTTAGAAATGCTGCCATGCTTACTTCCGCTACGTACTTATAAAGATATTGAGGGCCTTCTCGTCCGTTATCTCTGGCAGGGCAAGCCACCAAGGATAGCTAAACATAAACTGCAGTCTGCAAAGGAACGAGGGGGTACCAGATTTCCTGATTTTCTTAGATATCATCAAGCCTTTTTACTTAAGCAAGGTGCCCGATGGCTAGATACCTCAATAGACCGCCGACCAGTTTGGCTGGACATAGAAGAGGAGCTTAGTAGCCCAATTCCGTTAACCCATCTCCCCGGTATGTCTTATCAAGTAGACACCCGCCATCCACCAATGATTGTTGATACTCTAGCGGCCTTTAACACTCTCATTCTATCACTGGGCCCGAATGTATGTCCTCAGGACGGACTCCCGCTATGGAATAACCCCAGAATTCAAGTCCTAAATAGAACAATAGCCTGGAAACCCTGGTACTCCAGGGGGATCTGGACACCCCAACAGCTTTTCTCTGCAGCTCGTTGGAAAACCTTTTCGGATTTACAAAAGGAATTTGCGTTACCAGCGAAACACTACTTTCAATTGATGCAGCTTCAACACTGCCTCAAAAGTGCTCGAATCATGCCGCCCTCTGTCCCTACTGAGGATGGGCTATTAGAGATAGTTCACTCCATTAGTAGTACACATGGGGTAGCCTCTAATTTCTATAAAATACTTTGTCAGGGTACAGATACGGACACTTTTAGAGCCCAACAAGCCTGGGAGCGCGAACTGCAAACCACTATAACCCCTGTGCAATGGAGCGTTTTTTGGAGTAAAGTAGTGCGGGTCTCCCGGTCTGCCTCTGTTACCCAAACTCTTTTCTTCTTTGCACATAGATGCTTTTATACCCCAGAAAAAATAGCCAAATGGAACCCAAATGCTCGGGACCTGTGTTGGTCTTGCCATACTGCTGTGGGATCCTTCGCTCATGTTATTTATGAATGTCCTCAACTGCAGGTCTATTGGGGGCGGGTCTGGGGTCGTATTCAATCTATCTTGCACTTTCATGAACCTCTTTCTTGGAATGTCGTGGGACTCCGCTCTGTGGCGGAGGTCCCCTCTCTTCCTAAGAAGGGTCGCTTTCTCCTTGATTTCATGCTAGGTATAGCCATATGCTTAATCACGAGGAATTGGAAGGATAGCTCTCGACTTACTGTCAATGAATGGTGGAACCTCGTCTGCTTATATAGTAAATATGAGCAGATACCTCGGAGAGCTATTCCCCATGTCCAAACTCACTCCTGCTTGTCTAAATGGCAGATGCTTAATGATTATGTACAATCTGCTCATTGTTCCAACATGCCTGTATAATGTGCACTCATCATGTTTTAGATCACCGTTAGGTTTTGTAATACAATAATGTAAGTACACGCCCGCTTCGGGAATGCTTAGTTTTCTAGAGAAGAAGCAGGGGGGAGGGGGGTGGTTGGGGTTTACTTTGGTGTATGTATTACACGTTATGTATTTGTCTTTTAGCTGTATGTCTTCCTTTCCTTTGTTGTTATAAAACGAAAATAAAGAATTTAAAAAAAAAAGAAAAAAAAAAAGAAAAGGTGGAAGGAATATACAGAGTTTTTATATGATAAAGATCAAGTGGACCAACAGCCGTTTCAACCTGTACCTTATGATCGGGAACCATTGGTGATGAAAGAAGAAGTTGAAGCAGCATTGAAAGCCTTATCAAAGAACAAAGCACCAGGCATTGATAGCATTCCCATAGAAGTATTGCAGCAATCTGATGCAGCTGTTACCATACTCACAAGGCTCTGCCAAGAAATATGGAAGACAACATCATGGCCAACTGACTGGAAAAGATCTGTGTTTATACCAATACTAAAGAAAGGTGATCCAACTGACTGTGGAAATTATCGCACAATCGCTCTGATCCCACATGCCAGCAAGATTCTACTGAAGATTATTCAAAAGAGACTACAACCATACCTGGAACAAGAACTACCTGAAGTGCAAGCAGGGTTCAGGAAAGGGAGAGGAACGAAAGACATCATTGCGGATGTGAGATGGATCCTTGAAAAGACTAAAGAATACCAAAAGGATATCTATTTGTGCTTTATCGACTATAGCAAAGCTTTTGACTGTGTAAACCATGAGAAACTCTGGGCCACATTAAGAAGCATGGGTATACCAGAACACCTGATCGTTCTCTTGCGCAATCTGTACATTGATCAAGAAGCAACAGTTCGAACGGAACAAGGAGAAACAGAATGGTTTAAAATAAGCAAAGGTGTAAGACAAGGCTGCATACTTTCCCCTACCTGTTTAATTTATATGCAGAACAAATCATCAGAGAAGCAGGATTGTATGAAGACAACAGAGGTGTGAAGATTGGTGGAAGACTCATCAACAACCTTCGCTATGCTGATGATACCACATTACTGGCTGAAAGTGAAGATGATCTGAAACATTTGCTTCTCACAATCAAAGAACATAGTCTCAAAATGGGCCTGCACTTTAATGTAAAGAAGACAAAGATCATGACAACTGGCATAATCAACAGGTTCATCATTGAAGGAGAAGAAATTGAAATTGTAAACAACTTTAACCAGTGCAGGGAGTAGGGTTGTCAACCACCACCATATCTGCACAATGCTGAGATAGGTGTGGAAGTGTGCGTATGTCTCTCCATTGTTTTGTGTCTGCCAACACCTCACTGAGCCCATATTGCTCACACTGCTTCCAGCATTAGCCTGCAAATGTGCATAATGAACAGCAAAGTATTGTGGGTATGGCCCAGACAGGGCGGATTGGCCAGGATGCATCTGCACAGGGTGGAGGGCAATGACTGGAACACTGTAGTGCTCGACCACCACCTGCATTGACAGGTTGGCCACAACATGTCACGCTGGGGGGGGTGGGGGGTCACTATCACTCTGACCGAGCAGGGACCATGGCTTGTCTATGTTCCCACATAGTGCCACACATTGTTTGTTTCCAGTGATATCTGTTTGTTCCTGGTTTTGGGGCTCAATCATGGAAATACCTGTTTGGTGTCTGTGCTGTGCATCCAACCTGTGCGTGCACAGGGTTCCTTTGTGAGCATGCACTATGGACTGGTTGAATGGCTATCTGCAGTTTGCTTGTGCATGGTGGAAACACCTTGTAGAATATTGTAGGTGCAGTCTGACTGTGTTGTCTGTTGATGAATGGCAGACCGTGGTGTTGACCAGTTGAGCCTTCCCCTGCCTACCCTAAGTATCAATAAAGGACTAGAAAAGGAGACTGTTAATTCTGGAGAGAGATCTGCAATTGTGAGTATATACTTCAGGGAATTTTCTGAAGGGAATTCTTTCTATTAAAGCTAATTGATCTGTGAACCCACTATTTTTTGTTAAATCAGTCAGGGCCTTGTAGCAGCAGTTTAAGTTTAAATTTAAAACACAGAAGAGAACATTCTGGTTACATTTCATACCCAGCAGAGAGCTTGTAGTTTAAATTTAATAGTCACTCAGGGCCTAGCATCAGCAAAGAACTTTTAGTTTAAATTTAAAACACAGAAGATAGTTTTCTGGTTAACTTTAGAACCCAGCAGAGAGCTTGTAGTTTAAATTTCATAATAAGTTAGAGCCTAGCAGCAGCAAAGAGCTATAATTTAAATCAAATCAGAATATAGCTTATCTCAGCAGCACAGACAGGGTACTGTGCTGCAGCCCTCTTTTAATAAGTGTTATTTCCCTCCCTCCCTCCCCACACCCACCCATCCCTGGGATAATCCTAGCTTTATAGGTACTGTGATAAGGAAGCTTATCATAGCTCAGGAAGGAGCTATAGAAAAGGTGAAGTGACTCTGAACAAGCAACCTGTCAGTTCTGGTAGAAATAAGAAAACAGAATTTTCCCATAAAAGACTACCAGTCCCAGAATGCACCAGGTTTCCAACAGCCATTAGAGGAGCTTAAGTGGGGAAATGTGTGTTCAATCAGGAGGGCTATGAGGTAATCCCTAAGCACTCATCTCAAAGGGCAGGGCCTGATTCAGCACAGCTGCGCTGTGTTAGGGAGGAGCACTCATCTAGGCAGAATAAGAGTAGAGTTTATTCTACAGATGACCATCTTCATGATCACCTTGGATATCCAGAGAAGGATCATCAGTTTCATCTGAAGGATCATCAGAAGCAGAAGCCAAACCGGATGGACAGAGAGGGAAAGAAACCCTCTGGAAGAAAGAGGAGAAAAGCCTTTGAGAGGTCTAGAAGAGTCCAAAGCAGTAAGTATACTGGGAGGTATTCCAAGGGCCAGCATACACCATTGGACTGGGGAAAGCCAGAGGAATGGTGCTGCAGAGCTAGGAATCTCCAGAGGGTACCTGTGAGGGAGACGGCTGCACGTGGAAGGGACCCTAGGACCCGTGCCAGAAGATATGTGAAGAGAGATCCATTGTCCAGGGATCTGGATTGGAAGGCTGGACATAAGAACTGGACTACATACTGGCCAGGCTATATAGAGAGGAACTCTAACAGCAATGGAAGCTCAGGTATGAACACTGATCTATGCCCTAGCTATAATCTTGAAAGACAGCAGGGAAACAAGTATTCTCCTGAAAATGCTCCATTGGGAGATTCATCTGTGCCAATCCATGATATTGAACCCATGCTTGTTGAACAAGGGGGAATAATAGCAGATGAAGATCCTGTTTTTATGGACTGCTCTCTATCTAAACTCCGTTGGTAACTTTCTGTTATAAAGTACAGCAACCATCACAAAGAAATATAAATTTGTTCTTTAATCTACTCAGAAAAGCTCCTGAAGCAGGATTTGACCCACACAGTAGAAAGCAAGTCAGCTAAGGGGTTTCAGCTGGATAACTGCTAGCAATTAAGCCTTACCTAATTGCTTGTGAACTAGGAGAGAATCACTTCTGAATATATGTGGGAAGTAATCAGAAGTTAACCTGAAAAGAACAGTTTGTTTCTTGCTTTGTGGCTTTTCATTTGTTGTTTTCCTGATTTTGACTTTGTTTTTCCAAGTTAACACTGAAAGCAAGTTACCTGATTTATGTGCTACCAAGCATATCTGTGTTGGGAGAAATAACCCCATAAATAAATTTCTTATTGGCTTTACCCAAGAGCACAACTAAATTATTGTCAGCAGCTGTGTCTGGTGTGAATGAACTACATTGCCCACAATCCCTTGCAAATCATATAGAGATATGCACTTGCCAAGACTGTGAAGATTCTCACCCAGGCAGCCATCTGACAAATGGCGTAGTTGGCAGGATTGCTTTTGCACAAAGGGGATTTACTTGCTGAGGATTACAACTACAGTTCAAGTTTAAAGCTGGAAAAAAAAGATTTTCCCTCAACTACACTTTGGAGGAAAAGAGGTTGTTCCAGGAAGCTGTCCCAGGAGGAAAAGACCCTGTGCAGAGCTGGATTCATCACTAGCACAAGGTAATAAGTACCTGGGCATGTCTAGTGGTGGATGGGAGTAAGCACAGGGGTAATTGAAAAAAAAAAAGAGTGTAGAAAAAAAACACCTGTTTGGAAGGTGGTGCACTGTGTTTTTTTTCTTTGTATTTTCTTACAGGGTTCAAGATGGATTCAAAGGAACTAGCTCAGTGGATGGCAGCCCAGTTCAGCAGGCAGCAGGAGCTAGCACAGCAGGCTCAGGACACTGCTATGAGAGCCTTAATGGACCAGCAGAAGTCAGTGCTTGATCTGGTGCAAGCCCTAGTTCAGCTGCAGAACCAAAGTGGAACAGATGCAAGACCAGCAGTGAATACTGGTACACCACATGTGGACAGTGTGGGACTCAATCAAGGGATTGGGGCATTTAGTTTTGGGAAGCTAACTCCAGATGATAATGTTGATGATTTTCTAGAGTCTTTTGAAAGAGTGGCACAAGCATTAGCATGGCCAGAGACCCAGTGGGCAGTAAGGCTGGCAGCCTCATTAACTGGAGAGGCGCTTGCAGCTTATAGAGCAATGCCAGCAGCCCAGGCTTTGAATTATAAGGATGTAAAAGCTGCTATTAGAGATCGCCTAGGGTTGTCTATTTCAGAGTATAGGCGAATGTTTAGAGCTACTACATTGAGAGTGGGTGAAACACCCAGGGCTCTGAGTCAGAGAATCAGAGGTTTAGCTGTAAAATGGTTGGAGCCTGAGCAAAAGACGGTAGAAATGCTATTAGACATTATAATGCTCGAACAATTTATGTCATAAGAACATAAGAACATAAGATATGCCATACTGGGTCAGACCGAGGTCCATCAAGCCCAGTATCCTGTTTCCAACAGTGGCCAATCTAGGTCCTACGTACCTAGCAATATCCCCAAAAGACACAGGTTCCACAATGCTTGTACTGGGTCAAGCATTGATATCCTGGGTCCCTTTTTAATAGTGGTTTATGGACCTTTCCTCCAGGAACTTGTCCAAACCTTTTTTAAACCCAGCTACAATAACAGCCCTTACTACATCCTCCGGTAACAGATTCCAGAGTTTGATTACACGTTGAGTGAAAAAATATTTTCTCTTATTTGTCTTAAATAGTTTACCCTGTAGCTTCATTACATGTCCCCTAGTCTTTCTATATTCTGATAGCGTAAACAATTGATCCACGTTTATCCGTTCCACTCCATTCATTAATTTATAGACCTCTATCATATCTCCCCTCAGCCGTCTCTTTTCCAGGTTAAAGAGCCCTAACCTTTTTAGCCTCTCTTCATAGGAGTAGCCTTCCATCCCCTTCACCAATTTGGTGGCTCTTCTCTGTACTTTTTCTAATAACGCTATGTCCTTTTTAAGATACGGCGACCAGAATTGCACACAATATTCAAGGTGCGGTCGTACCATGGAGCGATACAGAGGCATTATAATATCCTTTGTTTTATTCTCCATCCCTTTCTTTATGATACCTAGCATTCTATTTGCTTTCTTGGCCGCCGCTGCACACTGGGCGGAGGGTTTTAACATGTTATCCACGATGACTCCTAAGTCCTTTTCCTGGGTGGTGGTTTCTAATGTGGAGCCTTGCATCGTGTAACTATAGTGTGGGTTTTTCTTTCCTAGGTGCATAACTTTGCATTTGTCCACATTAAATTTCATCTGCCATTTGGATGCCCAGTCTTCCAATTTATCCAGATCCTCCTGCAGTTTTCCACAATCCTCTTGGGTTTTAACAACTTTAAACAGTTTTGTGTCATCTGCAAATTTGATAACCTGACTAGCTATTCCCTTTTCCAGGTCATTTATGAATATGTCAAAAAGTAGCGGACACAGTACAGATCCCTGGGGTACTCCACTATTCACTTTTTTCCATTGGGAATATTGGCCATTTAGCCCTACCCTCTGCTTTCTATCTTTTAACCAGTTCCCGATCCACAATAGTACACTGCCTCCTATCCCATGACTTTTTAGCTTTGCCAAAAGTCTCTGATGGGGGACCTTGTCAAAAGCTTTCTGGAAGTCCAGATACACTATATCAACCGACTCACCTTTGTCTACCTGTTTATGCACACCTTCAAAGATACATATCATATTAGTAAGACAAGATCTTCCTTGTCTAAAGCCATGTTGGCTGTCTCCCATTAGGCCATGACTATCTACATGTTGTGTAATTTTGTTCTTTATGATGGTTTCTACCATTTTCCCTGGTACTGACGTCAGGCTCACCGGTCTGTAATTTCCCGGGTCACCCCTGGAACCTTTTTTAAAAATTGGTGTTACGTTGGCGACCCTCCAATCTTCAGGTATTACAGATGATTTTAATGAAATTTTTATGTCTGCGGTCCCTAAAGATTTGCACACTTTCCTTATACAGCAAAATTGCCAAAATCTTGGAGAGGCAACCATGCTAGCAGAGAGATTCTTGGAAGCCACGCAGGCTTGCCATAGAATGGGTGGCCCTCTGAAGATTGGTGCTGAGGCTAGATGTGCTGTATCAGAAAAGAGAATAATTAAAAATGTTTCTGAAAATGAATGTACTGTATCAAATCAGATGACACAGTGGAATAGAAAGAAATGTTTCAAGTGTGGAAAATGGGGACATTTAGAAAAGAGATGCCAGACACACACTAGCTTAGTGGGTGTGGATTTAAAACAGCCCAAAGAAGGATTTCCTTTTGATGGTTGATGTGCAAGGAATTACCACAAATGCTTTGTTAGACTCTGGGGCAGACCAGAGTATGATGTCAAAAAGGCTTTGGAAGAGGATAGAGGCCCAAAAAGGATTTGTGCCTAGAACCCATGAAAGCCAAGTTCACATCAGATGCATTCATGGTGCTGCAAGATCATATCCCACCTATAGGCTAAAGGTTAAGTACCTGGGGGAACAAGAGGAAGTCCTGTTAGCAGTGGTGCCTAGGCTACCCTTTGATTTGGTTCTAGGAAGAGACTGGCCAAGATTTAAGCATGGTCTAGTGGAAGGACTAGGAAAGAAGGAGGGAGAAGGTTTAATGGTAATAGCTCCCGGGCCTTTATTTGGAAGTCCTCAGACCCCAGCTAAAAAGATGGTTAAGCGTCCAGAAGACCAAGCTACCCCAAAGCAGACATTCGTCCTAAAGTACCATAGGGTCACAGAGAAGGCACAAGCTCCTAAGCGGGCAACCCCTCAAGCTGCTGGGTTTGACCTGTGCAGCATAGAAAATGTGACTGTACCTAGCCAAGGGAGAGCCCTGGTGGACACTGGTCTCCAAGTGGAAATACCTATTGGATGCTATGGGAGAGTAGCCCCAAGGTCCGGATTAGTCCTTAAATATTTCATCGATGTGGGTGCGGGAGTAATTGATCCCGATTACAGGGGCAATATTAAAGTTCTGTTGTTTAATTTTGGACAGAATGATTATCACGTGAAGACAGGAGACAGAATTGCCCAATTGATCTGTGAGAGGCTGGGTTTTCCACCTGTGGAGGAGGTCACATCCCTGGAGAATTCTGAACGTGGAACCAAAGGCTTTGGTTCTACTGATGTCAAAGGGGTTAAAAGCCTAGCTGCCACCTGTGCCCGAGAGAGGGAGGTGAATGAAGAGGAAGATTTGGGACCCCAGGTATCTGATTGTAAAGAAAAATCAGAGCCCCAAATAGGTGAGGACCTGACAGTGGTACAACAGGAAGAAATTAGGAAATTGCTTAAAGAATTCCCAGAGGTGTTGACACCCTTACCTGGGGAGACACATTTGGTTGCCCATGAAATAATAACTCCACCTGGGAAATTAGTTCGTCAAAGGCCATACTGCTTGCCTGAAGCCAAGAGACAGGAAGTAGTGGCACAAGTCCAGGAGATGTTGGACATGGGAGTAATAGAGGAGTCAAAGAGTCCCTGGAATAGCCCCATAGTCCTGGTGGCGAAGCCTGATGGATCTTTAAGATTTTGTATTGACTTCCGGCAGGTAAACGCCATATCAGTTTTTGATGCATATCCAATGCCAAGAATTGAAGAGCTGTTGGACCAGCTGGGACAGGCTCAATACTTAACCACCCTTGATATGACAAAAGGATATTGGCAAATCCCTCTCACCAGGGAGTCGAAGCCGAAGACTGCGTTCAGCACCCCCGTTGGCCTTTTCCATTTTGTGTTTAAAGAAGCAGAAGGTTAATGACCCACTCATGAACACACCATGCCGTTCTTGATATTATTAAGACTCTATTCTGTTCTATGTAATTATCTCTTGTATATAGTTTACCCCGGTTCTCCAAGTTTGTACTCCTGTTCGATGTAAACCAAACAGCTTGTTGTTATGGTCTTTATGTTATAATGTAAACCGCGCTGATGCCGAATAGTGCGGTATATAAGAACTTGTAATAAATAAATAAATAAATAAATAATGAGGACATTTAACTTTGCTTAAACAGAGAAGCTGTATTTTGTTTTGCTGATTGCCTTATGAAAACAACTGCACATGTTTTAAAAGCTTATGAAGCTTCCTCAGTTCCAGCTTATGTATAATTTCTGAAATATTCTTTGGAGAAGAATATCCTGACGTTGTGTGTTTGAACCTTAGTGCTTTTTGGGGAAAAATAAAACTTTTGTCTTTGCCTTTAACCCTTGGCTTACACGACTATCCTTGAACGAGGAAAACTACAAGTCCCAGAATGCCTCACTGTGGACAAGAATAGTGTTTAATTCCTTTATTAGAGGACTAAAATTGGCAGCCCTAAGCCTCTAGGCCTCGGCCGGGGCTGGGGTCACGACACTATCTACATGCTGAGTAATTTTATTCTTTATGATGGATTCTACCATTTTTCCCGGTACTGACGTCAGGCTCACCGGTCTGTAGTTTCCCGGATCACCCCTGGAACCCTTTTTAAAAATTGGTGTTACACTGGCGATCCTCCAATCTTCAGGTATTAGAGATGATTTTAATGATAGTTCATGGATTACTAATAGCAGGTCTGCAATCTCATATTTCAGTTCTTTCAACACCCTTGGATGTATACCATCTGGCCCAGGTGATTTGCTACTCTTCAGTTTATCTAATAGTTGTAATACATCTTCCCAATGTATTGATATTTCCTTCAATTCTTCCGCACCTTTAACTACCACTTCAGTCATGGGTAACATCCCTACATCTTCCTCAGTAAAGACCGAAGCAAAGAATTCATTCAGTCACTCCGCTATCGCCTTGTCGCCTCTTAGTGCCCCTTTAACTCCTCTATCATGTAATGGACCAACTGACTCTCTCACAGTTTTTTTGCTGCGAATGTACTTGAAAAAAATAGTTATTTCATGTTTTTGCTTCAGCGGCAAGTTTCTTCTCAAATTCTCCCTTTGCCTGCTTTATCAATTTGCATTTGAATTGCCAGTGCTTGTGCTGTTTCCAGGTTTCGTCATTTGGCTCTTTTTTCCATTTCCTGAAAGATGCTTTTTTTGGCAACAACAGCCTCTCTGATCTCACCTAATGGGAGACAGCCAACATGGCTTTAGACAAGGAAGATCTTGTCTTACTAATCTGTTATGTTTTTTTGAAGGTGTGAATAAACAGGTGGACAAAGGTGAGTCGGTTGATATAGTGTATCTGGACTTTCAGAAAGCCTTTGACAAGGTCCCTCTTCAGAGACTTTTGGCAAAACTAATGAGTCATGGGATAGGAGGCAGTGTACTACTATGGATCAGGAACTGGTTAAAAGATAGAAAGCAGAGGGTTGGGCTAAATGGCTATTTTTCCCAATGGAGAAAAGTGAATAGTGGTGTACCTCAGGGATCTGTGCTGGGTCTGCTGCTTTCTGACATATTGATAAATGACCTGGAAAGTGGAATAACGAGTGAGGTTATCAAATTTGCAGATGACACAAAACTATTTAAAGTTGTTAAAATCCAAGAGGATTGTGAAAAATTGCAAGAAGATCTTGATAAATTGGAAGACTGGGCATCAAAATGGCAGATGAAATTTAATGTGGACAAGTGCAAAGTTATGCACCTAGGGAAGAACAACCCAAACTATGGTTACACAATGCAAGGTTCCACATTGGGAACCACCACCCTGGAAAAAGATTTAGGCGTCATTGTGGATAACATGTTAAAACCCTCGGCCCAGTGTGCAGGGGTGGCCAAGAGAGCAAATAGAATGCTAGGTATCATAAGGAAAGGAATGGAAAATAAAACAAAAGATAATGCCTCTATATCGTTCCATGGTGAGACCGCACCTTGAATATTGTGTGCAGTTCTGGTCGCCGTATCTTAAAAAGGATATAGCATTATTAGAAAAGGTTCAGAGAAGAGCCACCAAAATGGTAAAGGGGATGGAAGGATACTCCTATGAAGAAAGGCTAAAAAGGTTAGGGCTCTTTAACCTGGAAAAGAGACAGCTGAGGGGAGATACGATAGAAGTCTATAAATTAATGAACGCAGTGGAACGGGTAAACGTAGATCGATTGCTTACATTATCAGAATATAGAAAGACTAGGGGACATGCAATGAAGCTACAGCGTAAACTATTTAAGACTACTAAAAGAAAATATTTTTTCACTCAACGTGTAATCAAACTTTGGAATTTGTTACCGGAGGATTTAGTAAAGGCTGTTAGTGTAGCTGGATTTAAAAAAGGTTTGGACAAGTTCCTGGAGGAAAGGTCATAAGAACATAACATAAGAACATAAGATATGCCATACTGGGTCAGACCAAGGTCCATCAAGCCCAGTATTCTGTCTCCAACAGTGGCCAATCCAGGTCATACGTACCTAGCAGTTTCCCCAAGGGACACAGGTTCCACAATGCTTGTATTGGTTCAAGCATTGATATCCTGGGTCCCTTCTTAATAATGGTTTATGGACCTTTCCTCCAGCTCCATCATAGTCTCCCTTTTGAAAGTTAAAGGGTAGTACTGTGGATTTCCTTACTATCCCTCCTCCACTAATTAAATCAAAGGTGATCATGCTATGATCACTATTGCCAAGTGGCCCCAACACCCTTATCTCTTGCACTACATCTGGTGTTCCACTAAGGACTAGGTCTAATATTGCTTCCCCTCTGGTCGGTTCATGAACCAGCTGCTCCAAGAAGCAGTCATTTATTTCATCTAGGAACATTATCTCCCTAGCATGTCCTGTTGTGACACTGACCCAGTCGATGCCGGGGTAATTGAAATCACCCATTATTATTACTGCACTGTAACTTTTGCTAGCTTCCTTGATTTCTTTGAGCATTTCATCATCCATTTGTTCATTCTGGCCAGGCGGACGATAGTACACCCCCACTGCCACCGCCTTCCCCTTTTTACATGGAATTTCAATCCATAGAGATTCTACAGCAAATTTTGTTTCTTGCAAAACTTTAATCCTTTCTGACTCAATGCCCTCTCTAACATAGAGCGCAACCCCTCCACCATAAACCATTATTAAGAAGGGACCCAGGATATCAATGCTTGACCCAGTACAAGCACTGTGGAACCTGTGTCTCTTGGGGAAACTGCTAGGTACATATGACCTAGATTGGCCACTGTTGGAAACAGGATACTGGGCTTGATGGACCTTGGTCTGACCCAGTATGGCATATCTTATATTTTTATGTTCTTATTGCTGGTCTGCAATGGTCACAGGCATGGCACTGGCCCAGCAGCCCTGGTGGGCTGTCACCTGCCAGCAGGACTGTGGTTGCTGGTACTACAGCCATTCTGCAGGGTGCAGGCATCTGTCCTACCACACCCTCATCTACAAACAGGGTGATTGAGGCCCCTTGGGGTATATAGTGTATACTTTTTAGACCCATAGTGACAGTGCTTCATAGCCCTCAGGGAAGTCTAGACACTCCACTGCCCTAAAAACACGTACCCATGGCAGCTAGACATTAACATTGGGTCCACACTGATCTGTGTGGTGTCCAGTCTCTCAGGGCCATATGTGCTCTCAACTGCACTGCTAAGAACACCTGTCACATACTGACAATGCTGCAGATATGCAGCAAAATCTATCTCTAACACCCCATGTACTGTGGACCTAGTGCTGAGCGCCCATCCTATCCCTCAGGGTGAACACGGAACCTGCACAATGGCATGGTCTGTAGCTACTCTGTGCCAGTATCACACACTGTCAGTCCATCTTACCACGCTGCAGTCCCAGAGAGGTCTGATCAGAGAAGAGCAGTGCTTTTTACAGTGCTCTGCTAAAGAAGTGGATATTGCCTCCTGTGACACCTTGCTGTGAGTTCTAGCTGTATATTAATTATTGATTGTTTGTCTAACTGTTTATTTAATTATTTATTGTTTGTCTTAGTGGTGTGCTAGTTCAGCCTTCTCAGTTATAACTTACCTTGCCTCTCTCAACTAACTGGGCTTTGTGTGGTAGCCAGGTTAACTGTCCTTTTTACATTAAATCTCTCTCCCCAGAGCCTGCTCTGTGTTAAACCTTTTTTCCTATCCTAGCCTGCCTGAGTGAATACTCCCCCTCCCCCCCACCCCGCTGAGGTATTGTGTAGCCTTCTTCCTGGTTCCCCCACGTGTGCATAGTCTGTTTTAGTCTGCTTTTCTCTGATCAGAGAAGAGCAGTGCTTTTTACAGTGCTCTGCTAAAGAAGTGGATATTGCCTCCTGTGACACCTTGCTGTGAGTTCTAGCTGTTTATTAATTATTGATTGTTTGTCTGACTGTTTATTTAATTATTTATTGTTTGTCTTAGTGGTGTGCTAGTTCAGCCTTCTCAGTTATAACTTACCTTGCCTCTCTCAACTAACTGGGCTTTGTGTGGTACCCCCCTCCCCCCTGCTGAGGGTTCAGGACAGGGTACCTTGTAACTGCCCTCTTTAATAGGACTTATCTCCCTCCCTCCCTCCCCAGCACCCACCCACCCCTGGGGTAATTGTAGTTTTATAGGTACTTGCACATCATTGAGGAAAGGGGCTGCTCTCAGGTGCAGCTCGTTATCCAAATCAGTCATACACAGAGGACCTGAGATTAATTACTTAAGCTTCAGGTACACAAGGTGTATTAGGGGTATTAGATACACTTTTATTGGTATAAGCATCTACACCAATCCTTATTATATACAGAATTTAAAAGACCTAAACACAAGCTTTAAACTAAGATGCACACAGAAGTCCAGCAACAAGATGGGGGTTCTCCGGTCTTTTGCATTGAGTGTCACATGTATGATTTTCTCCCAGTTGGTGAGAGGTCTTACGTATACACTAAGTGCAAAGAACTCTTTGCTCTCAGGGAACGAGTCCGTTCTCTAGAGGCTAGAGTAGCAGACCTGGAAGACGTAAGAAAGACAGAGAAGTACATGGACGAGACTTACAGGGATACAGTCCTGAAGTCCCACCTCCAGTCTGGCAGCATCCATGTTGCCATGGAGGAGAGAGGTCACGTGACAGGAGAGCATCACCCTGGTGTGGCAGGAAGTGATCCTGTAACTAGGACCTGTCCTCCAAGTGATGTAAAACCCTCTCGCACCGAGGACGTTTCTCCAGGGCCATGTCCACACGAGGGGAGGGTCAGGACAGCTGTTATAGTTGGTGATTCAATCATTAGGAATGTAGATAGCTGGGTGGCTGGTGGACGTGAGGATCGCCTGGTAACATGCCTGCCTGGTGCGAAGGTAGCGAACCTCACGCACCGCCTAGATAGGATCATAGATAGTGCTGGGGAGGAGTCTGCTGTCTTGGTACATGTTGGTACCAATGACATAGGAAAATGTGGTAGGGAAGTTCTGGAGGCTAAATTTAAGCTTTTAGGTAAGAAGTTGAAATCCAGAACTTCCAGGATAGCGTTCTCCGAAATGCTTCCTGTTCCACGTGCAGGACCCAAAAGACAGGCAGAGCTCCGGAGTCTCAATGCGTGGATGAGACAATGGTGCAAGGATGAGGGTTTTGGATTTGTTAGGAACTGGGGAACATTCTGGGGAAAGGGGGGGCTCTTCCGAAGGGATGGGCTTCACCTTAATCAGGATGGGACCAGACTGCTGGCATTAACCTTTAAAAAAGAGATAGAGAAGCTTTTAAACTAGAAAATAGGGGAAAGCCGACAGTCACCCAGGAGTGCATGCTTCGGACGAAGGTATCCTTGAAGGATACTACCAAAAGCAGTGAGGTTCCAAAAGGGAGTATAGTAGCCCAAATGCCCTTGAGTAAGGAGCAGACAGAGCATAAAGATTCCAAATTACCCCTGCCTACCAATAGCCAGATTAATATGAATAAAATACAGTCTCTAAAATGCTTGTATGCCAATGCTAGAAGTCTAAACAATAAGATGGGAGAGTTAGAATATATAGCACTAAATGAGAGGTTAGATATGATTGCACTCTCAGAGACATTTATTTATTTATTTATTTATTTAACAAGCACTTATATACCGCAGCTTCCAGAGATCAGCTGCGGTTCACAAATAACAACAGTCAACAAAGCATAGTTTGTTTTACATATAACGTCATATAACAATAAACAATGTAAAGAAAACAGAAAATGTAGAACAGATTAGCACAGAACAGTGCAACATTATATACATTATTTACATATATGTATTATGAGTAGTTCAGGTGCAGATGGGGAGGGTTATCTTTTTCTATTATAGTAAGATGTTAGACAAGAACTGATTAGCCTTTATCTAAATCTTTTGAGGGCTGGTCTATACTATTGTAGTGTATTGTAAAAAGGTGGGTTTTCAATTTTTTGCGGAATTCATTAATCTCTGTTAACATTCTTAGTTCAACTGGGAGGGAATTCCAGGCTATTGGGGCTGCATGTGAGAACGCTCTGTTGTTTGTTGATTTATTTGTTTGACATGGTGGAAGGAGGATAACCAGTGGGACACTGTGATACCTGGATACAAACTATATCGTAATGATAGAGCTGATCAAATTGGTGGAGGGGTTGCGCTCTAAGTTAGAGAGGGCATTGAGTCAGAAAGGATTAAAGTTTTGCAGGGAACAAAATTTGCTGTAGAATCTCTATGGATTGAAATTCCATTTATGAATGGGAAGGTGATGGCAGTGGGAGTATACTATCGACCACCTGGCCAGAATGAACAAATGGATGATGAAATGCTCAAAGAAATCAAGGAAGCTAACAAAAGTCACAACAGAGTAGTAATAATGGGTGATTTCAATTACCCCGGTATCGACTGGGTCAGTGTCACAGCAGGACAAGCTAAAGAGATAAAGTTTCTAGATGGAATAAATGACTGCTTCTTGGAGCAGCTGGTTCATGAACCGACCAGAGGGGAAGCCATACTGGACCTAGTCCTTAGTGGAACGCCAGATCTGGTGCAAGAAATAAGGGTGTTGGGACCACTTGGCAATAGTGATCATAGTATGATCATGTTTGATTTAATTAGTGGAGGACAGATAGTAAAGGCATCCACAGTACTACCTTTTAACTTTCAAGAGGGAGACTATGATAGAATGAGGAATATAGTTAGGAAAAAACTAAAAGGAGCGGTTCCAAAGGTTAAAGACTTACAGCAAGCTTGGGTGTTATTTAAAAATACTATCCTCGAAGCCCAGACCAGCTGTATTCCACGCATTAAGAAAAGTGGAAGAAAGTCCAAAAAACTGCCAGCATGGTTTAAAGGTGAGGTCAGAGAGGCTGTTGCTGCCAAAAAAGCAACCTTCAGGAAATGGAAAAAAGAGCCAAATGATGAAAACTGGAAACAGCACAAGCACTGGCAAGTTAAATGCAAAGCATTGATAAGGCAGGCAAAACGGGAATTTGAGAAGAAACTTGCTACGGAAGCAAAAACACGAAATAAAGACTTTTTCAAGTACATTCGTAGCAAAAGGCCTGTGAGAGAGTCAATTGGACCATTAGATGATAGAGGGGTAAAAGGGGCAGTAAGAGGAAACAAGGCTATAGCAGAGAGACTGAATGAATTCTTTGCTTCGGTCTTTACTGAGGAAGATGTAGGGATGTTACCCAAGACTGAAGTGGTATTTAAAGGTGATACTGCAGAGGAATTCAGAGAAATATCGCTACACCGGGAAGATATATTACAACTATTTGATAAACTGAATAGTAGCAAATCACCTGGACCGGATGGTATACATCCCAGAGTGTTGAAAGAACTGAAATATGAGATTGCAGACCTGCTATTGGTAATCTGTGAACTTTCATTAAAATCATCTGTAATACCTGAAGATTGGAGGGTCGCCAACGTAACACCAATTTTTAAAAAGGGTTCCAGGGGTGACCCAGGAAATTACAGACCTGTGAGCCTGACGTCAGTACCAGGGAAAATGGTAGAAACCATCATAAAGAACAAAATTACGCAGCATGTAGATAGTCATGGCCTAATGGGAGACAGCCAACATGGCTTTAGACAAGGAAGATCTTGTCTTACTAATCTGATATGTTTTTTTGAAGGTGTGCATAAACAGGTAGACAAAGGTGAGTCAGTTGATATAGTGTATCTGGACTTTCAGAAAGCTTTTGACAAAGTCCACCATCAGAGACTTTTGGCGAAGCTAAAAAGTCATGGGATAGGAGGCAGTGTACTATTGTGGATCGGGAACTGGTTAAAAGATAGAAAGCAGAGGGTAGGGCTAAATGGCCAATATTCCCAATGGAAAAAGGTGAATAGTGGAGTACCCCAGGGATCTGTACTGGGTCCGCTGCTTTTTGACATATTCATAAATGACCTGGAAAAGGGAATAACTAGTGAGGTTATCAAATTTTCAGATGACACAAAACTGTTTAAAGTTGTTAAAACCCAAGAGGATTGTGGAAAACTGCAGGAGGATCTGGATAAATTGGAAGACTGGGCATCCAAATGGCAGATGAAATTTAATGTGGACAAGTGCAAAGTTATGCACCTAGGAAAGAACAACCCACACTATAGTTACACAATGCAAGGCTCCACATTAGAAACCACCACCCAGGAAAAAGATTTAGGAGTCATTGTGGATAACATGTTAAAACCCTCCGCCCAGTGTGCAACGGCGGCCAAGAAAGCAAATAGAATGCTAGGTATCATAAGGAAAGGGATGGAGAACAAAACAAAGGATATTATAATGCCTCTGTATCGCTCCATGGTACGACCGCACCTTGAATATTGTGTGCAATTCTGGTCACCGTATCTTAAAAAGGACATAGCGTTATTAGAAAAAGTACAGAGAAGAGCCACCAAATTGGTGAAGGGGATGGAAGGCTACTTCTATGAAGAGAGGCTAAGAAGGTTAGGGCTCTTTAGCCTGGAGAAGAGACGGCTGAGGGGAGATATGATAGAGGTCTATAAATTAATGAATGGAGTGGAACAGATAAACGTGGATCAATTGTTTACGCTATCAGAGTATAGAAAGACTAGGGGACATGTAATGAAGCTACAGGGTAAACTATTTAAGACAAGAGAAAATATTTTTTCACTCAACGTGTAATCAATCTCTGGAATCTGTTACTGGAGGATGTAGTAAGGGCTGTTAGTATAGCTGGGTTTAAAAAAGGTTTGGACAAGTTCCTGGAGGAAAGGTCCATAAACCACTATTAAAAAGGGACCCAGGATATCAATGCTTGACCCAGTACAAGCATTGTGGAACCTGTCTTTTGGGGATATTGCTAGGTACGTATAACCTAGATTGGCCACTGTTGGAAACAGGATACTGGGCTTGATGGACCTCGGTCTGACCCAGTATGGCATGTCTTATGTTCTTATGTTCTTAGGTGCAGACCCCATTTGGTGGTCAGCTTTAGGTCACTGTTCTGCATGTGCAATGCATCATGGGTGCTGGTGGGTTACCCTATCCTGGCACACAGAGCAGTCCTTTTATACCCAGCCATTGCTATTCAACAGGCCATAGAGGTATAGCCTACTGGTTAATACACTGACATTCTACACAGAGGTCATGGGTTCAATTCCTCATTGTTTCCTCCTGTCCAAAGCATATATTTTGCTTGCCTGTGACAGTCATATTTTTGCAGATCTGTGCTGCCAGCCCATAGTACCCTCACCACAGATGGTAACAATCCTTATAAGGCATTACAAGGCTCCTAATTAGGCACAGTAAAGGGCACATTACAAGGCACCTTATTAGGCACATTACAAGGTGCGTTATAAGGCACCTTATGAGGCACAGTTCAAGGCGCCTTATCTGACACGGCTTTAATGCTGCCCCACCCACTCCTTTATATGGGCATCTGTATTATTAACGTGGACATTACCGCAGTTTAGTAAACATGCCCCATTGAGTGTCCAACTGCAAGGGTGGCTCAAGGCAGTCTTCTGAGATGGCACCCCCCCCCCCTACCACCTTAGAGTGGGCTTTTTCAGAAATCCAATCAGAGACTGAACCAAATCAAAAAGCCTATTAGATTATATGGAGGAAATGCAAGATGTTTGCACACATAGCTGTATCGAAAAGGAATCGCTCCTTGTGCGATTTGCAACTCGGACGCATGCCCCCCTCTCCCCCATACCTACATCCAGCGCTGCCTGCTCTTTCCCTGCTGCTGCCGCCCTCTGTTTTTTTCATGGCGGCGCCGGCAGCAGGGAAAGAGCAGGCAGCGCTGGACGGAGGTATGGGGAGGAGGAGGGGGGCGTGCATGCACCCAATCTGAAAGGCGCCGGCACTCTAAGCAGATCTGACATCATGTTGGAAGAGGGAGGGACCAGACCTGCTTAAAGTGCTGCGAAAAGGCTTTGGGCGCATTTTAACTACCTACTATTGTCCTGCCAGTGGCAGCCGGGCAACAGTAGAGAGCCAAAATGCGCCCCCCAAACTTTTGTGCCCTGTGCGGCTGCACTGCTTGCACAGGGCTAGGTACGGTGCTGTTTGCACACCAAGGAACTAAAAGACAGCAAGAATCAATAGCACAGTTTATAAAACTAAATTATAACCCATTTTTATTTTGTTATAAACTGCGTTATGGTTCTCCCTTTTTCTTTTTCAACATATATTTTGCATCCACAGTAGGTGCAGAGCAGAACCAGGACATTCACCCACAGAACTCAATATTTAAAAAAAAAAATCTGACTCTGATCATCTCACTAACAACAACAACAACAACCACTATTCTCCAGTACCAGGCATATTGTGAACTAATAAAAAACCCTAAAACAAAACGCAAACCTACCATACCATACCATACCATATCAGCACAAACTTCCAAAAGTCACATAAGGAGCCCATCCAAAAAAAGCGTCACTATAAATACTACAGTGGGCCCTGGAACATCCATACACCTATCTGAAAAGCTGAACAAGTCAAATTACTACAGTATAGTATAGATCTTTATATACAAACTGCATGTTAACAGAACACCTGACCTCAGTCACAGATGCACAACATCGACCCTCACCAAGTGCAGAATAAGTAACCACAATCTAAAGTAAAAATAAAAATATGTAGACAAAATTTAAACTGAAACCCCAAGAAGCCAGAGTCCACATGCAGTGCAACATCAGATAAATAAGAGATTCAGTTCCCCAATACTGTGTAAAATATAAAAATAGCACAAAGTCCAATCACCAAAATTAAATAAAATTATTTTTCTACCTTTGTTGTCTGACCATTTTATTCTCTGATCATGCTGGTCCCAATCTGAGGCTTCTGCTTTCCTGTCTTCTCTTAGCTCTCTTTCTGTGGTCTATGGTCCATGGTCCATCTGCCATTTTTTATCCCTTCTTTTGTTTTCTTCACTTCCTTCCATCAGCCCATTTCCAGTTTCAGTAACCCTCCCCAGTGTCAGTCCCCTTTCCAGTCCTCCCCTCCCAGTACCTTCCAATGTCAACACCTTGCATTCCCATGACTACCACTTGTGTCCATTCCCTTCCAGTCCCCTTCCTTTCCCACTGTCCAGCCCCTTCTAGTCCAAATACCATCCCAGGTATCAGCTCAGGTTCACTCTCAGTGCCACCCCCCAGTCAGCTCCCTTCCAGCCACCCTACCCTCTGTTCATCTCTCTTCCAATGCCATTCACATGTCAGCTCCCTTCCAGCCTCCTCCTTATTACTCAGCTACCTATCACTCCCATCCCCAAGGGTCAGCTCCCTTCCAGTCCCCCTTCGGTACATTCCAGGTGTTAGCTCCTTTCCAGCCCCCTCCTTCCCTTCCTGCCCCATCCTTCCCCTGGCAGACCCTCTCAGTATCTGCTCCCTTCCAGTTCTATTCTACCATCCCCCCGCATCAGCCCATTTGTAGCCCTAGCCCCTAGTTTTATTCCAGGGCCAGCAGCACTCTCCTCCCCTCCCCTCCCCTATTAGCCCATTTCCTATCTCAGCCCATTTCTAGTCCTATCCCCTTTATCAGCCCATTACCAGTCGTAACCCTCCAATAAGTCCATTTTCAGTCCTAGCACCCCAATCAGCCCATTTCCTGTCCTAGTCTCCCCCCATAGCCCATTACCAGTCCTAACCACACCATCAGCCCATTTCCAGTTCTAAGCCCCAATCAGTCCATTTCCAGTCCTAGCCCTCCCCTGATAGCCCATTACCAGTCCAAGCCCCTCCGATCAGCCCATTTCCAGTCCTAATCCCCCCATCAGCCCATTTCCAGTTCTAACCCCCCTCCATAGCCCATTACCAGTCCTAGCCCCCTTCCGATCAGCCCATTTCCAGTACTAACCCACCATCAGCCCATTTCCAGTTCTAACCCCCCCATAACCCATTACCAGCCCTAACCGCCCATCAGCCCATTTCAGTTCTACCCCCCGATAGCCCATTACCAGTCCTAGTCCCTCTCCTGATCAGTCCATTTCCAGTTCTAAACCCCCATCAGTTGATTTCCAGTCCTAACCCCCCCATCAGCCCGTTTCCAATTCTAACCCCCCATAGACCATTACCAGTCCTAGCCCCCCTCCGGATCAGCCCATTTCCAGTACTAACCCCCATCAGCACATTTCAAGTTCTAACCCTCCCCCCCCCATAGCCCATTACCAGTCCTAACCCCCCATCAGCCCATTTCCAGTTCTAAACCCTCCAATCAGCCCAGTTCCTGTCCTCCCCCTCCCTCATCAGCCCAGTTCCAGTCCTAGTCCCCTCCCCCCCAACCCAGGGAAATTGAAAAAATATTAAACCTCCCACCTAAGAAGCAGCTGCCGCTGCTGCTCCAGCGGCAGCAGCGGCAGAATGAGGAGCCCCACAGCCGCCTGCCTGCCCCCCAGAGAGCCTGCTTGTTTCCCCTGGTTTCGCCGACTCCACATTGCAGAGCCGCGGTGAAGAGACAGTGTTTCCTTTTTGCGCGGCTCAGTTAAAGCTGAGCCCGAGGTGCTGATGGGAAACAGGATTTCCTGTTTTTCATCAGTGCCTTGGGCTCAGCTTTAACAGAGCCGCAGTTAAGGAAAACACTGTCCCTTCGCCGCGGCTCTGCATTTGTTTTTTTTTATTTTGAAGGCCGAGTGAGGCGGTGATGGCAGTCTTTTTGGGGGCAATTTTGCCGCCCCCAATAAGCCCAAAAAGCTGCCACTGAGGCCACTGCCTCACTTGGCCTCATTATAGAGCTGCCTATGGTCACCAGCCACTTCCATACAGTCAATAATCTAGTGTCTCTCTATACAATCACATAACTGTTAGTAGCCACACTACACTATCACCATTCTTTTTTTTAATATTATTTATTTATGAAGATACCTTTTACATAGTTATATTGTATAAACAAATACAACCAATAATACAGCAAAAAAATAAAAAGAAAAAAATATTGTAGAAACCATTACAAAAAACAGTCCACATCTCGGGGAATGTCTAAACTAAACAAAAGAAAATATACAAAGAAAACAAGGCAAAACCTCAAGGATAAAGCCAACTTCAGCCGGACGAGTACCCACTCCGCCCCCCAATACTAATCATGATGTACTACGAGCCTTTTCCCGCTCAGCGAGCCACTTTTCCAAATCAGATGAAGAGAAAAAGACAAATTTATCATAATGCAATGAAATACAACATTTGCAAGGGTACTTTAGAAAAAAGGTGGCCTCCAAGGCAAGCACCCTAGGTTTTAACAAAAGAAAAGACTTCCTACGAAGTTGCGTAGAACGAGATACATCTGGGAATATCGATACTCTATCGCCACAGAACTGGAACTCCTTCCTCTTAAAATAAGACTTCAAAATAGAAATCAGAGGATAAAGTAACCAGTAAAGTGGCCCTAGTGGTAATCACATCCTGTGTGTCTTCTAGGAAAGCTGTTAAATTAAAATCAGCTTTATCTGACATAGGTAACACCTCCTTATCCTCAGGACTGGAAGAAACATTGAAAGAAAGGTAATAACATTTAATCACTGAACAAGAATCAGCCTGAGGAAAAAGGAGAGTGTCTTTCTTTTTTTTTTTTTAAACGTTTATTTTCATTTTACAACAAACAAAAGTAACAACACACCAAAAGATACAAATACACACATACAATAAGGAAAACAACCCCAATTACCCCCCACCCCTATGCTTCTTCTCTAAGCTAATAAGAGTCATCACATAAGCGCTTACACACAACAGTTATTGTACAGCAAACAAGCAGAAATGGTATTGATGATACAGGCTGATCCTGTGGCAGAAATGTATACAAAATTAAACAGTCAAATGAGAGCATGTAGCAGTTAGAACATAATCATGGAACACCTTCCTTTTAAACAAGTAGTGAAAGGCTTGAGTGGAAGAGATTGACATACAAGGTAGTTGCTCATAATTACAGTAAAAATGGACATAATTCCACCAATCATTGAGGCTCAGATGGGAGCCAATTTCCAGTATTTCGTAATGAAGGAGATAGGAAATAGCTATGCCCAGTAAATGGGCCTCCTGAAGAAACACTAACTCAGAATAATCATGATTAAGAGAGCTAAGGATTGTCCTTCTTTGGAATAGACTATTGATGCCTTTTACAGTCAGTAATGATAACTTACATAAAGCCATGCAAAATAGTTAAACAATCTGAAAAAGAAACATAATAGCGCACAGAAGTACACAATGTCGCTCATAGTACCAGTAAATGACTGCAGAAACAACATGATAGGAATTAAACTAAGGAAAACCATGAAGCGCCCCATATAACAAAATAAGCACCGAAGTGCCTTAGAGAAGAAGCAAAACCCCAGAAATTACTGGCGGCCTGATGTCTGCGGGGAGAAACCCCAGAGAAGGCCTGAATTGAAACATAAATCCTACAGAGCTATACGGGCTCCGAAACTAACCAAGGATCTCATCATGGAAAGAAAGGAGACCAATAAGGTATATATAAAGAGAAAGAAAAGTCCAGGCAGTCTCCGTTTCAGGCAGCGATCACCGCATCGGGCCATTCAAAATGGCGGACAGTTCCAGCGGATTCCATCCAAGCTGTTGGATTAGCGCATCTGGTCTGCTTCTTTGGAAGCTAGAAATGTTGCTAGCAGATCAGGATCTTCGAAGGTACGAGTTTGGTTATGGAGAGTCACTCTGAGCTTCGCTGGATATAAGATGCCGAAGCGAGCCTGTAACTGTTGAAGTCTAGGTCGAAAAGCAAGGAGTCTCTTCCGACGGTCAACTGTGGGCTTAGCCAAGTCAGGGAAGAAGGAGACTTTATGATTTTCAAACTCCAAATGACGATTCGCCCGGGCAGCATTTAGAATTTGCTCAACTTGCTGATATCTCAGTAGACGAAAAATGATGGGCCGGGGGGTCGTCCGATTGAGCGCCATGCTGGTAGGAACACGATGTGCTCGGTCAATTTCCAGATCTCTGTGAAAAGTAATCTTCAGCAAGGAGGGAAGAGTTTTGACCAGGAATTCTCTCATATCTCCTGCTTCCGCGCCCTCCGGTACACCAATGAGCCTTACATTGTTGCGACGGGCTCGATTATTGCTATCCTCTAACTCTTTTTGTAGATTCTGTATCTGACGCTCAGCCTCATCCAGTTTCACCAAGCGCACCACGTGCGAGTCGAGGACCCCCGCCATATTGTCCTGCCGTAATGAAAGACCTTTAAGTCGATCCTGAAGCACACCAAAATCTTCTCTCATGGCTCGGAGCGCTTCTCCGTTGGACTGCACCAGTTCCTTCACACCACGGATTTCCTCCAAGATCTCCTGTTGCATTTCGGGGTTATCCCGAAATGGCACCATCTTTTGTGGGGAAGGCAGCTCTGTCTTGGAACGTTTTCCGTGTGAAGAAGAGGGAGATCCGAAGTCTAAGCGCGCTGGTTTATGGGCCGCCATCCCCCCCGAGGCACCCCGGTAAGTTCGGAGCAAAATATTAAGTTAATGTAGGTATTAAGTCAGGATTCTGAGTAGGCCCCTCGGGAGCTTCAGCGCAAAGCGTCTAACCCGCTGGACATCAGGCTCCGCCCCCCCAGGAGAGTGTCTTTCAAATATTTCCTGAAGAGCACTATAAGAGACAACATCGAACAAGTGGGAAAATTTAGCAAACGAAGATTCATCTTACGAGCTAAGTTTTCCAGATTTTCCAGCTTCTGATGCAAAAGAAAACTAGCTTTAGCACGAGCAGCTGTAAAATCTGCAAACTTACTAACTTGAGGCTCCAGTTTCGCCAGCGCAGAGTCGCAGGCTCCAATCTGGGAATCTAGAGATTGACATTTTTGAACAGAATCCCTTGTAAATTGACAGAGTTTTGGAACAGTCTCTAAAAGCATATGTTCCGTATGCGAAACTACTGTCCAAACATCTGATAAAGAAACTGTGGAAGCAGACAGTAAGGTCACTGGAAGGGGAGGACGACTCCATGAAACCTCTTTGGGAAACACTTTTTGCAAAGCCACATCAGGAGAGGCTTCCCCCGATAGTTCAAGAAAACCAGGGGGGAGCGGGGGGGGGGCGCTCAATTGAGCGCACCCCCCCACTATCACCATTCTGAGCACCCCCATGTCTACTACCCCAGACAGACTACCTTGTGGCTAGCCCACTGCAGGGAAACCATCCTATGTTCTGTACTACATGAAACATGGGAAGCCTGAGATAGGAATGTCATTTCCATGGCAGTCAATCTGGACCTCTCCTGTGCATGATATCTCCTTTGTCACCTTCTGCTTCTACCGTGTGTCCCTTCTGCTGGATTGTGTGGGACTACAGTACACTGGTTCCTGTCTGTCTTCTTGTCATGTACCTATTATGACTCCTCTTAGACTTCATCTGCCTCATGGTCCCCCACTGCCTCCATTGTATTCCACAAGGGTTTGTTCTGGGACCCAGTCATTTGAATATTTGGATGCCACTCATGACTATCCTTGTCCAACAGCAGAATGCATCTGCATGTTCTCCTGCAGACAACATTTCACCTTCCTGCTGTTTCACCACATCTGATTTTCTATAATCGCCATTTGTCTCTGGTAGCATCCTGCATGTGTGAACCTTCTCCATCCCCTTCCCTAGATGACCCCTGTATCTCTGTTGTCTCCTACCTAAAATATCTTTGTATTGTTCTGGACCCTTTTCTTACTTTCCAAGAACATATCAGCTCTGGTGTCAAGTGCTTCTCTGATGCACTCTGTCAGATAAGCCTTCTTTGGTCACTATTCCCTATTTCCTTGGTTGTCAATTGACCTCTGGCTTAGGGCATTGCACCCTCAGACCACTGTACTGTGACATGCACCCCCTTATGGGATGTGCTACATAAACATCTTCAGTCACTTTGAAATTCCACTGTCTGTCATCTCACCACACCACCAAAGTTTATCATGTATCCCCTTAACTTATCAAGTCCCACAGATGTCCACTCACTCATTGCATACTATGCAAATGTCTCACCTATGAGATCAGTAATCCAAAAACAATTGGTCAACTTCTTCAGAGTGGAACAATGTCACAAAAGGAAAACTCACTCCAGCAGAACCGTATGTGTTTCTTATAAATCACCTCTTGATATTAGTTTACCAAAAAAATGCAACAGGGTCTCAGTATACAAGGGCATACGGTGAAAATGTGGCCAGAGGTTTTTTTGCACAGTGTTGTTTAAGAGTAGCTGGTAGGTAAGTGATTGGAGATGTGGTTGTTAATTTTAATTTTTGTAGTAGTTTTTAGGTGTGTGTTTAGTAGTATAATAAATTTATGATAATTTGGGATGTTTATGTTTGTCTTTGTAGAATCCCCTGAAGCAGCGGGTTGGTCCCGCAAAACGTTTGAGGGCTCTTTTGTGGTAACGTCGGGGAAGGCGTCTGGCGTCTGTTGTATTTCCCTGCCCTGCTCTTCAAGCTAAGTGTTTGATATTCTATTCTTATGAGCATGTTATGGGGAATGCTGGCTGCTATTCATTGGGTCACTGATGTTAATGGGCTTGCTATTGGTGTAAGTGGCTCAGGTATACCTCTGGCCACGTTTTCACTGTATGCCCTTGTATATTGAGACCCTGTTGCATTTTTTTGATAAACTAACATCAAGAGGTGATTTATAAGAAACACATACGGTTCTGCTGGAGTGAGTTTTCCTTTTGTCACCTATCAGATCATGCACTTTGCTACATCTGCCAATCTATCCCCCCATCATACCCCACATGTTGTGCCATGTGCCCCCTCTTAGAATCATGGAAAATATTGTCAACCATCCTCACTATCACTGGCCCATCTTGATCCCATTAGTCACTCTGCATGTCACGTTTCTGGTCCAATTCTGTTGAAACCCCTCTCCACTGAGGTCCACCACCAGCCATCACACCCCAAGTTAAAGCCTGCCCTCAAAACCCAATATTTCCATCTCACCTGTGAGTTGCCCTCCAAGATCACCTGTCACCTTGGCTTACCCCTTCTCACCCTACTGGCCTCCTTTCTGGTCACTGTCCTGTCATTCTAAATGCTGATATCCTCAAAATCAGATTGTCATAAATGTGTTTAGTTAAGTTCTAACATGCAGCACTTGGCTGTTGTGGAAGGCTCCAAACAATTTCCCTTTATCATATACTCATAAAACAAAGGCCCCTGTCCCTTGTGTAGGGGTTAAGTACTTGTAGGGGTTAAGTATGAGGTTAAGTATTAGATAGAGTGTCAACAGATTTGCTTTTAATTTTAAGTGTTAAGGGTTAATAATATTCCTGGTTCATAATCACTCAATGGCTGCCCCACATCTCAAAAATTTGCTAAAGAACAACAGCCAGGCTGCTATACCATGTGAGACAGCATTCAGGCCTTTGCAAGAAGAGACCCAGCACCGGAAGGAACCATATAAGGAAGTATCATGAGCCTTGCAAGGTGCCAGTCTGGGCTGGAAAGTCCAGACTTGGGCCTGCAGGGGCTATCAGATACAGGACTGCAGAGGCTATGTGCAAAGAAACACGTACACAGGAAACCATAAGCTGGCAACATATATGTTAGGTCATGGCTCTGAAGAAAGCAGGTGGCAGGATGACAGACGGTAAGTATAAGGGAAACAGGGGGATTTTGGAAGGCCAGGGGGGATTTTGCAACAGGAACTAAGGGACAGAAAAAAGGCAATGATAAAAGATAAGGGGGGAGGGGGGAGAGAACACGGAGGAATAGATCTGGGGACTGTATGCAGAAAAACGGAAGCAAAGAAAAGTATAAATGTAGTATGCTTTTTTATATTCAGGGGAAGAGTATCTTCTTGAGATGCCAAGTGCTCGATAGAACTCTCTTCCCCACATCTGCCTGTATTTGGTCATCAGTTATCTAATAAACAGAGACTTTGATTGCACCTGTACTGACATTTGGATCTGATCATTGCAGGTAATTAGTAATTAGTAATAATTAGGTTGTGGTCTATTTTGTATGAAACAGGGCCGTACAAATTAGTGCTGAAACCCGGGAAAAATCCCTGGGAATCTGGGAAAAAATTCCTGGAATTCTGGGATACGGGTGGGTCTTTATGACCAAGATACAAATTTAAAGATTTTGGGTTCCCCTCAAGAAAAGAAGAGGGAGGTACGATCCCGGTGCGTAGTAGAGACCGGAGGAGAAGAAGAAGTGAGTGACGGATTCCCTAGGATGACGGCGGCTGTGGTGACGGCGTCGTGAGTATAAGTATTTTTGACCAAGCTTGGTAAGTGTTGTTTAATTTTTGTTCTATTATGTTGATAAAGTGTGAAGATATTTTGCTGCTATGAGCCAGGACTGAATGAGGTGTGCTTGAGATACGTATCGGCAGATACGAAGCGTGTGTGTGTTCTTACTCACGGTTCCATACCTCCGCGAGGAGATTGGCTGGGTCTGAACGAAGCGAATCTCTGTTTGAAAGGTGTCCTGGACATTTCGTGCACTGACTTTCCTCTGCAGATAAAGAGGTGGATAAGATCCTTAAACAAAGGCTGCACATAGGAATCATGTCTCTGTTTAGAAGAAAGAAAGATGACAATCAGGACATAATGGTAAATCAGGTTTCCCCAATGACTCCGGTCGAACGGATGATGAGAGATAATCCCATATTAGGAAAGGAAATTTTGAAAGTTTGTCTTAAATGGGCAAAATGGAGCGCAGCTCCTGGGACACCTCTTGGCTGGCCACCGGAGGGGTCCTTTGATGGTTGTTGTTTAGCAAGGATTAGGGATTATGTTTTGTCTCATAAGACCAATGCCAGTCAATTAAAACATCTGCAATACATTTCTATGTGGATGAAATGGGCAAATCCAGGTACCCTCAGTAGTGATGCCCCCCCCCCCCTTATTGTAGGACAGAGAACCGTACCATGGCAGCAATAGGGTATTCAGACCCGCAAATAAACACAGACCCAAAAAGGGAACAATCTGAGAAAACCCCTAATGATAAACAGGTGCCAGAAAAACAAAAAGAGAACATCAAGAATAAAAACCAGTCAGAGCCTTCAGCACCATAAAAATGCTTTTTTTAGTGTGGAAATTGATATTGATTCTAGGCCCCTTCTAGCTTTTCTTTTTGACCAAGTGCATTATCAATGGACTCGACTACCGCAGGGATATGTCGACAGTCCCAGTATCTTTTCCCAGATTCTCTCACAAGATTTGCAGGAGTTCAATTCACATCTCCCTGGAGAAATGTGTCTGTTACAATATGTAGATGACATTTTGCTGTCTGGGTCTGATTATCAGCAAATGCAGAAGTACACACAGGAACTAATACAGGAACTGCAGGACAAAGGCTACAAACTAAATGCAGAGAAGGCACAATTAGTGCAGACAACAGTCACCTTTTTGGGGTTTCAGCTAAGCCAGGGTTCTATTGAGGTGGGAGATAAGACAGTACAACATGGCTTACAGTTACCTGTCCCCAGTACAGTGAAAGAACTTCGTTCTGTTTTAGGCACACTTAATTTTTGCAGAAATTGGATCCCTGCTTTTAGCTCTCGGACCCTCTGCTTCCGCCCTTACTTAAAGGGTGGTATAAAGAACTCCGATAAAATCACTTTAGATTCTTGTCATGTAAATGTGCTCCAGTCCATTTTGGAAGATTTAAAGTGTCTTCCAGCCTTACATCTGCCAAATCATCACAAACCCTTTCAATTAATGGTGGTAACTGGTTCCCAGGCTTGGGCAGCCATACTATTTCAGGATAGGGTTTCCACTTTATCATTCTTGTCTGGTACTTTTGGGTGTACTGAACTCCCACTGCCTAACCTTGAAAGATTAGTCATTGCAGTAGCAGCAGCGATAGAGAAAGTTTTGTCTATTTTCACCCCCACGACCTTGATTCTCTATCAGTCTATTGAACTGAAGGCTATCTTACATAAAGACACCTTACATTTGTCCCCAACTAAGCTGCAGCATGCCTGTGCATCTATCCTGAATAGTGGAGTGATTTTCCGTCCCCTCACCGCCTCTACTTGTCCACTCAGTTGGCTACAGACAGTAGTAGATGTTTACACCCCAGTGCGTGAGTCATCCTATGAGGGGATTCTTTCTACTATGGTATCCCCCTCTGATATGCCACCAGACAGTGAAATTTGGTTTACTGATGGGTCAGAACAGAAAGGTGCTGTGGGATTTGCTGCTGTGCTAGTGACCCCTGCTGGAGTGTCTGCATATCGCTTACAGTATGCTTTGGACTCAGATCAGGGATATTCAGCGCAGGCAGCTGAACTGTGCGCCATATTAGCAGTCTTAGAAGAACGTCCGGCAACGCCCCTGATTTTCTACACTGACTCACAGTATGTTCAAAAGTTGTGTGGGGAATACCTTCAGATTTGGCTACAGCGAGGGTTTGTAAATTCATCTAGTAGTCAGCTAGTACACAAATCCCTGATTTTGTACCTCTATGATTTATTATTACAACGCTGTGAGAGAAATGTTCTAGCTTCCTGTAACTGGGTCCCCGGCCATTCCCGCCATTATGGTTTCCTGCAATTTGGCAATGCCCTAGCAGATGAAGCAGCTAAACAAGTCACAAATACTGTCCCCATTTTAGTTATTGCACGAGCAAAAACTTATCCCTTACCTTCACTCTGGGATTATCAGCAGAATCTTGCACAGGATGAGGTTCAGAAATGGAAATTGTTGGGGTGCACTGAGCATAAGAAGTTATGGGTCCACCCTTCTGGAAAAATTTGTATTTCCTTTTGGTCTTTGCAGCAATTGTGCTCTCTGCTGCATTCTGTTGGCCATGCACCGGCCTCCAGCGTGTCTGCGCAGATCTCTGAGCTTTTTTGGCATCCGCGTCTCAAGCTCAGAATACAGGAATGGTACCAAAAGTGTCCCCAATGCTTAGAAAATTCTCCAGTGAAAGGCAAGCACATTCTGAATGGTCATCTCCCAGTAGTTCAGGGTCCTTTCAATTCCTGGTATGTTGATTTCACGGACATGCAGGTCCGGGTGGATGGATACAGATTCCTTCGGGTCTGCGTTTGTCCTTTTTCCAAGTGGGTAGAGGCTTTCCCGTGTAAGCAGGAGAAGGCTTCTGAAGTTTTCAAATGTTTTACTCAGCATTTGTTTCCTCGTTTTGGCATACCACGAACTGTTTATTCTGATAATGGCTCTCATTTCCGGAATCATCTTATACATCTTTTCTCCACAGCTGTGAGCTTAAAGTGGAAGTATGTTTCTGTGTATCGCCCCACCTCCAATGGCCTCGTCGAACGAACCAATGGCTTGCTCAAGACAGCCCTGCGTCTGATACAATCAGACAAAAATATCTCCTGGTTGCAGGCTCTGCCCCTGGCACTGTTTCAGCTTAGAAATCGCCCACTGAAAAATATTGCTCTGACACCTCATGAAATTTGTACAGGCCGGCGATTGCTGCTATATGATTTCTCAGAAACTTCCCTCCCTTTACCAGATTCTCTGTCTCCTTACATTGCAGGTCTGCGCCTGGCATTGGCAGAGATTTCCCGACGCTGTGCCATCCGTGATCAACATCCACATTCCCCAAAGGATACCTTGATTCCAATTGGAACCACTGTCTAACGCAGAAATCCCCATCGGAGTTCCTGGCAAGATCCAACATATTCAGGACCCCACATCGTTTCTGCCTCAACTCCATTTGCTGTCTTGCTGGACGCTAGCCAAACTTGGACTCATATTGCCCATCTTTGGGTACCTTGAACTGTTTCTGATTTTTGGACATTTAAGTGATCTTTTCTCAGCATGCCTCATATTGCTTATAAGTTTGGTTTTCTATATTTTGCTATGTTACTGTCAATTTTTATAGGGTGGTTTCTTTACTTTATCTCTTTCTGCCCCCACCCTTTTTACTCTACTTCCCCTTCGCCCCTGTCCTCTCCCTCTCCTAATCGTTCCCGTAGGTCTGTTCCTCTCACTAATACTTGGAAAACAAACATTCTTGAGGTGGTTGACCTTCTGAATATTAGTGACTGCATTATATGCACCCCATTGCCCCAAGGTGGTAATTATGCCCCTGTTCGTGTGCTCCCTGTCCCATTTGAAGAAATTGTAGGTGCCATCCCGTGCTGGAATAACCCCCACCTTATTAAAGGTTGTATAGAGCGTGGCCCCTTATATTGTAATGATACTTGGGCGGCCCATCAAGCTGCTTCCTTTCCTGTCCGTGTCTCTGTGCCCCCTATGATATTTTATTACTGTCTTATTACCAATTCCTCTGTCTCTTTTGCTGACACCTGCAATGTTTCCTGGAATGTCCAAACCAATAACTTTCACTTTCTGCACGGTACCATGCGCCCTTTCTATTATGGGCATAATATGTCTAAGGCAGATTGGTTCCACACTAAAGTCCGTAATAATCCAGAACTTCCAGGGTAGCGTTCTCCGAAATGCTTCCCGTTCCACGCGCAGGACCCAAAAGGCAGGCAGAGCTCCGGAGTCTCAATGCGTGGATGAGACAATGGTGCAGAGATGAGGGGTTCGGATTTGTTAGGAACTGGGGAACATTCTGGGGAAAGGAGGGGCTCTTCCGAAGGGATGGGCTTCACCTTAACCGGGATGGAACCAGGCTGCTGGCATTAACCTTTAAAAAGGAGATAGAGCAGCTTTTAAACTAGATAATAGGGGAAAGCCGACAGTCGCCCAAGAGCGCATGGTTCGGAAGAATGTATCCTTGAAGGATACTACAAAAAGCAGAGAGGTTCCAAAAAAGAGTAAAGTAGCCCAAATGCCCTCGAGTATGGAGCAGACAGAACTTAAAGATCCCAAATTACCCATGTCTACCAATAGCCAAATTAATATGAATAAAATACAGTCTCTAAAATGCTTGTATGCAAATGCTAGAAGTCTACAAAACAAGATGGGAGAGTTAGAATATATAGCACTAAACGAGAGGTTAGATATGATTGGAATATCAGAGACATGGTGGAAGGAGGACAACCAGTGGGACACTGTGATACCTGGATACAAACTATATCGTAATGATAGAGCTGACCAAATTGGTGGAGGGGTTGCGCTCTATGTTAGAGAGGGCATTGAGTCAGAAAGGATTAAAGTTTTGCAAGAAACAAAATTTGCTGTAGAATCTCTATGGATTGAAATTCCATATAAAAAGGGGAAGGCGAAGGCAGTGGGGGTGTACTATCGTCCGCCTGGCCAGAATGAACAAATGGATGATGAAATGCTCAAAGAAATCAAGGAAGCTAGCAAAGGTTACAGTGCAGTAATAATAATGGGTGATTTCAATTACCCCGGCATCGACTGGGTCAGTGTCACAACAGGACATGCTAGGGAGATAAAGTTCCTAGATGAAATAAATGACTGCTTCTTGGAGCAGCTGGTTCATGAACCAACCAGAGGGGAAGCAATATTAGACCTAGTCCTTAGTGGAACACCAGATGTAGTGCAAGAGATAAGGGTGTTGGGGCCACTTGGCAATAGTGATCATAGCATGATCACCTTTGATTTAATTAGTGGAGGAGGGATAGTAAGGAAATCCACAGTACTACCCTTTAACTTTCGAAAGGGAGACTATGATAAATGAGGAAAACAGTTAAGAAAAACTAAAAGGAGCAGTTGCAAAGGTTAAAGACGTACATCAAGCTTGGGTGTTGTTGAAAAATACTATCTTGGAAGCCCAGACCAGCTGTATTCCACGCTTTAAGAAAAGTGGAAGGAAGTCCAAAAAACTGCCAGCATGGTTTAAAGGTGAGGTCAGAGAGGCTGTTGTTGCCAAAAAAGCATCTTTCAGGAAATGGAAAAAAGAGCCAAACGATGAAACCTGGAAACAGCACAAGCACTGGCAAGTCAAATGCAAGGCATTGATAAGGCAGGCAAAGAGAGAATTTGAGAAGAAGCTTGCTGCGGAAGCAAAAACGCGAAATAAAGACCTTTTCAAGTACATTCGTAGCAAAAAACCTGTGAGAGAGTCAGTTGGTCCATTAGATGATAAAGGGGTTAAAGGAGCACTAAGAGGCGACAAGGCGATAGCGGAGAGACTGAATGAATTCTTTGCTTCGGTCTTTACTGAGGAAGATGTAGGGATGTTACCCATGACTGAAGTGGTATTTAAAGGTGTGGAAGAATTGAAGGAAATATCGATACATCGGGAAGATGTCTTACAACTATTAGATGAACTGAAGAGTAGCAAATCACCTGGGCCGGATGGTATACATCCAAGGGTGTTGAAAGAACTGAAATTTGAGATTGCAGACCTGCTATCAGTAATCTGTGAACTATCATTAAAATCATCTCTAATACCTGAGGATTGGAGGATCGCCAATGTAACACCAATTTTTAAAAAGGGTTCGAGGGGTGATCCGGGAAACTACAGACCAGTGAGCCTGACATCAGTACCGGGAAAAATGGTAGAAACCATCATAAAGAATAAAATTACTCAGCATGTCGATAGTCACGACCTAATGGGAGACAGCCAACATGGCTTTAGACAAGGAAGATCTTGTCTTACTAATCTGTTATGTTTTTTTGAAGGAGTGAATAAACAGGTGGACAAAGGTGAGTCGGTTGATATTGTGTATCTGGACTTTCAGAAAGCCTTTGACAAGGTCCCTCATGAGAGACTTTTGGCAAAACTAAAGAGTCATGGGATAGGAGGCAGTGTACTACTGTGGATCAGGAACTGGTTAAAAGATAGAAAGCAGAGGGTAGGGCTAAATGGCCAATTTTCCCAATGGAGAAAGGTGAATAGTGGTGTACCCCAGGGATCTGTGCTGGGTCCGCTGCTTTTTGACATATTCATAAATGACCTGGAAAGTGGAATAACAAGTGAGGTTATCAAATTTGCAGATGACTCAAAACTATTTAAAGTTGTTAAAACCCAGGAGGATTGTGGAAAATTGCAAGAGGATCTTGATATATTGGAAGACTGGGCATCAAAATGGCAGATGAAATTTAATGTGGAGAAGTGCAAGGTTATGCACCTAGGGAAGAACAACCCAAACTATGGTTACACGATGCAAGGTTCCACATTAGGAACAACCACCCAGGAAAAAGATTTAGGCGTCATTGTGGATACCTTGTTAAAACCCTAGGCCCAGTGTGCAGCGGCGGCCAAGAGAGCAAATAGAATGCTAGGTATGATAAGGAAAGGAATGGAAAATAAAACAAAAGATATTATAATGCCTCTATATCGTTCCATGGTGAGACCGCACCTTGAATATTGTGTGCAATTCTGGTTGCCGTATCTTAAAAAGGATATAGCGATTTTAGAAAAGGTTCAGAGAAGAGCCACCAAAATGGTAAAGGGGATGGAAGGCTACTCCTATGAAGAAAGGCTAAAAAGGTTGGGGCTCTTTAGCCTGGAGAAGAGACGGCTGAGGGGAGATATGATAGAAGTCTATAAATTAATGAACGGAGTGGAACGGGTAAACGTAGATCGATTGTTTACCTTATCAGAATATGGAAAGACTAGGGGACATGCAATGAAGCTACAGGGTAAACTATTTAAGACTAATAAAAGAAAATATTTTTTCACTCAACGTGTAATCAAACTCTGGAATTTGTTGCCGGAGGATGTAGTGAAGGCTGTTAGTGTAGCTGGGTTTAAAAAATGTTTGGACAAGTTCCTGGAGGAAAGGTCCATAAACCATTATTAAGAAGGGACCCAGGATATCAATGCTTGAACCAGTACAAGCATTGTGGAACCTGTGTCCCTTGGGGAAACTGCTAGGTACGTATGACCTAGATTGGCCACTGTTGGAAACAGAATGCTGGGCTTGATGGACCTTGGTCTGACCCAGTATGGTATATCTTATGTTCTTATGTTCTTAACTCCACCCATTTTGGCCCGCGAGTTAAAGCACACTCTTGGGTATGGGGTCCTGACTTTTGGGTTTCAACCTTTAATGTTGGTCCTATAGATTCTACACATACTCTCCTTTTCCGTAAGGGTACTTACTCACAATCCCCTTTCACTTCCTGCTATGCTCCCGTCCTCTACTGTACTGATTTAGCCCAATGTGGTGCCAAAAACACTGAACGGGGCCACAGGTTCCCTACCTCTGTCATTGGACACCAACTTGCTGGCCATCTCCACTGGAAACCTTGTAAATCCCGTGATGACCATCCTCTCTGTCAGACTCCTTGTAATCATTCTGCTACCACAGGTAAACTAACTTCATGCCCTCCACATACTTCTATTAAGTATCCTGTAAAATCCTTTTTTACTTGGAAACCTTCTTTTTCTCTGTCTGCTATCGTGGGCCATTACTGGCTTTGTGGTGATGTTTTGTATCAGAAGATTTCACTGTCCATCCTACCCTGTGCCTTAGTTAAAGTATCCCCCTATTCAGTCCTCATTCCCCTTAATGTCTCATATAATCCCTCGCCCTCTTCGCCTGCTCCTCCACACCAGCGCCGTAAGCGTAGTTATGCTAGCCCCTGGGAGTCCTCCATGGCTGAAGATGCTGCGATACAAGCTTCCTATGAATATGTTAACTCTACTTACCCCATGACCAAAGCTCGCCTTATAGCTCTTAGTACTACTGCTTGGATTCCTTGGGCTACCCCTGCTTTTACTGCGGAACTTGGTATGTCTATCCACCGCTTACAATGTTTGCTACATATACAAATGAAAGCTGTTACTGAATCTATCTCTCGCTAAGCTGAATCGCTTGAACAAAATAATCAAATGACTTTGCAATACAGGCAGGCTTTAGATTTATTGCTCGCTGCAGAGGGCGGGACTTGTTCGTTTATCAATGCTACTAACTGCTGTACGGTAATAGCAAACCATACGGTATTTGTATTAGATGCTATGAATAAGATTAAGCATTTATCAGAATTGCATATTGATGATTTTAAGGGTGGTCTCCAGATTGGAGATTGGTTTTCATCTCTCTCCTCCTGGTTCCACTCTCTTGGCTCTGGCTTAAAAGGCTTATTGATTTCTGCTGGCATTATTTTAATCATTGCTTTACTCTTCTGTTGTTTTGTTTCTATTTTTATATCCTGTTGTAAGAAACATTGCACCAAAGTATCCACTTCTTTCATGCCTGTCCAAACCAGTAACGCTCTTGTCAATGTTTCTTATGCAGCAGTCCCCATGTCCGTCTATTCTGACTTAGATTTCTCCCCTTCCCCAGAAGAAAAAAAAAATGGGGGAGTTGTAGGGGTTAAGTACTTGTAGGGGTTAAGTATGAGGTTAAGTATTAGATAGAGTGTTAACAGATTTGCTTTTAATTTTAAGTGTTAAGGGTTAATAATGTTCCTGGTTCATAATCACTCAATGGCTGCCCCACATCTCAAAAAATTGCTAAAGAACAACAGCCAGGCTGCTATACCATGTGAGCCAGCATTCAGGCCTTTGCAAGAAGAGACCCAGCACCGGAAGGAACCATATAAGGAAGTATCATGAGCCTTGCAAGGTGCCAGTCTGGGCTGGAAAGTCCAGACTTGGGCCTGCAGGGGCTATCAGATACAGGCCTGCAGAGGCTATGTGCAAAGAAACACGTACACAGGAAACCATAAGCTGGCAACATATATGTTAGGCCATGGCTCTGAAGAAAGCAGGTGGCAGGATGACAGACGGTAAGTATAAGGGAAACAGGGGGATTTTGGAAGGCCAGGGGGGATTTTGCAACAGGAACTAAGGGACAGAAAAAAGGCAATGATAAAAGATAAGGGGGGAGAGAACACGGAGGAATAGATCTGGGGACTGTATGCAGAAAAACGGAAGCAAAGAAAAGTATAAATGTAGTATGCTTTTTTATATTCAGGGGAAGAGTGTCTTCTTGAGATGCCAAGTGCTCGATGGAACTCTCTTCCCCACATCTGCCTGTATTTGGTCATCAGTTATCTAATAAACAGAGACTCTGATTGCACCTGTACTGACTTTTGGATCTGATCATTGCAGGTAATTAGTAATTAGTAATAATTAGGTTGTGGTCTATTTTGTATGGAACAGGGCCCTACACTTGTCAAAACAGCAAGTGCTCTGTGGCATGACTGCAACTGCAATGTCACATTACAGGGACCATGAAGTTGAGTACTGTGTTGTGAAAATATATCACATGGTGCACATGCTTGTGAAAACAGCCTTCCTGGAAGTGTACACATGATCCATATGAGAGATGGCTAATAACTGTGCTCATCAGTCATTACATATATTGCCACCTCACTATTACCCCCATAGATTGATATGTTGAACATGCACTGTGCACTACTATTGGTGATGCTCAATATCCCCTTGCAGAACCCTGTAGAAAACTGCAGCTCTCCACATGCATATGATCCTCAAATCACATAGCCACAAGCAATGACTATCCACAATATGTGGAATCACACAGCATAGATGATGTGTGTAATAAATCACATCTTACTAGAGACACCTATTGTTATGATGTTGGAGGTGATGGAAACTGCATCCGACATCCTCATCTATACCTCCTTCACCGCCAAACAACCCACTTTCACAAAGCTACAGCTTTGCTTCTCTGAAATCTCACAATGGCTCACAAATAACCACCTCTCCATCAACTACAAAATTACTGAAGCCCTCTTCATCACTAAAGACAGTACATTCACCCTACCCTACAGCTATATTTCTAAACACACATATCAAAGTACAGCAAGAAATAAAATACCTCAGCATCACTCTGGATCACAACCTCTCCATCAAACAATAAGTGAAGAAAATGGTGAACACAATCTTCTATAAGATCTGTACCCTCTAACACCTTCATCCAATCCTAGACCTCCCATTACATACAGCTCTCCATACCATTGCACACACCCTTCTGGCAGCTCCTAAACAAAAGCACATAACCCCCATCATTAAGCAATTCCACTGGCTTCCCCTCAACAGTCGCAACAAGTACAAAATATTGATGATGATCCACAAAGCACTTTCGAGCCTCTCCTCCTCTCACCCCATCAGCCTTCTCCATCTCTTCCAACCAAACAGAGCCAGCCACCAATCTACCAGCAACACCCTGGTCATTCCCCACTTGAAAACTAAGAGCACCCAGCAAATCAGTGCAAGAGCATTTGAAATGAACGCACCTACCCTATGGAACTCTCTCTCTGCCACCTTCAGGTGCATCAAAGACCTTTCCTCATTAAGGAAGCATCTGAAGACTCATCTATTCATCGGACACTATGGTCCTGTAATTTAAACTTACTCTCCTGCACACTCCAACAAATGCAAAACACTGTATATAGTTATTTGTACAAACCAGTTTACATAACTAAGTTATCTGAACATAGTTAATATTCATTCACTCCTGAATCAGTGCATGAGTCCTTTGGGGTAAAGGGGTAGATGCTGGTGGCCTGACTGCCAGCTCCTCAGTCAATGCCCCTGGCTGTGATGCCACATTGTCCCCTTCTAGTACCTCAGCTGCCTCCCCGGACATTTGCACCTCATCCATGGGGATGTCCTCCTCCCCCTCACCACCCTTGGTGTCATGTGCTTCTGCAGTGGGTGGAGGAACTAGCAATGGGGTTTCCCCTGTGCCTGTGGCTCAGCATCATATCAAAAGATAAAGAAGCACATTCTGTACTCTAATACAGCAGTATGTCCAGTGGCACATAATGTTCAGCAGAGAGAAACATCATTTGCACACACATAGAATATATGAATGGTATCACACTAAGCTGGTATAGTGAACATGTGATGATGTCAAAGATGACCACATGTTCTTCATCGTCTCAAATTACAAGTTCCACTCGTACAACAGACTATATCTATACTGTGTCTGCCTGCATGCTATGTTAGCTAGCACAGCAAAACCTCATTTATGCACATGACCCAGTAATGACTGCTCTACACCAGAAATGCTACTGCAATACGCTAAGAATGTGTGTCCTAGCCTTCTTTTACTAAGGCCATGATTGTACATCCACAGAAGGTAGTTCAATAACAGCATTGTCATAAGCAGAAAGATTGTCCGTGTTTCATGCTGACATGTCAATTAGAAGAGAGGTTACAATAAACACAAAGGAAGCCAAAATGCCCTTGAGTACAGAGCAGACAGAGATTAAAGATTCCAAATTACCCCTGCATACTGATAACCAGATTAATATGAATAAAATACAGTCTTTAAAATACTTGTATGCAAACGCAAAAAGTCTAAAAAATAAGATGAGAGTTAGAATATATAGCACTGAATGAGAAGTTAGATATGATTGGTATCTCAGAGACATGGTGGAAGGAAGACAACCAGTCGGACACTGTGATACCTGGGTACAAACTATACCATAATGATAGCGCTGATCAAATTGGTGGAGGTGTTGTGCTCTATGTTAGAGAGGGCATTGAGTCACAAAGGATTAAAGTTCTACAGAAACAAAATTGGCTGTAGAATCTATATGGATTGAAATTCCATGTAAAAAGGGGAAGGCGATGGCAGTGGGGGTGTTCTATAGACCGCCTGGCCAGAATGAACAAATGGATGATGAAATGCTTAAAGAACAGTGAAGCTAACAAAAGTTACAGAACGGTAATAATAATGGGTGATTTCAATTACCCCGGTATTGACTGTGTCAGTGTCACAGCAGGATGTGCTAGAGAGATAAAGTTTCTAGATGAAATAAATGACTGCTTCTTGGAGCAGCTGGTTCATGAACCAACCAGAGAGGAAGCCATTTTGGACTTAGTCCTTAGTGGAACACCATATCTGGTGCAAAAGATAAACGTGTGGGTGCCACTTTGCAATAGTGATCATAGCATAATCGCGTTTGATTTAATTAATGGAGGAGGGATGGTAAGGAGATCCACATTACTACCTTTAAATGTTCAAAAGGGAGACTATGATAAAATGAGGAAAAAAGTTAAGAAAAAACTAAAAGGAGCAGTTGCAAAGGTTAAAGACTTACATCAAGCTTGGGTGTTGTTTAAAAATACTATCTTGGAAGCCCAGACCAGCTGTAATCCACGCTTTATAAAAATACTATCTTGGAAGCCCAGACCAGCTGTAATCCACGCTTTAAGAAAAGTGGCAGGAAGTCCAAAAAACTGCCAGCATGGTTTAAAGGTGAGGTCAGAGAGGCTGTTGTTGCCAAAAAAGCATCTTTCAAGAAATGGAAAAAGAGCCAAATTACGAAAACTGGAAACAGCACAACCACTGGCAAGTTAAATGCAAGGCATTGATAAGGCAGACAAAGAGAGAATTTGAGAAGAAAGTTCCTGGAGGAAAGATCCATAAACCATTATTAAAAGGGACACAGGATATCAATGCTTGATCCAAAACAAGCATTGAGGAACCTGTGTCTTTTGGGGAAACTGCTAGGTACTTATGACCTAGATTGGCCACTGTTGGAAACAGGATACTGGGCTTGATGGACCTTGGTCTGACCCAGTATGGCACATCTTATTTTCTTATGTTCTTATAGATGATGCCTGTGCAGGAGTGTGGCCTCATGTAATGTCGATGCACATTGTGATGTCATTTACCCATGCTGGAAAGACAAGCTGATGTCTACGTCTGTGGAACGATATTGTCAAATGCTAGCAGACACAGTGTGGCTCTCATATCACTCACCGTTTGCAAACATTCATGCCACTGTGGTATTTATTTATTTATTTATTTTATTTACTTCTCTTATATACCACGCTATTAAAATCAGTGCGGTTTACAATTGAACAAAAAACATACTGCAATGTCACACGACAATTGAGTTTTTACGTTGAACATGGACGAGATAACCTGGAGGTAACAGGTATTGTGCTCTCTTCACTTGTCTGTCATTTACACTTTACGCAGCCCTGAAAGAGCATTGCTAGCAAGGTGTAAGATCGCTGCACAATCGGAGTGTCCATGCTCATCAGATGTGACAAGTAAAACAAACAAACATGTCTATCCTGGTATGTCATGTCTATCCTGGTATGTCATGTCAGCCTATCCTGCTGGACCTGCCTTTCAAGTCTGTATGAACATGGTGTCCAGACAGGCCAGCTAGATGTGCCTGAGCCTGCGTATGAGTATGGACGTGTACAATTATGATTACTTTCAATATGTGGGTAGGGCCTGAAAGCAAACAAACAAAAATGACTAAATGACTTTGTGCTAATGGTCCATGCAGCCTGCATACATATTGTACAACATAAAGCATTGTAGCCCTCCCTGCCGGAACACACAACACTGTGACCCACTTTGCAGGATCATAGCATGGGTACAACTCACACAGCTAGCATGCCACTCCGATCACTAGAATGGTCACAGAGAAAACAGTAACAAATGGTGGGGCTGGCAAGTGATATGCCCCTTGACATGTGTTTGCACAGATGCTAAGAGGTGCTGGGACTCACAGACTATGTGCGGCATAGACAGTACAGGTACCCCTAGTGCAAGGACATGCACTTTCACCCAGTTTCACCCAAAAGTGTTACATCTGTGATAAAAGGGTCCTACTGAACATGGTCTGGAGGTCATCTCAAACATACAGGCAGGTGGCTATGGGTACTGACAGCAAGTATACATTGTGAACATATGTGCTATGGTTATAGCCTCACCAATGGATACATAAAGTTTGACCCCAATAGACATTCACACACACAGAACAGGCAAACAGGTAGCATGTATAGCAGACCATGCCTCCAGCCATGAGCCCTGCCACATTACAATTTGCAAACCTTGCACACACTGCAGCAGGATGATACCACTTACTTGTTTTTCTCTATGTCAGTAGCCTTATGGAGATTCAAGAACTCAGTTTCATGCATGTGTCTTGAGAGATGACTGGTATCTAGACTCACTACCCTGCTCTGTTTCCATGTCTGCAAGGACCTGAGAAATCAGCTGAGGCTGCTTCCTATGCAGCTCCTGTGCCTTCTTTCTGATATCCTCAAGCCTTGAAGGAGAGAGACAAAAGATCTGTGACATCTTCCTCAGGAAGGTCACATCTATTTAGTAAGCAGTTCACACAATGTGCAAGGGGGATGCATTAATGTAGAGCTGTCAGACATATGGGCTGCCATGTGGAGGATGGTAGGATGGGCTTCAACACAAAGGCATCCTTATGTCCCCTGGTGCCCTCAGGGAACATCACATGTGTCACATATCTGTGCACAGATGTCATGCATCTCATTGCTGCTGTATGATATGTTAGCACAAGTAGCAAGACTAGCTGCTTTGGGTCCCACACAGGTCAAGCCAAGACAGCAGCAGCATTACAGTTTTGGAAGAAAGAGGGATCACATAAAGTGATACATGGAAGTATGACAATGACTTACTTCCCACACATTTGAGACACTACTACAAGGGGAGGGGGCGGGGGCGATAAGTCTCTGGCATTCTACCAAAACAGAATGCAATACTTCAGTTCCAGTGGTCTGAATGATCTCTCTGCAGTTTTGTTTTATTTAAACAAAATTGCAGGGAGATCATTTGGACCATCGGAACTGAAGTGTGCCCGTAGCTTTCTGTTTTGTTACAAGGCCTGATACTTATCAAACCTAGCAAACCTTAGTAAGTAGACAATTTAAATTCCTAAACACAACCTTAAAACTAAGATGCAGACAGCAGTCCAGCAGTGAGATGGGGGCTTTCCAGTCTTTTGCATTGAGTGTCACATGTATGATTACTCCTAATTGGTGAGGGGTCTTACATCTGCACTAGGTGCAAGGAGCTCTTTGCTCTCAGGGAATGAGTCTGATCTCTAGAGCTAGAGAAGCAGACTTGGAAGACATAAGGAAGACAGAGAGGTACATAGACGAGACCCACAGGGATGTAATACTGAAGTCCCACCTCAAGTCTAGCAGCATCCCTGTTGGCATGGAGTAGAGAGGTCACATGACATGAGAGCATCACCCTGGTGTGGCATGAAGCAATCCTGTAGCTAGAACCTGTCCTTCAGGTGATGTAAAACCCGCTCGCACCAAGGAGGTTTCTCCAGGGCCATATGCCCACAAGGGAAGGGTTAGGACAGCCGTTATAGTTGGCAATTTGATCATTAGGCATGTAGATGGCTGGGTGGCTGGTAGACATGAGGATAGCTTGGTAACATGCCTGCCTGGTGTGAAGGTAGCGGATCTCCCTCGCTACCTAGACAAGGCCTTAGATAGTGCTGGGGAGGAGTCTGCTGTCTTGGTACATGTCGGTTCCAATGACATAGGAAATTGTGGTAGGGAGGTTCTGGAGGCCAAATTTAGGCTTTAAGGTAGGAACTTGAAATCCAGAACTTCCTGTTCCATGTGCATGCAGGCAGAGCTCCAGAGTCTCAATGTGATGGTGAGACGGTACAAGGAAGAGGGTTTTGGATTTGTTGGGATCTGGGGAACATTCTGGGGAAAGGAGGGGCTTTTCCGAAGGAATGGTCTCCACCTTAACTGGGATGGAATCAGGCTGTTGGCATTAACCTTTAAAACAGAGATAGAGCAACTTTTAAACTAGATAATAGGGGAAAACAGACAGTTGCCCAAGAGCACATGGTTAGAACAATGTATTCTTGAAGGATACTACCAAAAGACTGAAGTTAGGGCATATCAACAGAGAGGTTCCAGTAAAGACAAAAGTAACCCAAATGCCCTTGAATACCAATAGCCAGAATAACATGAATAAAATACAGCCTCTAAAATACTTGCATGCAAATGCTAGAAGTCTAAAAAATAAGATGGAAAAGTTAGAATATATAGCATTAAATGAGAGTGGTATCTCAGAGATGGCAAGAAAATCCACAGTACTACCTTTTAACTTTCAAAAGGGAGACTATGATAAGATGAGGAATATAGTTTAGAAAAAACTAAAAGGAGCAGTTGCAAAAGTTAAAGATTTACATCATGAAGAAAAAAACCTCCAAAAATGTGATGACACACTAAAAGTCACAAAATAAAAGTCAAAACATATATGATACCTGTGAATCCGTTTATCAGGCAAACATCATCTTTCAAATTAACATTTACCGGGCTAACAATTATTCAAAACAAACATTTTTCTGTCGGGGTCCGTCGACCTGAGATGGGGAGAGGAAAAACTCCCCTCTCTGTGTCGGCAGAAGCCTTTTTTTAAACTTTTTTCAAAGTGATTAAGACAAAATTAATAGTAGTGAAAATCACTTATCTGACAGTCAGCAAGAAGGGCAGCAAAATATCAAAACAGTGACATGCATGTTTCGAGCCCAAAAAAGGCCCTGTATCAAGCTGATTCCAGTAGTTTACGCGCCCTCAGATAAGTGATTTTCACTACTATTAATTTTGTCTTAATCACTTTGAAAAAAGTTTAAAAAAGGCTTCTGCCGACACAGAGAGGGGAGTTTTTCCTCTCCCCGTCTCAGGTCGACGGATCCCGACAGAAAAATGTTTGTTTTGAATAATTGTTACCCCGGTAAATGTTAATTTGAAAGATGATGTTTGCCTGATAAACGGATTCACAGGTATCATATATGTTTTGACTTTTATTTTGTGAAAGATTTACATCAAGCATGGGTGTTGTTTAAAATACTATCTTGGAAGCCCAGACAAGCTATATTCCATGCTTCAAGAAAAATGGAAGGAAGTCCAAAAAATTACCAGCATGGTTTAAAGCTAAGAGAGACTGCTGTTGCCCAAAAAATATATTTCAGGAACTGGAAAAAGGAACCAAATGATGAAAACTTGAAACATAAGCAATAGTAAGTTAGATGCAAGGCACTGATAAGGCAGACAAAAAGAGAATTTAAGAAGAAGCTTGCTGTGGAAGCAAAAACATATAACAAAGGCCTTTTTAAGTACATTAGTAGCAAAAGACCTGTGAGAGAGTCAGTTGGACCATTAGATGATATAGGGGTAAAAGGGGCATAAGGCCATAGCGGACAGACTAAATGAATTCTTTGCTTCGGTCTTTACGATCCTGTGAGCAGTGAGTGAGAATCAGCTGTGCCTACTTAGTTGGGAACTGTGTGTGAGAGAAAACTGCAGCCAATCTGAGCACTTTTCAAATCATTTAGAATCCCTTCAGCAAAGGCTCCAACGATCCTGTGAGCAGTGAGTGAGAATCAGCTGTGCCTACTTAGTTGGGAACTGTGTGTGAGAGAAAACTGCAGCCAATCTGAGCACTTTTCAAATCATTTAAAATCCCTTCAGCAAAGGCTCCAACGATCCTGTGAGCAGTGAGTGAGAATCAGCTGTGCCTACTTAGTTGGGAACTGTGTGTGAGAGAAAACTGCAGCCAATCTGAGCACTTTTCAAATCATTTAGAATCCCTTCAGCAAAGGCTCCAACGATCCTGTGAGCAGTGAGTGAGAATCAGCTGTGCCTACTTAGTTGGGAACTGTGTGTGAGAGAAAACTGCAGCCAATCTGAGCACTTTTCAAATCATTTAAAATCCCTTCAGCAAAGGCTCCAACGATCCTGTGAGCAGTGAGTGAGAATCAGCTGTGCCTACTTAGTTGGGAACTGTGTGTGAGAGAAAACTGCAGCCAATCTGAGCACTTTTCAAATCATTTAAAATCCCTTCAGCAAAGGCTCCAACGATCCTGTGAGCAGTGAGTGAGAATCAGCTGTGCCTACTTAGTTGGGAACTGTGTGTGAGAGAAAACTGCAGCCAATCTGAGCACTTTTCAAATCATTTAAAATCCCTTCAGCAAAGGCTCCAACGATCCTGTGAGCAGTGAGTGAGAATCAGCTGTGCCTACTTAGTTGGGAACTGTGTGTGAGAGAAAACTGCAGCCAATCTGAGCACTTTTCAAATCATTTAAAATCCCTTCAGCAATGGCGCGCCCGTGCCTTGCGGGCCCGCGCCTGAGGGCCTCGCAAGAGGGCCCTTTGGCGTGGCCCTTAGGCGGTGGACCGTGCGAGACCCACTATCTGCTGCTATATGCTCATTCTGTTCAGCGATATGCTGTTTGTAGTTAATGTAAGGTAATGTAATGTAAGTTATGTACTGTGTTCCCTGTTTGTACTCCTAGTGTTTTGTTGTGATGTAATGATAATGCAATGTATGTTTCCCTCACCTTTGTTTAACTTTGTGCTGTATTAACCGCTTTGATTGAAGGAAAAGGCGGGATACAAAACATGTTAAATAAATAAATAAATAAATGACTGAAATGCAATTTAAAGGTGTTGCCACAAAAGAATTGAAATAAATATTGATAGACTGAGAAGATGTATTATAACTATTTGATAAACTGAAGAGTAGCAAATCACCTGGACCAGATGGTATACATCCAATGATGTTGAAAGAACTGAAATATGAGATTCCAGACCTACTATTAGTAATCTGTGAACTATCATTAAAATCATCCGCAATACCTGAAGATTGGAGGATGTCCAATGCAACGCCAATTTTAAAAAGGCTTTCAGGAATGATCTGGGAATCTATTGACCAGTGAGCCTGATGTCAATACCACAAAAAATGGTAGAAACCATTATAAAGAACAAAATTACTGAACATATAGATAGTCGTGGCTTAATGGGAGACAGCCAACATGGCTTTAGACAAGGAAGATCTTGTCTTACTAATCTGTTATGTTTTTTTGAAGATGTGAATAAACAGGTAGACAAAGGTGAGTCAGTTGATATAGTGTATTTTGGGTGATGCATTTCATCAAAAGTATACCTTCCTATACTGCCCCACACCTTTGCCAACACCCATTTGAGAAGCACAACCCTATCCTAATGTCCTGATGGACATCATTGTATACACAGTGTAACAGATAAATGGTTACCACAGTACAGTGTTTAGACAATTCACCCACACAGGTAAAAAGCCTGTCATGGACAATCCACATGTGGCTGTTGGATGGCCATCAATGTACCTTGCCACTTGGCTATGACAGACTCCCTCCATGCTCCAACTGATACCCTGGAACTGTAGCCACCTCGAAAGAACCAATCTTGGAATGCAGCCTACAACATTAATTCATAAGCCCAAACATCATCATCTGATCTTTACATCCTGTGCTCTATTCATTTTTTTATTTTCCATATAGTTTATAATATAAATAATTGTAATTAATCATCAAAAATGTTACTCCTTATCCTCCTTCAAGATATAGTGTGGTGGCGAGACAGGTATAGTGCCCAAAGAAAGTGTGAAAAAACAGCCTTTTACCTATGGGCAGAAGAAAGGTTCAGGGAGTTTAAGGGTTAAAACTCTAACCAAAGAAAGAAACTCTGTGCACAGAGATGTAGAGAGTGAGCCACGCCCTAGCTCCATGGTGACCAGGGGAGGTGATGAGGGAAGCCTGGGGGTGGAGTCTGAGGCTATAGGGCAGCCCCAATCATATAAGCAGAGAGAGTCTTCCAGAGAGGGGGGAGTGAAAGGAGAGAGACCAGGAAGAAGGAAAGCAGGAGGAGATCGTGTCCGTGGGCGGAGTCCAGGAGGGAAATCCTCTGAGGAGGAGACGTTCCCTAGCAGGCTGGACACTAGCAGAGAATCTCTTGAAACTACAGGAAGTAAGGAGATTAGGAGAACACGTGTAAGAGCAAAGTGCTCCATCAGAAGCCTCAAAGGATATCCTTATTGCAGGCAGCATTCAGACAACTCAAGCCCTGAAGGCAGCCTAGCTGGTAGGAAGAGTACAGCTGGCTTGGAACGCAGGAGAGTTGGTTCTGGGGGAAATGCTGGTGGAAAGCAAGGAACAGGAATCTCTGTGAGAGAGTCTGGGGAGAAGGTTCTACCTGTGGCACAGCCTGAGAGAAGACAGGGTGCTGGGAACAAGGTGAGCCCCTTGCAAATTTTAAAAGGTTTATTAAAAACGAAAGATCTCCTATATCCTTCCCCTGCAACTCAGCATAGTGAGGATTCCCAATGGGAACAGGTTTTGAAATTGTTGGAGCAGTTGAAACCTGCTGTTAGAGACGCTGAGGCCAGCCAGGTGCTAATTGAACCAAATGAGGAAAGAATGGAAGTAGAAGAATGCCTTTCAGAAAGTGTATGTTCTGATGTTAAAATGGATTGCTCTTACTGTGTGAGCCAGAAGAAGTAAAAGCTGTATGGTTTTTAAAAGTAGTGAAAAAGCCAGAAGCTTTGGAAAGTTTATGACCTGCTGGAAATTTGGTTAATTGAAGCACTAATGTTGAGCTAGTCAGACAGGCTCAAAGGAGGCTATGAATGCTGGAAGTTAAAAGCCAATATTTGCAACTTGAAAGTGAAGAATGCCAATGTCTTTAAAAGGAATGATACAAAGGTTTAGCAGCTTGTAACCAAGAAGCCAAGGTGCTGTGCAGAGCCCTGAGTGGTACAGATTTTGTGCCATACCAAGCCTGGGACCTGAGAATGTAATCTTGACTGAAGGCAAGGTTTATTGCTTCGTTTAAAACAAGCTGTTTGAAACAGCTAATGCCTGGACTGTGCTGTAAAGTTTGCTTTTCCTTTTGAATGGAGAAGTATCCCATTTTTTGTTCTGGTTATATCTGAACTGCTGACAAAGAAGTTCAATGGTTAAGTAGAAAATAAAATTCCTGTTACCTTTGAAACCCTCGGCTGTTTTGTTTCTTACCACACAACTACATTATTGAGAAGCCTCAGCATTGGAAATTCAGGTGATAAGGGACATAAAGAGGTACGCCCACTACATATAGGCAACCGCCTAACCCGTAGGGGGTGCTACAATAGACATCTGGCATGATCATAGAAGCATAATGGCAGAAACAGATAACATTTCCTATCTAGTCTGCCCCTCCATATCAACAACTACAACAGTCCCCTTTTTCCTCTAGAGATCTTCTGTGTTTGCCCCATGCTTTTTGGAATTCAGATACTGTCCTCATCTCTACCATCTCCACTGGGAGACTATTCCATGCATCTACATTCTTTCAGTAAAGAAATAGTTCCACATATTACTCCAGAGTCTATCCTCTTTCAACCTCATCTTATGTCCCTTTGAAGCAGAGCTTGCTCCTGTACATTTATACCATGGTGGTATTTAAACATCTCAATCATATCTCCTCTGTCCTTACATATTAAGATCTTTAAGTCTATACTTATATGCTTTATAACGAAGACCCCTAACCATTTTAGTAGCCACCCTCTGAACCGACTCTAAGCTGTTTCTATCTTTTGGAGGCGTGGTCTCCAGAATTGTATACAATACTCCAAATGAGGTCCAACCAAAGACTTATACAGAGGCACTATTACCTTCTTTCTTCTTCTGGCCATTCCACTCCCTATGCACCCAAGCAATTTTCTAGCTTTCAACATCTCCTTTTCTACCTGTTTAGGTAATTTAAGAATGTCAAACACAATCATGCCCAGGCCTGCTCTTCCTTTGTGGACAGATGTACTTTACTCTCTACAATGTACCACTCCCTTGGATTGTTGCAGCCTAGCATTCTATTTCGTCCTCTATCTTCTCTGTTCTTTCCTGTCCTACAATAGCGTTCTGTTCCCTTTTCCTTGTTTCTTGTAGCAATTTTATATTGTACACCGCTCAGATTCCTTGGCATTGGGTAGTATATCAAATGCCACAATAAAGATAAAAGATAAAGATAAAAGTGCATGATCCTGCATTTTTTAGCATTTAATCTCAGCTGTCAAATCCTAGACCATTTTTCAAGCTTAGCTAGATCCCTCTTCATGTTATCTACACCTTCCTGGGTGTCTACTCTATTGCAGATTTTGATATCATCTGCAAAGAAACATAGAAACATAGAAACATGATGACAGAAAAAGACCACATGGCCTATCTAGTCTGTCCTTCCATATCAACAACTACAACAGTCCACTTTTTACCTTTAGAGATCCTCTGCGTTGGTCCCATGCTTTTTTGAATTCAGTTACTGTCCTCATCTCTACCACCTCCACTGGGAGACTATTCCACAGATCCACTACTCTTTCCGTAAAGAAATATTTCTGCATATCACTCCTGAATCTATCTCCCTTCACCCTCATCCCATGTCCCCTCGTAGCAGAACTTGCTTTCAATTGAAAGAGGCCCTCTCCCTGAACATTTATGCCACGGAGGTATTTAAACATCTCAATCATATCACCTCTATCCCGCCTTTCCTCTAAGGTGTACATATTAAAATCCTTAAGTCTGTCCTCATATGCTTTATAATGAAGCTCACTAATCATTTTAGTAGCCACCCTCTGCACCGACTCCATCCTGTTCACATCCTTTTGAAGGTGCGGTCTCCAGAATTGCACACTATACTCCAAATGAGGTCGCACCAAAGACTTATACAGAGGCATTATCACCTCCTTTTTTCTGCTAGCCATTCCTCTTCGTATGCACCCAAGCATCCTTCTAGCTTTTGCCGTCGCCTTTTCTACCTGTTTAGCTACTTTAAGATCATCAGACACAACCATGCCTAGGTCCCGCTCTTCTTTAGTGGACAAAAGTACTTCACCTCCTATACTGTATTGCTCCCTTGGATTGCTGCAGCCCAAATGCATGTCCTTACATTTACAAAGAGGCAAACCTTACCCGACAGCCCTTCCACAATATCACTAACAAAGATGTTAAAAAGAATTAGACCAAGGACAGAGCCCTGTGACACTCCACTGGTAACATCCTTCTCCTCAAAGTGGGCTCCATTTATCTGTACCCTTTGTCACCTCTCACTGAACCAATTTCTAACCCAAGTAACTTTAGGGTCTATCCCTAGGGTTTTCAGTTTGTTTATAAGTCGCCTGTGTGGAGCGGTGTCAAAGGTTTTACTGAAATCTAAATACACCACATCTAGGACCACTGTTCCCTCTAAGCTGTGCACGTGTGCGCACGCACACACCTCGCCGAGCGAGCGCACATACTTTACAACAGAGCGCACAAAAATTACGGCTCTGATTCTGATAGAAAACAACACAGACATCTTAAAATTTAAAAGTTATGATTGTAATTACTAGAAATTTCCCGCTTCATTTAGTAATCGTCTATTTTCATTTAATTTGATTAAAATCAATGTGGTGTACATACTGTATTCTGACATGTAGTCAGATTTTAAAGTAGATAACTCCGAGTGTTATGTGGCGCACAAAAATTTAACCTTCCTTCAAAAGCTGCACACAGCTGATATTTTATGCGCACACAGCCTACAGAAAATTAGAGGGAACATTGTCTAGGACTGTCCCTCGGTCCAACTTCTTGATCACTCAGTCAAAGAAATCAATCAGATTTGTCTGACAAGACCTGCCTCTTGTGAATCCATACTGCATCAGATCTGGTAAACTGTTGACTCCCGAAACTTCAATATCTTCCCTTTCAGCATCATTTCCAATAATTTACCTACCACCGAAGTTAAACTAACCAGCCTGTGGTTCTCAACCACATCCTTACTTCCGTTTTTGTTTAAAGGGGCCACAAGTGCCTTTCTCCAGTATTCTGGCACCACTCTTGATTCCAAAGAGGCATTGAAAAGGTCAGTCAGCAGAGCTGCTAAAACGTCCCCAAGTTCCTTCAGTATTCTCGGATGTATCCCATCTGGTCCCATTGCTTTGTCAACTTTTAGTTTAGCTAGTTTCTCACAAACACAGTCTTCTGAAAATCGTTTGTGATGCCCCTCACTTTTGTTCCTGTTTGTGGGTGTTATCTGAAGTCCTGCTTCTGGTTCTTCATCTCTGAACAGAGATCAGAATCATTCGTCAAGCAATTCTGCTTTATCCTCATCAGCTTCTACATATTCCTCCCCTTCACCCTTGAGTCAGACAATACCACTTTTACCCTTCCTCCTCTCACTAACATATCTGAAAAATATCTTATCCCCCAATTTTATTGCATTGTTATTTCTTCTTCTATTTGTATCTTTGCTTTCTTGACTACTGTGCCAGCCTCTCTAAGTTTTTCAAAATATAGATCTTTCTCTCTCTATGATATCTTGTTTCAGACCAAACAGGTCTTGCTTTAAGGGAACAAGAAGAACAGCGAGTAGCATCCAAATAAGGTTTAAACAGCATCCGTCTTCAGTTTCAAAAATGCCTACATAAAACTGGAAGTAACTACACTTAAAATTCTCTAAACCAATCAATTCAAACCTTTGATCAATGGCAGACATCCTACATTAAAGCGGCCCATTCAATTTCCTAAATAGGACCATTCTCAAGCTCCACCTCTCCAATGATAAGGTACTGAATCAATAACACACCATCTGAAGATGTTATCATGAGCACAAGTTAAGACATGTGATACAAATGTTGCTGTCATAGTCTTGGTATTTAAACGTCTCAATTGTTCAGTCAGATGTATTTTCATGGATCTTCTAGTTCTTCCCATATATACTTTTGGACATCCACAAACAATCTTATGAATAACATATGTGGATAAACAATATGTCTGATGCAAAGCATGATATATTTTTCGGGTATTAGAATCCTCCAAAGTTGTTCCCAATATCGTAGTGGCACATCACTGAAAGTGAAAAAACACACGGAGAACAAATACCCTCACAACAAGCCAAGGAACACAAATCAGCGAGGAGTATATGGTGGTCACAGGTGCTTTATTGTATGAAGAACCCTTACGCATTTCATAAAATCAGGTCCAAACTATACTAGATGGTTCACTATTTTCTGTATGGTTTGGACCTGATTTTATGAATTATTGGTCCTTCTAAACTGAGTTTACACAGTGTTCCATTGATGTGTACCCCCTGAAGAAGGCAACAACCAAAATGCATAGGAATTCTTCATACAATGAAGCACTTGTGACCTCCATACACCACTCGCTGGTTTGTACACCACTGACAGTAGCCACACACTATATGTTCAACTTCAGAGGTCTCATGTAACAGAAGCTGTAATTATTCAGCTACATTCTGATCCCACTGAAAAGTAATATGGAGTAGTGTCGATAATTCTTCATGAATAGAGAGCACTTTCCAATGAGTATGGATCAAGCCCACCAAGTTCCTAATCACATACATATATGGTAATGCACAAGTTAACTGAGAACCTTCTTCTGATTATTTATTAAGCAAGACCGGTTTGGTTTGAAACATGATCAGGCTGGGATTTATATCTTGAGAGCGGATAAGTAGTATAACTTTTTAAGTCCTTGGAGGATTAATTCAAATTATTTATATTATAAATTTTATGGAAAATAAAAAATAAAAAAATTAATAGAGCACGGGGTGTAAAGACCAGATGGTGGTGCTTGGGCTTGGGTATTAAGGGCCCGATATTCATCTGTAGCTACTTAGTCCTGCCCGCCGATCCCTTAATCCTGGATATTCACTTCTGCAGTGACGGCTGGCTGCACTGCCCGGTAGCTGCTGAGGCTAACCATGCAGCATCAATATTGGATGCTGCACGGTTTGCACTTGGCATCTATAAGATAGGCAAGGTTTTTCCTCGCCCATCTTATAGGCGCCAAGCACTAACCATGCAACTTCCAATATCAGTGCTGCATGGTTAGTGCCAATCCCTACCTCCGCTCTGCCCCGGCATGCCACAATGCTAGCCGACTAGAATCAGAGCGCATAGGGAACTTTGTTGGGGATATTCAACAGCATTACCCATGTAAGTGCCATCGAATATCCGGTTAGCAGGCATTTATTATTTATTTATTATTTATTTATTTATTTAATTCTCTTATATACCGCGCTATTCTGCATCAGTGCGGTTTACATTGAACAAACTGAAATTACATTGAACAGGGCATTATAACTTGGAAATAACTATTTTACAGGGAACATGGGCTATGGAGGGTTAAGTGGCTTGCCCAAGACCACAAGGAGCACCTGTGGGACTAGAAACCCCAGTCCTTCCGGCCCAAGGTTGCTGTCCTCTAGTGGGATTTGAACCCCCGACCTTCCGGCCTGAAGTACCTTGCCCCAACCACTAGGCCACTCCTCCATTCCATTTACACTGTTAACTGGCTGTTAACCATGTAAATGCCCTTTGAATATCGGGTCCTAAGTGTCTATCACACTGTGGTAGTCGATATCGCTGATGGTCTTAATTGAATTTAGTTTCTTGTGTTAGTGGGAGAAATAAGTGACATTAAGATATTGGGGAATCTCTTCTTTTTTGAATTAATATTACTGTGAGATTCTTTTTCTGAGATCAATTATTATATATTATTATGGAAATATTACTAGGCATTTTCTAGATATTCAAATGTTTCATGGACTGCATAACTCTCCAAAACTGACAAGTCACCTAATTCTAGGAAAAATTAGTTTTGGAAAGTCCTGATTTTGAACTGTGTGGTATTTGTAGCTCCTGTTTCTATGCATTAAAAACATCTTTGTAGATTCCATAATGTATCAGGAAATCTAATATTGGCTTAAAATCTCTCTTCCAGAACTGGATAATCAGTAGTTTTCATCCTCAGGCCTCAACCTGGGTTATTTATTTATTTATCTAGACACATAGAAACATGACCGCAAAAAACAACCACATGGCCTATCTAGTCTGCTTTTATATAGTGTCTTATCAGAATGTCAATGTGGTTTATAGCTGAACAGGTTAGCTGAACACTGAAATTACATAGGATCATATGCAGATAAGGAATATGAGTACTGAAAAACAAATTGAGGAACTGTGTGTTTTCAGCTTCTTAGGGAACTCGGAGAGATTTTGAATAGACTGTAAGCTCTCAGGGAGCACATTCAATATGCTTGGTGCATATAGTGAGAAGGCGCGATACAAGGCAGTCTGCTTGCTCTTTAACTTTGCTGTAGGGATGGGGAAGGTGTTTCATGCATTGGTTCTTCCCAATCTGTTGCATGGTGGTTTATGTAATAGAGATTGAGGGTAGACCAAGGAAAGATTGTGGGATATCTTGAAAATGGTAAGCAAGGCCTTGTATTTTGTGCGGCTTGTTATGGGAAACCAGTGCAATTGCCTGAGTACTGGGATTACATGTTCAGCTCTGGGTGCGATGTAAAGGATCCAGGCGGCAGTGTTGTGGGCCAGCTGTAATGGGTGAAGCACATAGTTTGGAAGTCCTTGTAGGATGGTATTACAATAATCTAAGTGTGGGAATACTGAGACTTGAAGGCCTGTGTGGAAATCATAAATGCTCAGTAAAGATGTATAGGTGCTTAATAGTGTTGCTAATATGTGACTGTATGATCAAGTGCATCAAGGGTTATTCCCAAGTATCGCACTTCCAATTTCACTTCTAGTTGTGCTCCTGAAAGTTTTATAGATGCTGGAGATTTGAAGTTTGTCTCTTGTGATGTGGAGCTGTGCCTGTGCCCTTGATTATTGGTTGGATAGAGGATGCTTGAGCTTGGTGGGCGTATAGCCTTGGGTGAGAGAGAGCTGTGTGTTTTTGAGTAATGTGGGGGAGAGTTCAGAATGAGCTATTTTGATCCAGCTTGTGGGGCATGGATCTAGAGGAGAGGTAGTGGTGTTAATATTTGTGATAATGTTCTCTAGGTGCTCCAGAGAGATTGGGTTTTATTTATTTTATTTAACAAACTTTTATATACCGCGACCTTCCGATGATCAGGTGCGGTTTACATATAACAGTTAAGGAGACAGAAAGGCTTTTCTGTTTTTACATAAAACAATAATAACATGAACTATGTACAATTAACATTTGAACTTTTAACTATTAAACTTTTGACATTTCTGGAACTAGGTACAATTAACTATGTACAGTTAGAAAAGGAGAGATCAACAGTGTTAGCATCGTGGCCCGTGTCTAGGTCAAAGTATCTTTAGGTCTTATGGTATTGGGCTGCGTGTATGAAAAGATTACACCTTTTCATATAGAGATTGAGAATTGGCCATAGGGCCGTAGTAGGAGGTGAAGAGGTGAGTTTTTAAGTTTTTGCATAAATCTTTAATGTCAGTTAAAGCTCTGATTTCTTCAGGTAGGGAGTTCCAGAGCATAGGGGCTGCATGGGAGAATGCTTTTTTATTTGTTGTTTTTTGGATTTTATGAATTCTTTTGGAATTCTTAATTTATTGGTGTTGCCTCTTCTATGTGCAGAGTGGGGTGTATCTTTAGAGATTAGTTTATTTAGGGTTGAAGGTGTGCCAGGTAAAGGGTACAGGGTCGTTGTTTGGAGGCCATAAGATTGTAGTTAGTGTGTTGCAGGGCTTTATTTCTACACAAAAATGAAGTAGAAATGTGAAACCAAGTGGAAGGGGGGGAGGGCAGGGACAGACCAAGAGTAGGAGTTACAGAAGAAGAGGGGCTGGATTTGGGTGCAGAGTAACTGTTCTCTGCACAGCTCCAGGCTCACCCTTCCTCGCCTATTCCCTACAGATTGCCTGGAGCATAACATCCCTGATGCTCTGGCTCTAGGGTCTGAAATGAAGTGACAGAACTGTATCCTAGGCTGTTCCTCAAGAAATTAATCTCTGATCATAAGGCGTTTGCTTGACCTGGAACTTCTGGAACATTATCGGGAGTCTGGATTTAATTTCTTTCCTGCAAAGGCTTATGTTTAGGTTTACCCTTAAGCTCAGGGAGTGGGTAGAGGAAGAGGTCCTATTGATGTAGTTCATATCTAAAAGCCCAATATGTAAATTAAAAATTAAACCCATTTTTTAAAACGAAAGTATTATTTTGTTTTTTTGTCTACTCAATATGCTGCATAACAGTATTCACCAAACCTCTACCAAGCACAGCTAAGCTGCATTTTAACTTAGAAATTGTCATTGTATGAATGTTTCCCTATTAAGTATTCTCTTGTGTTAATCTCAGGCTTGAACAGAATAAGGTAACACTTAGGAATAAATATGCAGCTCAAAAGACCAGCACTAGAGGCCAGGATAGCAAATATCTCCACAGCCACCATGTATTTGCCTTTGGTGCTCAGGTAGGCTGGAATGAAGGACACCCAAACACTGCAGAACACCAGCATGCTGAAAGTGATCAATCGCGCCTCATTGAAATTGTCTGGTAGGTTCCGTGCTAGGAAAGCCACAACAAAACTCAACAATGCAAGGGAACCCATGTATCCAACCACAGTATAGAAGGCAATAACAGATCCTTCATTGCACTTTATTATCATTTTCCCTCGTTCAGACCTAGTGTCAGAGTCTGGGAATGGAGGATATAGGAGCAGCCACAGAAGGCATATCAGCACTTCACCCAGTGAGCAGAGAAGAACCAGATAGCTGCCGACTCTGGCAGACAACCACTTTTTAAATTTGCTACCAGGTTTAGTGGCATTGAAAGCAATTGCAACTGTGATGGTTTTAGCCAGTATAGAGGAAATAGCCACAGTAAAAGCAATCCCAAACGTAGGCTGCTGGAGAAGACAGGTCACCTTTAGAGGGTGGCCAATGAATAATAACGTACAGAGGAAGGAGAATATGAGGGAGGTAAGCAAAATATAGCTGAGATCCCGATTATTTGCTTTCACTAAGGGGGTGTCTTGATGTTTCAAAAACACTGCAATCACTGCAGCTGTTATTATGCAAAAGAAAACAGCCGCAGAAGTTAAAGCCAGACCCAGAGGTTCCTGATAGGAAAGGAAGTCTATGTCTCTTGGGATGCATCGATCTCTCTTCTCATTGGACCAGTGATCTTCTGGACAGGGTTCGCAATTTTCCATATCTGTCAGAAAAGCAGAATTTCAAAATATTAACAGAATGTTTTTCATTGACTTGCTTCATATTGATGTACATATGAGCTTTCGTTAAACAACATTAGCATTAATCAATATAGTATAAGCAGCCCCTCATACACACTTTCTGTGGTGTTCTTTCCAAAACCAAGAAGAAAAAGGAACAGAGCCTGTGAAGTGAAGTCGAAAATCATTTGCTACTATCCAATAAACATCAAATAGAAGCATAAAACAACTGAAGTCCTCCACTCATGGGACATAGATTTCTAATATCCTGTTCTATTTGTTGACACAGACTTTACACTTACCACGTTTCAGTAAACATGCCCCTTGGATTATATGCTGTAACATAGTTGAAGTAAATATAGAAACAGAAACATAGAAAAATAATGGCAGATAAAGACCACGCAGCCTATTCGGTCTACCCTTCTATACCAACTACTACAGTCCCTTTTTTTCCTGTAGAGATTTTATGCGTTCGTCACATGCTTTCTTGAATTCAGATAGAGTCCTTGCTTCTACTACCTCTACTGGGAGACTATTCCACGCATCTACCACCCTGTCCCACAAAGAAATATTTCTTCAAATTATTCCTGAGTCTATCTATTTTCAACTTCATCCTATGTCTCTATGTGCTTAGCTGAGAAACCAATGGGGTTATGATTGAACACCTCTAAGTCCAAATTCCTCCTAAACAGAAAGATATGCTTGGGGGCTCAAGTCCCATTGATCAAGGCTCAGCCCATAGATGGTGTTAATCTGGTAGAGGCCCCCACTGCACAGGACCCAGATCTTCTTGGGATGGAGTTGTTCGGGAATGCAGCCTAAAATGAGTGGTAAATTCTATCTACAGCTAAAACAATTTAACATGAACATTTGATTTTCTATAAACAAGTTAGCTATTTTATTATTGACAGTAATAAAATAGTTTTAAATATTAACTTGGCTTTCTGTGAATTCGAAGCAAGTTGAACCAAATATTTTTTCTGATTTCTAGTACATTTGGTCTTTGTAAATTAATAGTACACGCCAAGGAAAGTCCATCAATCACTTGTTTGCCTCACAGGATTCAGCCAAATTAAATAATATCACACCATAGGAGATTACTATGCTATGCAAAGTTAATTTGCATTAATTCACTGTAAACATGCACTATTTAAGAGCAGATCCAAGTTACTAATAGCACACATTAACAGTGTATTAAAGCACATTAATATTATTGCATCTTAACATCTTAGTAACTAGTCCCCTATATGCTTATGCAAAGAGCCCTCATATTTAGCACTAAATTCCAGCTGATTTTATCTTCACTGTTAATGTTTCTTTTCTATAATTATTTGTTCTCTGAGATTTCTGTCGGTAGTCGCACATAAAAACTCTCAATCTGTGACTTTTTTAAAAATATATTTTCTATGTAAAATAATATGAACAGATAAAAGAGCAATCATGTTTGGGTTCCCTTGAAGAGGAAATAATGAAGACTCCATCCAACTTGGGATAAGAAACAGTGGCGTTCCTAGTCCCCCCCATCACCTGGGGCAGGCGCTCCCATGTGACTCTGTGCTATGCACTATGATGCACCCCCTCTACCCCAACCAGATCCACAGAGGAGCACTGCAAACTTACAATTATGATGGTTTGCCGCAATGCCTTGCACTCATGGGGCCAGTCGCTCTCCTCTCCCAGCTGAAGTCTCCTGAGCTGTGAGACTTCAGCCGGGAGAGAAGAGCAACTGACCCCTCCAGGGTGAGGCACTGTGGCAAGCCAATGTAATCATAAGTTTGCCGCGCTGCTTCCATGTGCCGGTGGGGGGCACCTCACTCCTGGCTGGCACCTGGGGCGGGCCACACCCATTGCCTTGTCCTTTGAACACCACTAATAAGCATATTTTGTGCTCTGTTTACTTATTGGGGGTAATTTTATAAGGGCTTCCTATTTCATGGCCGACTTTGCTGCACCATACGCTTTTGCACTTACCGCACATTAGAAGTAAAAGCCAACACATGACAAGTGCAAAAGCTGTGAGCTAACTGTTGGGGGTGGTGCCCAGCATGTTCCCCTGCAGCAACCACACTGAAATTACCTCACCACGCTATAAATTCATTCACAATTAACATGGATGAACTTAACACCACCCATTGAGATGCCACTAACTGCAACATTAACAATTAGCATGTGGCAATTACCTAGCCTGCACTAACCACAAGGTATAGTAAAGGTCCATGTTCCACCTTTCCCAAGCCCTCCTGTTGCATGCTATGCAGTTAGCAGAAAACTTTTACAATTCTGACTCTTTATAATGCATGGTGGTAGTTACTGAGATCCTACGCTAACCTCTTAGCATCCTTAAAACCTGCCATAAAATGCTTCTGCACTTTAGCAAGCATGCTCTTAAATGTCCATATGCAAAACTGTATGTTGTAAAATCCGATCTTTGTGATGAGAATTAATCAGCATAGGAGATGGGCCCGATATTTAACAAGGCAGCAATGCAGGCCCTACCTGACTAGAGATACCCTCTCAGTAAAAGAGCCTGAATCATCAGTCAGGTGGCGCCTACATAGGCAAGTTTCAAAAATGAGAGCCGAAGCAAGCATAGTGGCAGGCATGTAATGTGCCATAAGCGGGCAAGCATAAGGGGGTGATTTTGGAATACCCACGTAATAACAGAACACCTCAAATACCCGGGCAGATGAGTGCATACAGTACAAACTGGTAAACCTGTGTAGCAAGCTGCTGGAGTAGCCATGTAGCAGTAGGCACTGACAAGCAGGGCCCTGTTCAGGACCCCCCCTCTGGCTGAGCTGATAGACAGCAGCAGCAGTATGGCATCTAAGAGGGCAGCCAATATCACTCTTGAGGAGGCAGAGGCCTAGCATGAGCAGTACTGCAGTAAGAGGGGGCGCACTATAGAACTGGGGGCAGGAGGCCCAATCTTAGGCTGTCCACGGACATCTGGAGGGGTATCCAGCTGCACCTGTGCAGGTGAATAGCCACAAAGGGTGGAGGGTGGGGCTGAGTAGCAGGCCATGGCGAACACACTGACAGAGGCACAGATGTTCCTTCACATGTAGACTGTGATGTCGGGACAGATCACAAGAGGAGGCATCAATATGAATTGGACAGGAGACAGCCAGGGCCAGTACCACACAGAGTATAACACTGCCAGCTCTTGTTGGCCCAAGCAGTAGCCCTGCCCAGCACAGCATGTGGATAAGCTGAAGCTTACCCTGGTGAGGGATGACACCAACTGCAACCTGCAAAGAAAAGCCCACACCACAGGGAGATAGCAGTGAAGGTATGGCCCTGTGCAGGGGGAGCTGTGAGATGGTTATACAACTACAGTGTGTGCATTCACCAGACACCACACATTGTGGATGCACAGCAGCCACAACATATCACAGGCAGAACAGATGAAAAGGTGGTGACATGGTGATGTCACTGGCCAGAACAGATGCACATAGGTTGCCATACTCAATACAAGGCTCCCTGTATTGCAAAGAGTTGAACGAAGCATGCAAATGTGTGGTATATGTAGTGCTAGATGAGCAGTATGCCACCATATACACACAGGCCAGTCCAAGCATTGTCACCAACCACATATCATGCCACTCAGGTCAGATAGTGGTGCCACAGGTGGGAGTACAGAAAGGGGATGGGGGAGGATGACATTGGCAGGACATGGGAGCCAAAGTCCTGAAAGAGGAGGGTATAGAGCTGAACTGGGGAAGGAGGAGGGTGCATAGAACATGTGGGCTTGGTGGGGGTCTCGGTGGAGGTGTAACCTGGGGAAGATGCTGGAGGTATCTTAGTGGATATGCCACACAGAGGAAACACAGGCACATAGACCTGCATGCTGGATGGTCAACCCACCATGTGCAAGCAAGATCTGTGAATGCACTTTAGGCGACTCATATGGCCCCCAAACTCTTTTTCACATTGTCTATGGTGTCTGAAGCACCCTGGAGGCTCTAAAGTGCTGCTTCCGCACTATGTGGCACCAGCTTCCCAGCCTCATGCAGAGCCTCTGATGGCAGTTGACAGCATTCACAAGTCAGTGAGACACACAGCAGACCCCAGTAGCCACAAGGGACACTAGTCATAGTAAATTGTGAAGCACAGGAAGACCAGCTGGTTGTGGACTGTCCACAATGTAGAACAGAGAGTCAACAGCAGTTGGATCGAATATCTATCTTGTGGTGATAATCCAACACATCTCATCTTCTACTTCTCTCAGGGGATTATGCATCAGACCAAGTACAAATATAAATAAGGTTGAAGCTGACATGCATTGCAGTGTTGCTACAAGAAAGGTGTTGGCCCTACTGCTAGAGCCTCTCTGCTGTGATGTGCACGTGAATCTCTGCATGAGTCTCTGCCTCTCATGTTGTACACAGTGTAGGATAAGACAGCACAAGGTGGGGACAGTCACACTGCAGCACACCAATATATGTGGTATACCTTCTGACCCTGACTGCACCCAGATGGAAACACCCCGGACAGCACCACATCATGGACCTGCTGTACAGAGGTGCACCCAATAAGCAGAGAGCCCAGATGCTGGAGAGGGGGTCCACCAACCATAGCAGGGCACACGTGGGTGACATGAGTGCAGGCTGAAGGTGGGCAGAAAGGATGTTCCACAGGGAACATTAGAGAGTGGCATGCCCTGTTGGTCATATGTGGGCAGGGAGGGATCCATGAGTGATGACCAATCAGGGTGTTCTGGGAGGCAGGAGAGGTTGGAGGGGGAGGGTCATGTGGGCCTGGGGTCTGAGGGGGAGGCAGGGGGGATGCAGGTACCACCCCACCAAGCAATCCACAGCTGGGGTGGCAGACATACAGCCACCCATAGTGCAGGTGAAAGTGGAGCTATTGGAGGAACAGCAGGTGTCTGCAGTGCACCACATACCCCAGCCAAGCATGCCCATTACACAGGGCCATACCCCAAACACATAGGCTGGCACATCTGGGTTGCGGGGCACCATAGCTCCTGAGGACACACGCCACAAAAATGAACACCCTATGCCACAATAGGACCCAGGATCTAGGCGTGTACCTCCCACTCCAAGAGGTGGAACACAACTGCCCCAACCGGCAACTGGAAACGTTTCCATGGTCACCCTTGCTGCATTGGTGCGCCTCCTCAGGGAGGAGGTCCATGCTGCGGCACAGGCCATCTGCAGGTGCATTGACACACTGACAGCTGTGTTTCTGTGCCACAGCCGAGAACACCTAGCACAATAGGCCACCCCCATGGTACAACATGGGCAGCTTTGGGCCAGTGGCCTGCTCTACCTTGGCTAATGGTGTGCACAGGCGCAGCAAGGGTTGGCGTGGGAGAGTATAGATCCGGGAACTGTGTACCACCCACACATGTGATAGCATGTTAGCCACTGTTATATAATCTGCTGCCATAGCAGCCAATGCTGTGTAGTTTGCTACCATTGTAGCTAAGATGTTATATAGTCGCTACCATAGCAGCCAATGCTGTATAGTTTGCTACCGTTGTAGCCAATGTTGAATTTGTATGTGCCTGTATTCCTGAATAAAAGATTTGTTATGCCAGCACACTGTGTTGTCATTGTAACCAGGGACGAGACTGTGTGTATGCCATGTGGTAGTGGTGGCAGAGAGTGGGCCATTGACATTTCAGGGGTCCACCAACAATAACAACACAGTGCATGGGTAACACGGCGACCTGCCGGTGTGCACATGTACTGCACCATGTATTCCACTACACTGGACAGCACTGGCTACAATGACAACTACCCATGAAGTATGCAGTGCAGTACATAGCCGCCACAGCATGCTGCCACAGTTCCCATGCATACTGTGACAAGGCAGAGGTTGTAGAACCTAAAAATAGGGGTTTAAAACACTTTTTGTCCCCAGAAGCTGTCAGTAAAACAGGTCAGGAAAGGGTTAAGGATTCAGCCCTGAAAGCTGTTCTGCACAGGAAAGCAGAAAGAGAGCCACACCCCAGCTTCAGGCAAACCCAGGGAGCTGACGTGGGAGAAAAGGGGGCGGAGTCACACCTGATAGGGCAGCCCTGTTCACATAACCAGGAAGCAACTGTTAGTCAGATAGAACAGGAACTGGAAGGAGAACTCGAACAAGGAAGAGAGAGGGAACACTACGTGGAGTTCCATGAGCAGAAAGGAGAAAGAGAGCAGTTCCAGGAAGGTCCAGGAGAGTCAGATCCAGGGAGAGATCTGGGGACCAGGAGAAGCAAAGCCAAGAGCCACCGATACCCGGTTGGCACAAGGTGCTTGGGGAGTTGCTGGCCAGACTGCAGAGAGACAGCCAGGTCTCAGGAGTGCCGTCTGAAAAAGCTTCCAGGAAGGAACTACCGTGAGCTGCACAGCAAACAAAAACAGGTCAGAGACTATTTTAAACCTCAGGGGAAAAGGTCAGATACCTTGCCTGGAAGGGATAGGAGTAGTTCTCTGGAATCTTCTCTCAAAGCCAGAATTATAAAGGAGAGATTGGGAAGAGAGAAAGTCCCATTCAAAAGACTGCAAAAGTTTTCATACTACAGAGAACGTGACAGGAGCTCTAGCTCTGAGTATAGCCCAGGTGCCTTTCAGCATGTTACTAATTGCAGGCAGCACAGACACGGGCAAGAGTTAGACTCTGAAGAGCACGCTGTGTTAAAAGAACTAGTGAAGCAGTATCAAGGGAAATGTTTGCCTCTCAACCAGAAAGCATATACTAGGCAGACCAGAAGGAAGGTGAGCCCTTTTTATGATATTTTAAAAGGTGCTGGTGATTTGGAATCCTTACATGTGCCTAGGTATTTTAGAGATAACAAACGGAAGCAGCTTAAAGCACTAATTAAGCAGTGGCAGTCTGTAGACTCCCTTAACCCAGGTCTTAAGGACATAGCAGACCCAGAGCTGGAGGACATGCAAACTGATGCACCATTAAGTGATAGCAGTGGATCAGCTATGGACTGTGGGGTTTGTTATAAGGAGTGAAAGCCATATAAGTGTATCCTGTAAAAGGAGTGAAAGCTGTACAAAGATATCCTATAGAAGTGCGGAGAAAGCCTATTTGCTATAACCTGAGTTTCCACGGAGAAAGGCAGCGTTCTGCCTGTGAGAAACTCAAGCCTAATTAATTCAGCTGTGAAGAGAAGTACAAGGCTGTGAAAGTTTTCCTGTGTTTAAAGCATGTATATGAAAGCAATGCCAATGGAGAGAAACAGCTGTTGTATTTGAAGCTGAAGGAAGTTTGAAAGCTGAATGTTTTGCTTTGAGTTTGTACCTGAGAAGCATCAGGGGATTCTTGGACTTTTATTTGACACAATTGCGTAGCACCATCTTTTGTCTGTGTTTGGGGAAGTAGTTCACCAAACTCCTGTGCGGCAATAAAGTTATTGTTAAACCCACGGAAGCCTTTGCTGTGTTTACTTGGACCACAACTACAACGGACACCAGGCTGCAGCACTTAGAAGGTTTATAAATATGTATTCCCCTACGCATCACATGCCAACCCCTCCTAGGCAACCGCCTATATATACCAGAGGGTGCTGAAGTGTGACATAGAGGGAAACTGGCGTAGTTTTTCGGATTTTTAAACTACGGCCTCACACAGAAGAAGAGTCGCTTACCAACGTTGCCAATAAAGTCCTGAAGAAGGAACATTCTTGAAAGCTTTTGAAAAAAAAAAAAAAAAGAAGAAATTTGTCAACACAAAGAAAGTACCCAGGAAGAGCTTACCAGGTCTGCAAGACTATATATCGGAGTGGAGTATCGGCGGAGGCGGAACGGAGTACCTGTACCAGGGATACCGCAGTGCTGATGAGCGAGACACTCCACTTGTGGCTGGTAACCAGTAGCTAAGCGGGTTAACTGGGATACTGCTGCAAGGGGGTGGTAAGATTGCAGGGTTGGACTGGAAGCTGAGGGGGTGCAATTGTGTGTGTATCGCACTTGGTGTTGCTTTTTTGTTTCCTTGCAGTAATACATCAGGATGGAGCCAGCACAGCTAATGAGCTGGGTCGCAGAAAGGTTTCAGCAGCAGCAGACGATGTCAGCGCAAGCCCAGGAGAGGACGGCAGAGATGCTTCGGGCGCAACAAAAGCCGCTGTTGGATCTGCTGGGATCATACATGGGAGAACAAAAGCAAACAGTGCAAGTGTTAAAAACTGTGTCCAGTTCACTAGGAGCTGTAGCAGGACTGGGAACTGTGGGCCAGGGTATATTTTCACTAGGCCAAATGTCTAAGGATGAAAATGTTGACGATTACCTAGAGGTTTTCGAACGCATCGTGCTCATGAGCGGTTGGCCGAAAGAACAGTGGGTCATCAGGCTAGCTGCATCATTAACAGGCGAGGCTCTCACAGCCTACCGGGCTATGCCTAATGACCAGGCCAACAACTATGACGCAGTGGTCAAAATCATTAAGGAAAGATTAGGCCTAACTCCAGTGGTATATCGCCGCCGTTTGCGAGGGTGCAAGTTAACCCCATCACCATCACCACTGTACCATGGTAAGCGGGCATATATGGATCCAAGCCCTTGCCACCTGTGACTTACCCTGGCAGGGCAGTCCCCGCATATCAAAATCCCTCATCAGCATGTTGTACGGCTAGGATGGCATATGGTGGCATACCCAGAAGTGGATTTTTGAAAGTGCAGCAGTTAAAATGCAGCACAGATAGCAGATTTGGGTTTAGATGGGGGATGGTCTGCCTGGGCAGACCATCCCCCATCTGGAGGATGTAGTAAAGGCTGTTAGTGTAGCTGGGTTTAAAAAAGGTTTGAACAAGTTCCTGGAGGGAAGGTCCATAAACCATTATTAAGAAGGGACCCAGGATATCAATGCTTGACCTAGTACAAGCATTGCGGAACCTGTGTCTTTTGGGGAAACTGCTAGGTACGTATGGCCTAGATTGGCCACTGTTGGAAACAGGATACTGGGCTTGATGGACTTTGGTCTGACCCAGTATGGCATATCTTATGTTCTTATGTTATTATGGGCATCATAACCGTGCATGTTGAAAAGGGATAATCGGGTAAGCTACCACCGCCATAGCATCTGAGCAGCACAATGGCTAACCAAGCACCTAAGGGCACAAGGTGCACCAGGAAGGCCAACTTCACACCCTCATAGACCTCCATGGCTCTGGGACTCATAATTCAGCAGCAGGCCACCCTCTTTGCAGCAGAGGATGTCAGCACACAGGAGCTGACCTGGAGGGACATAGCCAGGAGGATGAAGTCTATCCACAACCACAACAGGGATGTGGAGGATATCAAGAAAAAGTGGCAGGTGGTACAGCAGGCTGCAAAGGAGAAGAGGGCCAGCAACAGCAAGCTGCCATGAGAGTGCCAGTGCAGACTCTGCCCCCTTGAGGAACAGGTCCTCCAGTTCATGGACAAGATCTTCATCACTGAGGTCAGCAGCTTTGATAGTTCTGCTCCTGCGTCACAGAAGAGTGAGTGGTGCTTCCCCACTCCCTGTCCGTCACTTTGACAGTGTTGTGTGTGGCCTGACCCTGTCTATGCTGAGTCACAGAAGTGCCATCACCACCATGACCCTCATGGTAGCATGGCACAGGCAAGCTTGGCCACGGGTCTCATGCCACCCCCCTCTCGCATTCACACCCATGTCAGGACTCAGTGTCACATGTGTGCAGTACATTGTGTGTTGGTGGATGCCAGCCCTGTCCACTGTGTATCTGCTGTGCCAATGCTAGGCTGTCTATGGCAGTCATGTTGGTGGTACAGTGGCAGAGGTTCTGTGCATCCAGCATGGCCACGGCAGCAATATGGGGCTTATTCCTACATACCTGATTATTTGGGGACAGAGGAACAGCACAGCTGGGGTGGTAGACAGTGGCGGGATGCAGTCACCCAGACAGCGTGGCTGGTACTGGGGTCAGGGCAATCCAAAATTCCCCAGTCATGTAAGTCAGTTAGGTCAATGGGGATGGCATCAATGGTTGTAGTGTCTGTTAGCAAACTGTGACAGCCACAGCCTTTTGGTAGCACCTCCTGGGCATCAGGGCTGTCTGTGGTCCAGTCCGCTATGGCGATGGTGTTTTTGAAGACTTTCACAGGGAGAGAATGGTGAGAATGTTAGTGTGTGCCACACACACTGTTGTGAATATAGCAGTATGTGTGTGCTACAGCTGGTGCTAAAAGCAGGTGCACCCACTGTGTGTGGGTACCCTGGTCCCGTAACCTATATCCCCTGGGGTTTCAAGTGGTAAAGTGATATGTCCCCATACACTGCCTGTGCTTGGGGGCACCCTGCTTGGTGCCCAAATGACATCCTGTGTTTGACCTGGAAGTGGCTATGAAGGCTGGCAGGGTTCACGACCTTTGCAACCTATGTACTGTGCATGTGTTTATGTGTATGTGTGCCTTCACCATGGTTCCATCTCTGCAGAGACTGACTGTGTCTGATCATTCATGTGGTTGGGAGGTTCCCCTAGCCATTTTGCTGTGGGGCTGGGGCCCCAACCACTGCCATTCTGCTCTCCAGGTCACTAACCTATGTAACCTTTGCACTCCCACAGACCTGCCCAAGGCTGCACCCTCCCAGCTAGTGACAGACGAGGTGAGGGGGGCATCACCCTTCACCACTGATGACCTCACTGGGCAGCCAGCATGCAGCACAGCCTCAGAGGCCAATGTGGCTGAGGGTGAGGATGAGCTGGGAGCAATTGATCCACTCCTCGCAGAGCTGGAGTTCCACATACAGAAAGAGCCAGGGGACAGAGGACATGATGAAATGGACCAGGAGTTCTACAGGAGGGGGCACTGCTGCTGACCTGCACTAAGGGCATCCAATCTGAGCTGCATGGCATATGGCAGGAAATGCATGATGCAGCCCAGGAAAAGCAGGCAAAGCTATAGGAATTGCGTGCCCACAGAATGAGTCTACAGTGCCACCAGGAGGTAGAACTATGTCTGATGCAGGAGATGGTGGCCTCTCAGGCCACTACCACGTGTGCCCTATGCCAGTTGGTGGCCCTCACATGGGACTGGGGGGGGGGTTAGGGGTGGGGGATACACCACCAGAGCACTACAGTGGGCCAGACCTGTGTGAGGCGGACAGCCTCCCAGGGGAGGGGGATGATGCTGCCAGTACCACATCTGACACTGCTCCATTATGTCACAGTGCCCACGTTGCCAAAAGGCCATGGCTTGCTATGGAGCTAGGGGTAAGGGATGACAGTGGGGCCACCTAACCTCTATGCCATGCTGTGCTGTCACATAGTCAGTTACCGATGGGTGCTATGTGCCCCACAGCCACTAGAACATCTCCTGAATGAGATGTGCCCAGTTGGTCTGTGCCTGGGCCTGCTGCTGGCTTGCTGGCTATAGTCCATTCCCCTCCACTGCCTCTGTGGCCTCCGGGTTCTCTTGTGTGTCAGAGATCATGGTCAGATATGCCCCGTTGCCTAGCCAGGTTGTGGAAGATGCAGCATGCGGCTGATATCCGGCAGATGTGCTCAGCGCTATAGAGCAGCTCACTACCACTCTAGTCCAGGCACTGGAATCAGATCTTTAAGACCCCTATGGCTCTCTCCACAATTTCCCTGGTCCTCTGGTGCACAGCATTATACTTCTCCTCTTGTGTGGTCTGGGAGTTCCACGATGAAGTCAGCAGCCAGTTACAGAGGGGATATCCATGGTCACCTGCAGGAGCAAAAGGAGATGTGCGCATAAGCATTGCGACTGTGACAGGTACGATGGGATCTGCAGGGAGGCTTGGGGGCAACATGGATGTGGACACTGTGGAGTGCTCACATTTGAAGGGGCATCTTGGGGACAGCTACAGCTGTGCCTCTGCTCCAGACATATGTGTGTCTCCTGGATGATTCATCCATGTGCTGTTTGCTAACACCTCCATGTATCTGCAGCAATACAGCACATGTGCCCACAGTGTTCAACAGCATTCACATGGCATACCTCCCACTTAACTCTCTCATGTTTACCAACATCTGTGCATATTTTGACATCAATTGAGGGCAGTATGCATATTTGGATGCTCACAGCTGTCTACACTCACCTAGCAGCCAGGCATCTTCAAGGTGTCCACTAGCTACTGCTTGCCTCAGGCCGGACTGCCAAGTATGTAGGCATTGTGACAGAGTCTGGGTAACATTCACACACATCCCTAAATATCATGTTGACATCCACCACCACCGGCATATTCATGGAGGTGTAATTGTGCCGGTTCCGGTAGGTTCTCTGATTCTGCCTGGGCATCCTCAATGCTACATGCATGCAGTCAATGTTGCCCACCACTGATGGAAGTCCAGCCAGGTCATAAGAGGCCTGCATCATCTCCTGCCTTCCAGCATTGTCCAGGGGAAGGCTATGAGGTGGCCCATGTGACGCAGCAGTGCTCTGGTGATGGCATGTATGCAGTGGCTTGCTGTGGACTGCATGATACCAGTGATTGCTCCAGAAACATGTTGGAAGCTCCCTGTTGCCAGGAAGGCTAGGGAAGTGATAACCTTCACAGCCACTGGCAGTGCCTGGCTTTTCGTGGGGCTGTCTCCAGGTCCCCACTGAGTCTGGTGCACAGCTCCGTGATAGTGCCTCCATCCAGTCGGTACCACTGGTACACCTCCTCCTCGGTCAGCTGCAGGTAGCTCATCCTGGGTCTGTGCACATGGGGGGCCTGGTATCAGTGCCTGGGGTGCTAGACCACTGCCTTCTGCTGTCTCCCTACAGCTAGCCTCACCCTCCTTTGTGCCCAGGCACAACGGGCATGTCTACACCTCTGGAGGATCCAGTAGAGTGCCCACATGGCATCCCCGATTGTCCTGCATGGGCTTGTGTGGTCCACAAGTTGGAAAACCTCTCTGATAGCACCTCTCTTTTGCATGGATTTCTTTCACTATGCACGTATGGCGGTCCACGGGTAGTGTTGCTGTGTCCTAGGCATCGCAAACCCTTGCCTAGCCTTATGCAGTTTATAGCATCTTCCAGCACTGCCCAGCACATTTGAATATCTGTGTTATGTGGGTATGATGGAGTCATGCCTTGGCCATGCCCCATTATGCCCTATGGATAGCAAACTCCAGGAACACACAATCAAATTCTCACTTGTCAATGCTCATTCTATCCACAACAAAATCCAGACTATCGTAGATCATATTTATCACACAGATATTGATGTAATGTGCATTACTTAAAGCTAGATCACAGACTATGACAAAGTCCTGCTAAACCAAATAACTACATCTCAATATACCCTGTTCAACTGCCCCAGATTAGAGCAAAGAGGGGGAGGAATATTTATTATTGCTGAAAAACACTTGAATTTCTCACTAAACAATTCTCAGTCACTGCATACATTAGACTTCCTGACCATCTCCAACTCAGAGTACACTGTATGCATAACTTACAGAAAATCCACCTCTAATATCGAAGACCTATCAGCAATCCTAGATGAGGTATGCACCCAATCAGCCTCAAGTAACCTCTTTACTCTCATGAGTGACCTCAACCTCCCATCAACCTCAGCAAAACTAAAACTAAAACTAAACCCATAATCTATTAAAAGATCCCTCTCAAGTAATACAGTCTGTATAAAATCAATTTAAATATGTAAAAATTTGATTACATCCACTCAATTAAATTGGATGTACATCCACTCAATTAAATTAGATCTAATTCAAACTATATAAAATTAATGTAAATATGTAAAAAAGTTTGATTACATCCACTCAATACAATTGGATGAAATCACTGTTTGCATGTCTTAATTATACTGTTAATTGTAAAAAGTTAAATCTGTTCACTGTAATATGACTAGGACATGATTAACCATGTACCTTAAATTTTTACTGTTATCTGTAAACCGCACTTGATACTTGGGAAAGAGCGGTATATAAATGTGTGCTAAATAAATAAATAAATAAATAAAAACATGGACCTTATATTTGTATTCAATGCTCTACATAAAGCAAATCTAAATCTACAAATTGACCGAGTATCCTGATCAGACCATACCATGATATCCCTGACCAAATACTTCTCTACAGAATCAGTACAGACGTCGATTCAAGGCCTTCAACTTGCAATACTTCCTAGACCAGACCTCTTCACTGCTAGACTGAGACATAACTGACCTAGATACATTTATAGATTCATGGAATCAAACAATAAATGTTGCTGCAATATTCAATAAAAGACATATTACAAAACACCTGAAATCCTCATGCCCACCATGGTCTCCAATAACCTTGCCCAGATCAGAAGAGAACTTAGACTCCTAGGAAGAAGATAGAAAAGGTCACAAGATAATTGCATCAAGACACTGCTTAACAACTACCAAAATGAATACAACAATCTATGCAACAAAATGCAAAAGGAATATATCACAAGTATTCTCATGAAATCACTCAACCGTTCTAGAGAACTATTGTCGATTGCATTCCAACTGACCAATGATCCCAACACCACTGACACAGCAAACGTGAAAACGCAAATTGAACATCAAATTATGGCAGACTTCCTCCAAAACAAACAAAGCTCAACAATGCTGCAGCACTACGAACCACCACAGCAAAAGAATGGCATGGACAAAAAACATCTTTGATGCAACTTCAGCTAATAAATAAAAGATAAATACTAGACATCATTACCAACATCAATACCACAACTTTACCAATCGACCCCTGTCCTGTAACATGACTAAAAAACCTATGCAATCAATTTGCTCAGACCATTCTGCAGATAGTCCACATCTCCCTCGCAAGGATACCTACCTCCTTCACTCAAACAAGCCTCTATACGTCCTATCATAAAAGAGAACTTAGACAAAGGCCTCCCAAGTCCAATTGCGAGCATCCCATTTCTGGCCAAAATAATAAAAAAAGCCATACAACATCAACTGCAAGATCTTGTGGACACAAATGTTCCATTAGACCCAAATCAATATGGCTTTCGCCCACATCACGGCATTGACACTCTGTTAACAGACCTCTTCAACAGACTCATCATCGGCCTAGATAACAGGCATTTGTGCTCATTTCCTGACATAAGTGCAACATTTGACTCAGTTTCCCACCACATTATGCTAAACAGGCTCAGCAACATTGGACTAACAGATGGCACACTTAAATGGTTCACTTCATACCTATCAGACAGAACCATGCAAGTGAAGGTTGGCACCACCAACTCAAGGCCCTATAAGTTAACACAAGGTATCTCTCAAGGTTCAGCTCTCCCTGAATTATTATTCAATCTATACATTCAACCATTTGCAACCTACTAAGAAGGTGGAACATGCACTTTCATCTCTACGCAGATGATGTCATGTTCTATATGCTATTCAATACCACTAACCCGGACTTCACAATTATAGCCGATGTCTTCAGTGTTGTGACAAACTTCCTTGCCAGCATAACCCTCACAGTAAACAAAAGTAAGACAGAAACCATACTTATATACAGAGATCTGGACTTCAAGCCACCAAAAAAGATAACAACACAAGATACGGAAATAACAATAACAAAAAAGAGATCAGGTGTAGGAATGGACAGATAAAGGGATACCAGAATCCCCAATATGTAATTGAAGATGGATGAATTTCTTGATATAGAATGTGTTTAGAAGTTTGACTTTTCACCTACTTCCTCTTAAATAGAATAGGATGTTATGATCATGGGTTCTGTGTACTGTCTTTAAAATAGATGGAACAGTGTTAACGCAAGCATAAAGAACATAGGCTATGAACTGTGCAACCATAGTTCATTGTACAGTCACTGCTGACAAAACATAATTTTTGCAACTTTTGCAATTATAAACAATTTTGTCATAATTGAGTGAATTTCATCTAATACACTGTAATCAGATCTTACTCTGTAAAAAGAACTTTGGCGACACCTTGTGTTATTTCATGGTTATAATAAATGACTGTTACTTCCTCTTTTTCTCTAATAAAAGGAGCTTTTTAGGAGGAGGAATTTGAATTCAATAAGCGTGGAATTATGCATGTTCATAGACCCGTTTATTGTCTTCCCTCTGAGCTCAAAGAACGTAACACTTGTGTGTGTGATTGTGTTCTGTATTACTCTCTGCCTGTCTCTCACTGCTTGATGGACCAGAGACCTAAAGAGCCATGGTATTGTGGTCAGATCATGGAGTTTTCTTCAGTTGGTGCCGTACTCGGATCTCTGTGTTCCTTCAGCAGTTGGAAACAGCAGACAAGACTCAAGGAGACAGGCAGTGGTTGTGTGAGTATACTAAAGAATTGACAGATATCTGTGTGTATATTGTGATTGTAATGTAACGTTGGTGAGGTTAATTAGAGATCTCAGTTAGATAAGTGGAGTGATATAGGGCAGAGAAAGGAAGCCCTAATTGTGAAATGAGGCGCAAGTTTGGTGAAGCGCCCTTATGTTAACATTCTTTGACTGTCAGTAACCACAGTTTGCCGTTCCTCCTTTGTGGAACATTTCAGTGGAGCAAATTGAAGTTAGTTACAGTATGAAATGGCTTTTGAAGCAAATTTCATACCAGTCATGAATGTGCCGTGTATGGTTTAAGGCTGAAAAAGTGCAGCAAGCCACTGGCTTTGTGTTTAAAAATCCAGTGTTTAGGATGGATAGTGTAAATATAAAAGAAATGGAAGCTTACAGGGAAAAACTTATATCGTTGCTGTATGACTGTAAAATATAAATTAATCAAACAAAGTTTTAAAGGACTAATTTTCTTGTCATAATTGTAGTGTGAAGTTTGTTTCCTCTAATTTCGTGGTTAGGGAATTGTTCTGTGCAGTATAAGTTTTGATATTTACTGCAGTAATAATTTAGAGGTTTCCGGCAAGATAACAGCTTGACATGACTGCAATATTAGCAGGAGGAAAGTCTTGAGCAACTGTGGTAAGATTTTCTTTGTTAGCCTTATTGGGGAAGTTAAAAAAAAACTCCAAATGTGATTAACTATTCCTTTTACTTGTGTATGTATAGTAAATAAGTTTTTTTTTTTAGTTCTGGATCTGAACTTATTTTGGGTTATAAGAATTTATTTACTGATTCCATTCTATGTGTAATAATGCAAATGCTGAAAAATATTATTAGAAACATTACTCCTTGGTGTTTCTTATGTCTCTGGATGCTTTGGAAAAAAATGATTGATGATATATTCTCCAAATTGTATTTCTAGTTATATTTGATGTGAATGAACGGGAAGATCTTCCATGCTTTGATATATTTAGATATTTGATAAGTGTGATGTAATAAAGGTTTAAAAAATTAAGTGTTTTAAAGGAAAGAGAAGTTAGTAACTTAACTGGAAAAAAATTGAATTGCTAGTCAAGTTAAGTCAAGCAAGTTTGTTTACTTAAAGGGAAAAAGTGAATGATACAATTATATTCAAACAAGTGAATTAAGTAATTAAAACAGTATGGCAAATATATGTATAATGTTGAAAGTTCAACTACGATAGTGTATGAGTAAATGTCCGAAAAAAAAATGCTGATATTTCTTTTAGTCTCTTTTAAACTAATCTGCAGGAGTCGATTGGAGGAGTGATCTTAAATTCTCATGTTGTGTATGTTTTAGTTATTATGAAAGACCCCTGCAGAACTGATGTTATTAATTGCAAGTGTGAAGCAAATGCCTTGCTGCTAGTGGAATATTTTTAAATTAGTATCACTGAGTTAGATTTAATATGCCTACCTCTTCTATTGTTACTGTTTGTGTTTTTGCTCAGAAATTTCCCACTGGACGTAAGCCACTGGGCTATTTCTCAGACTTTTGTGACCCTGTTGTAGCAGGAATGCCTCTATATTTTCAGTTTTCTGGTAGCAGTAGTCTTTGCAATCCAAATTACTGATTTTCTAGTACTTTAACATGTCTCTCATTAAGTTTTTGTGTCTTCTACACTTAGAAAAAACCCCAGCTCCCTTCCAGCTCTAGATTGCTACTGTTTGACCTTACTCTGTACTGATGGTTCTGCTTTGCACAATGAATAAGGAAAACTGATGCAATTGAAAGAATTGATTCTGTGACAGAGTCGGCTGCTTTGCTATTTGCTAATGCTCAACTAGCTGAAGTGTTCGCTCTTTCCAGAGCTCTTGAGTTATCTGCTCACTTGATTAATACTGATTTTGTCTCAGGCTTCTTGCATGAGGAGCTCTATGTGCTGATACTACTATGCTGTTTTGTTCTGAGAATAGTGTAACAAAGATAAAAGTGTTAAGTTATTAAGAAGTGATAATTGACTTTCTAGTTGGTTATTTATTTATTTATTTAACATTTTCTTCTATACCGCGCTATTAAAATCAGCGCGGTGTACATCGAACAAGAATACTGCAATGTATACAAATAACATTGAGTTTACAAATAACAGGGAATTGAACATGGGGGAGAAAACGGGGAAACTAAATACATATTAACTCAAATTCAAATTTGGTGTTAAAAAGGTTTTATAGTTTATGAATGTACACACCCTTATATAAATGTTCCTTCCTTTGTGAGCTTAGATGGCTATGTGAATTAGAATGGAATGGAGAAGTAGTCTAATGACTAGAGTACTAGCACTCCTTGTGACCTTGGATAAGTCACTTAACCCTCATTGCCTTACAAAGAAAAATTTCAAGTTATCAATGTTCCTGTTTTATGTGCTGTACCAAGTTTTAGTTGCAATGTGAACTGCTGTGATTAGTGGGGAAAGTAGTATTAAAAAAAAACAAAAAAAAAAACAAAGAAAAGTGCAAACATAGATAAACCAGGACAGCTGGGTGTGGCTGGGAGGTTATATGCTGAGGTGAACAGATGGGATTTAAGTAGGGACCTGAAAGTGGTGTAGTTATCTTCCAGATGGAGCGGAGTGGGAAGAGAGTTCCACAGAGCTGGACCAAGGAAGAAAAAGGCAGAATGACGGGTAGACTGTAAGTGTGCATGAGATGGTGGGGGGGGGAGGTGAAGTTGATTAATGTGAAGAGAATGAAGACTACGTGTAGGGATGTGGAAGCGGAGAAGACTAGTGAGGTACTGGGGTGTTTGTGTGTGCAGGATGTGGTGATAATGTTTAAAGTAATGTGAGTTGAATCATCACCTAAGATAAGACAGCCTTCCTAATAATTGTTGACAAACAATTGAAATGAGTTTAGATTATTTGTCATAAACTGCTAGTTATGTTTTAATGTTGTTACCCCTTGAATAACCAGATTCACTATATCCTGTTTAATGTATACTGTGATGAAGTAGCCCCATTCTCTACCTTAAAAGCACAAGATTCACGGCATTTTAGTCCTGAAGCTGACAGGGAAACAGACCATGTGAGCAGCTGTTGTCAGGGACAACAGAAACAAAGGCAGCCACGAGGTCTGAAAAAACACTCAGCTGAGGGAAACTCCCTAGTTCCTGATAGCGTGCACCTGAGAAGGGGAAGAGTTTACAGCCCTTATAAGGACAGTGCAGGGAACACAGGGTTAGAACAGGAACGAGGACAGCATGAACGAGGAGAACTGTTAGAACTGGCAGAACAGCGTGAGCAGCGTAAGCAGAGAGAACAGGCTGTCTTACCTGAAGCAGCTGGCCAAGAGGAAGCAGGAGGAGTTTCTTGCTTTGACCTAGGAAGTGAGTCAGAGACAGGAAGGATTCACCCAAGTAACTACCCAGAGTCCTACAGGAGGAAGCAGCTAGTAGGAGCAGAGAACAGGTGTGACTGGTCTGCTGATTGCAAACACTTTGGAACACGGAGGCTACGTTCCAGCCGGAGTGAGTGGAAACCAAAGACTAAACTGTATGTATCAGGAAGCTGTGACCTGAGGAATGATTATAGTGGGAAGTTAAAAGTGGTGAATGATAGAAATTCCTACAGTGTGAATGCAGAGCAGCCTCATGCAGGAAGTCTAAGGTGGGGGCAGGGCTGTAACTCCCCACCGAGAGATTTAAGCAGAGAGCTGAGCAAGGAGCCAGTGAAACCTCCAGAGAGGGTTAAAGGATATTATCTATCCCAAGCTGAGGATAGAAATAAAGAGAGACACTGTGACGGCACGGCACAGGGGAATTTCCAAGCCTACTTTAATAAGGAGGGTTTTGAATGCGTGCAAGAACCCATGATAATTGACACACTCAGTGAGTGTTCGTCCATCTGTGACCCAATGGACTGTACACTGATTTTATCCGACAGAATAATGTCTCTGTGCTAGGCATAGCTGAGCATAGTGTTAAGGGAAAACACTACAACTGATAAAGGCTGGTTTTCACACAGTGAGACTGTGTGCTGCAGTTGAATGCATAATGTTATTACTTACTTTGAAGCAAGAAGAAATTGTTCTAATATTCTTTATGTTTTTGCCAGAGCACATGACTTATTTCCTTTGAGTACTTGTGTTTTGTTTGTTATTTGAATAATCCGACCCCGGGAGGGGAATAAATCCTAATTTGCCTTTACCACTCGAGGCATGCAACTATATTCATTGCCATCAGGCGCAGCCCTGCTAGCCAGGAGGCAGTCTGCCCACCTGGTGGTGACATTGAGGCAGCCATGAGGCTCTTATCAGCCTGACCCTTCCCCCAAGCCATGAGGTAATCAGCCTGCTAAGAGAAGGCATTGAGATTTCAGTAGACACCCTTCCCCCACTCCAGGTCTGAGCACAGTATCCCCTAGCCCAGAAACCAACAGACCAGAGCACACCGGTTTGGACAGGTCACCCAGGTACCTTCCCCAGGGGCTGCTGATTGGTGGACAGGAAATACCTGTGTCAAATGGGATTATAGAATGAGTTTGAAATTATACTGTATTTAAGGCATTGAAGGACGTCCCTCGGGGCTCAGACTTTTTTTGTTGGAGGGAACCGGCTCTCTGTCTGATCCTGTGTGCACATTAAAGATCCTGTTTGCATTCCAGCCTGTCTGTGAGTTTTCCTTCTGTGGGTGAGTGATTGAATAAGAGCTTTTCACAGCGTTTGCTATAACATTTTGGTGCATTGGCCAGGAAAAATTTAAAAGAAAAGCCTCTCTCTCATCACACCCACAGTGGGAAGACTACTGCTTTTTGCAGGATCAGGGCCTCCACCGGTCAGGGACCGACCCCTCCAGGTGATTAACGATCCTTGGCGCCATGGGGCCCCTTTGTGCTCCGAAGGACTCTTTGATTTGTGTGGTCAGTCGGTCCTTGCGGCTGAATCCCCGATTGAAAACCGGCTGGATAGACTGGCATCCAAACTACCTGTCTGATCAGAGTTCTGGTGAGTACTGCTACTTTCTGTACTCTATCTGTGAGTCCTGGTAATTTCTGGGAACCTGTAGTGGCCCGATCAACCGCAACGAGTAGTCCTAATAGGGGCCTTAGTGGCCCTGAAACCATTGCTCGTCCTGTCTGTATCTGTATCTGAAAATTGCCTAAAATATTAGTACTTAACCCCCTTAAGTGTGCCTTTCAAGAATAATTGCGCTGATCGCAATTCTCCGATGATCAGGGCGATTTATTTAGAGCCTTTGCCCCATGTGCTCCTATAGTGTTGGGGGCTTTTTGTGTTGCTGGGGGTCTCTTTTTGTGTTGCTGGGGGTTTCTTTTGTGTTGCCATGTGCTCCTATAGTGTTGGGGGCTTTTTGTGTTGCTGGGGGTCTCTTTTGTGTTGCCATGTGCTCCTATAGTGTTGGGGGCTTTTTTTGTGTTGCTGGGGGTTTCTTTTGTGTTGCCATGTGCTCCTATAGCTCCATCTAGTGGACATTAGAAAAATAGCTAGCTATATTTCTCATATTACTATTATCCACATGGTAAAAGTTAAATCCTATGGTACAGCTAGAGAGTATGTGTGTGTGTATGTAATGTGTATTTGTAACAGCTGCTACTGAGGAAAGAGAGTGTATGAGTATTCGCTGCTGAGACGTCTCTGTTTTCTGTTTTCCCTCTTTCTTTTTCCCTTTGTGGTCCTGTGTGTTTTGTGCAACCAAACTCTGCCTGTTACCTGGATTATATTGTATATTGTATTCCCAGAAGTGAGATTAGAAAATTTACACTGAGCATTGCATTCCTAGAATTGGGATTACAAGATTTGCACTGTAAATTGTGATTTTGCAAATTGTGATTAGAGCATGGGGTCTGGAGGCTAAATTGTGGTGGGGGAGTATCCGGACCAGCTTCCCTATATAGATTCATGGCTGGCCCATATAGTAAATGTGCTGTTATGTAAAAACCTTTAGTGTCTCTGTGTTTAGTTGTGACATTAGGGAAAGATTAGGGAAAGAAAGGTTTTGTCCAGACATTAGGTCTTTATATTTCAGGATTGATTTTGATACTCTTATCAGTAAAAGGTGAAGTTATTAACAAATCGCCCCTGTGTCCCCAAACAGTGAAAAACACCAGGTCTACTGATTGCAGGGAAAGGGACAGTTTAGAAAGGGGGGTGGGGTTTGCTGTATGTAGACTGTAGTACTGGTATAGCAGTGAAGGAAGACAATTGCTTTATTTAATGCATATCCAGTTTCATTGCTATGTTTCATGCATGATCAGTGGTCAGGGAACCAGGTGTTTTGGTCATGCCTCTCAGCGGTGAGTGGGGGATAGTTGGAACTGCTGAAATAGTTTGCATAGCTATAGAAAGATACTGGGAGGAGTTCCTTCTTCTAGCAGATGAATGGAGGCCCATTAGAGAGGACAAAAGGAAAAAATCACCTAGAAGTCTTTCTCCTAGAGGACAAAGAACCCCAATTCACCTAGCCACACCTAGCCTGCAAACAATCCTCTTGTCATCAATTTTAATTGTAGAGTTTTGAGCTTCTAGAACCATGAGGTGCCTCCTTTGAGCATCCTCAAATGTCTGCTGGAAGCAAACAAAGGCTGAAGAAAATCCTTATTAGATTATGAAGAAATGAAGATTTTTTTTTACTTGTCTTTTTAAAGCCTGAATTTTATCTCTGGTACATATATTCGGTTTTGACTGCACATACAAAATTAAACAAATAATACTTCTGCATGATATGCCATCATTGACATTTTATTCTGCAGACAGTAAATGCTGTTTTGATTATTGCATTCTTTCCTGCTAGGTACATTAAACTGCCTTGATCAACTGTATTCACTTTCTGATACTACAATGATACCTTAAAATGATTTTAGTATTCCATATTGCTGTATTACTTTAGTTTATACATTTACAAAATATACTGGTAGCAGTACATTAACTCATGATTTCTGATGAGAACATCTGGACTAGTTCTAGTATGCACTGTAGCTTGTTCTGATGTTCAGATATGTTTTGGTTCAGGGTGAATACACTGATCATTGGCAATTTCAAAATAGAAAGATAAAATGCAGAATTAGCACTGCTAAAAGGCATATACTGTGCAGTACACCGTTCACACTAATTCACACTTGAAGTTAATAATGCACTGATAATGCTGCCCCACTCCTCGTGTGCACTGCCCTTTAGTAACTGATTCACACGGATCCATACAGTGCACACTGCACAAATAATGCTGGTGTGTATAATAATCTCCATCATCCCTTGGCTTAGGTATGAAGTTAATTTTTGTCATAGTATGTATACAACTAACCCATTTAGGAACATTGCATGCTGAGTCACCCCTGGAGTGTGCACAATTTTGGTAACATTGAACAGTTGTTGATTTACTAACTGAGTTCAACCTAGGGATAAAAAACAAACAAACTGCTTTTCAGCTTGCAATGCAATGATGTAGGGGATCCCAATATGTCTGATGTCACATTCTTCCAGAGCATGAGAAATTCAGTATTTCAGCCGCATTGTCAGTCATATATTTAAGGTTTAGTCCAATACTTCCGGAGGCTGCCCTGGTGAACCCACAGGATATCCACAACTAATATGAATTTGTATATAATGGATCAGCAATGTATGCTGACATATCATGCATTTTCATTCTGGATGACTTGAAAACTTGACTGGCTTGGGGTCACTGGGACAGCTTCATAAAGCCTGCCTGAACTATCATGGGAATCAGCAAATATTTATGTATCAATTCCCAAAAACACTAGGTACTTATGATTAGAGAACATCCATGATTTCTGAAGCTTTTATATTTTTAAAGCCAAAGATTGATTTGTTGATTAATTGAGTGATTTGTTGATTAACTTTATTTAAAAGCTTCATGTCCATTGGCATACTGGAAGTGAACAATTTATAAAAAAATTGGTATAATTCAAAAAAGGACTTAGGTATATAGTTGGTGGAATGATGCAAGTGATAAAAAGTATGGTGAGGGATGAAGTGGGATATTAAGAGGAAGGATTCTGATGGAAATTAAATTGATGAAGGTAATTTAAAGTGATGTATCTGCTTAATGAATATCAACTATGCCGTCTCCAGAATTTTCAATTTAGAAATTCATCTAAGTCCCGACATACTCAATAATTAGAAACAGACACCTGGAGACAGGCTGGGTGCACCTTGCACCCTGATAAGCTTTGGAACACCCACACTGGCCATGTGGTACTTCCAGATGCTTTTTGCCTCCTTTTTGCCTCTGTATGTCCTGGCCAAGCATGTATGGGCAAAGGGGGATAAATTGATGACAAATTCTCACAAAATTGGTATAATTCTACAAATTATCACAAACAAATTGGTATAATTCTAAAAAAAAAAACTCGCCAAAAATTGCAGAACACGTGTGTGGAACTTGTCTGATCTGTAAACATGTGAAGGTCAGTCAAGGGCATAATGGAATGTTCACTACCAGCAAGTGAATCTCCAGTGACAAAGAGACAAGAAGTTAATCAAACTGCCAGAAAAAATTTACACCATACGAGATAGTTACTGATAGACCATTGAAAGTTTAAACAGCAATATTTGTAGGATGTGATCTTGGTAAATGTGGAGGAAGTTAAGTTTATTTCATTGTGAAATCTAATCCAGCATATTTAGTTTTTTTTTTTCATTCAATATTGGTGCTGCTTTTCTGAATAAGGCCTGGAGCCATGTCACCAATTGCAATCCAGAGAGTCCATCAGAGGAGAGTGGCCGGGGTCCAGATGGAGCAGACCATCCCGAGAACTCAGAGCTGACCACCGCTGAAATGTGTGAAGGAGTCCCTATCTGGATCAGTGTGTCACATTGAAAACGGGCCAGGGTGTCTGCCTATGAGAATGAGAGGTTCAAATTTTGAGAGAGACAGAACTTGAACTTCAGAGAAAGGTGAAGCACACTGCGAGGACCTGGGGAACTGCTGAGAGGCAGGAAAAAGAACTGTTGGACTGACTGGGGGGGGGGGGTTTGGGGGCTTCTGTGAATGATTGTATTGTTATCCTTTTAATATTGTTTTCTTAGAAAGTAACTGAAATCTACAAGCCATTTCGGCTTCAGCAACTGCAATACCCACACCAGCTCAAGTTTTTGCTGTACTATTCTCAGAACTTTCTTTATCACATTATTAAGCACTGCTGCTTTTTGACATACTTTCATGTTATGTGATTTCAATATTATTGACCAGCTGCAAGAAAATGATGTTACAATGTATGTTGTCTCTAGGGAACAGTACCAGAAGCTGCTTTTCTGATGACCCCTATCTGTCTCAAATGGTTGCTTGTCCATTGCCCTTAGTGGGATTACCTTTGCCCCATAAACAAGAAAAGAAAAAGAAAAATTGGGAATGAAGGGAAATTGGCTGATAGGTATGTCTAGTATGGCTGCATCCTTGCCTGACGCTGTAATACATTATGATGGCACGGAAAAAGCATGTGGGCTAAGAAAGTGAGTACCCAGAGCCCAGCACAACAAGAGTAAAGCCAGGGGAAACCATACTCTGAACAGAAGTGCACAGAGAATGGACCCAGCTAAGAAACTGGTCAGGCCTGAAAGTGCACAGAAAATGGACACAGCACAAGAAAAGACATGCCAGGCCAGAACAGGTTAAACAGGCCTGAGCAAGCTGGGCAAGTCTGGACAAGTTAAACAGGCCAAACAAAGCTGGTGATACAAAGTACTCATATGCCCTGAAGACTACAATGCCAGTGTTTAATGAAGCAAAGGGAATGGCAGGGTGCAGCCAGAATGACTCAACACTAGCAAGAATAAAAGCCATTAATATGCTGATAAGGGTGGATCCCAGGGAAAGAGCCTTTGCCCCAAAGGAAAGAAGCCTCTGCAGACTTTTTGCACACGGCCCTCCTTTGTCCCAAAGGAAAGAGGCCTCTGCAGGCCCTGCAACCTTTTACAGTCAGAACAGCAACTTTTGCACACGGAACAAAAACGTTTGTGCAGGAGTTGCTATAGAGGGTATAGGGTATGTGTTGTTTTAAACTCACTGATGCAAGTGTTTCCATTGAACACTCTATCCAAGATCTAAGTGATCTAGTCAATCATATTACTGACCCGTCCATGGGTCCTGGGTGGTTTATGAAGTGGTTCAGTTGGCCAGGGGGACTAAAAATCCCAGTGGTAGGGGTTCTTTTTTATTTACTGCTATGTGCCATTCTGCCACGTTGTATCCCCATTCTTTGCCACTTCATTACCACCACCCTTGATACCCTGGTAGAACGCAAGGCGATTACCACTGTCATGGCCCTGATCCAATACACCCCTCTGCGGCTTGCCTCCAGTAATACAGCCCTCAACCGCCTCTAGCGGTTGAGGTCTCACTTAAAAAGGGGGGAATGAGGCAGCCATGAGGCTCTTATCAGACTGACCCTTCCCCCAAGCCATGAGGTAATCAGCCTGCTAAGAGAAGGCATTGAGATTTCAGTAGACACCCTTCCCCCATTCCAGGTCTGAGCACAGTATCCCCTAGCCCAGAAACCAACAGACCAGAGCACACCGGTTTGGACAGGTCACCCAGGTACCTTCCCCAGGGGCTGCTGATTGGTGGACAGGAAATACCTGTGTCAAATGGGATTATAGAATGAGTTTGAAATTATACTGTATTTAAGGCATTGAAGGACGTCCCTCGGGGCTCAGACTTTTTTTGTTGGAGGGAACCGGCTCTCTGTCTGATCCTGTGTGCACATTAAAGATCCTGTTTGCATTCCAGCCTGTCTGTGAGTTTTCCTTCTGTGGGTGAGTGATTGAATAAGAGCTTTTCACAGCGTTTGCTATAACAACATAACCTGGCGTAGTCTATCGGATTTTTTTCAAGAAGAAAAAAAACAGCACAGTACCAAGGATATATAAAGGATTACCTGCTGAAAAGAAGGAAAAAGTTTGCTGCCTGGGACGGAGGAAAAAGAGGAAAACCGGAGCGGATTTTCCAAGTTCCTGACCTGGAGCGCAGCAAAGGACACAGCTTTCTCAACGCACGATCCTTCACCGTGCTAAGGTAAAGGTAGGAAGGCACGGGGTGATTAGGATCAGAGAAAGGGGGAGCTGTGGTGCTTAGGGAAGCAAGTAAAAAGAAAAAAAAAAAAAAAAAAGAAACCACATAGTCTGTGCCGCACTTGGTGGGCCTGTCTTTCTTTTTTCTTTACAGGTGCGTGACGCAGTGAGGAAATGGATCCACAGCAGATGAAAGACTGGATGGAGGCCCAATGGAAAGCCTAAGGGGAGCTGGCCAGACTAAGCCAAGAAAGATTGATCGCCGCATTGACTGAGCAGCAGCAGCCGCTGTTAGAGTTGCTTGGGACTCTCATCAAGAGAACCGGTACTGCAGTAGAGGTTAATCCTGCAGTGTCTAAGGCGGTAGGACTTAATGACTGTAGTGCTTTGTCCTTGGGACAGTTGAAGTCATACGATAACTTCGATGACTTTACAGATGCATTTGAACGGATCACAGAAGCGGCTAAATGGCCGAATGATCAGTGGGCTGTAAGGTTCGCTATGACCTTGTCTGGTGAAGCGCTAGCGGCCTACAAAACCATGCCTGTCGGTCTTTTGTCCAGTTACCCAGATGTAAAGTCAGCCATCAGGGATAGGCTGGGATTAACACCCATGCACTATAAGAGGCTCTTTAGAGAAGCCAGGCTGATGAACAGAGAAACACCTAAAGCTTTGTTACAAAGGTTAAGAGGGCTAGCTACCAAATGGCTTGCTCCAGAGAGAGCGACGGTAGAGTCATTGCTAGACACCGTCATCCTTGAGCAATATTTGGAGGCTATACCACCAGAGATAAAAGCTTTTATATTGTTGCAAAAGTGTAATTCTACTCAAGACGCAGCCAACCTCACGGAGAATTATTTTGAGGCTGAATTAGCCAGTACCTCCGGAGGCAGTGTTTTAAAAGTGGCTGGTCTGGAGAGAATGAATGGTGTGAGAAAATCCTATAAGGGAAATGCATATGGTGAGAGTGTATATAAGGACAAAATGTTTTGTAAAAATGTAGAAAAGAATGTTCAGATGAAATGTTTTAATTGTGGCCAGCCTGGACATGTATATAGAAAATGTGAGGTGCGCAATGCTCTAGTGTCGGGAGGAGAGAACCCCCTAGAGAAGGGCATTCTGGTAAAAGTCCAGATAGACGGGGTAGAAGCTTTGGCACTCCTAGATTCTGGAGCCAGCCAAAGCATGGTCTCACAGGAAATGTGGCAGACCATCACAGCCCGTAATCCATTCACCCTAAAGCAAGTAAGGGACAAAATAAAAGTGAGGTGCGTGCATGGCACATCTATATGTTACCCACGCTATGGAGTGTCTGTGAAAGGAATGAACACTCAGGAGAAAGTGCAGGTAGCTGTAGTCCCACATCTCCCTTACAAGCTTGTTTTAGGACGTGATTGGCCATCGTTTAACCAAGGTCTTAAAAAAGGCTTAGGTAGAAAAACTAATTTAGTTTCTATCAGATCCCAGACCAAGGCCTCAGAAATAGGGGCAGATCCCGCAGATGAGGAAGAGATCCCAGAGGAGGAGGAGGGCCTAGGGGATGAGCTAGTTAATGTACTCCCCTCTCATGATGATCTGATCAACCTTCCCTCTAAAGAGAGAAAGGGAAAGGCAGAGAGACGTCGGGAGCAAAGGAATAGGTCCCAAGGGAGAGCAGAGCTGGTAGCGGGGGAAGATTTACCATGGGTCCCTGCTGAACTAGTTCAGAAATTCCCATCCTTCCCAAAGGAGCAGAGGGCAGATCCTGCTCTAAAGAGAGCTTTTGAATTTGCTCAGGAGGGTAGGGCCATCTTGCCTCGCTTCTTGCTAGAGGGCGAGTTATTATATAGGGAAAGTGCAGACCCATATACTGGGGCTATCCGAAAGCAGGTAGTTGTGCCAACCACTTTTAAGATGATAGTGATGAGATTGGCACATGATCATCCCGTGGGCAGCCATAAGGGCATACAAGGCACATTAGACCAGATTTTGGCCCGATTCTACTGGCCGGGAGTCTTTAAAGAGACCACCCGCTATTGCCAGTCTTGTCCCGCTTGCCAAAAGGTCACTGCCACCAAGCCGAAACCGGTGCCCATGATTAGCACACCCACTATTGCCACGCCAGTCCGTCGCCTGGCTATGGACATAGTTGGACCCTTAATTAGGACGCCAAGGGGCTTCCAGTACCTATTGGTAATTGTAGATGTTGCCACTAGATTTCTGTGGGCTATTCCGCTACGGAATATTTCGGCTAAGACAATATCCCTAGAACTCATCAAACTATTTTGTGAAATCGGGTTTCCCCAAGAGATCCTCACAGACCAAGGGAGCAATTTTACTTCTAAATATTTAGCCTTGGTGTGGGACGCATTTGGGATACGACATATCCGAACCTCCGCCTATCTTCCCCAGTCTAACGGACTGGTTGAAAGGATGAACCAGTCGATTTAACAAATGTTATGACGTGGCCTGGAGGGAAACATGGGGGAATGGGATAATTTACTTCCATTTGTGCTCTACGCATGTAGAGAGCGTAGGCAGGCATCTTTAGGGGAATCGCCCTACGAGCTACTATTTGGTCGGGCTCCAAGGGGGATTTTAGATATCCTGAGAGAGCAATGGATTGAGCCCGAGGCAGAAGAGGTAGGGGTACCCCAGTTTCTCAGGGACCTTAGAAACCGCCTGGAGAGAACTTCCCGGGTGTCCGTAGAGAATTTGCAGGCGAGCCAACGCTGGCAAAAGCGGTACTATGACCGGGGGACCAAAGAAAGGCAATTGGACATAGGGGACAAGGTATTGATCCTAGTGCCAGCCGCGGGTCCAAAATTTGAATCTAGGTGGAAGGGACCCTGTACAGTGGTAGCCAAAGTGGGCCCAGTCTCGTATAGAGTCGAGCATGAAAGGGGGTGTCAACAGGTCTACCACCTAAACTTACTAAAACCCTGGCAAGACCGATCAGCATCAGTACAGCTGGTCAAAGTGGAGAAGCATTGGGATAGTCACCCTAGGCTTACGTGCTGTCAGATGAGGGCATCAGCAGCCCGTAAGGTTTTAAGGGGGGGATATGTGATGAAGTAGCCCCATTCTCTACCTTAAAAGCACAAGATTCACGGCATTTTAGTCCTGAAACTGACAGGGAAACAGACCATGTGAGCAGCTGTTGTCAGGGACAACAGAAACAAAGGCAGCCACGAGGTCTGAAAAAACACTCAGCTGAGGGAAACTCCCTAGTTCCTGATAGCGTGCACCTGAGAAGGGGAAAGGTTTACAGCCCTTATAAGGACAGTGCAGGGAACACAGGGTTAGAACAGGAACGAGGACAGCATGAACGAGGAGAACTGTTAGAACTGGCAGAACAGCATGAGCAGCGTAAGCAGAGAGAACAGGCTGTCTTACCTGAAGCAGCTGGCCAAGAGGAAGCAGGAGGAGTTTCTTGCTTTGACCTAGGAAGTGAGTCAGAGACAGGAAGGATTCACCCAAGTAACTACCCAGAGTCCTACAGGAGGAAGCAGCTAGCAGGAGCAGAGAACAGGTGTGACTGGTCTGCTGATTGCAAACACTTTGGAACACGAAGGCTACATTCCAGCCGGAGTGAGTGGAAACCAAATACTATACTGTATGTATCAGGAAGCTGTGACCTGAGGAATGATTATAGTGGGAAGTTAAAAGTGGTGAATGATAGAAATTCCTACAGTGGGAATGCAGAGCAGCCTCATGCAGGAAGTCTAAGGTGGGGGCAGGGCTGTAACTCCCCACCGAGAGATTTAAGCAGAGAGCTGAGCAAGGAGCCAGTGAAACCTCCAGAGAGGGTTAAAGGATATTATCTATCCCAAGCTGAGGATAGAAATAAAGAGAGACACTGTGACGGCACGGCACAGGGGAATTTCCAAGCCTACTTTAATAAGGAGGGTTTTGAATGCGTGCAAGAACCCATGATAATTGACACACTCAGTGAGTTTTCGTCCATCTGTGACCCAATGGACTGTACACTGATTTTATCCGACAGAATAATGTCTCTGTGCTAGGCATAGCTGAGCATAGTGTTAAGGGAAAACACTACAACTGATAAAGGCTGGTTTTCACACAGTGAGACTGTGTGCTGCAGTTGAATGCATAACGTTATTACTTACTTTGAAGCAAGAAGAAATTGTTCTAATATTCTTTATGTTTTTGCCAGAGCACATGGCTTATTTCCTTTGAGTACTTGTGTTTTGTTTGTTATTTGAATAATCCGACCCCGGGAGGGGAATAAATCCTAATTTGCCTTTACCACTCGAGGCGTGCAACTATATTCATTGCCATCAGGCGCAGCCCTGCTAGCCAGGAGGCAGTCTGCCCACCTGGTGGTGACAATACCCAAGTTATTATACCTGTTTCACTGTAAGCACAAATCACGAAATTGAGATGTGCAACTCTTATGTTCATTGTAAACCGCACTGATGTCGAATAGCGCGGTATAAAAGAGACTGCAACTAAATAAAAATAAAATAAATAAAATCTTGTATATTTGTTAAAGCTGGAGAATACATCACAAATATAATTAGTGATATGAATATGTACAATTGTGTTCCTGACAGGAAAGAGCAATGTGACTATCAGGACACATGCTAACATTTGATTTAGCAAGTAGACAGAATAAGTTTAGGAATGCAGATGAAAAAATAACTATGTTACAGGTTAGCTATGCAATAATTAGTGCTAGCTATGGATGTATTGTAATTAACAATAGATAATATAATTTTGTTCAACAATTTAAGACTTTCATTAGGGATGAATAATTGTGCTTGTTTGCAATTGTATGGCATCAAGAGAGATGCTGTAGTGGAGAATTGGATTTTTACAAATTATATATTGTATGCACTGATACCTATGGGCCGAAGAGGAAAATGACTGAATGAAATGCTACTGGATATGGAGACTCCTGATAAAGATCAACGATTCCAGCGGAGCTACTCATGTATGCGCAGCAGTGAAGCCTGGGTGGACAGTCACTGAAAAAGGTTGATCTAAGATGTGCATAGCACAGCCCATGGTGAGAAAGGATGCTGCTGACGAATCTGGAGTGATGACTGGTGTCATGATATGAGGGACTAATCTCTGAATTATTGCTAGATCTATGAGAAGCAGTTGGCCACTGCTGGATGAGGTAGTGCTTACAAGAATAATTGGTAAAGTCTTGCTCTCTGTACACATTTTTTTATTGAGGCTAAGCAAAGGTAAACAATGTCACATGATTTTGTATAATGATTTCTTCCAATGAACAAGATGGAGCTCACCTATGGACCAGATGTGCCTAGGACTTTGAAAGAACATCTCCAGAATGAAGCCTATTGTAGAAGATTATTCCGGAATTGGACATGTTTCAGCTACTGTTCTTTTGTAATGATTCTTTATAGAATCACAGGGAGGACTATAGGAATGGACAGATAAAGGAAGGAGTGGTCTAGTGGTTAGGACAAGGTACTTCAGGCCGGAGGGCCGGGGGTTCAAGTCCCACCTGGGGACAGCAATCTCAGGCCGGAGGGACTGGTATTTCTAGTCCTATAGGCACTCCTTGTGGTCTTGGGCAAGCCACTTAACCCTCCATTGCCCATGTTCCCTGTAAGTATTAGCATATGTGTCTCATATCCCCTCGTGTTAAATGTATCCCCCAATTGACCGCTTTGACCCGGTGAAAAGCGGGATATAAATACAGCTAAATAAATAAATAATAAAGGGATACCAGAATCCCCAATATGTAATTGAAGATGGATGAATTTCTTGATATAGAATGTGTTTAGAAGTTTGACTTTTCACCTACTTCCTCTTAAATAGAATAGGATGTCATGATCATGAGTTCTGTGTAACTGTCTTTAAAATAGATGGAACAGTGTTAACGCAAGCATAAAGAACATAGGCTATGAACTGTGCAACCATAGTTCATTGTACAGTCACTGCTGACAAAACATAATTTTTGCAACTTTTGCAATTATAAACAATTTTGTCATAATTGAATGAATTTTATCTAATACACTGTAATCAGATCTTACTCTGTAAAAAGAACTTTGGCGACACCTTGTGTTATTTCATGGTTATAATAAATGACTGTTACTTCCTCTTTTTCTCTAATAAAAGGAGCTTTTTAGGAGGAGGAATTTGAATTCAATAAGCGTGGAATTATGCATGTTCATAAACCCGTTTATTGTCTTCCCTCTGAGCTCAAAGAACGTAACACTTGTGTGTGTGATTGTGTTCTGTATTACGCTCTGCCTGTCTCTCACTGCTTGATGGACCAGAGACCTAAAGAGCTGTGGTATTGTGGTCAGATCATGGAGTTTTCTTCATCAGGTACCTAGAATAACCATCGAAAGCAGCCTTAACATATCTGCACATATCAAAAATGCAGCTAAAATGGCATATTGGAAGCTAAAGCTCCTTAAGCCCCTTCGACACTTACTGCAAGTTACTGACTTCAGATCAATACTGCAAGCCATCATCACACCACACCGCGACTACAGAAACATCATCTACCAAGGCCTCCAAAAGAATGCACTATTTCCAGTACAATTAGTCCAAAATACTGCTGTCAGAATTCTAACTGCAAGTGCAATCTGGCAACACATAACACCAATCCTAAGAAGTCTACATGGCTCCCTATAGCACAGCTGACAAAATACAAAACCATCACCACCACCTTCAAAATCCTGTACAATCTCTCAGCTCCCTGCCTCACCGATATAATCTCTACAGCACATACAAGACCAAGAAGAACTGCCACTCAGAACCTTCTGAGCATTCACTCACTCAAGACCAAAACCACACAACAGACCAGTAACAGAGCATTCTCCCTATATGCCCCATGAATGTGGAACTCACTACCAGAAAGCATAAGAGCAGCAAAATCCATTACAGAACTAAATAAAACTACACAAACACCTCTTCAGAGAATACTGTGGACCCAATGACAATACCTAAACAGAACCGCAACATTCTACCCCAATTGCGGTTCAGTTCAACCCCACATCTATCCCTCCCCGCAACATGAGGTTCACCTCTACATGGAAATAGTTCACTTCCCCCCATAGTTAACCCCATATTTATCTCCAAGTTGTTTCTCCCTCTTTAATGTATAATAATTCTACTGGGATTGTTATATTGTTCTTTGTAAACCTCTTTGGACAAAGGCAGTATAGAAAAACTGTTAAATAAAATAAATAAATACATAAATAAATATACACAGTACTTGTCGTTAGCACCATAATTCAAAGGCATCAATTTTCTTCCTGTCTATCCTTTTCACTGTTCAACTTTTGCATCCATATGATGTTATTGGAAATAGCATGGCTTAGACAAGTTGAATCTGTGTATGGAGAGAGACATCTTTATCTCTCCTCTTGAGAATCTTGTCTAGGTCCTTCATAGTCATTCTGACAAGAACAATGCATTGTCGGATTTCTTGACTGCTTGTCTTTTCTTTATTGTTTGTTGATCCAAGTAGGTTAAAGTTGTCAACTATTTCAAATTCTTCTCCATCAATGATGAACTTATTGATTTGCCAGTTGTCAGGATCTTTGTCTTCTTAACATTAAGGTGCAGGCCCATTTTAAGATGATGTTCCTTGATCTTGAGAACAAGTTTTTCAGATCATCGTCACTTTCAGCCAGTAATGTGGTATCATCACCATAGCAAAGATTGTTGATGAGTCTTCCAGCAATCTTCACACCTCGGTTATCTTCATACAGTCCTGTTTCTCTGATGATTTGTTCCGCATATAAAAGATGGAGAAAGCATACAGCCTTGTTGTACACCTTTTCTGATTTTAAACCATTCTGTTTCTCCTAGTTCTATTTGAACTGTTGCTTCTTGAACAATGTAAAGGTTGTACAAGAGAACTATCAGGTGTAGAGGTATAATATGCGGAAATATTTCTTTATGGAAAGATTGGTAGATGCATAGAATAGTTTCCTATAGAGGTAGTGGAGATGAGGACAATATTTGAATTCAAGAAGCAAGGGACAAACACAGAAGATCTCTAAAGAAAAATCTTCACCTATCTTTAAGTTGCAGAAGACTAAGCGAATAGGATCGAAAACTGCTGTTGCCCGCTTAACCCTTTCCCCCTCCCATGCTCCACCCCAACATGCCCTGATGCTAACCACATATCATCTGTGCACTTTACGGACTTATCCAGGATTTTCAAAAGGCACTACCTAGTACAGTTCCATGTGTAAATGTCTTTGAAAATCAGGCCCGATGTGTTTAACCATCTTGATATTTATTTATTTATTTATTTATTTATCTGTACTTGTATACCGCCTTTCACCGGGTGATTTCCCTGTTGAAACATATGAAAGCTGTTTGCCGCCCATGCATCTCACTGACAAAACATATTCCCACCTTCCAATGACCATTATAGCTCACCTCTAACACCAGCTGCACCTCCATGTTGAGAATGCACTGTGCACAGATGTTGGTGATACTAATAATGCCCTTGCTGAACCATTTGGAAAACAGCACATCTTCCCATGCATTGTTTAATCACATATCTGCACAAAAATCTGATGGATGCCACAAGCATAGCCCATCCCTAATGTGTATGATCCTACAGCATTGCCGATGTGTGTTAAAAATCACACTTTACTATATACACTCAGTTTTTTATGCTATTTGCAGTGATGGAAGCTGCATTTCAAGCTCCACCAATGTCAAACCTGACCTTTTAATAATATTTGAGCAAGATGGATTGAGGACTGATCCCCAAGGATCTGAGGAAAGAGGAAATGAAATATGTCCATGATCAGCAGATGTGAGGAACTGTATGAATCAGGCAGAAGAGGTTACTGTACTGATCCCAAAGTAGAGAACCTGAAAATGGAAAAGGTTCATGTCTGGAATCAGCTGGAAGGATGAGAGGAAGATGCTGATACCAAGAGGACAGTTATTGGCTGTTCCAAGTCTGGAAGAGGTTTGGAAGACTCATTGAGGGTCTTGGGCATTTTGGGTGGTGTCTGCTGAAAAGTGGAACGAATTGCCTGTGGAGCTCTGGGCAGTTTCTTCTCTGTTGGCCTTTTGAAAGGTTTTGAAGATGTTTTTATTCTTAGAGGCATTTGGGGATGGGCTGAAAGGGGGAATGATTGATTTATTTTTTTTTTTTTTGCTTTTACTGTGTAATATTGTATTGTATTGTCTTTTATTTATTGGTTTGTTCACCCTTTTGATTGACTTAGGTCAGAAAAGTTCTCTAAACTGTTATAAATAAATTAAATAAATAAATAATTATTGTCATTTATCTGGGTGCTACATCTTTCATTTGCCAGAGCTGACCTCTACATGCACAATGAATGCCGCCAGTATAGTGATTAGGAGAGCATGTGCTGGAGAGTAAGGAAGCAGTACAGCCTGCAGCATTATTTCTCTTCCCATATCACCTGCTGCCTTGTGTTCATCTGTTCTTTCATCATGCATTGTTCAAAGTGGTGTTCTCTTGGCAAGGGTCAGCCTCCTGGACCAGTATGCAGGGAATGGTCAGCTGAAGGCACAAATTTTAAGAAGGGCATGGCCACCTGACAGCTCTCTTTTGTAGAAATAGATACATATTTAAACTTAAAATCTCATATAAACAAAATTGCAGCTAAAGCATACCATCGCTTAAAGATTATAAGTAGACTAAAACCAATATTAAATACAAAACACTTTCGCACGGTATGTGAAGCTGTCATAACACCCTCACTTGATTTTGGAAACGTCTTGTATCAAGGTCTTCCTAAAAATGCTATCCATCCTCTCCAATTAGTTCAAAACACTACTGCACGTATAATTACTGGCTCTGCAAAATTTGATCACATAACTCCTGTCCTTAAACAGTTACATTTCCTTCCAATTATTGCAAGAGCAAAGTACAAAAACCTAATGATTATTTTCAAAATGTTTCACCAATCTTCAGCAGACATTCTACAGCATATAATATCCAAAGACAAGAGCCTAAGACCTAAACGATCTCAAAACTCCAATAAGCTTAGTACACCTTTAAACTTCAATAGATCAAAACAGATGACCTCTGAAAGAGCATTTTCCTTCATGGCATCAGAGGTATGGAATTCTATTCCTGAAGAATTAAGAGCTCAGGAAGACATCAAAGACTTTTGCATATCTTTAAAGTCTTATTTATTCATAGAATCATTTGGTCAAATAACTTAAATTGATCAACTTGTATATCCAATTTCACTAAGACATAATATTATAATTTACTGTTTGTAATGTATTTATATTGTAATGTATCGTATTTGATCTTCCCATGCCCTCAACATGTAAGTCCTTTGTTGTCTGTCAACCACTTTGATTGAGGGATAAAGTGGTATACAAAACTGGTTAAATAAATAAATAAATAAAAGTCATGTGTTGCCTATCTGTCCACATACAGGATTGGCCTCACCTATGCCTGCAGAGCAAACAGTTGTCAGGACCATGATGCACCCTCATGGGAAAGGTAGCCTGGCTAGTTGATAGTCAATGGAGCACCCCATTGTCTTTCCAGGTTGGTCGCATGAGTCAATATAGGCACAACATGTGCAAGACTGGTGTGATAGGGTTCAGTCACTCCCACTGCAGCATATCAACATGCCAGAAGTTGGCTAACAGTGTGTGCTGCAACGGGTACAATGCAGCCAACTACTGAGAGGCATGTCGACAGGCCAAATTGAGGTGTGTCCAAAGTGAGTAGATATATTTGTGGCAATCACTCGCTGCAATGTTACTGAACCCTTTTATAGACCTGTATCCAGAGAAAAACACATATGAAGCAGAATATTCTGAAAAATAGTATATTTCTATGATTAAACTGTTTAGTCTAAAAATATTACTACTACTACTACAACTAGACCATGGTTTCCTAGACCATGGGATGCCGTTCCAAGGGTCGCAGAGCAGAGATGGCATCCACCTGTCCAAGTAAGTCAACGCGTCTTCGGTAGTAGACTGGCTAATCTACTGAAGAGGGCTTTAAAATAGATTCGTTGGGGATGGGTGAAGAAAGCCCCCAGGTAAGTGAAAGCCCCCAGGTAAGTGATACATTAAATATCTTTATGGAAATGGGCAAAAGGGGTAACATATGGAAAACAGTGTGTATAAATGTCCATAGCATGGGAAATAAGATCCCTGATGTTGAAGCTGTGGTAGGAGTGACTTGGATATAGTGGCAGTTACAGAAATATGGTTCACAGAAAACCATGATTGGGATGCAACTAAACCTGGCTATACTTTATTCAGAAAGGACAGGGTAGGAAGAAGGGGTGGAGGAGTGGCACTATATGTAAAAACTACTATTAAAGCTTTGGAATTACAGAGCTTAAAAGGAAGAGAGGAGGCATTGTGGGTTAAACTAGAAAGAGGGAAAGAGAAATCTATTTGCATTGGTGTGATATACAGACCTCCCTCACAAGAGGAAGAGGTGGACAGAGAGTTAATTGAAGACATACACAGCATTGCTAGGAAAGGGGAAGTGCTACTGATAGGAGATTTCAATATGCCAGATGTTGATTGGCACATTCCTGCTAGAGTATCATCTAGAAGTAAGGAGATCCTGGATTCTTTACATGGAGAACTATTCAGGCAATTGGTAACAGACCCCACATGTGAAGGGGCCATACTGGACTTGGTGCTTACCAATGGTGAAAGTGTTTCTGATGTTGTAGTGGGAGATCATTTTGCATCCAGTGATCACCAGATGGTGTGGTTAAGTATTAGGACTAGGGCTGTTAGAATCCATTCAAAGTTGAGGATCTTAGACTTTAGGAAGACTAACTTTGCCAAGAAGGTCCAATACCTCAGGGAGTCGTTAGTGGGATGGGAACAGCTGGGGGATGTAGAAAAACAGTGGGCAAAACTGAAAGGGAATATTTTAAGGGCAACCAACCTTTTTGTTAAAATGGTAAATAAAGGTAAAAAGGAAAAGGAGACCGCTATGGCTTTCGAAAGAAGTAGCTGAAAAAGTGAAGAAAAAGAGGGAGGCCTTCATGAAATACAACAGATCACGGGGAGAGGAAGACAGGCATCTGTATTTGGATAAACTTAAAGAAGCTAGCAAAGTAGTCAGGAAGGCAAAGATTCAAAAGGAGGAGGAAATAGCCAATGCAATAAAATGGGGGGATAAGACATTTTTCAGATATATTAGTGAGAAGAGGAAGGGCAAAAGTGGTATTGTCAGACTCAAGGGTGCAGAGGAGGAATATGTAGAAGCTGATAAGGATAAAGCGGAATTGCTTAACAAATATTTCTGTTCTGTGTCCACAGATGAAGAACCAGGAGCAGGACCTCAGAAAACACCCACAAACAGGAACAGAAATGAGGAACATCTTGAACAATTTTCAGAAGACTGTTCGTGAGAAACTAGCTCAACCTAAAGTAGACAAAGCGATGGGACCGGATGGGATACACCCTAGAATACTGAGGGAACTTGGGGACATTCTAGTAGCTCCACTGACTGATCTTTTCAATGCCTCGTTGGAGTCTGGAGTGGTGCCTTAGGACTGGAGAGAGGCTCATGTGGTGCCTTTACACAAAAGCGGAAGTAAGGATGTGGTTGAAAACTACAGGCCGGTTAGTTTAACTTTGGTGGTGAGTAAATTATTGGAAACGCTGCTGAAAGAGAAAATAGTGAGGTTTCTGGAGTCCAGCAGATTACAGGACCCGAGGCAGCATGGATTCACCAGAGGCAGGTCTTGCCAGTCAAATCTGATTGATTTCTTTGACTGGTTGACCAGGGAGTTGGACCGAGGGAGAGCCCTAGATGTGGTGTATTTAGATTTCAGTAAAGCCTTTGACACTGTTCCTCACAGGCGACTTATAAACAAACTGAGCACCCTAGGGATGGACCCTAAAATTACTGCTTGGGTTAGAAATTGGTTGGGTGGGAGGCAACAAAGAGTACAGGTAAATGGAGCTCACTCTGAGGAGAAGGATGTTACCAGTGGTGTACCCCAGGGATCTGTCCTTGGTCCGATTTTTATTAACATCTTTGTTAGTGATATAGCGGAAGGGCTGTTGGGTAAGGTTTGCCTCTTTGCGGATGATACCAAAATCTGCAATAGAGTAGACACCCAGAAAGGTGTAGATAACATGAGGAGGGATCTAGCTAAGCTTGAAGAATGGTCTAGAATTTGCAGCTGGGATTTAATATTAAAAAATGTAAGGTCATGCATATGGGCTGCAGCAATCCAAGGGAGCAATATAGTATAGGGGGTGAAGTACTTTTGTCCACTAAAGAAGAGCGGGACCTAGGCGTGGTTGTGTCTGATGATTTTAAAGTAGCTAAGCAGGTAGAAAAGGTGACAGCAAAAGTTGGAAGGATGCTTCGGTGCATACGGAGAGGAATGGCTAGCAGAAAAAAGGAGGTGATGATGCCTCTGTATAAGTCTTTGGTGCAACCTCATTTGGAGTATAGTGTGCAATTCTGGAGACCGCACCTTCAAAAGGATGTGAACAGGATGGAGTCAGAGCAGAAGGTGGCTACTAATATGATTGGTGGTCTTCATTATAAAGCATATGAGGACAGACTGAAGGATCTTAATATGTACAACTTAGAGGAAAGGTGGGATAGAGGTGATATGATTGAGATGTTTAAATACCTCCGTGGCATAAATGTACAGAGGGAGAGCCTCTTTCAATTGAAAGCAAGTTCTGCTATGAGGGGACATGGGATGAGGGTGAAGGGAGATAGATTCAGGAGTGATATGCGGAAATATTTTTTTACGGAAAGAGTAGTGGATCCGTGTAATAGTCTCCCAGTGGAGGTGGTAGAGATGAGGACAGTAACTGAATTCAAAAACGCATGGGACAAACACAGAGGATCTCTAAAGGTAAAAAGGGGACTGTTGTAGTTGTTGATAAGGAAGGACAGACTAGATAGGCAATGTGGTCTTTTTCTGTCGTCATATTTCAATGTTTCTATGTTTTTAACTTGTCATTTACAGCACTACAAGATGCACTCAGCACTGTACATACATATGTAAAAGTCACTCCCTGCATATCAAAGCAGCCTTTTCTAAAAATGTTCATGAGGAAGGGGAGTGGGGAAGGGAAAGAGGGTGGCAGCATCCACCACATGACCCCTGACTTCCGAGGAGCCCACATGGGTAAGGGCCTAATTGCCCTCACAGGAGTAGCACACTCCTCCTCTGAGAGGATGTTCTGATGTCTGGAGGGGCATTCAGTATTGCCCAACCAGAATTGCCACCAGCAGAGGTTCTGTGTGGCAGCATGTGAATGTGCCTGGGACACTTCCGTAGCTGCTGGGGGGGGTCAAGGCTCTGGGATTTGGAGGAGACTGTGGCCTAGCTCATTGCCCAGCACATGTTCCTTGGCAGCCATGGATACTAGGGGAGGAGGCAGGGGGAGGGCTTCAGCAGTGGCAGAGAATTCTGTCTTGCCCAGGTGGCTCTTGTCCTATGTGGATGGACTGGTCTCCTGCTCCATCTCATCTAGCCCAATGTTGTCCTCTAGTTCCTCCTCATCCTGGACCTCCATCTCCTGCATGCCCGCTTTCATTGGGGCAGCAGCTGGGGACCTGTGTGGTGCTGATGAAGGCACTGCAGCTATGCAAGAAATAAAAACTGCTCAGCATGATGATGTGCATCCCCCAAAGCTTTGACTAGGTACACTGATGTAGTAATGTAGTCCCTGACCCTATATGCTAATCACAGGAACACTTGCTTTCTACAGAACATCAGGCTAACCCCATACCAATCAGCTGGTCACGACGATCGCCACTGTGTTCCCATTTTTCAACTTACTCTGGTACATTGTGAAATAATCTGTGACTTTAGAAAACACTTGACATGTGTCCTGCTACTGCATGTGCACCAAATTGAGATAAAAACTTCCCCCTGCTAAGGTTATTGATTGTCCTTCTGTCATCGGATGTAAGTGCTGTGAACATAGGTCCTTGAATGGCTGTACATGCAGAATGAGCAAGACTGTGTACTGCCCACAATACTTTGTCCATTGTATCCATCATCTGCCCCTGCTGCCCATGGTAGATGTATGAAATTAATGCTCATGGTCAACACAGCTCTACCTGCATGTCAGAATGTTTCCCATATGGGTGTTTCCTTCAACCACATATGTCAAGGATGATAGCAGCTTGACTTCAGCACAAGAGGGTAATGCCGCATGCACTGGTCAGTTTCTCAGCTGACCTGTGACTGGTGCTGTCCAAAGGGAGTGAGCTGTGAGGTAACACTGTCAGCACTGTCTCTTCCTCCACATACAGGCTGTCCGTCCTCTGGCAGCTCATGCATCTGAAGATCCCTATGCATGTCATTTGTTGGAGGGGGCCGTGTGCATCTTCCATGTGGCTATGGTGTGTCCAGTGTGGATCTGACCACATAGCAGATGATCAGACCCACTATACAGCACAGTATGAAATGTAGGAGCCAGCCAGCAACACGCACAGACTAGAAGGAAGCATGTCGCCACTATTGTGGATGTGTATGCAGGAGCCCCATTGCAAAATCTGCAAGCACACATATTGTTATGACCCATGTGCAACCAGTCATGGCCTTGGTATGGCCAGTCTTCAGGCCATGTATCATTGAACCCTCTAAATGGACAGGTTGTCTGCAGTGATCCCAATGTTTGGCCAGAAATACATACATGCAGCAAGTTGACACAAGTTCTGACCAAAGTGTCCTGCAACTGACCAGATGTGTCCTAACATAGTAACATAGTAAATGATGGCAGATAGAGACCAGTATGGTCCATTTAGTCTGCCCAGCAATATGACAGGGTGCACCACCCCTTCCCATGTCTTTTAGGGAGTAGGTGCACCCCTTCCCATGTCTTTGCTTAGTGGTGCACCCACCAGGAGCAGGTGCACCCCTCCCCATGTCTTCACCCCTCCCCATATCTTTGTTTCTTTGTTTGTTTAGGGGTGAACTCACTGCTCCTCCCCCCATCGCTCCATGTAGGACACCCCTATTTGTTGAGAAATTAGATGGTTCAGTTTATTTTAATTTAATCTTGTTGCTGTAAAATGATCCACAGTGTCTGTTCCAGGCCACTTTGAATTCCGCCACTGTGTTTGTCCCCACCACTTCCATCAGGAGGGCATTCCAAGCATCCACCACCCTTTCAGTAAAAATGTATTTCCTGACACTGCCTTTCAATTTACCACCTTGCAGCTTCATGTCATGCCCTCTAGTTTTACAGCTTCCACGTCTCTGGAAGAGGTTTGTTTGTTCATTATTTCTCTTTAAGTATTTAAAGGTCTGAATCATATCTCCCCTATCCCTCCTCTCCTCCAAAGTGTACATATTTAGGTCTTCAAGTCTCTCCTCATAAGGCTTCTGATGCAGGCTTCAAATCATTTTGGTCGCCTTCCTCTGAACAGCTTCCATTCTTTTTACATCCCTTGCAAGATATGGTATCCAAAACTGAACACAGTATTCCAAGTGAGGCCTCACCAGAGACTTATGCAGTGGTACCCCTTCCTTTCTGCTGGTAATTCCTCTAGTTTTGTCATCAGAGCAAACTATGATAGACAGTGCATACTAGGGTGTGCTCTCAGACATTCTCAGCTCAGACAATGGGATGAGGGGAACAATACAACAGAGTAGAGAAACAGAACAGGCCAGCATTGTCAAGGTGGTAACATGACCCTACAGAGGTCATGACATACTGCACATCATGTCCCCTTTGATAAACAGTCAACACTGACAGCTACATGCGAGCAGCATGATGGCATGGTTCTGCCTTTCCTATTGCTATGAACAGTTCAATCCCTTCAATGGCTATAAATGTGACTGTTCAAACATGCTATGTTGCAAGTCATGTGAGGATTTTGACTGGTTGCACATATGCTAAGGAGAAGTCTTTCAATCCACAGACCTCTTCCAGTAGCTTGGAGACTGAGAATGTCATCTTTTTGATGACAGCAGTGTACTTATGCAGCTGGCACCGCCTACCAGCTTCAGGACCTATTGACAAAACAGACTCATAGGAATAACAAATAAGTAGTTAAACATGCAAAAAATACTCCTATGCCTAAATAAACGAGTACCCCTCTATCCCCTGGGAAGATGCCCCGTCCCCTCTCCAGGATGAGGAGGCCTACCTGTTGAGTGCCCAAGCAACTCTAACCCGTGGAAAGCAAACCACCGACAGCTCTTCCGGTCCGCCCTTTAAACATTGATTACACCCCACTCCTTTGCTCTTCCTGGCCACCAAGGGAACCAGCTTCAGGACTGGGGTGCACACAGATTATCAAAGAAAGCACTAAGGGAGGGTTCCGGGACTGGACTGACATCCCTCAAGGAACAACAATTAGCGAGTAAGTCTAATTTATTTTTCCTCATCATCCCTTCAGTCCAGTCACACACCTCTGGAATGTATCAGCAGTTAAACTAATGGGTAGGACACACATAACTGGTCTGAAGCACTGCTGATCTGAAACGAGTCTCCTGCCAACTGTACATGCAGGTGATAATGCTTAGAGAAAGTATGCAGCGATGACCATGTTGCCGCCCTACAGATCTCCACCAGTGGAAGTAAACTATAGTCTGCCCACAGACTGCCTAAACCTTCGTGGAATGCACCAGCAACCCCGCCGGCACTGCTTTACCCTTCAAGATGTATGCCAATGAAATTGCCTCCCCGATCCCTCTGGAAGTGGAAGCCACAACATAATAAAACTACCATAACCATTCCATCATCATGGCCCCATATTTTGATATTTATGTGGATTCCACAATGTGGAGGGAGGAGTAGCCTAGTGGTTGGGGCAAGGTACTTCAGGCCGGAAGGTCGGGGGTTCAAATCCCACTAGAGGACAGCAACCTTGGGCCGGAAGGACTGGGGTTTCTAGTCCCACAGATGCTCCTTGTGGTCTTGGGCAAGCCACTTAACCCTCCATTACCCATGTTCCCTGTAAGTATTAGTGTATGTGTCTCATATCCCCGCGTGTTAAATGTATCCCCCAATTGTGCCGTGACCGCTTTGATTGAAGGATAAGGCGGTATACAAAACTGTCTAAATAAAATAAAATAAGTGTTTCAGCTTCTCGGAGGACATGTGGAAATAACTTCTCTTACATTACAAGGTGGCTGTTACTGGCAAGCACTCGCTTGTTAATAGCCACTTTGCAAATTACAATTTGTTGTTTCCAAACTTCATCTGAAGAGTGGAAACGTTCAGGGATTCCATATCAGTATGAAGATGTGGGACGATGATAACAGGATGAGCATGGCAGGTTGAGTATTTTGTTGCCAGTAACACTGCCCATTGGGCCCCTAGATAGAACCTTTTGGGACATTGTTAATGTACTGCTGAGGTATGTGTCTTGCTATATTTATGATCTTGGCATCATGTTTGAAACATAATAAAAAAGATGATGAAGCAATATGTAAACACATAAGAACATAAGAACATAAGATATGCCATACTGGGTCAGACCAAGGTCCATCAAGCCCAGTATTCTGTTTCCAACAGTGGCCAATCTAGGTCACATGTACCTAGCAGTTTCCCCAAAAGACACAAGTTCCACAATGCTTGTACTGGGTCAAGCATTGATATCTTCGGTCACTTCTTAATAATGGTTTATGGACCTTTCCTTCAGGAACTTGTCCAAACCTTTTTTAAACCCAGCTACACTAACAGCCTTTACTACATCCTCTGGTAACAAATTCCAAAGTTTGATTACACGTTGAGTGAAAAAATATTTCCTTTTATTAGTCTTAAATAGTTTACCCTGTAGCTTCATTGCATGTCCCCTAGTCTTTCTATATTCTGATAAGGTAAACAATCGATCTACGTTTACCCGTTCCATTCCGTTCATTAATTTATAGACTTCTATCATATCTCCCCTCAGCCATCTCTCAGCCGATGGGCCCGATATTGAAATGGGCAGTCTATGTGCTGCAATGGCATATAGCCCTGTCTGGCAACCCTTAAGCCCATTGCCTTGCCTTGCTCTCCTCTTAAGGCCTCCTGGATCCTTTACAATCTGGTTTGCGTCCTTTACATTCTACTGAAATGGCTCTTGCCAAAGTCTCCATTGACTAGTTTCTGGCAAAATCCAAGGGTCTTTACTCAGACCTCATTCTTCTTGACCTCTCTGCTGTTTTTGGCCTGTTGACCACAACCTTCTCCTTGATACCCTGTCCTCACTTGGTACTAAGGGCTCTGTACTATCCTGGTTCTCCTATTATCTCTGCCATCAATCTTTTATTGTTTGTTCTGGTGGATCCTCTTCTGCTGCTGTCCCGCTCTCGAATGGTGTACCTCAAGGATCTATCTTGGGCCCACTCCTTTTCTCTCTATACACCTAGTTCCTTGGTGTGCTCACCTTTTCCCATGGCTTTCAGTACCATCTTTATGTTTATGACTATCAGATCTACCTCTCTGCACCGAAAAACTCTCCGACAAGCCAGACCTGGATCTCTGCCTGCCTTTCTAACATTGCTGCTTGGATGACTCACCACCACTTGAAATTGAACATTGCCAAAATCAAGCTTCTTATTTTTCCCCCTAAAACCTTGGCAGGGTCTCCCAAAATAGACAGGTCTCAGCTCAGATGAAAGACTAAGACAAACAGCGAATGTGATGATGTTGTAAGCAGAGGATCATATTTCTGTGACAAATGCAACAACACTAGAATTAATTGCACGGAAGAAAGACTTGGCAAATCTACTTCTGTATTTTGCTTCAAAAACCTAATGGATAGTTACAAAACAAATAACACTATAGTTCTGGAAGATGAGACCCCCAGGTTAGAAGGTACTCAAATGGCTACTGGGGATAAGCTGAAGACTTCCCAGAGTAAAGAAAGCATTTATGATTTGGGTGGATCTGCTGATGTAGCTGCATATGAAAAGAGAGTCAGCTGGTTCATGAACCAACTAGAGGGGAAGCCATTTTGGATCTAGTCCTTAGTGGAACACCAGATCTGGTGCAAGACATAAGGGTGTTGGGGCCACCTGGCAATAGTGATCATAGCATGATCACATTTGATTTAATTAATAGAGGAGGGATGGTTAGGAAATCCACAGTACTACCTTTTAAATTTTGAAAGGAAGACTATAATAAAATGAGGGAAATAGTGAAGTAAAAACTAAAAGGTGCAGATGCAAATGTTAAAGATTTACATTAAGCTTGGGTGTTGTTTAAAAATACTATCATGGAAGCCCAGACCAGCTATATTCCACAATTAAAGAAAAGTGGAAGGAAGTCCAAAAAACAGCCAGCATGGTTTAAAGGTTAGGTCAGAGAGGCTATTATTGCCAAAAAAGCATCTTTCAGGAAATGGGAAAAAGAGCCAAATGATGAAAACTGGAATCAGCACAAGCAATGTCAAGTTAAATGCAAGGCATTGATAAGGCAGGCAAAGAGAGAATTTGAGAAGAAACTTGCTGTGGAAGCAAAAACGCATAATAAAGACTTTTTCAAGTACATTCATTGCAAAATACCCATGAGAAAGTCAGTTGGACCATTAGATGATAGAAGGGTAAAAGGGGTACTAAGAGGGGACAAGGCCAAAGCGGAGAGACTGAATGAATTCTCTACTTTGGTCTTTACTGAGGAAGATATAGGGATGCTACCCATGACTGAAGTGGTATTTAAAGGTGAAACTGCGGAAGAATTGAAAGAAATATCGATACACCGGGAAGATGTATTTCAACTATTTGATAAACTGAAGAGTAGCAAATCACCTAGAAAGGACGGTATACATCCAAGGGTGTTGAAAGAACTGAAATATGAGATTGTAGACCTGCTATTAGTAATCTGTACACTAAAATTTCACTTGAAAGCCGTTTAATGCTTTAAACCCTCCAACCTAGAACCTTTTACTTATGTCTCCCCTCACAACATATCATTATGCAGAACGCTAGGCCTCAGTAGAATCTTATAGCACTACAGCGCGGGTAGAAACACATTCACTGTGCCTCTCATCACATCAGCGGCCTGCTTCGCATAATGAGATGTTAGAAAAACTTAACCTATTAAATGTTGGTCATGAAATTCTCATATACACTACAAAATCACATACATAACAAAAATCTGCGATGGTTAAATCATACACTTATTTCAGAACCATTATCTTCTACTGTTGGTTACTCATCGCATAAACTAATCATCAATTAAACATCAACCAATGATAGCCAAAAGCAGGAGTCACAGTTCAACAATCAGTCTAGTGTTGGCTTTTTATGATGTACAGACAAATGTCTTCTTGTGAGCTGTGTTAGCTTCGTACGACCGTCAAAGAACAGTCCTTGTAAAGTAGTTCAAAAGTTTCAGTCATACAACTGACGTTGAAATTTCAGCAGCAAATGCAATAACTTAGCTTAACAACAGCTGATCGCTGATAGCCACCAGACTGACGTGAAGTCTCTCCCGCTATGTAATCCAGTCCAACAAAAATTTGCGATGGTTAAATCATACACTTATTTCAGAACCATTATCTTCTACTGTTGGTTACTCATCGCATAAACTAATCATCAACTAAACATCAACCAATGATAGCCAAAAGCAGGAGTCACAGTTCAACAATCAGTCTAGTGTTGGCTTTTTATGATGTACAGACAAATGTCTGCTTCTTGTGAGCTGTGTTAGCTTCGTACGACCGTCAAAGAACAGTCCTTGTAAAGTAGTTCAAAAGTTTCAGTCATACAACTGACGTTGAAATTTCAGCAGCAAATGCAATAACTTAGCTTAACAACAGCTGATCGCTGATCGCCACCAGACTGACGTGAAGTCTCTCCCGCTATGTAATCCAGTCCAACGCCTACTGTGGGCACCCCCTGCGTTTCACTTCAGGTTTCTTCAGGGAAATATGTAATTTGGCTATACAAGAAAAATTGGATATTAACTAGTCAATGTCCTATGTTGATAATGAGGGGTTTTTTAATATGCGTCTCCTTTAAATAGGCAGTGCGTTGATCTCTTTAAATATGGCGCTTCATGCGACACTTCGTATGCACGGCGTTTTCACGGAGATCTCAGAAGTGAGCATTGTCTGAGCCGACTGGAATAGAAACGCGGGCAGCAGGTTAAATGAAGGTGAAGTCTGAGTGAAAGGTTTATTCCATCTGTCAAAGTGTTCTTATAAATGTATTATCAACATAGGACATTGACTAGTTAAGATCCAATTTGTTTTGTATAGCCAAATTACGTATTTCCCTGAAGAAACCTGAAGTGAAATGCAGGGGGTGCCCACAGTAGGCGTTGGACTGGATTACATAGCGGGAGAGACTTCACGTCAGTCTGGTGGCGATCAGCGATCAGCTGTTGTTAAGCTAAGTTATTGCATTTGCTGCTGAAATTTCAACGTCAGTTGTATGATTGAAACTTTTGAACTACTTTACAAGGACTGTTCTTTGACGGTCGTACGAAGCTAACACAGCTCACAAGAAGCAGACATTTGTCTGTACATCATAAAAAGCCAACACTAGACTGATTGTTGAACTGTGACTCCTGCTTTTGGCTATCATTGGTTGATGTTTAGTTGATGATTAGTTTATGCGATGAGTAACCAACAGTAGAAGATAATGGTTCTAAAATAAGTGTATGATTTAACCATCGCAGATTTTTGTTGGACTGGATTACATAGCGGGAGAGACTTCACGTCAGTCTGGTGGCGATCAGCGATCAGCTGTTGTTAAGCTAAGTTATTGCATTTGCTGCTGAAATTTCAACGTTAGTTGTATGACTGAAACTTTTGAACTACTTTACAAGGGCTGTTCTTTGACGATCGTACGAAGCTAACACAGCTCACAAGAAGCAGACATTTGTCTGTACATCATAAAAAGCCAACACTAGACTGATTGTTGAACTGTGACTCCTGCTTTTGGCTATCATTGGTTGATGTTTAGTTGATGATTAGTTTATGCGATGAGTAACCAACAGTAGAAGATAATGGTTCTGAAATAAGTGTATGATTTAACCATCGCAGATTTTTGTTGGACTGGATTACATAGCGGGAGAGACTTCACGTCAGTCTGGTGGCGATCAGCGATCAGCTGTTGTTAAGCTAAGTTATTGCATTTGCTGCTGAAATTTCAATGTCATTTGTATGACTGAAACTTTTGAACTACTTTACAAGGACTGTTCTTTGACGGTCGTACGAAGCTAACACAGCTCACAAGAAGCAGACATTTGTCTGTACATCATAAAAAGCCAACACTAGACTGATTGTTGAACTGTGACTCCTGCTTTTGGCTATCATTGGTTGATGTTTAGTTGATGATTAGTTTATGCGATGAATAACCAACAGTAGAAGATAATGGTTCTGAAATAAGTGTATGATTTAACCATCGCAGATTTTTGTTATGTATGTGATTTTGTAGTGTATATGAGAATTTCATGACCAACATTTAATAGGTTAAGTTTTTCTAACATCTCATTATGCGAAGCAGGCCGCTGATGTGATGAGAGGCACAGTGAATGTGTTTCTACCCGCGCTGTAGTGCTATAAGATTCTACTGAGGCCTAGCGTTCTGCATAATGATATGTTGTGAGGGGAGACATAAGTAAAAGGTTCTAGGTTGGAGGGTTTAAAGTATTAAACGGCTTTCAAGTGAAATTTTAGTGTCATACCGTTTAACAAACATTAGGCTACTTTCTTACGTATATTAGTAATCTGTAAACTATTGTTAAAATCATCTGTAATACCAGAAGATTGGAGGATGGAGGAGTAGCCTAGTGGTTGGGGCAAGGTACTTCAGGCCGGAAGGTCAGGGGTTCAAATCCCACTAGAGGACAGCAACCTTGGGCCGGAAGGACTGGGGTTTCTAGTCCCACAGGTGCTCCTTGTGGTCTTGGGCAAGCCACTTAAACCTCCATAGCCCATGTTCCCTGTAAAATACTTATATCCAAGTTATAATGCCCTGTTCAATGTAATTTCAGTTTGTTCAATGTAAACCGCACTGATGCAGAATAGCACGGTATATAAGAGAATGTAAATAAATAAATGTAACTCCAATTTTTTAAAAGGGTTCCAGGAATTATCCGGGAAACTACAGACACCGGTGAGCATGATATCAGTACCGTGTAAAATGGTAGAAACCATTATAAAGAACACAATTACTGAACATGTAGATAGTCATGGCTTAATGGGAGACAGCCAACATGGCTTTAGCCAAGGAAGTTATTGTTTTACTAATCTGTTATGTTTTTTGAAGGTGTGAATAAACAGGTAGACAAAGGTGAGTTGGTTGATATAGTGTATCTGTACTTTCAGAAAGCCTTTGACAAGGTCCCTCATCAGAGACTTTTGGCAAAACTAAAAAGTCATGGGATAGGAGGCAGTGTAGTATTGTGGATCAGGAACTGGTTAAAAGATAGAAAGCAGAGGGTAGGGCTAAATGGCCATTTTTTTTCAATAGAGAAAGGTGAACAGTGGAGTACCCCAGGGATGTGTGCTGTGTCTGCTGCTTTTAACAAATTCATAAATGACCTGGAAATGAGAATAAAGAATGAGGTTATCAAATTTGCAGATAACACAAAACTATTTTAAGTTGTTGAAACCCATGAGCACTGTGGGAAAATTGCAAAAGGATCTTGATAAATTGGAAGACTGGATATCCAAATGGCAGACGGAATTTAATGTCGACAACTGCAAAGTTATGCACTTAGGAAAGAACAACCCAAACTATGGTTAGAGGATGCACACATTAGGAACCACCACCTTTGAAAAAGATTTAGGTATCATCATGGATAACTTGTTAAAACCCTATGTACAGTGTGCAGCAGTGGCCACGAGAGCAAATAGAAAGCTAGGTATTATAAGGAAAGGATTGGAAAATCAAACAAAAGATATTATAATGCCTCTGTATCGTTCCATGGTGCGACCAAACCTTGGATATTGTGTGCAGTTCTGGTTGCCATATCTTAAAAAGGATATAGTGTTATTAGAAGAGGTTCAGAGAAGAGCCACCAAAATGGTAAAGGGGATGGAAGGATACCCTTATGAAGAGAGGCTAAAAAGGTTAGGGCTCTTCAACATGGAAAAGAGATGACTGAGGGGAGAAATGAAAGAGGTCTATAAATTAATGAATGGAGTGGAATGGCTAAACATCGATCGTTAGTTTAAATCAGCAGAATATAGTAAGACTATGGAAAATGCAATGAAGCTTGTCAGACGGCTGCCTGGGTGAGAATCTTCACAGTCTTGGCAAGTGCAGATATCTATATGATTTGCAAGGGATTGTGGGCAATGTAGTTCATTCACACCAGACACAGCTGCTGACAATAATTTAGTTGTGCTCAAGTGTTAAAGCCAATAAGATATTTATTTATGGGGTTATTTCTCCCAACACAGATATGCTTGGTAGCACATAAATCAGGTTACTTGCTTCCAGTGTTTAACTTGGAAAAACAAAATCAAAATCAGGAAAACATTCAAACTTGTCAGGCATTAGCTAATGTTTTCTTAGCATATATCAAACAACAAACGAAAAGCCACAAAGAAAGAAAAAAACTGTTCTTTTCAGGTTAAATTCTGATAACTTCCCACATAGATTCAGAAGTGATTCCCTCCTAGCTCACAAGCAATTAGATAAGGCTCAATTGCTAGCAGTTATCCAGCTGAAACCCCTTAGCTGGCTTGCTTTCTACTGTGTGGGTCAAATCCTGCTTCAGGAGCTTTTCTGAGTAGATTAAAGAACAAGTTTGTATTTCTTTGTGATGGTTGCTGTACTTTGTAACAGAAAGTTACCAAAGGAGTTTAGACAGAGAGCAGTCCATGTAAACAGAATCTTCATCTGCTATTATTCCCCCTTCTTCAACAAGCATGGGTTCAATATCATGGATTGGCACAGATGAATCTCTCAATGGAGCACTTTCAGGAGAATACTTGTTTCCCTGCTGTCTTTCAAGGTTATAGCTAGGGCATAGATCAGTGTTCATACCTGAGCTTCCATTGCTGTTAGAGTTCCTCTCTATATAGCCTGGCCAGTATGTAGTCCAGTTCTTATGTCCAGCCTTCCAATCCAGATCCCTGGACACTGGATCTCTCTTCACATACCTTCTGGCACGGGTCTTAGGGTCCCTTCCACGTGCAGCCGTCTCCCTCACAGGTAGCGTCTGGAGGTTCCTAGCTCTGCAGCACCATTCCTCTGGCTTTCCCCAGTCCAATGGTGTATGCTGGCCCTTGAAATGCCTCCCAGTATACTTACTGCTCTGGACTCTTCTAGACCTCTCAAAGGCTTTTCTCTTCCTTCTTCCAAAGGGTTTCTTTCCCTCTCTGTCCGTCCGGTTTGGCTTCTGCTTCTGATGATCCTTCAGATGAAACTGATGATCAAGCTCAAGCTGATTCTCAGGATACTTCTCTGTAGAATAAACTCTACCTTTATTCTGCTTAGATGAGTGCTCCCCCCTAATACAGCACAGCTGTTCTGAATCAGGCCCTGCCCTTTTAAATGAGTGCTTAGGGATTACCTCATAGCCCTCCTGATTGAACACACGTTTCCCCACTTCAGCTCCTCTAATGGCTGTTGGAAACCTGGTGCATTCTGGGATTGGTAGTCTTTTATGGGAAAATTCTGTTTTCTTATTTCTACCAGAACTGACAGGTTGCTTGTTCAGAGTCACTTCACCTTTTCTATAGCTCCTTCCTGAGCTATGATAAGCTTCCTTATCATATACCCCCCTGCTTAAGTTATTACGGACTGGTTTAACTGGTGAAACTTCTTTCCTACAGTCCGTAATACCTACGAGAGTGTTCTCTTTTTGAAGCTCACTTACTTCCTGACTGGCTTCAGGGTCATTATTATTTACAGGCCTCTCCTTCCAAGACTTAAGTACATTAATATGGTAGGTCTGCCTACGCCCTCTTGCATTTTCTACCATATAAGATACTGGGCTCACTTGTTTAACAACCTTCCATGGCCCTTTCCACTGTACTTCAAATTTTGGGGCTGTACCTGCTACTTGAACCAATACCTTTTCACCAATGCTTAATTGGCGACTTTTGGCCTTCCTATCATACTCAGCAACCTGCGAGGTCCTTTTCAAACCTGCTCTCAAGTCACGTAGAAACTGTGGCACTTCCCGACTTCCTGGTTCAGGATCAATCCATTGTTCCCTCAAAATATCTAATAAACCCCGTGGAGCCCTACCATACATCAATTCATATGGAGTTACACCTAGGGACACCTGAATTCTATCCCTGCAGGCATATAAGGCAAAGGGCAATAACATATCCCATTCTTTTACCTCTCCTGCTAACCCCCTTCTCAACATTTGTTTGAGAGTTTGGTTGAATCTCTCCACCAAACCGTTTGATTGTGGATGGTAGGCTGAGGTTTTCACGTGATGAATGCCAAAGGCATCCCAGACCTGGGCCAAATATTTGGATACAAAATTGGACCCTCGGTCAGTCAACACCTCTCTTGGGAAACCCACTTCACAAAACAATTTTACTAGCTCTAAAGCTATTGTTTTTGCAGAAACATTCCTCAATGGTATGGCCCAGGGAAACCTTGTTGCCTGATCTTTCCATAACTAGGATGTATTGGAAACCTCGGGGCGTTTTGACTAATGGGCCTACAATATCCATGGCAATGCGACCAATTGGGTCTGTGATAATTGGCATGGGAATCAATGGCACCACCGATGGGTGAGCCGCTGTAACTCGCTGACACGCTGGACATGCAGCACAAAACTGGGCAGTTTCTTTGAAGATACCTGGCCGGTAAAAACGCATAAATATTTGATCCAGCGTTCCTTGCATATCTTTATGACCTCCCACTGGATGATCATGTGCTAGTCTAAGTACTAGCCCTTTGAAAGTTGTGGGTACCACCAATTGTTTACGTATGGTCCCATTTCTGGGGTCCTGACTCTCTCTATATAATATTTCATTATCTAGTCTGAATCTGGGCAACTCCTCCCTGACCTCCTGAGCATACTTAAAAGCTCGGGTGAGAGCTTGATCAGCTCGCTGCTCTTGTGGAAAGTTAGGAAACTTTGCCACTAACTCAGCTGGCACCCAGGGTAAACTTTGACCCGCTAACATCTCAGCCCTTCCCTGTGCTCTGCAAAATCTCTCACGCCGCTTTTGTGCTTTCAACTTTCTTACTTTACCAGATGATGGAGTTATTAAATCATCATGAGAGGGTAAGTCTCCTAATAACTCTGCCTGCTCCCCCTCCTCCTTCTGCTGGCTCTCTACCTTAGCCTGCGAGCGGGTGGATACAAGGCCCCTCTTATTACCCATAGTTTGGCCTTCTGGAAGCTTAACCATCTTTTTAGCTAGGGACTGAGGACTTCCAAAGAAAGGCCCGGGAGCTATTTCCATTATTCCTTCTCCCTCCTTCTTTCCTAGTCCTTCCACTAGACCCTGCTTAAATCTTGGCCAGTCTCTTCCTAGAACCAAATCAAAGGGTAGCCTAGGCACCACTGCTAACAGGACCTCCTCTTGTTCCCCCAGGCACTTAACCTTTAGCCTATAGGTGGGATATGATGTTGCAGCACCATGAATGCATCTGATGTGAACTTGGCTTTCAGGGGTTCTAGGCACAAATCCTTCTTGGGCCTCTATCCTCTTCCAAAGCCTTTTTGACATCATACTCTGGTCTGCCCCAGAGTCTAACAAAGCATTTGTGGTAATTCCTTGCACATCAACCATCAAAAGAAATCCTTCTTTGGGCTGTTTTAAATCCACCCCCATTAAGCGAGTGTGTGTCTGGCATCTCTTTTCTAAATATCCCCATTTTCCACACTTGAAACATTTCTTTCTACTCCACTGTGTCATCTGGTTTGATACAGTACATTCATTTTCAGAAACATTTTTAATTATTTTCTTTTCTGATACAGCACATCTTGCCTCAGCACCAATCTTCAGAGGGCCACCCATTCTATGGCAAGCCTGCATGGCTTCCAAGAATCTCTCTGCTAGCATGGTTGCCTCTCCAAGATTTTGGCAATTTTGCTGTATAAGGAAAGTGTGCAAATCTTTAGGGACCGCAGACATAAATTGTTCAAGCATTATAATGTCTAATAACATTTCTACCGTCTTTTGCTCAGGCTCCAACCATTTTACAGCTGAACCTCTGATTCTCTGACTCAGAGCCCTGGGTGTTTCACCCACTCTCAATGTAGTAGCTCTAAACATTCGCCTATACTCTGAAATAGACAACCCTAGGCGATCTCTAATAGCAGCCTTTACATCCTTATAATTCAAAGCCTGGGCTGCTGGCATTGCTCTATAAGCTGCAAGTGCCTCTCCAGTTAATGAGGCTGCCAGCCTTACTGCCCACTGGGTCTCTGGCCATGCTAATGCTTGTGCCACTCTTTCAAAAGACTCTAGAAAATCATCAACATTATCATCTGGAGTTAGCTTCCCAAAACTAAATGCCCCAATCCCTTGATTGAGTCCCACACTGTCCACATGTGGTGTACCAGTATTTACTGCTGGTCTTGCATCTGTTCCACTTTGGTTCTGCAGCTTAACTAGGGCTTGCACCAGATCAAGCACTGGCCTCTGCTGGTCCATTAAGGCTTTCATAGCAGTGTCCTGAGGCCTGCTGTGCTAGCTCCTGCTGCCTGCTAAACTGGGCTGCCATCCAATCAGCTAGTTCCCTTGGATCCATCTTGATCCCTGCAAGAAACAAAAAAAAACAAAGTGCACCACCTTCCAAACAGGTGTGTTTTTTTCTACTTTTTTTTTTTTCAATTACCCCTGTGCCTTACTCCCATCCACCACTAGACATGCCCAGGTACTTATTACCTTGTGTCAGTGATGAATCCAGCTCTGCACAGGTTCTTTTCCTCCTGGGACAGCTTCCTGGAACAACCACATCTCCTCCAAAGTGCAGTTGAGGGAAAATCTTTTTTTCCAGCTTTAAACTTGAACTTTAGTTGTAATCCTCAGCAAGTAAATCCCCTTTGTGCAAAAGCAATCCGAAAAACTACGCCATTTGTCAGACAGCTGCCTGGGTGAGAATCTTCACAGTCTTGGCAAGTGCATATATCTATATGATTTGCAAGGGATTGTGGGCAATGTAGTTCATTCACACCAGACACAGCTGCTGACAATAATTTAGTTGTGCTCAAGTGTTAAAGCCAATAAGATGTTTATTTATGGGGTTATTTCTCCCAACACAGATATGCTTGGTAGCACATAAATCAGGTTACTTGCTTCCAGTGTTTAATTTGGAAAAACAAAATCAAAATCAGGAAAACATTCAAACTTGTCAGGCATTAGCTAATGTTTTCCTAGCATATATCAAACAACAAACGAAAAGCCACAAACAAAGAAAAAAACTGTTCTTTTCAGGTTAACTTCTGATAACTTCCCACATAGATTCAGAAGTGATTCTCTCCTAGCTCACAAGCAATTAGATAAGGCTCAATTGCTAGCAGTTATCCAGCTGAAACCCCTTAGCTGGCTTGCTTTCTACTGTGTGGGTCAAATCCTGCTTCAGGAGCTTTTCTGAGTAGATTAAAGAACAAGTTTGCATTTCTTTGTGATGGTTGCTGTACTTTGTAACAGAAAGTTACCAAAGGAGTTTAGACAGAGAGCAGTCCATGTAAACAGAATCTTCATCTGCTATTATTCCCCCTTCTTCAACAAGCATGGGTTCAATATCATGGATTGGCACAGATGAATCTCTCAATGGAGCACTTTCAGGAGAATACTTGTTTCCCTGCTGTCTTTCAAGGTTATAGCTAGGGCATAGATCAGTGTTCATACCTGAGCTTCCATTGCTGTTAGAGTTCCTCTCTATATAGCCTGGCCAGTATGTAGTCCAGTTCTTATGTCCAGCCTTCCAATCCAGATCCCTGGACACTGGATCTCTCTTCACATTCCTTCTGGCATGGGTCTTAGGGTCCCTTCCACGTGCAGCCGTCTCCCTCACAGGTAGCGTCTGGAGGTTCCTAGCTCTGCAGCACCATTCCTCTGGCTTTCCCCAGTCCAATGGTGTATGCTGGCCCTTGAAATGCCTCCCAGTATACGTACTGCTCTGGACTCTTCTAGACCTCTCAAAGGCTTTTCTCTTCCTTCTTCCAAAGGGTTTCTTTCCCTCTCTGTCCGTCCAGTTTGGCTTCTGCTTCTGTTGATCCTTCAGATGAAACTGATGATCAAGCTCAAGCTGATTCTCAGGATACTTCTCTGTAGAATAAACTCTACCTTTATTCTGCTTAGATGAGTGCTCCCCCCTAATACAGCACAGCTGTTCTGAATCAGGCCCTGCCCTTTTAAATGAGTGCTTAGGGATTACCTCATAGCCCTCCTGATTGAACACACGTTTCCCCACTTCAGCTCCTCTAATGGCTGTTGGAAACCTGGTGCATTCTGGGATTGGTAGTCTTTTATGGGAAAATTCTGTTTTCTTATTTCTACCAGAACTGACAGGTTGCTTGTTCAGAGTCACTTCACCTTTTCTATAGCTCCTTCCTGAGCTATGATAAGCTTCCTTATCACAAGCTACAGGGTAGCCTATTTTAAGACTAATAAGAGAAAATATTTGTTCACTCAACGTGAAATCAAACTCTGGAATTTGTTACTGAAGGATGCAGTAAAAGCTGTTAGTTTAGTTGGGTTTAAATAATGTTTGGCCAAGTTCCTCGAGGAAAGGTCCATAAACCATTATTAAAAGGGACCCAGGATATCACTGCTTGACCCAATACAAGCATTGTGGAACCTGGGTTTTTGGGGAAACTGCTGGGTACTTATGATCTAGATTGGCCACTGTTGAAAACAGTATACTGGGCTTGATGGACCTTGGTCTGACCCAGCAGGGCATATATTATGTTCTTATGTTCTTAAGTTGCCAAGATATCTTATATATTGGGACATGAAATGTATGAAGCATGAACCAAGGGAAGATGGTGGTGGTCAAGAATGAAATGGAACATGTACAACTTGATCTGTTGGTTGTCACTTAAATGAAATGGACTGGCTTTGGGCACTTTGCATCTTATGATCATATGGTTTACTATGCTGGAAACGAAAGACAAAAAAGAAATGATATTGCATTTATAGTTAAGAAGAGGTTTGCAAGAACAGTAATGAAATACAATGCAGTCAATGAACGCTTCATTTCTATTTGTCTATAAGGAAAGCCTATCAACTCAACTATAATTCAGATAACAGCTGCAGAAAAGGAAGTCGTTGATGAGTTCTATGAAAAAGTACCAGCTAAAATTGACGGAATATGCAAACAGAATATCCTGATAGTAATGGGTGACTGGAACGCAAAAGTTGGCAACAAAGAAGAAGGCAAAGTGGTTGGAAAATATGGACTTGACAACAGAAATGAAGAATGGAGAATGATAGAATTCTGCAAAACCAACAATCTCTTTATCTCAAACATCTTCTTCCAGCAACAAAAGCGCCGACTGTACATGTGGACTTCACTCAATGGATTGTACAGAAATCAAAATGACTACATCTGTGGAAGACAATGATGGAAAAGCTCGATAACATCAACAAAAACAAAACCTGGAGAGGACTGTGGTACAGATCACCGACTACTAGTATGCAAACTCAAGCTAAAGTTGAAAAAGAGCAAGCCATTCAAGAATGTAGCAAAATATGACCTTGAGAATATACCACTGGAATTTAAAGACTGCCTGAGAAATTGATTTGATGCTTTAGATACAAATGACAGAGTTCCAGAAGAGTTATAGGATGACAACAAGAAGGTTGTATTGGAAGAAATCAATGAATCTCTACATAAGGTAAAAAAGCAATAACAGCCAAATTAGATGACTGAAGGAAGTTTGAAAATTGTCCAGAAATGCAGAGAAACTAAAGCCAGAGGAGAAAGAGAGGCAATCAAAGAACTCAAAAGAGATTTCCAACATGCAGCAAGACAGGACATGGAAAAGTACTACAATGACACATGCAAGGAAATAGAATCAGAAGCTATTAGAGAAAGAACAAGATTGGCCTTTCTAAAGCTACGAGAGTTAAAGAAAAAATTCCAGCCTCAAACTGGAATGCTACAAGATGCTCAAGGATCCATGTTGAATGATGCTGAGAAGATCAAGAAAAGGTAGAAAGAAAATGCTGAGTCATTATACCATAAAGATGAAGTGGACAACAGTCATTTCAAACTATACCTTATGATTAGGAACCATTGGTGATGAAAGAAGAAGTTGAAGCAGCATTGAAAGCCTTATCAAAGAACAAAGCACCGGGCATTGATGGCATTCCCATTGAGTTATTACAACAATCAGTTGAAGCTGTTACCATATTTTCAAGGCTCTGCCAGGAAATTTGGAAGACAAAGTCATGGCCAACTGACTGGAAAAGATCTGTGTTTATACCAATAATGAAGAAGGGTGACACAACTGACTGTGGAAATTATCGCACAGTTGCTCTGATCCCACATGCCAGCAAGATTCTACTCAAGATCATTCAGCAGAGACTCCAACAATACATGGAATGAGAACTGCCTCAAGTGCAAACAGGGTTCACGAAAGGGAGAAGAATGAGAAACATTATTGTGGATGTGAGATGGATCCTTGAAAAGACAAAAACATACCAAAAGGATATCTATATGTGTTTTATTGACTACCACAAGACTTTTGACTGTGTAAACCATGAGAAACTCAGGGCCACATTAAGAAGTATGGGTATACCAGAACACCTGATCGTTCCCATGCACAACCTTTACACTGAACAAGAAGCAACAGTTCGAACGGATGTAGGAGAAACAGAATGGTTTAAGATCTGCAAAGGTGTACAACAAGGCTGCATACTTTCCCCCTACCTATTTAATTTATATTGAGAAGAAATGATCAGAGAAGCAGGACTGTATGAAAACAACAGAGGTGTGAAGATTGGTGGAAGATTCATCAACATCCTTCACTATGCTGATGATCCCACATTACTGGCTGAAAGTGAAGACGATTTGAAAAATTTGCTTCTCAAGATCAAGGAATATAGTCTTAAAATGGGCCTGCACTTTAATGTTAAGAAGACTAATATCCTGGAAACTGGCAAAATGAATAAGTTCATCGTTGATGGAGAAGAAATTGAAATAGTTGATGACTTTAACCTACTTGGATCAACTATCAATAAAGAAGCAACAAGCAGTCAAGATATTTGACAACGCATTACTCTTGGCAGAATGGCTATGAAGGACCTAGACAAGATTCTCAAGAACAGAGATGTCTCTGTCCATACAAAGATTTGACTTGTTCAAGCCTTGGCATTTTTAATAACATCATATGGATGTGAAAGTTGGATAGTGAAAAAGAAAGACAGGAAGAAAACTGATGCCTTTGAATTATGGTGCTGGTAACGAATACTGTTTATACCATGGACTGCCCGAAGAAAAAACAGTCAGTACTAGAGGAGATCAAACCTAAGCTTTCTTGAGAATCTTAGATGACAAGACTTTGACTTTCATACTTTTGACACATCATGTGAAGAGAGAGATCATTAGAGAAAGGCATCATGCTTGGCAAGGTACAAGGTCAACGCAAAAGTGGAAGGCCAGCAATAAGATGGATCGATACAATAACAGCAGCTATGGATGACAGTCTGTCATCAATGAGCCGCCTGACTAAAGACCGAACACAATTTAGGACAACTATCCAGAGGAATGCCATCAGTCAACACCGACTTGACGGCACTTAACAACAACAACAACCTCCTCTCCTCTTCCTCCTTTCTCAGTCTCTGTGGATAACTCTCTATTCCTCTCTTTTCCTCAGCTCTCAATCTTGGGGTTGTCTTTGACTCCTCTCTCTCCTTCTCCACACACATCCATCTGATAGCTAAGACCTGTCGTTTTTTTCTCTATAACATCAACAAAATCCACCCATTCTTTGTGAACACACTATTAAGACACGTATCCATTTCTTAATCACCTCCTGTCTTGACTATTGTAATCTACTCCCTGATGGTCTCCCGCTGAATCATCTCTCTCCTCTTCAATCTGTTCTTCCGCCAGCCTCATCATGCTCATATTACCCCTCTTCTCAAGTCACCTCATTGGCTCCCTATCCATTTCTACATCCAGCTCAAACTTCTCCTGCTGACCTCTCTTATCTCTCCCTCTACCCCAGGAATTCTGCTCTTCTGGCAAATCACTTCTATCTGGGCCCTTCTCCTGTATTGCTAACTCCAGACTTCACTCCTTTCACCTTGCTGCTCTTTATGCCTGGAACAAACTACCTGAGTCTGTACATCAGGCACCTTCTCTGACCCTTTTGAAATCCAGGCTGAAAACTCACCTCTTCGCTGCTGCTTTTGGATCTTGACTCACCCAATCTCCTTGTGTTTCCTTACCATTCCCCTAGATATATCTTTGTCTACCCCTATTGTGTTGTCTGTCTTGACTAGATTGTAGGCTCTGAATAGCAGGGACTGTCTCTCACATGTCTATTCAGTGCTGCGTACATCTTGTAGCGCTATACCCAGTACGTAAAACTCAATTCTGAGTCCTCATCACCATTTCCGCAGGAGCAAGGTATCCCACAGGATTCGGCACTTTCCACCCTCCTGTTCAACCTCTATATTCAACCACTCTGCTCAATATTCAAAAAGCACAAGATTGGATACCATCTCTATGAAGATGACATCCTATTCTACTCCCAGATCAATATACATAACCCTATATACCACAACATAACCGAATGCATACAGGAAGCAGAAAAATGGCTAAATATAAACAACTTCAAAATTAACTTTAAAAAAACCCCAGAAGTACTTGTCACAACGAGGAACCATAGTAACACCCCCGCCCCCTCCCCACAAATAATCACATTCTGAACACCACTATCCTTGTAAAACAGGAAGTCAAATACTTGGGCATCATCCTAGACACAACCTTAACATGGAGCCACACATAAAACAAATCGCAAGAACCATATTTTTCAAGTTAAGAACTGTGCAACACCTTAGACCCCTCCTTGCACCCCATGACTTCAGAACAGTAGTCCAAACATTAATCACACCCCACTTGGACTACTGCAACAGCTTACTACAAGGTCTCCCCAAAAAAGCATAAACCATCTCCAATTAGCCCAGAATGTCACTGCCAGAATCATAACCAAGGCACACTTAACTAACCATATCACACCTATCCTACAAAATCTCTATTGGCTCCCAATAGCAAGTTGCTCAAAATACAAAATGATAATTACAATATTCAAACTACACAACAACATTGCACCATCATATCTGTCATCCCTTATAACTGCTCAGCTCAACACCAGAAAAAGAAGGAAAAGTAAACCGAACCTCCTTAACATTCCCACCACTATACATAAAACCAAACAGATAACAAGAAAGAGAGCATTTACCTTCACAGCCCCAGTACTTTGGAAGTCGCAACCAGACTCACTACAATCACTCAAAGACATACAGATATTCAGGAAGGAATTAAAGACTCTACTCTTCATTGAACACTACAGCAACCACAACACCACCAGCACAAAAACACCCCCCCCCCCCCCCCGCAAAAAAACCCCCAAAACAAAACAAAACAAAAGGCATAACCTAATCAGAGGCAAAACTGCATACCTCACAAACTCCCCAAAAGCATATTCAGCACCTGATCGGTATAACAATCATTAAAAAACTGCTACAATGTTGCTTTATGTTTCAATGTAAATACTTAACAAGATACAATGTACATAGTTCAGTTGTTACAATGTATACAGTTATACTTGGTTCTATGTAACTTGTGTTCTATGTATATAGTTACACTTAGTTCTATGTAACTTGTTGTGTTCTATGTAAACTGCCTCTGATGTCTGGAAGGGGCGGTATAGAAAACTGTCCAAATAAAATAAATATAGTCGGTAGTAGTCGGCAGCATCATATGAAAGACCATGGAACAATGAGGGACACAGAAACAGTTTGTGGAAAGATATTGAAACATGTTCTCTGTCCATTTTTTGATTTGTGACACAGGCAAAGGATTGTGGACTGCATTTGGCGTATTAACAGTCTGTATTTGGGGAAGGGCATGACAGGATCAGGCAGGCTGGGTGTGTTGCAAGATTGTTGGCAGCTGCACTCTGCCTGGTCACTAAGGTACGCAGTGACTGGAGATATTGTGACAGTACAAGTGGCAAATGGCACTGGTCATACTCTTTTGAATCAGTGCTGCAGGTATGATGATGCATCCTGATGAGATTGTTGGAAATGCAGGAGTGGTCAAACCTGACTATCATGGAAGTGCCGAAGTGCAAACTGTGTCATAGGCCTTGAGGAACCATGTTGCAGCGAGGTGTATGCATCAGCCAAATCATGCAGCACCTACCCTGACTTGTACACTCACCAATTTCTAGGAACTCACGTGTAATCCACAGCCCGTTTTGTGACAGGACTATCCAGATGCAATGGGAGACAATCCGTGAGTGATCCCATTATGTGCAAGGACTTGTAAGCTACCTTTGTTTATGGAGTGCCATGGAGGAACCAGAACTACCAGTCCCTGCATGCACTGGGGTAAATCCTGGAATGGATCAATCCAGTTTGGTGAATCTGCAGCCAAGTGCAAAGCCTACAAGCAGCAGTGATGACAAATGTTGTTTTTTTTATTTTTTATTTATGCAATTTTACAAATAAACAATGCAAGCCAATACAAACTTGAATGAAAAGAGGAATGAGACAATGAATCTTCAATCAAACAGTACAATTAGGAAACAAACAATATACTCATTATTCACAAGCCCTCAGACTGAGGAGATCCAAAATTGCATAAAGAAATAAGAAAATATATAAATGTGCAGGAAAAACAATCTATGCCTGAACACTAATATGTATCATATCCACAGAATACAGATCAAAGAGTATATCCCCCCCCCCCCCCCCCCCCGAGGCCACAAAAGGCAGGAACTTATAAAGGTAGCCAAATTGGAGGGATCATAAAAAATATAGGAAATAGAATTTAACTTAAACATTTACAAGGAAATTTAACAAAAAATAAGCTCCACACCTTGGTCACCCCAGGCCTAGGAATCTAAAATTCCGTCCTCCTTCTCTGGGGATCATTACATAGATCAGGAAATTTACACACAGACAGTACTTTAGACAAAACAGATCTTTTTTGAAAATACATCTTCAAAAGCCATTCACGGTCAGAGACCAATGCCAGGGAGATCAACAAAGTAGCTGGAGTAACAGAGTCAGTAGCCGATGAATACAATAATTCTGAAACATTCAGTATGTCCCTATGATTAGACTCAGAAGAAACTTTCACATTGGATTTCCCATCCTTCTTCCCCATAGGAATATAATACACTTTAGAGAGTGGTGGATGGGATTCGGAAGGAAACCCAAGAACCTCCGGCAAATACGATTTAAACATTTCTCTGGTTGAAATCACAGAAGAACGGGGAAAATTCAACAGTCTCAAATCAGAAGCTCTAAATTGATTTTCCAGCATTTCAAGCTTAGCTTTTTGACCAAACAAATCTCTAATAACCGCAGAGCACCGTTCTTCCACTTGTGCAACCTTATTTTCCAAAGTAGACATCTGAGTTTGAATCCCAGCAACCGACTCCATACAATTCTGCACTGCTCCTGCATTCTGACGAATAAGCAGCAAAGTAATATTCATTTGAGCAACTAAACACCTATCTTTATAAGGGCTTTCCATTTCGAGTCTAAGGTAATATTATCCGTCTTCACCAAAGAAAAAGGAGTTGTAACAGTTTCCTCAGTAGCTGACACCACTGAACTCAATGAAACGCCTGGTTCCTGCTTCCCTGGGGGTCACTGAGTCTTGCTTCCTCCACCATGCCTGTGGTCACAAATGATTTCCCAGGGCCAGAAACCTCCAGAATGTTCCTCCCCAATGCGGGCAAAACCTTCCCCAGCCTGGAAGCTGCATCCTCCGGTGAGCTTAGGCACAAGAAGTCAGCAGGAATATCAGGTGGGCGCTGCAGATCTGGGGTGAGATCACAGCCTGAATAAGATGCTGGACTACCCTGTTATGGCATTGACACAGCCAGGCCCTTTCCCCCAGTGTTTCCAAAGTGTCCTGAGCTCGGCTGCAAAAAGGTATCCATCAGACCTGAGGTAATAGGCAAAACGGGTCGCAGGGGTTGAAGAGGCAACCCCTGCAACTTCCCTTTATGCTTCAGCATAGCAAACACACCGCCATGGCCATCTTGTATCTTGACAAATGTTTTATATCAAGGACCATACTCGTATGCCGTATGACATGGCAATGTAAGTACAAGAGAAATAGTGGCAACAAAATCTCATGGGCTAGTCTGAAGGGTTGCAAACCGGCTGCAGATACACCCGTAACACTCGGTGCAGTCTTGGGTTTATCCAAAGGCATGAGGACATGTAGTCCTTATCTTTCCATTGCACTCCATAGGTAATGGAAAACTATGGTCCCGCAAGCAATGGTGTAAAACCTGGAATGATCAAAACATGGCAGGCAAATCCGGAGCCAGATGGGAAACCTTCTGCACCTTCAAGAGAAGCTGAATGCACTGCTCTGGTGTAATCGGTGTTCTGACTGAAGTGGTGCAGCAAGCGTATCCAGGACCTCACCATTCATTCCATATTGTGCCTTACCCCAGAACTGGGGAAGAGCACATCCTGTCTGGGGCAATGAGGCCAGTCAAAAGGCGGAACTCTGCATCCAAATATCTGTGCTTCCTGGATCTGGCAGGCATCATTACTCTGAACATTTGGTTTCACAGTGGTATTGTCAAATGTCGTGCGGAGTTGCCCGTTATCGGTGCACATTCACGCCGTTAGCCATGGTTGTGGCCTTTGCCTCAGACTGTTGGGAGAGGTTACAAGCAGCCCCAGAAAAGCTACTCTCCTTTCTTTCAGAGACATCTATTCAGCTAGATCCACCACAGTAAGCCTGCATCTTTAACATCTTTTAAACATCTACAAGCATGTTAGTGATAATGCAGAAGAGCTGTCGGGTAAGTTTTGCCTCTTTCTGGATGATACCAAAATCTGCAATAAAGTAGACACCCAGGAAGGTGTAGATAACATGAAGAGGGATCTAGCTAAGCTTGAAGAATGGTCTAGAATTTGGCAGCTGAGATTTAATGTTAAAAAATGCAAGGTCATATATTTGGGCTGCAGCAATCCAAGGGAGCAATATAGCATAGGGGGTGAAGTACATCTGTAGACAAAAGAAGAGCGGGACCTAGGTGTGATTGTGTCTAATGATCTTAAAGTAGCTAAACAGGTAGAAAAGGTGACAGCAAAAGCTATAAGGATGCTTGGGTGCATAGGGAGAGGAATGGCCAGCAGAAGAAAGGAGGTGATAATGCCTCTGTATAAGTCTTTGGTGCAACCTCATTTGGAGTATTGTGTGCAATTCTGGAGTCCGCACCTTCAAAAGGATATAAACAGGTTGGAGTCTGTACAGAGGGTGGCTACAAAAATGGTTAGTTGTCTTCATTATAAAGCATATGAGGACAGACTTAAGGATCTTAATATGTATACTTTAGAGAAAAGGTGAGATAGAGGTGATATGACTGAGACATTTAAATACCTCCATGGCATAAATGCACAGGAGGAGAGCCCCTTTTGATTGAAAGCAAGATCTGTTTCAAAGGGACATAGGATGAGAGTGAAAGAGGATAGACTCAGGAGTAATATGCAGAAATATTTCTTTACGGAAAGAGTGGTGGATATGTGGCATTGTCTCCCAGTGGAGGTGGAAGAGTTGACGACAGTATCTGAATTCAAAAAAGCATGGTACAAACACAGAGGATCTCTAAAGGGAAAAAGATGACTATTGTAGTGGGTGATATGGAAGAGAAGACTAGAGAGGCCATGCGGTATTTTTCTGCCATCATGTTTCTATGTTTCTTTGTCTCTGTGAATATGTTGTGTGGCACTGGGCTGTGTCAACCACTCACATAATATCTGTGCACTATCTTTTAATCACCCTAAAGATATTGACTTCATACAAACAGCATGGATATCAAGCAATCTAGCACATGACTGCAGGGGCGGCCCAAGGGGGTGCAGGGCCACGTGCGGAGATTAATTGTGGGGCCTCATTTGCATAGGGAGCCTCATTTGCATAAATACTTGCATAATGTTAACATGCATTTTTAGTAAACATGCTTCTTAATGAGTGTCTGGATAAAGAAAGACTAACAGATTTCTACGCTACTATATTCCAGTGCCAACCGCCAGGCCCATTAGGAAGTACTATAAACACTGACCTTTTAGAACTCATAGCAAATCCACCATATCATAACAGCTCTGCCAGGACTCACAAAGCACCAAACCCTACCTATCAAAAGGCAACACTGCAAATATTAAACCATAGTAACATAGTAACATAGTAGTTGACGGCAGATAAAGACCAGCATGGTCCATCCAGTCTGCCCAGCGAGATGGCAAGAGTAGGTGCACCTGTCGCTCCGCGCAGGCCACCCCTCTCCATATCCCTGTTCAGGGGTAAACCCACCACTCCATATAGGACACCCCTATTTGTTGAGACGTTATATGGTTCGGAAGTTAGATGGTACCGTTTATTTTGGTTTTTTCCTATTTCTGTAAAGGGATCCTCTGTGTTTGTCCCATGCCTTTTTGAATTCCGTCACCGTGTTCGCCCCTACCACTTCCATCGGGAGGGCATTCCAAGCATCCACTACCCTTTCAGTGAAAAAATATTTCCTGACATTGCCTTTCAATTTACCCCCTTGCAGTTTCATGTTATGCCCTCTAGTTTTACAGGTTCCCCGTCTTTGGAAGAGGTTTGTTTGTTCATCATTTCTCTTTAAGTATTTAAAGGTCTGAATCATATCTCCCCTGTGCCTCCTTTCCTCCAAGGTATACATATTTAGGTCTTCAAGTCTCTTCTCATAAGGCTTCTGACGCAGGCTCCAAATCATTTTGGTCGCCTTCCTCTGAACAGTCTCCAGTCTTTTTACATCCTTTGCAAGATATGGTCTCCAAAACTGAACGCAGTATTCCAAGTGAGGCCTCACCAGTGACCTATACAGTGGCATAAGTACCTCTTCTTTTCTGCTGGAAATCCCTCTTTGTATGCAGCCCAACATCCTCCTGGCTTTTGCCACCGCCTTGTCGCACTGTTTTGCCACCTTGAGATCAGCAGAGATAATCACACCAAGGTCTTTTTCCTGAACTGTGCATACCAGCCTTTCTCCCCCTATCTTGTACATTTCTCTTGGATTTCTGCTACCCAAGTGCATGACACTGCACTTTTTGGCATTAAATTGTAGTTGCCAAGCTTTAGACCAGTTTTCCAGCTTTTGTAGATCTTTCTTCATGTTAACCACTCCCTCAGGGGAGTCCTCTCTGTTGCAAATTTTTGTGTCGTCTGCAAAAAGACAGACTTTTCCATTCAGTCCTTCAGCAATATCACTCACAAATACATTGAACAGTGCCGGGCCCAGGACCGAACCCTGGGGCACCCCGCTAATCACCTTCCTCTCATCCGAGTGAGCTCCATGTACAATCACCTTCTGTCGTCTGTCAGTCATCCAATTTCTAATCCAGTTTACCATCTTGGGACCCATCCCCAAGCTACTGAGTTTGTTGATAAGCCTCCTATGAGGAACAGTATCAAAGGCTTTGCTGAAATCCAGGTAGATGACATCCATTGCATGCCCCTGATCTAGTTCCCTCGTCACGCAGTCAAAGAACTCGATCAGATTTGTCTGGCAAGATCGTCCTTCGGTAAAACCATGTTGCCTCGGGTCTTGCAAGCTGTTGGTTTTCAGAAAGTTCACTATTCGCTCTTTCAGGAGCGCCTCCATTACTTTTCCCGCCACCGAGGTAAGGCTCACGGGTCTGTAGTTTGACACTTCTTCCCTGTCACCACTTTTGTGTAGAGGTACGACATCAGCCATTCTCCAGTCCTGAGGAACCTCTCCTGTTTCCAAGGATCTGTTGAAGACATCCTTTAATGGTCCTGCAAGAACCTCTCTGAGCTCTTTCAGTATCCTGGGATGTATCCCATCCGGTCCCATGGCTTTGTCCACTTTCAGTTTAGCAAGTTGTTCTAACACCTCTTCTGCTGTGAATGGTGTGGTATCTACTTCATTCCCATTTTTATATTTGGGAGTCACAGCTGGTCCAATACATCTCAGAGAATACCAATGCATCTCCTACTGGGGAAAGAGAACAAGTGACATGGTCAAATAGAAACTACATGAACAGAATACCTCAGCTTGGTTAAAATGCAGAATATAGACCGTCACCAAAGAACAAGGGATCACAATTTAGAAATAGGAAGACAATAATTAAACTGGGAACCCCAAAAGCCAAACTTGGGATGTACAACAACACTGGAGAAATAAAACTATAAATTAATTTCCTCTTGTACTAAACAAAACACAAAAGATGTTAACAATGCACATTTCCCAGAGCTGATATATTCCAGTTAATAAATTCAAAATAAAAAAGTATTTTTCTACCTTTTGTTGCCTGTGCATTTTCTTTTCAGTTGTAATTGCTCCAGTCATTTTCTTCTGGTTTCTTTGTGACTTCTGCGAGCTATCCATTTTCCTTTCTTCTCTTTTAGATTTTTTTCCAAATTTTTTCTCTATATCTGCTTTAACATACTGATCTTTCCCCTTTTGCTCTTTCCTCCATTTCTTTCCTTATTCCTTTATCATCCACTCAAATTTCACCCTTCCATTCCTAATCTCCTCTTACTCTTTGAATACCTGACCCATCGTAGGCTTTTCTTCCCTCCCACACAAAATATCTTTTCCCCTCTCCATTCTCATTCCCCATCCCTTTCTAGTCCTCCCCCAAAATCAGCTCCTTTATAGTTCTAGACCCACCCAGCATCTGCCCCCTTCTAGTCCCAGTCTCCCAAGCTTCCATATCAGCCCATTTCCAGTCCTAGCCTCCCATATGCTGTTTTCCAGTTCCATTCCAGCCCCCATCAGCCAATTTCCACTCCAAGCTCCACATCAGCCCATTTCCAGCCCTATTCCAACTCCCTTCAGCCCACTTCCAGTCCTATTCCAGCCCCCATCAGCCCATTTCCAGTCCTATTCCAGCCCATCACCCATTTGCAGTCCACGTTCCCCCCCATCAGCCCATTTCTAGTCCTATCCTAGCTCCTCATCAGCCCATTTCCAGTTCTAGCCCCCCATATGCTCTTTTTCAGTTACATTCCAGTCCCCCATCAGCCCATTTCCACTCCACACTCCCCCATCAGCTAATTTCCAATCCTAGCCCCCTCGTCAGCCCACTTCGCCCTATTCCAGCCCCCATCAGCCCATTTCCAATCCTAATCCAGCTCTTCATCAGCCCATTTCAGTCCAAGTTCCCCCCATCACAGTCCATTTTGTCCATTCCCCCCACCATCACAGCCCATTTGCAGTCCTATCCCCCCCACCATCACAGCCCATTTGCAGTCGTCCCCCCATCACAGCCCAATTGTAGTCTGTTCCCCCATCACAGCCCATTTCCAGTTGTTCCCCCCCACCATCACAGCCCTCTTGCAGTCCTCCCCCCTACAACCCAATTGCAGTCCATCCCCCCCCCACATCACAGCCCATTTCCAGTCTGTTTCCCCCATCACAGCCCGTTTCCAGTCTGTCCCCCCTCCCCACCATCACAGCCCAATTGCAGTCCATCCCCCTCCCCCCACATCACAGCCCATTTCCAGTCTGTTCCCCCATCACAGCCCAATTGCAGTCCATTCCCCCCCCCACCATCACAGCCCACTTGCAGTCCTCCCTCCCCCACAGCCCAATTGCAGTCCATTCCCCCCCCCCCACATCACAGCCCATTTCCAGTCTGTTTCCACCCCCCATCACAGCCCATTTCCAGTCCGGTCCCCCCTCCTCCATCACAGCCCATTTCCCGTCCGTTCCCCCCCATCACCGCCCAATTGCAGTCTGTTCCCCCCCCCTTCACAGCCCATTTCCAGTCCATTTCCCCCCCATCACAGCCCAATTACAGTCCCTCCCCCCCATCACAGCCCATTTCCAGTCTGGTTCCCCCCATCACAGCCCATTTCCAGTCCGTTCCCCCCCCCATCAAAGCCCATTTCCAGTCTGTTACCCCCCATCACAGCCCATTTCCAGTCCTTTCCTTCCCCCCCCCCCCACAGCCCAATTGCAGTCCTTTCCCACCCCCCATAACAGCCCATTTCCAGTCTGTTTCCCCCCATCAAAGCCCATCCAGTTCTAGTCGCCCCCTCCCCCTCCGAAGAGCCCCGCACCATCTAAGGGGCTGCAGAGGGAGCCAGGGAAGCCCACGCGAGGCCCCGGCTCCCTCTGCACAGCCCGCCAGCGTGAAGAACCTTTACCTTCCCACTGGTGGCTGTTTCAATGACGCCGCGAATGCCGGGAAAGGTTAAAGGCAATGCCCTTTAACCTCTCCCGGCATTCGCGGCTTCATTGAAACAGCAGCCAGCGTGAAGGTAAAGGCTCTTCACGCTGGTAGGCTGTGCAGAGGGAGCTGGGGCTTCGGCAGGCTTCCCCGGCTCCCTCTGCAGCCGTCCATTGAGTGAGAATGTGGTTCGCGCGGGGCCCTGTGCAAACAGCATTCTCGCTCAATGGACGGGCAGGCCCTGCATGACTGAACTGCCACATAAAACAACACCCATGTCACTGCAGCTTGATCCTACATCTCACAATGTGCATACATAGCCGTGACATGCATGCTGTGCATGGAGATAAGAGAACCCCCAGATTGCACCCTATGACTGCAGCTTAGGAGAAGAGCAAGGTGCATGCAGTTACATCACAGAATCTTTCCAGTCTCACCAACTGACTCAACTGGACATTCAAGGAGGCTAGCACTCCATGTGAGCCTCACTCACCAAGGGGGCTGACAGTGTTGCAGCAGATACAGCTATTATGGCAGTTGCCATTAATCGGGCCTCTCACCTGTGCAGACAGGTGTGTCCTGAGACCTGAAGGCTCAGTCAGTGGTGAGGGTTGTTGCACATACACTTGTGATGGAGCATAAATGGTGTCTCTCACAGTATGAGGAGTTACAGAATGCCTCTGGACACACACACACACACACACATACAGGATCTCTCTGTCCAAAAGAGATGTAAGTTGGTATTCTTACTTGCCCCTTAGGACTCTAATGCTTGGATGTTGTTAACAGCCGCTCTGTGTGTGCAGGTGCTATTAGTGCACAGGTATACAGCCAGTGTTGCTGCAGCTTCTCACTGTCTCAGAGCCTGGTGAGTGTGAGGATTTAGCAGAGGCATGTGCTGTGGAGGGTAGGGGAAGATATGAAGATCCAATGTGTATTCTTATCCGTGGATGTTGTCAGCACCCACTCAGTGTGTGGGCGCTATTAGAATACTCTCCCATCCAACTGGTGTTGTTGCAGATTCTCAGCATGAGGACCTATGCTGGATTGTACATGCTGAAACAGCTCTGGAAATGAAGGATAAAATTAGCATACATGGACACTGCACTCCGGCCCCTGCAAGAAGCTCTCCCAGTCGGGGATAGAGTGGGCCGGAGCTCCACCACCACCCACGTGAGCGCCAGGCCCAATCGCAGCAGCATCCCGGCAGATTTAAATCCGGTGCCGATCGGGCGCGCGGCTTCTGTTCCTGCACTCCGGCCCCTGCAAGAAGCTCTCCCAGTCGGTGATAGAGTGGGCCGGAGCTCCACCACCACCCACGTGAGCGCCAGGCCCAATCGCAGCAGCATCCCGGCAGATTTAAATCCGGTGCCGATCAGGCGCGCGGCCTCTGTTCCTGCACTCCGGCCCCTGCAAGAAGCTCTCCCAGTCGGGGATAGAGTGGGCCGGAGCTCCACCACCACCCACGTGAGCGCCAGGCCCAATCGCAGCAGCATCCCGGCAGATTTAAATCCGGTGCCGATCGGGCGCGCGGCCTCTGTTCCTGCACTCCGGCCCCTGCAAGAAGCTCTCCCAGTCGGGGATAGAGTGGGCCGGAGCTCCACCACCACCCACGTGAGCGCCAGGCCCAATCGCAGCAGCATCCCGGCAGATTTAAATCCGGTGCCGATCGGGCGCGCGCGGCCTCTGTTCCTGCACTCCGGCCCCTGCAAGAAGCTCTCCCAGTCGGGGATAGAGTGGGCCGGAGCTCCACCACCACCCACGTGAGCGCCAGGCCCAATCGCAGCAGCATCCCGGCAGATTTAAATCCTGTGCCGATCGGGCGCGCCCGCGCCTGGCGGGCCCGCGCCTGAGGGCCCTTTGGCGTGGCCCTTAGGCGGGGCACGGCAGGCACCCACAGCCCATATGCTCAGTGACTTTAACGTTCCTGCTCTCTCTCACTACCTCAAGTAAGATTATATAGCCCACTGTATATACTGCTAAGTAGCCTTATCTCTGAAGCCTCTCATGTAATTGTATACTACTGAATAACCATCTCTCCTAAGTAGTGTGTATACTGCTATTTAGCCTTATTTCTGAATCCTCTCGTGTAATTGTATACTAATTGAATAATTGTATACTAATTGAATAACCACACCTCTCAGAAATTTCTCACATAATTTATATCCCACTGAACAGCCTTGTCTCCAAAACTTAGTTCAGAGATAGATATATATCTGAAATCTTTCATATCCCACTGCATACTACTGAATAGCCATACCTCAAAAATACTCTCTTATTGATATTTTTTGACTCCATCTATATGCATTTTGCCTGCCTCACTCCTCTAAAATAGAACACAATTTCCAGCTGTGTTCACCCTCCCCTCCTCACACATCCAAAATAGTGCAAAATAGTGCAAAATATTGCACAATCTCCCTTTAACAACTTCCAGTAGTCAGTGACACCCACCAACGCAGCATAGACTCACCACCATCACCTTAACATCAAATCCGACACCAGTTCTACAACATTCAAAAACAACACGGAAATGGCCCCACCTATCACGGCCATAGTGAGCGGCCTCCTTATCTTCTCTTGGCTGATCATCGAGTCCTTAGCCCTATTCCACACTACCAATCAAATTCCAATTCTCCAGCACCATGCCAAAACGTGGACAAATTATTCTTATCCTCACCACCTAAAGAACAATCACACACGTCAATCATATTTATTACACATAGCCCTCCAACATGCCAAGCAAACGAAACCAGAGAAACCCACTCCACTTCTTAACTGCGCCCTTATAAATGTGAGATCAATTCGTAATAAATGGCCAGTTGTCACTGACTTAATTGCTTCCCACAACCTGGATATTCTTTTGGTAACTGAAACTTGGTTATCTGACGTAGATAATGTAATCCTCAACCAATTACTACCCAACAACTTCACAATCCACTCCCGTCATAGAGAAATCAAAAGAGGAGGGGCCCTTATTTTGACCAAAACTGATTTGCATTTTCATACAACAGACTCCTCCAGCACCAACAACCTTGATATCTTATCCATTGCAAATGACCAATGCGCCATCAACCTTTTATATAGAGCACCCTCATCCTCAACTGATGATCTCTCCAACATTCTCGACCTAGCAGCCAACACTCGCAACCCCAACCTATCAAACTGGATACTAGGAGATTTCAACCTCCCATCACTTCACTCCAGTCATGCCACTGCCCTTCTAGAAGCGATCAATGATCTGGGCTACAGACAAATTATCACCGAACCCACCCACACTAAAGGGAACATACTTGACATGATTTTTGCCCCCCTGTCAGCACAAGAACCAAATGAAGAACTTGTGACATCTCTCACCTCTGTACCATGGTCAGATCACAAGCTAATCAATTTCATCATACCTATCAACAACAGTTCACTACACAATAATGAATCTCCAAGCAACTCAACAAACACTGCTTCTCGAAACTTCAAAGCCTTCAATAAAGATCTCATACTGGCAGAAACTCTTCCTCTATTCAACAATGCAACTCTCAACCTAGACAATTTAATCTCCTCATGGAATAAGTCTCTTAGTTCCATTGCGCAAAATCCTACCAAGAACAATATCGCAAAGAAAAAAAAACACTCTCCATGGTTCTCACCTGAACTGCGTGTCTCCCGGTCACATTTACAGAAACTAGAGAAAAGATGGAAGCGGTCCCACTCCACTGAAGACCAGTCAGCATACAAAACTCACCTTGCAATCTACAGAGAAGCCATCCTAACAAACATGAAACAATACCATACCGACACTCTCAAAAGATCACTAAACAAACCACGTGACCTTTTCGAACTAGTTAAATCATTCTCTAAGGAACCATCCCCATGTCAACCTAAAGAGATCCACCCACAAGAGTATGCCAACCATTTACAATCCAAGCTACTTCAAACTGATAAAATTACCACGTTCATAGCACAAGACATCCCTAGTCCAACTTCCCTTTCTAAGTTCTCCACACCATCCAAGAAACTTGTGGAAGATACTATTGCAGCCCTCAATACCACGACTGCACAAACTGACCCCTGCCCCGCATATTGGATTAAAAATTTACGAACAGAACTTAGCCCACTGATCACAAAAATGATGAACTTATCATTCACAACTGGATCCTTCCCTGCAGCACTCAAGCAAACATCCATCAGACCGCTCCTGAAGAACCCTAAACTTGACCCAAGCAAAGTTGAATCCTACAGACCCATAGCCAGTATACCTCTCTTAGCCAAAATAATCGAAAAGGAAGCACAAAGGCAACTTCAAGACCACATAGATTCAACCTCCCCACTAGACCATCGTCAATATGGATTCAGGGAATACCATGGCGTCGAAACACTACTTACCTCCCTCTTCAATAAAATCATCACAGGTATCGACAACATCCGTCAAGGTTTCGCTCTCATCTTCATAGACATCGCTGCAGCCTTTGACTCTGTACACCATGGTCTGCTAGTAGAACGACTAAAAGAAAAGGACATAAATGGCATCGCCCTCGATTGGTGCAGGTCATACCTTGAAGACAGATGGCAACATGTAAAATCAGGATCAGGATCTTCCGAACCCTTCCATCAACAACAGGGCATCCCACAAGGATCTTCCCTATCTTCTCTTTTATTTAACATTTACATGCAACCCATTTTCAACATAATCGGATCATTCAAGATCGACTGTCTAATTTACGCTGATGACATCCTCCTCTTCATGCCATTCTTCACAGAGCAAATGGACCTTTCACCACTGATTGAATGTTTCAACGCAGTCTCCGAATGGCTTCTGTCCCAAAATCTTAGGATACAACACAAAAAGACTGAGGTGCTATTCATCACCAGAGACCAGAGTTTCTGCCCTCCACCTCATATAAAGGTCAATGAGGCTGAGCTCCAAACCAAATCAACAATTCGGTACTTAGGAGTCACCCTCGATCAACATTTAGATATGAAAACCCATATATCCAACATAGTCAGAGCCATTTATTTCAAAATCCGGTCCCTTAGACACCTGCAATCCCTTCTAAACCCTGAAGACTTCCGGACAATATACCAATCCCTGATCTTACCACACTTTGACTTCGCCAACGCTATTCTTCAAGGTCTCCCTCAATCAACACTCAACCCGTTGCAACTTGCCATGAATGCCGCAGCCAGAGTCTTAGTGGGAGCAGCAAGATGCAACCATATAACGCCTATCCTAATACAGCTGCATTGGCTCCCCATTCAAGGAAGGCTTATATTCAAATCTTTGTTACTCACTTTCAAATCCATCCATGGCATCACCTCCCCTTCATTAACCGATATCATCCAACCCATTCCTCCCAACAGAACAAGGAGATCCCTATCTACAAATGCACTACTAATCCCAAAGGCTTCAACAAAGTACACAACCGCAACATCTAACAGGGCATTCAGTATCTATGCCCCAAAATGTTGGAACGCATTACCACCAGGCATCCGTGCAATTACTGACCTAACACAATTCAGAAAGGCTTTCAAATTCCATTTATTTACACAGTACTACCAGATTAACCTAACCCCTACCTAATTGCCTCTCCTCTTACCTCCTCAAGATAACATCTCAACCCTACTGTACACATGTAACACCCTAAATTCTCAGCAATCAATCTCATTGTACATATGTAAGTAGTTCAGTTTGCATCCCCCGCGTTATCCAAGTTGTTACTCCTGTTCTCTGTAAAGCAAAACATGTTATCCAAGTTGTTACTCCTGTTCTATGTGAAGCCAAACAGTTGTTATGGTCATTTTGTTGTATGTAAACCGCGCTGACAATAGTGCGGTATATAAGAAATTGTAATAAATAAAATAAATAATAAATAATAAATAAGCTGGTCTTGAACCCATGACCCTTCTTTCTCACCCAATAGTCATGCATCTAGAGCAACAGGGCAGCCATGTCAGAGTGTGGGTAGAACAATCCATCTGTATATTTGTGATCATTGTCAGGATGCATGAGGGCATGAGCTGGGGAATATCTATGTCTCCATAGCTCTCTGCAGGCTCTGTGTAATACTTGTCTGACAAGATATGTGAGGTCGGTGTGGGAGAGGGGAATCTTGTTAGGTGTGTATGTAGAACTGCATTGCTATGCTACTGGTTCAACTGACGTTCATGTCTTGCATATGGGATTTGTCCTGCCAGAGAGCCAGGGCATGATACATGAACACACACATGCAAGACCCTGGATGACCTAGCATAGTGACCAACATAACCATTTCATGGTTTGTGCTTCTGGGCCAGTCCTGGAAGAATCTCATAGTTGGCAGACCATACTGAGAGTTTAGATTCTCATGACTCAGGAGTGCTTATTCATGATAAGGTCACTGGTTCACACACAGACCTTGGTCATCATTTTGCAACTGAGAGAGCAGTGTGAGTATTTTATCTCTGACACAGGGTGTTATCATATTACATAGTATTCCTGCTTCACTGCCATATTTTTCCCCACATGCACATATCCACAAAAATATGCATGTGGGGGGCATCCTGATTCCACGCTTCCCCATCAAGTGCTGTGATACTGCTGATTACTGCAGGACATAGAGGTCATAGGTGGACACAGTCAACCTTTCTACCACTTTGGGAATGATGATGTAGCCAGGACACACTACATGCACATTCAGGGCATGAGGGCAAAAGCGGTTGGCAGATATCACTTCCCAGTCTCTGGGTGTTATAGCTACCACATGTATGTGTATAAGTGCCAGTGATTGTGCTTGCCCGCCCATTTTCTCATACTGTAAGTGAAGTGTCATTCATTGTTGTCTCTCTTTAGGAAATGCATGGTTGACCCTAAGTCAGCTGCTCAAGGATCACAGTATCCAGGACTGGCCCATCCACTAGGCAAATTAGGAGGGTGACTTGGTCCACCAAACATGGTGAATGGCATGCCCTGCTTCAGTGCTGCGGGTGGCCTTATGGCAGTGGTGCACATGCAGCTGGTCACAACATGCTGCTCCTTCCCCCTTCCAGTGTCAGAGGGGGCAGGAGCAGCAGGCCTTGAGTACATGTGCTGCTGCCTTAAGCCTCGTCACCACATGGAATAGAGGAATTGCCTTACAGCATGCAATGGTTAATTAGGGGGTTGGATAACTCTATATAAATATACAAGCACTGAGGATTTATGGGGATATGGGGGAGGGGTAACTATATATAGTAAGCAGTGTGTATGGGGGGCCATCTTTAGGTATGAAGGTTACATGGTGGAGCTGAAATGTTCGGAGAAGAGGTGTGACTTTAGGTGCTCCCTGATTGTGTTGAGATTGGGCATGTTCCTTAGCGGATCTGGTAGCTTGTTGCAGAGTGATGGTGTGTAGAGTTGGAAGGCTCATCCACAGGCCTGTTGATTGAATTTGGTCCTGGCATGTGGAATGGTCAGAGAGTTCTTTGTGGAGGTGCGTCTTGATCTGTTTGGCTGGGGGGTTTGCAGCAGTGTGTGGGGATGTCAGAGTGGAGTTAGGAAGAGGGTTTTGTATGTTATATGGCTCGGTAGTGGTAACCAGTGGAGTTTTTTGAGTATGGGTCCTTAGCATGTGGAAATTTGTGGTCCAGTCTTGATGCTCCTTGGATGATGCATGCCATTACATGGAGGGTGGTACTCAGGGGCTGTAGTGTGGTTTGTGGGAGGATCTGGTAGATCGCATTACAGTAGTTGAGATGTGGTATTACTATAGCTTGCATTGCTGAGGGGAAATCTGTTGGTTCAAGTAGTGGTCGGAGGCACTGAATGATCTTTGATTTGTAATATAGTGCTCTGGTGACTTTGCTTACATGAGCCTTGAAGGTGAGATGTTGGCCCAGGGTGATTCCGAGGTATTTGATTTCTGTTTTAGTCTTGATTAATGTTTTTGTTTAGTGTCATTGCTTTGGGGGGGGGGGGGGTGAATGTTTTGTCTTTCGCTATAAATACCGCTTCAGTTTTCTTGTAGTTATTTATTTTATTTAACATTTCTTCTATACCGCGCTATTAAAATCAGCGCAGTGTACAATGAACAAAACATACTGCAATGCATACAGGCAACATTGAGTTTACAAAGGAACAGGGAAAAATAACACATGGGATAACCGGGATAACTATGTACAGTTTAACTTTAAACTATATACATTAACTATATGTAATATTCTAAACTCGTTTGTATATTGTAAGTGATTTCATGTGGATGGTGAAGGTAAATGGTTATCGTGTGGGCTATCGTGTGGGCTAACCATTTTCTGGTTGTATTAGGGTGCTAAGGTGTCTGGGGTATGTGGGAAGCTTGCTAGATGTGTGAGTGTCCGGGATGACTTCTGGGTAACATTTTGTGAACAGATGGTGTTTCAAGGCTTTTCGGAATAGTATTAGGCTTTTGATGCCACGGATTTCATGGGGAAGTGTATTCCAGTTTAGAGGAGCGAATATTGAAAAAGCTCTGTTTGAAGTAGCCTTAATACACGATGTCATCATCCTAGGAACTATTAAGGTGTTCATAGCATTAGGCCTCCTGTTTCTATTTTCGAGGGTGCTGTGAATTAGCTTGCTGATTGGAGTAGGTGGGTAGTTATTCAAGGCTTTGAAGGTAAGTACTAGTGACTTATAGTGGAGTCTGGCTTGTAGAGGTAGCCAGTGCAGATCTTTCATGATAGGCGTTATGTGTGCAGATCTTGGTGATTGCCAGGTTGTTATTGTTCAGCCAGTTGGAAACATCAATGGAACATTCTTGATGAGCAGAGTAGGAGGGTTGTTGTGTGTTGAATTCACCATAAATCATGAAGTCATCGGCATAGATGTGGTCATTGAGGTTATGGGATGCGTGTAGAGAGGGGTTGAAGATAGATGTTAAATAGTAGTGCAGAGAGGGTGGATCCCTGGGGTATTCCTTGTGACTGTTTGTATGGGGTGGAGGTGTCTGAGTTGGCTTTTATCTGTTGGAGTCTTGTCAGTCAGGTAGTATCTGAACAATTGGAGGACCGTGCCTTTGGTTCCAGCAGAACGGAGACATTGCAGGAGAATGTGGTGGTTCACGGTGTTGAAGGCTGAAGATATATCCAGAAAAATCAGTAGGAATCCTTGCTTGGGGTTTTGTATTCCTTTTATCAGTTTGTCGACTAAGGTGGTTAGCAGGGTTTCTACTCCATGAAGTGGGTGGAAATCAATATTATTGTGGGTCAAGTAGGTTGTTCTTGTCAATATGGTCTTGTAGTTGATTTTGGATGGCTTTTTCAATGATCTTGGCTGTAAATTTTAGGCTGGTGATAAGTCTGTATGAAGCTGGGCCAGAGGGATCTAATTCAGGTTTCTTCAGTGTTGGATTATGGAGAAGCGTTTTAAGGCTTGGGGTATTTCACTCTGTTGGAGTACTGATTGGGTGATTCCGGCGAGGGTGGGAATAACTTTTTGGATTGCCTTGATCCATGTGTGATACGAGTGTGACATGCTTTGCTGTGAATGGAATGGATACAGCAGACATGTAGCTATTGGGAGTTATTACAGGGCATAGCAGCTTGCACTTTAGAGACTATAAGGTTACTAGAGGGCATAAACACCTTGCTTGAAGTGGTCTGAACTAGTATAATGAGTCAGAAGCACGTCTCTGTACATAAATTGTGTATGAAATCTATATCCAATCATAATCGTGAGAATTCTGTTTTCACATGAAGCTCACGCTGTACTATCCAATGAAAACACATCTCTGATAGCAAACAATTACTGAAACTTGTATATAAAACGTGGAATTTTCCAAGGAGAAGAAAACCGTACCGTACTGCACTAGAGACAAAGCAATTCTGTTTTGGCAGCTTTCCCGGATTCCTTCATCGTGGAAAGTTCCCCCGATCGCTGAAGTGAATCTACAATCCGGTATATGTATTGATGCATTTCATTTCATGTTAGAACTTACTTATAATCATATTATGATAATCATGTTATGCTAGAACTTATTAGTACTTTTATGTTAGAACTTATTAGAACTTACTTATATGCAATGTATGACTTATAATCTTTTATTTACTATGCAATAAACAGTAGCTTAGTATTACTATATAAATTGTGCCTGGTTTGGATGTCAGTGAGGACTCAGAGTGATTTGTTATAGTAATACACCATGTGACTGGGCAGGGGTCAAGGGGCGAGGTCAAAGGAGATCCAAGGGTTTGGGTGGATATTTTTTCCAGGTAGCGAAGGGAGTGGTTTCAGTCAGGGGTGAAGTTGTTTGTAGTGGGTTGCCAGCTGTTGGGGGTGATTGTGATGTCATATGCACTTTAAAATTAATTTTGATTAGTTAAAATATGCAAAGTAATAGTCATTTTGGATTATTTATTACAGAAAGATCTCAGGCTTGATGTGCTGCTAACTTGGGTAGCTGCCAGCACTAAATATTTATTTATTATTTATTTATTACAGTTTCTTATATACCGCGCTATTTAGCATCAGTGCGGTTTACATTATAACTTAACGACCATAACAACAAGCTGTCAGGTTTACATCGAACAGGAGTATAAACATGGAAAACAGGGTCAACTATATACATAATCTATTTACATTGGAAGGATAGATAAAAGTCTGGATATTCAATGCTGAGGCCATATCGGCCCTGGCACTGAATATCCAGGGTCGTTGCATAAGCTACTCGTTACTGGGCAGTGGCAACATTTATTTATTTATTCAGCCAGTTTTGTATACCACCTTATCCTTCAATCAAAGTGGGTAGGGACATAACAAGGGGTCTACATTCAATAGGGGTGTCAAGACATGCATATATTTCTTGGGGTTGAGTCCCACGTCTGAGTCGTTGGTGTTTGGTGGCTGTATCGGCAGGTTGCGGAGTTTGAGAGTTATGGTACTTGTTCAAATGACTCCATGAACAGGTGAACTGCTGCTCAGTTAGCGATATGTGGCTAGTGTTAGGTCTGGGTTTTCTGTGACTGGCCTTCACTGCATATCACTAAGTGGACAGTGGCACAATATCGCTGCTGCCCGGTGAGTGAGTGCAGCTGCCTCCGCTCCGTCCCGGAATGCCCCAATACAACCCAATGCTAAGTGGTTTTCACTGGGGCGTGTAGAGCTGACAGCCACGGATATTCAGCAGAGAAAGCAAGCTTTCGTCATCATACCTTCAGCATAGTTCCTGACCGCTTATTCACCAGCATTGCCCATGCTTATTTCACAGTTGGCTTTCACTGAAAGTTAGTCCACTATATGCCATTGGATAACAATATAAATCTGACCCCAAATGCTTTATTTTTTCAACTGAAATAAAAATATTCCGTTCAAATAAAATGATTTAAAAATGTAAGTTATGTATAGTTTAAAAGAAAAGAAAACATTAGCATGTTTCTTAGGGAAAAGTCCTGCAGCTTTTTCAGAATTCACATCCACTTCTCAGAATTGTTGGTTAGATTATACTCGCCTATCATACTGGTGATTTCTCCTTCGGAGCACGGGGCACACGAATAGCAACAGATAGGCCATCCCTCCAGTGGGACTTTCCTGTATCCAGGAGCACAGCTCTGGCTGCACACTGATTGTGGGGTCTGGGGAGTCAGAACAAAAGAAAACAAAGTAAATATTGGTGGAATGGAGTGTCACTCGTTATATTCTCATCTTTGCTCCACAACCTGGAGACGATTTTCCAAAGATTTATCAGCAAACGTGGGAGGTTAGAGAGATAAATCTTACCCATCTAGTACTGTATTCCTCTGTCAGCCCATTTCAGTTTTCTAGGGGGTTACTTTATAAACTTTATTCATGATTTACACATATACAATCAGACAAAGATACATGTGTAAATCACATTAATGTGTAAATGGCCATTTTAGAAAAGGTCCATTTTCCATGTGGATGTCCTTTTCATGTGGAAATTTGAGGGGATGGTGGGGGTATAGTCTGGACCTGGGCAGAATAAAAATCTATATATGTATTCCACGTTTTATATAGGGAGTTCAGGCATAAGCCCAAAAATTCTCTGCACTGGGATTTTCCCTACTCCTTGGCTCTTGTAGGTGTTCAAAAAGCATGCATTTTAGCCAATCCTTTACTGGAGGGATAAAGAGGGTTATCCCCTTAATCCTCCTATATTACTTCCACTTCCAGGTGCTCTCAGTTTGTTAGAATATAGATTGGCTGTGTGAAATACAATCATGTAGTGAGGATGCCAAACTCGATGTCGTAGCCGTGTGCCATGACCTGCTGCAACTGTCCATATAGGGAGCAGAAAAAAATCCCAATGTCAAACAAGGAGGTATCCATCTGAATCAGACAAATGTCCCACATGTCCCTTCCCAAGCACTACAGCATGTGCATCTGCAAGGGCCAGATGACTGTCAATGTTCAGCAATGACGCCCCCTTAACCAAACATCCCCGCGGAGATACATAACCTGGCCAGATGGATGTCTATGTGCAACACTAATGCTTCAGCAGCCAAATATCCCCTCAAAGACACATGAGATGGCCTGAGAGTGGTGGCACAAGAGGCAGGAACTGTAGAGGTGTGGGTGACAGATGAAGTACAGTGAGGAACAGAGGGAGGGCAGAGGGATAGGGGAGCAGAGCAAGGAAGAAGGTGATACCTGACTGTTGAGAGGAGAGGTGACTCAATGGGATGTTGGTTTAGGGATGCAGACTGAGGGAAAGTGTAACAGTGTGGCCACATACAGCATGGTGGATGGGCCTGACAGAGCCAAGTGGTGTTGTGCACGGCTCAGGTGCCTAGGAAACATGGTCCCATGAGGCACACATGGCAAAGACAGGTAACAGAGTAAGCAGATGAATGAACAAGGTGACAGGCAAGATGTAGTAGACAAGATGATGCTTGTGGCAATAATGCAGGTTAGTCTGAAATCACCCACAGGTATAGACAGCAAATGGAGGAACCCACCAGTAGTGGCAACAGAAGGTTTGTGGGGGCCCTACAATGTCAGCACCATTGCTGGACCAGTCAGTGGCCCATGTCACCTGATAGAGCCCATCCCTGCTGCCAACCATAACAGCACCACGACACAGGGGTGCGTGTGAACCTTGCTGGTAGGTGCCTAATGTTGCCAGCATAGACAGATACTGAGCAGTGCCCCCTCAGTGTGAGGGTATGTAGTTAGAGAACATTGGGAACATGTGTTAAAGGTTCTATTTTATCTGACACAGATCATGAAAATCCTCTATTCCCAAACTATTCCAAACATCTGAGCACCCATTTGCAGCACTGCCAAAACACAGTGGAATGCCTTAGGTATGACGTTTCTCAGTATACTGCAGTAACCCTTCTGATCTGTTCATGAACTGACCAGATGGGAAGCCATATTGGACCTAGTCCTTAGTGGAACACCAGATCTGGTGCATGGCGTTGGGGCCATTTGACAATACTGATCATAGCATGATTGTGTTTGATTTAATTAGTGGAGGAGGGATAGTAAGGAAATCCACAGTACTACCTTTTAATTTTTGAAAGGGAGACTATGATAAAATGAGGAAAATAGTTAAGAAAAAATTGAAAGGAGCAATTGCAAAGGTTAAAGACTTACATCAAGCTTGGGTGTTGTTGAAAAATACTATCTTGGAAGCCCAGAGCAGCTGTATTCCATGCTTTAAAAAAAGTGTAAGGAAGTCCAAAAAATTGCTAGCATGGTTTAAAGGTGAGGTCAGAAAGGCTGTTGTTGCCAAAAAAGAATCTTTCAGGAAATGGAAAAAAGAGCCAAATGACGAAACCTGGAAACAGTACAAGCACTGGAAAGTTAAATGCAAGGCATTGATAAGGCAGGCAAAGAGAGAATTTGAGAAGAAGCTTGATGCGGAAGCAAAAACATGCAATAAAGACTTTTTCAAGTACATTTGTAGTAAAAAACCTGTGAGAGAGTCGGTTGGTCCTTTAGATGATAGAAGGGTTAAAGGGGCACTAAAAGATGACAAGGCGATAGCAGAGAGACTGAATGAATTCTTTGCTTTGGTCTTTATTGAGGAAGATGTAGGGATGTTACCCATGACTGAAGTGGTATTTAAAGGTGCGGAAGAATTGAAGGAAATATCGATACATCGGGAAGATGTATTACAACTATTTGATAAACTGAAGAGTAGCAAATCACCTGGACCGGATGATATACATCCAAGGGTGTTGAAATAACTGAAATATGAGATTGCAGACATGCTATTAGTAATCTGTCATCATTAACATCATCTGTAATACCTGAAGATTGGAAGATGGCCAATGTAACACCAATTTTTAAAATGGGTTCCAGGGGTGATCCGGGAAACTACAGACCGGCGAGCCTGACATAAAGAACAAAATTGCTGAACATGTCATGGCTTAATGGAAGACAGCCAACATGGCTTTAGACAAGGAAAATCTTGTTTTACTAATCTGTTATGTTTTTTTGAAGGTGTGAATAAACAGGTAGACAAAGGTGAGTCGATTGATATAGTGTATTTGGACTTTCAGAAAGCCTTTGACAAGGTCCCTCATCAGAGGCTTTTGGAAAAACTAAAGAGTCATGGGATAGGAGGCAGTGTACTATTGTGGTTCAGGAACTGGTTAAAAGGTGAATAATAGTGTAACCCATGGATCTGTGCTGGGTACGCTGCTTTTTAACATATTCATAAATGACCTAGAAAAGGGAATAACGAGTGAGGTTATCAAATTTGCAAATGACACAAAACTATTTAAAGTTGTTAAAACTCATGAGGAGAAACTGTTAGGTACGTATGACCTAGATTGGCTACTGTTGGAAACAGGATACTGGGCTTGATGGACCTTGGTCTGACCCAGTATGGCATATCTTATTTTCTTATAGGATTGTGGAGAATTGCAAGAGGATCCTGATAAATTGGAAGACTGGGCATCAAAATGGCAGATGAAATTTAATATGGACAAGAGCAAAGTTATGCACCTAGCGAAGAACGACCCAAACTATGGTTACACGATGCAAGGTTCCACATTAGGAACTACCACCCAGGACAAAGATTTAGGTATTATTGTGGATAATATGTTAAAACCATCCATCCAGTGAGCAGTGGCAGCCAAGACAGCAAATAGAATGCTAGATATCATAAGGAAAGGAATGGAAAATAAAACAAAGCATATTATAATGCCTCTGTATCGTTCCATGGTGCGATCTCACCTTGAATACTGTATGCAGTTCTGTTCGCCATATCTTAAAAAGCATATAGAGTTATTAGAAAAGGTTCAGAGAAGAGCCACCAAAATGGTAAAGGGGATGGAAGGATACCCCTATGAAGAAAGGCTAAAAAGGTTAGGGATCTTTAACCTGGAAAAGAGACAGCTGAGGGGAGATATGATAGAAGTCTATAAATTAATGAACGGAGTGGAACGGGTAAACGTAAATTGACTGTTTACGTTATCAGAATATAGAAAGACTAGGGGGCATGCAATGAAGCTACAGGGTAAACTATTTAAGACAAATAAGAGAAAATATTTTTTCACTCAACATGTAATCAAGCTCTGGAATTTTTTTACCAGAGGATGTAGTAAAGGTTTTAGTGTAGCTGGGTTTAAAAAATATTTGGACAAGTTCCTGGAGGAAAGATCCATAAACTATTATTAAGAGGGACCCAGGATATCAATGCTTGACCCAATGCAAGCATTGTGGAACCTGTGTCTTTTGGGAATACTGCTAGGTATGTATGATCTAGATTGGCCACTGTTGGAAACAGGATACTGGGCTTGATGGACCTTGGTCTGACCCAGTATGGTATTTCTTATGCTCTTATGACATGACCCGTACCCTCCCAACTAAATATGTTGTAAGTTCATGCTATGCGAGACAGATGGTACAATGATACTGTTCCAGGTTATATCTCAGTAGTGCCTGTCCCATCTATGAGGTAATACTCCAACATAACCTCCATGAAGAGGTAGGCATGTGAACCCATGCTCTATGCATATCACTCCCTATAGGGCGAAACAGCACTGGTCGGACTCCACCAGGCAAATGCACAACAGTTGCGAAAATGACTGACAACCTGGTTTTGCTGAGCTAACTAGAGATTGACTTGATACGCACACCTGTCTGCTGATCCTTTGTTTATATCACCCTGCTGCTCAACTGCACCGAACCAGTGCTCTGAATGCAAGAGCTACCACATACAAATCTGCAGTAGATGAGTTTAGATCGGCATAGGATCTATGGCCTGGCAGTACATTGGGTGGCCTATTTGTCAGCTCTGACCTCTGTATGTGACAATTGCGGTATTGAAGCTCACAATTGGGGACTAATGTGATCCGTCATCTCTATCCAACAGTGAATTCAGTGTACGGCGTGCACTGGAGGTATTCAATTGCAGGTTCCAGACCATGCCGTGGCAGAAGCCCCAGACCATGCAATGCCTGCATGATCAAGTAGCAGCAGAGGCAGGTACATGATGCACTTGACAGTATTCCTCTGCCAACATATATGCTGGCAGGTGAGCAGCAGATGGGTCAGCAGCTACTCTGGAAACAGTCATCAAGCAGGATCTGTAGAGACCATATATGTATGTGTGTGTGTGTGTGTGTGTGTTTGTTTGTCTGTATGTGTGTATGGGCTGCCGTGTGTTCTCACAGTCCCATTTTCAATAGAGTCATGCCCATAGCCCCTTACATGTGTATGGAGGGGCGTGCTTGTTAGAGTTCCTCAATTAAGCAATGTTCCAGACTGGCTATCTTGCAAAGGATTATGGTACTGGTAGTCCAATCATGCGGTGCTTGCCTTTGAGGTAAATGAAGAGAATGTAGTTGGCTCGAGTGTAAGGCAGTAACAGAATATTTATTTATGAGGTAAATCCAGATTCACACAGATTCTACTTGGTAACACCTTAGGATGTATTTTCCAGGATTTATATTCAAAATAACAATACAACTGACGGGCAAAGCAAGTAGCTTGTACAGTCCATTAACAACAGAAAGTCTTTCTCAGTCACTGCTGACAAACCAGCTCAGCAGTGCTGGCTTAAAGGAAAACAACAAAATTAAAAGCTTCTTCACAAAAACAGTTTTTCTTTTCAAATTCAAAGCACTTTTGTATCCGTGTGCATAGCCTGAGCTGTGTGCTGCTCTGATACCAGCTGACTAACAAGCTCCAATCAACAGCTCTTTTCCTTCTCTGCACAATTATTTACACAAACTTCTAGTGCCAGTTACTAGAACGTTTCCTTTTTATGTTTGATCCCACTTTCAGGATTTCTCTGTGCTAGCAACTTTGCATAAAGAACAGTCCATGAGATTATTGTCCTCCTCTGTAATTATAGCTTGTTCTTCTATCTGCATAGGTTCTATATCAGGAGCTAGATCAGAGGGCTTTATTAACTGACCTTCACTAGGACAGGAACTGTGTCTAAACACTTTGCCTTGCTTTAGGTCAGACAAACGTTCATAGTTCATACCTGGGTTAAAGCTGGCATTAGGCTGTCCTCTCAAATATTCTGGCCAGTATGCATTGGAGCTTTTATAACCTGTCCTCCAGTCTACATTCCTGGACCTCAGGGCATCTGCTCCATACCTCTTCTTAGAGTTCCCAGCTGAAGGTCTCCAAGCCTTTGGATTTCCCCAATCCCTTGAAGCTGGCTTCTCCCAGGAATCTCTCCAAGAACATGAATTTCTCAGAGCTCCTCTCTCCTTGCTCTCACGCTTGCCTTCAAGCCTCCTCTCAGGATTGCCTCCTCGCTCTCCTCGTCTCCCAGGCTTAAGCTTTCCTCCTCTTCTCTCTGCATATTCTGTTCTAGTTTTAAAGTTCCCAGTTTCCAACCCTTTCCTTGCACTCCCCAGGTGTGGCTGATTAAAGTCTCTCCTGGCAGCTGAGTAATTAGGAGTGAGGTAAGGGTTTCTCCATCTGGGCTTATACTCTTGCACCTCATCTCCACTATTTATTTATTTATTTATTTTATTTTATTAACATTTGTTATATACCGCACTATTTGCCATCAGCGCGGTTTACATGGAAGAGCAACATCCGACAATTTTCATATGTCTGGTCATTACATATAACAGGAAGTGGAACTTGGAGAAATAGGGTAAACTATATACATAGGTGGTTCAAATGATGCACCACTAGAGGCTCTCTGCAGGCCACTACAGTCTGGAATAACCTGTCTTTTAGGTAAATATGCAGTTTTACTCCTGTGACCTGCCAAAACAGGTCCCTTGATTAGGGTAAATTCCCTTCCTTTATCAGTATTCTCTAGGCTCTGGGCAGCTTCCTCATCACAATAGGTATGTGGTGTCAGCTATGTAATTGTCTGCTCTCCCTCTCCACACAACCAGAGGTGCAGTACAACCACCAGCCATGGCAGCGCACATTGAACAGCAACACGGCATCCCTATCAAGGCAGCAATACATGGTTGAGCAAGCACCTCCAACAGCTCATCAGAAATTGAGAAGGATGAGATAGCTTCAGAGGAAGACATGGAAGAAAAGGAAGCAGAGGGGGAGGCAGAGGAAGACTGGGAGGGGGAAGCCGAAGGGGAGGTATATGAGGGGGAGGGGGAGGAGGGAGAGTATGAGGAGGCGAGGGGGAGGGGGAGGCGGGATAGGCAGAGGAGGGGAATGAGGATGTAGAAATGGAGGGGGAGGCACAGGAGGGGGATGAAGGGGAGGAGGGAATGGAAGGGGAATTGAAGAAGAAGAAGGAGGGGGAGGGGATGGCAGAGTTGGGAGATAAGAAGGAAAAGGTGGTGGTTGAGGTGGGGGAAGCAGGGCAAGGAGGAAGGGGAAGAGGCTAAGAATCAGACACCCACCATTGTGACATGCTAAGGCATAACAATCACATGTGGGCGGCACAGCCCAGCTCTAGAGTTTTAGGAGGCACAGCAGACACCATGTCCTCACCAGCATACTTGATGCCTAGCCCAGCAGCAGCAGTCCCAGGGTCCCAAACAGCGAGGCCTGTACCAGGCCCGTCCACATCTGCAGCACAGCCACCCAATAGGTCTGATGCACTGGACAGTCTGGTGGTGGTGGTGCACCTCCTACGTCACGAGGTGTGTCTATCTACTCAAGGAATTGTACAAGGCTGGAGTGCGCCACCCCAGGGACAAAGGAGCCTGCTGCCATGTAGGAAGGCTTGTGCTGTTGGGTGACATGCACAGCTGCTACCACCAGAGCATGTCTGCGTCAGCAGTGGTGGGTGGTAGAGGGTCCAATACGTGCACAAGTAACCTATGGTGGGGTTGCACCAGCAGATGCTGACAGTCTGCACAAACTGACACACACAATTTGCATGTTATAAGACTGCTGTTTTGTCACTATAAATACCCTTTTATTTGTATATGGGCATATCTTCATTGGAGCCAGCAGTATAGCTGTGTGGCAGTCACATAAGTGTCACTGATGGTGCTCTGCATGCAGCTGCTTGTGATGCATGTGGGATGCCGTGTATATGTTATGGCCCTTGGCAAGGACATGTATGATTGTTGCCTGTACATTCCAAGGTGAGGCACATGTAGTTACCCACATGGTGGAAGCGCCATCAGTCTACATGTGATGTGGCAAAGGGGAGGCATGTAATGTTACATGACAATGGCCAAGCTGGTGCCAAACTGTACCCTGCCAGCAGGCCTGCCCATCCTCCTGACTGGCCACCCCAGGTCCCAGGTCCCAGCTACAATGGGAGAGTGGCATACAGGTCAGGGGTTCAAACCCAGCCAGGCCCTGGAATCCCACAGCACACACATGTTCTAGACTACAGTTCCCCAAGTGCGGGTATTGTCCACACCACGGTGACACCCCATGACTATAACTGACAATACAACAGCCACACCTCACGGATTGCAGGAATCAGTGCTGCTGTGAGTGAGACCGACATTTCCATATGGTGCACCTGAATGTCCATCCCTAGTGCCTGTATCTATCTCCAATTGTGGCCCGTAAACATAGAAGACACCCATGACAGATCTTCATCTGCCCCCACTACCACACTTGATCCACAATGAACCCCTGTCATGTCCCTAGTCAGCGGCAGCACCATATTGTTCTGCTGCCCAATTTTTGCAGCACGTCACTCCGTCTGCGACATGGCATATGAACTATTGCCAATCATGTCTATTGGTGGTAGTAAGACTGAACACACTGGTTGTACAATGTTGGTGTGTCAGAGCTGTTGATGCCATTCACGCAGTCTGCAGGTCCCCTAGTCACCTCTAATGAGCATAGGTCACATGGGGTCATGCAAGGACTGCGGACTTCAAGTAACATGGATATCTTCAGCTTCTGCAGCCATCTTGGTAAGCTCCCCGGTCGGGGTTGAGCACAGCACGAGCAGCGATTTCCCGCTCCTGCACTCCAGCCCAATCGGGGGCTGTGGGAGTTCACAGCGGCGCACATAAGAAGCGCCGCCGGCAGGAGACAGCCTCTTCAGCTTCTGCAGCCATCTTGGTAAGCTCCCCAGTCGGGGTTGAGCCCAGCACGAGCAGCGATTTCCCGCTCCTGCACTCCAGCCCAATCGGGGGCTGTGGGAGTTCACAGCGGCGCACATAAGAAGCGCCGCCGGCAGGAGACAGCCTCTTCAGCTTCTGCAGCCATCTTGGTAAGCTCCCCGGTCGGGGTTGAGCCCAGTACGAGCAGCGATTTCCCGCTCCTGCACTCCAGCCCAATCAGGGGCTGTGGGAGTTCACAGCGGCGCACATAAGAAGCGCCGCCGGCAGGAGACAGCCTCTTCAGCTTCTGCAGCCATCTTGGTAAGCTCCCCGGTCGGGGTTGAGCCCAGCACGAGCAGCGATTTCCCGCTCCTGCACTCCAGCCCAATCGGGGGCTGTGGGAGTTCACAGTGGCGCACATAAGAAGCGCCGCCGGCAGGAGACAGCCTCTTCAGCTTCTGCAGCCATCTTGGTCCGCAATATCAAGCTGGAATTCCATTATTGGATCCGCATCAGAACCATATTCAACAAAAATGCGCCATAAAACGAGAAAAAAATGAAAAATGGTACACTATTGAACTTGCAACTCTGAAAAAAGGTCTTAGAAAAATGGAATCTACTTGGAGAAGGAAAAAAACTCACGAACTCAGAATACAATATTTCTCACTACTCAAAGATTACAAGGATGCGATTAATAATGCTAAAAAACAATATCACTCGAAAACCTTATCTAAAGCTATTAATCGCCCTAGAGAACTATTTGAGATTGTCAAATCATTAACCAAATCCCCATCTAACAATTCTCATAAAATCTGTATTAACCCGCAAATACTTGCTGATCACTTTGCAAATAAACTCAAACTTAACAGCCATTTCACCCCACCTAGCCTATCTCATTCAGATAATAACCAACTGGAATGGAAAGCCTTCCATCCTATTACCAACAAGCTCCTTCTTCAGACAATCTCCAACCTAAATACTACAACCTCTCTTCTTGATCCTTGTCCAGTGTCTTGGATAAAATCAACAAAAACAGAACTTGCCCAAGACTTACTGAACATAGTAAACCAATCTCTTCAACAAGGACGTATAGCAGATGTCTTCAAAAGGTCAGCAATCCGACCGCTGTTAAAAAACAAAGCACTAGACAGCAACGACCCAACGTCATATCGTCCTATTGCAAGTATTCCATTCCTTGCCAAGATTATTGAAAAGATTGTGCAAACGCAGCTGCAAGATTATATAGACTCATCAGCTCCATTAGATGATCATCAATATGGATTTCGCCCATTTCATGGTGTAGAAACACTCCTAACAGCACTATTTGATACAATCATCAGAGGTATTGATAATACCAAGCGAGCCTTCATTCTCATATTCATTGATATTCCCTCGGCCTTTGACACTGTAAATCATATCATGCTCATTTCAAGACTCTCACAACTAGGCATCAAAGATAAAACCCTTGAATGGTTCATATCCTATTTTACTAACCGGACCCAATATGTGCAAATAGATCGGAATGCCTCATCCCCATTTCCACAAGAACAGGGCATCCCTCAAGGCTCTGCCCTTTCGGCTCTATTGTTTAATCTTTATCTTCAACCCATCTGTTCCATATTTAAACGCTTCAAAATCAACTACCACATCTACGCGGATGACATCATGTTATACTCGCCATTTGATGTGTCCAACCCGGATTATAGCAACATCTGTCATTGCCTCTCTGAAGCTGAGCTGTGGCTGAAATCAATGAATATGAATATTAATTTTAAAAAAACATAAGTTCTATTCATAACAAGAAACACAAGCTTCACTCCCCCACTTGAAATCAACATTGGAAATAACTCTCTCCCAGTCAAAGATGAGATCAAATATTTAGGAGTCACGCTGGATAAGACCCTCAGCCTCACTAAACATATAAAACAATCTGTAAAAACAATATATTTCAAATTAAGGACGATCCAACAACTTAGACCATTGATAGATAACACTGATTTCAGAACCATAGTACAAACACTAATTACACCACATTTAGACTACTGTAATGGTATTCTTCAAGGGACCTCTAAGAAAAATATTCACACACTTCAATTAGCCCAAAATGTCACCGCAAGGATTATCCATAAAGCGAAACTTTCAGATCATATAACTCCGATTCTCTACTCTCTCCATTGGTTACCCGTCTCATGCAGAATCATCTACAAAACCTTAGTCAATACATTTAAGATCTTTAATAACATAGCTCCATCCTTCTTATCTACACTCATCAACATCCCACATGAAAATAGATCAAGACGAAAAATAAACCTCCACATGTTACAAGTCCCTGATTCTATCCAAAAGACAAGTCAGAAGACAAGCAACACAGCTTTCTCATACTTCGCTCCTACATTATGGAACAACCTCCCGACTGAAATCAGAGAAATCAAGGACCTTCAATTATTTAGAAAAAACCTAAAAACCCATCTATTCACTCTGCACTACAATAACCTTCACATTGAAGATAATCCTAACACTGAGAAAAACACCGATCATCAGTCACTCAATGACCCTACCTAGACAAGCATAAAATCTTTCCCACACATTTCACATTGCTCACCTAGTTTAAGTTTACTCTTTGAAAGCAATTGCCTGTCGCTAATGTGAAAAAACTGTAATATATTGGCTTTCTTAACCAGGGCTCCACACATCAAACAGGGAACTGTACTTGAGCACAGTAGTATTGCTGAACTCTGTAACCCCCTCAGGTTCAGGAACTGCTAACACCTAATCAGGGGTTAGTGGGCCTGTTTCCTGAGTGCAATTGAAGCCTGCATAAAAAGGCTGCTTTGCCCTGCCCTTTGAGGCTTTCTTAACCAGGGCTCCACACATCAAACGATACCTAAGCTCCACAAACAGAACAATGGCTGGGAAAAATCGTATTGCTAAAGCTGTTGCCCCCGTTACAGCTTCTGCCTCGGTCCAGACAGAGGTCCTATTGCCAGTTGAAGAACCGGTTCCATGTGCAGGGTGCCTGCATGCTGAAGCTCTGAGGAAACAAGTGGAGGAACTCAGAGAGGAGGTGGCGAGGCTGAGGAGTATTCAAGACAGTGAGAAGTACATTGATGAGATGCTGCTTGCAGCAACCAGGCTCTCCAGCACAGGAGAAGATGGGTGCCAACAGAATGTCGATGGTTGGACAAAAGTCACCAGAGCCTGCAAAATCACCAATCCAACTTCTCCAGCCCTTGAATTGAAGAACCATTATGCAGCCCTGGAAGTGGAGGAGGTGAAAGCATCCCTGGAAAGGGAAGAACCAGAGTTCAAGTACCCCATAGTTGCAGAATCAGTGACCAGAAGGAAACGAAGGGTAGTGGTGGTTGGAGACTCTCTTCTAAGGGGTACTGAGGCGTCCATCTGCCGACCAGACTTGATGTCCAGAGAGGTATGCTGTCTGCCTGGTGCCAAGATCCAAAATGTTATGGAGAGTTTGCCGAGACTCATCAAGCCCACTGACTATTACCCAATGTTGCTAATCCATGTTGGAACAAATGATACTGCCAGGTATACCTCGGAACGTATCAAAAGTGACTTCATGGCTCTGGGACAGAGGGTGAAGCAGGTAGGTGCACAGGTGGTGTTCTCTTCAATCCTCCCTGTTGAGGGTAAAGGCCAAGGCAGAGAGGCTCGCATCCTGGAGATTAATGCATGGCTGCGTGGATGGTGTCTTCGAGAGCGTTTTGGTTTCCTAGACCATGGGATGCTGTTCCAAGGGTTGCAGAGCAGAGATGGCATCCATCTGTCCAAGAAAGGTCAACACATCTTTGGTAGTAGACTGGCTAATCTACTGAAGAGGGCTTTAAACTAGATTCGTTGGGGATGGGTGAAGAAAGCCCCCAGGTAAGTGAAAGCCCCCAGGTAAGTGATACATCAAATAACTTTATGGAAATGGGTAACAGGGGTAACATATGGAAAGCAGTGTGTATAAATGCCCGTAGCATGGGAAATAAGATCTCTGAAGTGGAAGCTTTGGTGGGAGTGGCTGACTTAGATTTAGTGGCAGTTACAGAAACATGGTTCACAGAAAACCATGACTGGGATGTAACTATACCTGGCTATTCTTTATTCAGAAAGGACAGGGTAGGAAGAAGGGGAGGAGGAGTAGCACTATATGTAAAAACTACTATTAAAGCTTTGGAATTACAGAGCTTAAAAGGGAGAGAGGAGGTATTGTGGGTTAGACTAGAAAGAGGGAAAGAGAAATCTATTTGCATTGGTGTGATATACAGACCTCCCTCACAAGAGGAAGAGGTGGACAGAGAGTTAATTGAAGACATACGCAGCATTGCTAGGAAAG